>OY720464.1:22940652-24140652 GCA_963082715.1 Harpalus rubripes
GCCATTAATCCTCCCATTTCTCAGTAACCTATCTTAAATTGATTCGACTATTACTAAGCACAATACCGTAATTTTTTCCTTATCTTCATACATGGTTTGAAATACTTGTAGTTTCCTAGCCA
The DNA here is from genome assembly GCA_963082715.1 of Harpalus rubripes. Classification (NCBI taxonomy): domain Eukaryota; kingdom Metazoa; phylum Arthropoda; class Insecta; order Coleoptera; family Carabidae; genus Harpalus; species Harpalus rubripes. The sequence goes on from OY720464.1 coordinate 22,940,775, forward strand.
AAAGCCTTGCCCAACATTTAAACCACTATACACGGCTTTATACTATTTATATTGCACACTCGTCAATGAGTATTTATTAGGTACCTAAACCGCGATGATATATTTATTTGTTTGTTTCTTTGTTATAAATAATTATGTCTTTTCAATAAAGCTAAGAATTTGATCCAATATTGAATAAAGGTAACAATAAAATCAGCTTCATTTGCATTTGAAATTCAAATGTCAAACTTTTCCGTCCAGCGCAAGTGAACAATTACATTTTCGTGTTTAACTTTAAGTTTTACAACACAAATACCTATTTAATTCCATAACACTCCTCTTCGTATTTCAATTTACAACTACTCTTGTTTTAAAACATTAATCAGTCGTTAAACGATGCTGTAACCACAAATTTATTACTCGGCTATCGCCTTAAAATTCCTAGTTCTCAGTAAAAAATCCAACCTAGCGTCGTAAATAAATCGTGATCTTCCGAGCGTACATGGGATGGGGCACTGTGTTAATTTAACCCTGGCTATTAGTCACTGCCCCTTATTCCTTGTTGCGCCGCCACTGGACTATCAACTGCTGCCATTAATTCAGCACGGGGTGATTTTTTATTCCTCAGGGTGTGTGGATTGATGTGAGCGGCACTAAATAATTGCAGGTTTGTTCCTCATAATTGTTTTTCAGCTGATGGACACATGTACAAATTTTTCTCTCCGCTTGTTTTTATTTTATAAAAATATATTTATTTATAATTGGTTAATAATAATGTAAGTTTATATACTATCAAAAAGTTGGGAAGTAAATTATTTACGTTTTGAAAAGGATTTTTGCATTGTTAATATAAAAAATCTGATGTGGACACCACACGACTTCCTTGTACGCAAGACCAATATGAAGATGAAGTATAGACCCAATTATAAAATTGCACGGGTTTGACGTAATTTGACATTAACATCTATTTTTTATTTTTTGTTATTTTTTGTCCTACTCCATAGCAAGCTTCATTACAAAAACCAAAAAGTATATAAGTTTTAAATTTACATATCTCGCTTATACAAAGGGCTAATTTAATAATACTTGATGTGCTAGACGCAGAATTTAATTCTCTAAAACTCTTATTAGAAGCATTTATTTCTAAAATCAAAATGAAACCATTTTATTCAAGAAAAACTGTTAACAACTTCAGGTAATATATCACTTCCGGTTAGCCTGTTTTAACCAAAATCTGCTATGTTATTCTAATTGATATAAAAGTCTTATTTACTAAATTTGAAAAGTATTGGATTATATGTATTTTAATATAGTTCTTCATTAAAATCTATTATAGGCTTCAAATAAAGTACCATTTCTGGAAATTATGTAATGACAAAAAAGGGAGGTGCACAACTAGATGTTATAGAAGTCCTAAATACAAAATTTCAACTTTCTACGGCTTACCGTTTTTGAGTTATGCGAGATACATACGCACGTACGAATGTACGTACGTACGTACGTACGTACGTACAGACGTCACGACGAAATTAGTCAGAATGGATTCAGGGATGGTCAAAATGGATATTTCCGTTGAAATCTCAAAACCGAAATTTTTCGCGATTACAATACTTCCTTTACTTCGTACAAGGAAGTAAAAATCTAATGTGGCCAACACCAAACCACGGATCACCTCAACTACAGATAGGACACACAATGTATTTTTCGAAATACGAAATAGTGACATGTACAGATTGCTTCCATAAACTGGGTCTGTGACACTGTGACACTGTGACATAAGTGAAATGTCATTGTATACACAAATTGAAATTTTGAAAATAAAAGATAATAATAGAATTGAATATAGATACACCAGATACACACATATATTTTAAACAATCACAAAACAATAACTATAAATTCATTCCTAAATAAATTTAAAATTACTAGTCACTTACACATACACTTCTATTTTAATATTTGTTTATGAGTAAAATAAAACGGTATTGAAAATTGTACATTTCGTAATTAAATATAAAAGTAAACGTCTATCTGCTTCTTTGCACTGCACTTCATATAAAATGAAAACTTAATCACTGTCGCGCCTCTACAGTTTGCTTCCTCGAACTATTATAGTATTTTGGTACATTTATTTAGCTGTCCTGTGCCTGCACAAACCTCTCGCTATTTAATTTTTATTAATTTAAATATACATAGTTACATATTTAGTTATTGCAGAAACTGTATTAAGATCCATTCCATATAACCATGGATATATTTACTATTTCCTTTTTAAAACATTACTATAATTAATATGAAATGATTAGTTCTTTGACAGTGACATTTATCTGTCAGTTACATACATTTAAGATATGAACTGTGTAACAAAGGAGTTTTGCTTGTTTAAAGCGTAGGCTCCGGGATTAAAATTAGAGATAATTTTATATATTATTCCATAAAATATATAGAGAAAGTATTTATGCAAATCTGTAGAAAATTTAATAATCTTTAAAACTTGAAAAAATAACGTTTAAAGGAATTTTTGGAAGAAAATCTATTTTGAGCTTCAAGTAAAGTGCCATTTCCGGTTATCTGATATACACCAAAATCTAATGGTCTCTTCCCATATTAGAATACGGTAGAAATACAGGTTTCAAAATTTTTTGAATGATAGTATGTGAGTTAGAGTGGAGGATACACTCACACACACACACACACACACACACACACACACACACACACACACACACACACACACACATACGCATATACACACACGCGCACATACTCACACACATACATACACATATACATACGCGCGCACACACGCACACACACAGACACACACACACACACACACACACACACACACACACACACACACACACACACACACAGAGAGAGAGAGAGAGAGAGAGAGAGAGAGAGAGAGAGAGAGAGAGAGAGAGAGAGAGCCAGCCAGACAGACAGACAGACAGACACAGCATCATCATGAAAATGTTAAAATAGATTCTAGGGACCTTAAAATGTGGTCATTTACCAAAATCTCGATTTGCGATTTTTAACACGATCCCTATACCTTCCTTACGACAGGTAGCGGGAGGTATAAACGTTATGAAAAATTAAGTAAAGTAGGTAGATCGAGAATTAAATATTAATTCTCCTTCATTAATGTAAAGAGCAAATGAATTTAGCTCCAAATCAAATAAAATACTTCGTATTTCAGATGAATAAATGAATGAAGTCCTGACGAAATGTAGACAAATTATCTCGTTGAGAAAGTTTTAACGCTCATAATCAATTCCTTTTTACTTTGTTCTTCTGCGTACACACGCTAAGATATCCCAGAAAGATTATTTACACTGTTAATGAGAAACATGGTTTATTGGGTTAATTTCTTCTCACTGCAGGCGGCCGAAAAGCTGAATTTATCGGAGGCAGTTACTTTTCCACAGTACGGTTAGCGTCGTCGTTTATTTAGTTTTTTGAATTTAGTGCCGGCTTTTTTAGTTTTATTCCGACACAAGGTGTACGAACTAACATTTAGTGGTACTATTTTTTAAAGTTATGGCTCTTATTTCTTCATTATGTGTGAATAGTGGTCTGCAATTATAATGCCTGGAAAAATACTGCAGAAATGGAGAGAGATATTTACCTAGAGACCTTTGACAGTGTTTTACGAGCACCTTAACGATTTTTATTCCAGCAATTCAGAAGAGAAAACCATGAATTGAGATAATTCTAAATTATTATTATTATCTGTTATTGGATATGTCAGTCTACATTCTGTGGTGCCCTTTTCACTGTCTCAAAAATATAGTTATTTCACCATTATTGATATTTGTGAATAGAACAGATTGATACTTTCAAAAATGGGTAATAAACCGTGATGTTATATTCATTTATTTAATGATTAACGACAGTCGTATTCAAACCAGGGGTCGCGGGACGTACGGAATAATATCACTAAGAAGGGCTGTTTTCTCAAATTTATTTGATTTTAACAATTAAAATAATAAGTTTTAAATACGTTAAACTTAGTTTTCTCATTTGCTAGTGTTGTTATCTTCCGTCATACCTTTAGGTAAGGAAGGTATTGTTTTTGGTCAAAAAATTCGATGGTGAGTTTTTAATGAATAAGCACGTTTTTGAGTCCCTAGAATACGATTTTACTATTTTTGCGATGATGTCTATATGTCTTTGTATATGTGTGTGTGCATGTGTGTGTCTGTGTGTGACAAAATTTTCTAATGCGATAACTCTTAAACTACAATTCCAAAAATTATAATTCTATCGTATTCCTCTTCGTTACATCCATGTGAAGAGCTGATTAGATTTTGGTTAGAATTGATCAACCGGAAGTATCCTAATTTGAAGATTTTAACAGTTTTTCTTGAAAAAACGATGTTAAATATCATTTTTTCACATTTAATGTTATTATAAATATTAAAGAATATTTTATTCTCTATACGATTTGAATGCATTTTATACTTCATATTAAATGGGTATAGAGTTAAAAAATTATAAAGAAATTAAATATCAAATTCTAATTGAAAGGTGTCAGTGTCAAGTGCAGTTGATAGTATGGTTGTGTTATAATTTTACTGGAAATATAGGACCTTTTGCTTTCTCTATGAAATTTGTATAAAATACATACACCTGCCTTAAGGTAATGTACAAGAAATAAAATCTTTTGCAAGGAAGTTTCTGTATGACATTTATACAAAATACATAGAACTGACGGAAGGTAATGTGCTGGCCATATCAGATTTTTTTAATATGAAGGTTTTCCACTACACTTGTTTTTAATTTTGATTCATGTTCAGTCTGCACTGCAAAAAAAATAATAATAAAAAATTTAATAAACCAAATATAATAGTTTTTGTATTTTCTTGTTTTTAATAAAATAAAAAATAAAAAAATTATATTTTCTTATTTGTAATTTTGATTTATGGTCTACCTTGTACTGTAATTGAAATTTAGATAGTTTTTTTAAATTTTGCAGACGCCAGAGTTTTTTTTATAAAGAATAACTAAAATTAAAAAATAAAAAAAAATTTCTCTTCAGAACAGCCGTGGACATACTGTTTAAAAAATTACGTAGAATCCAATGGTGTTATCGACAAATTTGTATCCCTATCCATTTGTGGGTAACAAATAACGACTCATTAATTGGCGGGAGGTACAGTTTTAGTTTTATTAAAAATCGATTCCCTGTCTCGAAATACATATCATTGAAATATGACTGTGATCAAAGATATTTAGAAAATTTAAATATGTCCTAATTTTCTCGAACAGTCTACTTCTACTATCGTTTAACACCGTCAGTGTTAATATCTTTTTATTATACGCAAAAGATTGCTTAACATTCGTCGTTAAATAATACTAATAGTATATTCCGTAACTTAACCACGACCGTGGTTATGGTTCAAGTGGTCAGATTAAGATCACTGAAAAGTGGTTATGATTCGGAACATCTTGGTTAATTTGTGTCGGTAAAGCAGGATACCACCGCGTCATTAGAAATTAGTGACAGCATAACTTTTGTCTATCCTTATACTGACGTAAATATTATACATATCAGTATATATTAATAATAATTATATGTTTATACAATATTATTTATATATTATACGAAATAAGAATATGACCACAACAACCACAAAAAATTTGTGGTCGTCGTGGCCACGAAAAAGTAACCAAAACTTTCAGGAACCACGTTCCGAAATTGAACCGCGATCCTGAAATTATGTTTTGGTTACATTACGGAACGCATAACCAGAACCTTGGTCACCGTGGTTAAGTTACGGAATGTACTATAAAATTGAATAAAAAAAATACTTGGAACACACAAGCAATCCGCGGTTTTTAAATTAAAAAATGAAAAAATATATCTCGCATTTGTCAAATACAAACATTTCTACCTCTTAAAAGACCTTTTTCTTACTGGAAGTTCACGAGAAAAAGTGGTAATTAATTATGCATTTTAGCTGCATTTTAATTAAAATTAAGTACAGCGTTAATGGATTTATAAAAATAACGCAAATTAATTTTAATTATACCTTGCTGGCTCATTAGCTACCTTAGGGGATGATATAATTGTCCTTTGATTATAACGCTGTTTCTCCCTTATATTACTTCTCTTAAAATGTGCAAAAACACATGTGTCACATAATGTCTTCCGTTTTAATGACTTTGTTGCATGTGCAACCCTCGAATGAAGAAATTGCCATATACGCAGTCATATAATTCGGGCGCATTTTTAAGTACAAAGCCAGAATAAATTGTAATATTTACGACACAAATGCCATGTTCCAGAAATAAAAATTCGTCACGCGAATATGTCAAATAATTTAACGTTTGAATATAAAAATTCTTTTAATTTGTAAATCACGGTGAAACGTATTCAGCATGCGAATGTTGTGTAAAATTAAACTGTTCATATTTTAATTCAATAAACTTTATTGGGTACACTTTATTCGATTAGTAATTAAACTTGTAATGATTATATAAATTTGCTTTAATTTCATTGAAATTACTATGAAATTTTAATGAGTTAAAATATGTACAATGGAAATTTTCACGTATTTTGTTTTTATGTTTTTCCATTTTATACATAATAGAGTAATCGAAATTATAAATACGTAATTTAGTAAATTGTTAAATATGTGAATATTTTGTCACATATCTTTATATATTTATGAATAGGTACATTAAATGCATGGACGTGGAAAATCTTGCATTATTAATGTTTTGAAAAACTATAAAATATTTATAACAATGTATATTTTATCCAGTCACAACAGTTTTTTAAGTAATGTCCACTAATCGGCGCTGATTTTTAAATAATTTTCATGGTTGTAAGGAAAATAGGCATTTTATTATTATCCCAAATGTTATACTTGCTTCAACAATAAATGCTCATTATTGAACTGAGCATCTGGCAACGCCAAAGTGTAAATGTACATGTTGCCAGGTGCTCAACTGAGTAATGAGAGTTTATTTTTACACTTGGATAAGAGTTTTACTGTCCAACTACGGTCCTTTTCCCTATTCGAATACTTTCAAGCAATTTTCAACTATCATAGACATGTAATATGCACTGAAAGGAAGCTATATTTGCGTAAAACGCTAAAATTTAGCCAAAATCTAATATGTTGTTCCCCTTGATATAGAAGTTGTAATTCTAAAATTGAAACGTTTTGGATTATATTTTAATATAGTTTTTCATTAAAAACTGTTATGGGCTTCAAGTAAACAGTCACTTCCGATTATCCAATTTTACCCAAAATCTAATCAACTCTTTATGTGAATGCAGAAATCTTAAATACGGAAAATAGAAATATTTGGAAGTTTCTTGTGAGTTATCGTGGACGAAAAAAATCGTCACACACGCACACACGCACGCACGCAGTCACGCACGCACGCACGCACTCTCTCTCTCTCTCACACACACACACACACACACACACACACACACACACACACACACACACACACGGACATCGTAAAAATAGTAAAAACGTGTTGTGGGGACCCCAATTCGTGCTTATTTACTGAAAACTCACCATTGAATTTTTGGCACGATTACATTATCTCCCTTACTTACAGTATGACGGGAGGTAAAAATACCTACCTTGGTTTTATGAACATTTTGAAATTGAAACAATGCTGGAAGCTTTTATTCGTTTAGAAAACGTATCCTTGTTTCAGGGTATATAATTTGAAAAATTTAGAGCTGTACTCCGGATAACCGGACGGGTGGGGGTAATTTTTTTTATTTCAAGATTGAATACCTTACATTAAAACTTTCATTTTTTTCATATAATAAGCAGTTGCAGGTTTAACGCCTTTTATGTCAAAATTAATTTGATTAATATTATCTGACCACATTATTTACGTATAAAAGAATAGGTACATTTAAGCCGCGACAAAGACAGAAAACTTAAAACTATGAACTACAAGACAACTACAATAGGTACCTTGTGTTGAGCGTTCTAATAATTAATAGTATGTTCCGTAACGCAACCGGTTTGATAAGGTTTACCGTTTTGTGTTCCGTAAGTCTTGAAATTATTTACCGGTTTCTATTTGGAACACGGTTCCTGAAAAAAGTTGGTAAAAAGTCAGACCACGGTAACCACGAAATAATCCTGGTTTCTCTGGTATTTTTACTCCCACTACCGCTACTTTCAAACATCATCATAACAAAATCAAACGATATACGTCAATGTCAAATTTGTAAACCGCATTAGTGGTATTAGTAATAATTATTATAGATGTAAGTATGAAAATATTATATTTGATATATTGTTGGTTGTGTTATTTTTATTGGCATTAAATGTAATAGAATGTTCAATTTCGTTGCCATATTCAAAGTTATCATTCATTTGGTTAATTTTTATTTTTGTTAAGATGTGTCAATTTTAAATGTCATATGATTTAATGTCTATTTGTCCCAAAATAGATGAAAATATTCAGAAACCGTGGTGTATCTGGAATCAATATACTGTTTTTTTTTTTTTGACTTATGGAACATAGTATAAAATATATTTTGTAATTCTTGTTTCATATAGGTACACATTTGAATAATAAATAATATAGAGAGAAGTGAAAGCAACTGCAAAAATTTAATTTAGAGCTGCATTTTTAAAATTTAGAACTGCAGAAACAAGCCAGAGCTGCACCAAATTATATCCCCTGCCTTGTTTCTACAAACTCTGGACTGGAGTTGTCTTGCTTGTCTACCCTCCACCCAGATTTGTCGTTTCTTTAATTGGACATTAATTTTGGCAAACGTCTATGTCGCCTAACTAGTCCCAAACCATTTTTTTTAGCGGGATCCGATTAATTCAACGCGTACAATTCACCGCGGAACATTCACCGCGGAGAAAATTCACCGCGGAAAGTTTGCCGCACACAATTCACCGCGGAAAATCCAACAGAACTAATTTTTGCCTAACATTAAATTCCAGCCCCTCCTTCATTCCAGTTAAAACCACGGTTAATGTAGCTCTTGCCGTCCCTGAAAAGTTAGAGATATTATATCAAGTGTCCATGGGAGCCAACACGGAGCGAAGCTGAGCGATTGGCTTCTGGCGGATCGCCATGTAACGTTTTATCAAATTGTTTCCACAAAAACATCCAATTTTCAAACACAGCCACAATTTTAATATCACTGGTTTACCCTATATTTAAATAACACAAACAGTCCTCAGCACCATTCAAACATTTTCTTATATCTATTGTGTGCGGTGAACATTCCGCGGTGAATATTCCCTCGGTGAATGTTCCACGGTGAATTTTCCGAGGTGTATTATGGGCGGTGAATGCCCCTAGACCCCTTTAGCTAAGAGAAAAACAAAAGAGAGAAACAAGGTAAAGTAAAATCGCTACGGGGTAACTTTATTTTGCCAAACACAATTTAGAAAAAAATACCCTGGTTTTATGAACTTTTTCAAACTGAAACAATGCTGGAAGATTTTATTCTTTTAAAAGACATATATTATTTTTTACCTCTCGCTAAGAGAGGTATTGTATTCATGCTAAAAATCGCGTATCCAGATTTTAATGAATAAGCACGTTTTAAGGTCCCTAGAATCCGATTATAACATTTTTACGATGATGTCCGTATGTGTGTGTGGATGTGCGTGTGTGTGTGTGTGTGTGTGTGTGTGTGTGTGTGTGTGTGTGTGTGTCTGTATGTGAGTGTGGATGTTGGATTCACTATATATCAAATACTATAAGACTTAAGACATTTTTAACTACGGATTCCTCAATCTAAGAATAATGAGAAGAGTCGAGTCAGTTTTGGTAACAATTGGAAAACCGGAAGTAGTAGTTACAAGAAAAGAATCATCTAAATATTATTTATCGAAAATTTATGTAAATACTTATATCAAAGAACTTTAAATTCTTTATTCGATAAATATAAATTCATTATTATATCTTCTACAAATTTAGACATAAAGAAATGCATATAAAATAATTTGATGTAAAAAAATCTCAGATCAAACTACTTCAATACAAGAAATTCAAATGTTTGTAGTTGACACATAAATGTCACTGTCAAAAAGATTTGTATGCCATTGTCAAAAATATTTGTACATCATTATGCAGATTATGAAAAGAATATATGTAAAAAAGAATACAAAAGGAATTTTCGAAAAAATGACGAATATAAAGAAAAAGAAAAGGAAAGTAGAAAAAGAAAATTTCAGGATATTGAATATAAAGAAAATGTATGTATTGTACATAATTTATATTAAAATATCCCATAGATTTTGCAAATATATGTGAGAATTATTTTGTAGTGAGACATGAATATATGTATTTGTATTTAAAAATATTTTTCGTTTTATGCGTACAACCAGGTAAAATATCTGGCGAGAGGTTATGTGTTGGCCACATCAGATTTTTTGTTATAGATACCTACATCAGAAGTTAAAGAAAAAAAAAACAGTTAGTACTGTTTTTATTCTGACAATTTATTATATTGTTCCATTCCAATTAACTTGAAAGACATTCTTTCTTCCATATATATTATTCAAAGCAAAGTGCAACCCAAATACAATAATTTTCCTTCCGTATATATTATTCAAAGCAAAGTGCATCCCAAATACAATAATTGTATATATAACACAAACTAAGTTGTAAACATGTAAAACTGATATTAATCGGCGGTGAATTGTAGGTTTTCTGTTCCAATTTTTATTTATTAACAAAATACGTTTCGGGCATAAATTAGCCCATCATCAGCTATACATTCACAAGGTTACATTAGATATATGAAAATAAAAAAAAAGTTCCAACTCACCAAAAATAATAAAAAGACATTAATGTAAACCAATGAACAGCAAATTTGGTTTTACATTATATAAAATGACAGTTTTTGTTTCAATTCAAATCCAGGATCTATTGATAAACGTAGCAGGAAAGAATTAAGAAATGTAGCGTTCTCCATGGCTCTGCCGAAAAAAGTACCTATGATACGTGAATTTACAAATCAAAAAGTGGGAGATAGCAAAGTTGTATGTGCGAAGCATAATTAAAAATCTGGTGTGGCCAACACAATACCTCCCGCCATTTACAGCTCGAGTAACAAAAAAGATTAAATTTTTTGGATTAGCGAATTTGACTCTAATTTTGACACTTTATTTCTTAAAATATAGTCTAATCTAATCCAAGTAACTACCTTTTTTTAAACCCCTCGACAGACTTAAATCCCAATTACAGAGTGGGTTCACATTCACACACGTCCATGCCTTAGTGGGATTCGAACCCAGAGCCCCGAGGGCACTCATGACATGAGGCTTTGCTCTAACCACCGGAACTATGATAAAATGAAAATTAAATTTTAAATACCGGGATAGAATAGAATTCACTAATCCAAAAATGAGGATTAGCTTAAATATTTTTGTGAATCGTTAATTCTTATTAATCTAAATACATATCTTCTACATATTTACTTATGGTGGAAACTGTATTGAATTCCTTTTCTATTGTTCTATTTACTTTTTCCTTTTTAAAACGTTACTAACATTATTTTGAAATGATTAGTTCTTTGATAGTGACATTTATCTGTCAGTTACATGCATTTGAATAACTGTATTTTGTTTGTTTAAAGCGTAGGCTCTGGGATTTAAATTATAGATAATTTTATAAATTTAGCCATAAAATATATAGAAAAAGCATTAATGCAAATCTATAGAAAATTTAATAATCTTTAATTTTTATAATAACATTAATTTCGAAAAAATAACATTTAAAGGTATTTTTCGAAGAAAAACTATTTTGAGCTTCTAGTAAAGTGCCATTTCCGGTTATCCGATTTTCACCAAAATCTAATGGGCTCTTTCCAATATAGAAAAAGTTCTAAATACAAGATTTCAAAATTTTCTGAGTGATAGTATTTGAGTTAGAGTGGAGGATCCACGCACACATACACACATACACTGGCTTGCAAAAAAATCGCGTACACCTATTTTTTGCTGTATTGAGTCGAGCTTGATTTTGAACTTATCAATGTCACTAGTGTCAATTAAGATATCAAAATTAACAGAAATTCAATACATACTTGGTTGTTCTTTCATTTTTCTGTAATATATTTGTAATTTAACAGTATGTAAATTAAACACAATTAAGTAGGAGCTCCATAATAGATCATATAGTGATGACAGTGACAACATTGTCAGTTTTTACATTATTTACAGAGCTAAAAAATTACAAAAACTCGGTTACTTGATTTTTAAGGTGTACGCGATTTTTTTGCAAGCCAATACACACAGACATCATCGTGAAAATGTTAAAATTGGATTCTAGGGACCTTAAAACGTGGTCAAGTGGGAGGTAAAAATCAATGAAATTGATAGTAGGATTGCAAAAAAATAATACAAAAATAAATGTAAATTAAACAATAGAATAATATTATTGAAAGTTAATGAAAATTTTTAAATGTTGTATATTATAATTAAAATCTGTTTGGATATTTAAAACATTGTTTTTATATAATTGTATGTGGCGGGTTTCATAAAGGAGTCATGTGTTTTTAAATTTGTATATTTCTAGAATTTTTGGATTTTCAAAATCAATTTGGTGGCCAGTTTGGCATATATGTTTGCATAATGCACTGTGATCTGGGTTATTTCTACTTGAGTGATATTGTACTGTTTTTATTCTGATAATTTATTATATTGTTCCATATCAATTAACTTGAAAGACATTCTTCCTTCCATATATATTATTCAGAGCAAAGCTCATCACAAATGCAATCATTGCATATGCATAACTACACAAACTAAGTTGTAAACATGTAAAACTGATATTAATCATTACTCCAAACAGTAGCAATCATTGACAATCACACATCATAAAACTTTCATACTGCTATTAGATTGACAACCGTATTAAATAGCATTACCTCATGAATAATTACTGCAAGTACAAAACTGGAGAATATTAAAGCATGACATGTATTGAGCATCAACAACATAAATAATTTACATTGTTTATCAGATTCAGATCCTCTCTAGGCTGACACTTGAAGCGGCCTGCGGTCGGACAATTGCATGGAACGTTGTTTTATTGTAGACGGTCATTATATACCGCACCTATTAATACACCTGCATTAAGCTATTCGATCATGTCATGAAAATTTAATGATGTTTGTACACAATGATTACACTTATAATTTTTTTAACTCAATCAATGACAGTGATTTTAAGGTAGATTTAAAAAAATCTGATGTGGCCAGCACATTACCTTCCGTCAGTTATATGAGGTATTTACGAAAATTCTACCGGTGAACTGTTACCGGTAAACAGCTTTTATCAGTTTATAGCTACCGGAATCGATATTATAAGAACGCAAGTGGTAAACAAGGTAGATCCATAACCTACGAAAAAATTTGAAAATTTAAAACAGGTTACAAATTTAACGTAGTTAACAAAGGGCCCTATTCTGTAACTCGGTGGTTAATTTTTAACCACTGGTTAAGATTTTTATCCAATCGTTATTGATTTGACAATTAAAAATCCCTTTTTTTGTTATATGTCAACATACTTGATTAGTTAAAAAAATTATCCAGTGGTTAAAAATTAACCACTGAGATACAGAATAGGCCCCAAAATGAGCAGAGTCCTACTATGAACACTTTTCCACTTTTACCGCGCACGCTTCGCTTTGCATCACTACCTTTTTTTGAGATTAGATTCTTCATGAAACCTGTAGATGGATTTGGTAGATATTGAACAATTTTCGAACACGGTAACTTTTTACCACTCGTGTTTTCGAACACAGTCGGTAGATGCGGTATCTACCGGTAGAATTTTCGTAAATGCGTATGTATTTTCTATAAAATCCATACATAAAGTTCCTTGCAAAAGATTATAAATTTCTTGTATGTACATTACCTTTCGACAGTTGTAAATATACTACGAATATGTCATTGCACTTGACACTGACATCTTTCAATCAGAATTTTCTTAATATAGTAGCTGTTTCTAGCATAGCTGGTTAATTTATGAAATTTAATTTCTTAATAATTTTATAACTCTATATCCATTTAATATGAAGTATAAAATGCAGTCAAATCGTATAGAGAATACAGTGTTCTTTAATATTTATAATAATATTAAATGTGAAAAAATTATATTTAACATCGTTTTTTCAAGAAAAACTGTTAAAATCTGCAAATGAGGGTACTTCCGGTTGACCAATTATAACCAAAATCTAATCAGCTCTTCATGTGGATGCAACGAAGAGGAATACGAAAGAATTATAATTTTTGGAAATGTAGTATTAGAGTTATCGTAGACGAAAATTTTGTTACACACACAGACACACACACACACACACACACACACACACACACACACACACACACACACACACACACATCCACACACACACACACACACACACACACACACACACACACACACATCCACACACACACACATACATACAGATAGTAAAATCGTATTCTAGGGACCCGAATACGTTCTTATTCATCAAAAACTCACCACCGAATTTTTTGACCAAAGACAATACCTTCCTTACCTAAAGGTGACGTAAGGTAAAAATAGAGTAATAAAGTTATAGTTATGTTTTAAACGTCACATTAGTATCATCAACTGACACTGACAAAATTCCCTAAAGTTTGAAACTTTGATTTTTACCTTCCGCTACCCTTAGTAAGGGAGGTATAGGGATCGTGCTAAAACTCGCATATCGAGATTTTGGTAAATGACCACGTTTTAAGGTCCATAGAACCCGATTTTAACATTTTCACGATGATGTCTGTGTGTATGTGTGGATCCTCCGCTCTAACTCATATACTATTATTCGGAAAATTTTGTAACTTTGTATTTCGATCTTGCTCTAATATGGAAAGGACCCATTAGATTTTGGCAATAGCATGGCGCCTAGTAAGATCCCTGTTTGATACTGATATGTTGTTACTACCGAAATCTGTAAATAAAAAGAGATAACATACTTCATGGTAATTGTCATAATAAGGAGTAGAATCCCTTTGAATCAAGTATGAAAAATAAAAATAAATCCCTCTGCATTCGAAATGACAGAGTTGTCAAGCAGGCTATGTGTTAGTGTTTTGTTTCGCGATTTTTAACCGGGCATAAATCAGGGAAGGCGGGTCTCTTGTCCGGCTGTCCTCCTAACACAGTCGTCGGACGCGAGACACCATTTATCACCCGGTTTTAAACAGTGTAACCGCTCTGGACCGTGTTTCGATGTAGTTGGCTCACTTAACGTCCCTGGGCCTACCCCACGTTTTTCTAACGGGGGTGATTATTCTTAACATATTTTACAACATGAGAATTGTACTCTAATTAGAAGCGAATAACGGGTGTAAAAGAAAGACCGACGAGAAAAACCCTACGCGTTTAAACCGTGGGGCCTATTCAGATCAGAACTGGGATTCCTAGGTCCGAATAGGTGTTGTATTTGATTAGTACTAATCTGATAGGTCCCCTTTTGAAACTAGAAAAAGGCAAATACGATGATGAATTCAAATGAAAACAGGAATCTTTGCAGTTAACAATATGATAGATTAAGCTACTTCTCGGCCATGGTTTTTAGGGCGGTCTCTCATTGACTTGAACAAAGAATTTTCGGAGAAGATGCGTTTCGCCGTCTTAGTTAATGCAGAATGACACATTGGAACCATTAACTTATAAAGTCAAAAATACAAGCTATTATTTAGCGTTTGGTATGGTATGGTATGGTAATACAGACACCACTTAAATTACGTGTAAAATAAAATAGTTTGTTGGGCAAGGTCTTGTAATTTCTTATAATATTTTCAGACAATGTCAGTTATGTTTATCCACATTGCCATAATTTTTTAAACATGTTTTCTTGGCTATATATTTATTGAACTTGTTATTATTGATGAAGGAAGCCCTTCGCTAAACGGGCCACTCAAAATAACGTTTTTCTTTAAACTAATTTTTTAAATTTTCTTTATACATATAGGCTGTCTCACAACTCGCGCCCCAGTGCGAATGAGGAAACACGAGACTGCACTCGGATGTGTAATTTCGAAGAAAAAAAAATCAAGCTTAAAAGATATTCGAGAAAACATGTCTTAAAATTGTCCAATCAGAGACATATACCTTTAACGTGTGTTTGCCGTAATTTTACGTTACTAGGGTTTTATACAAATCAAATCTTCTTTAAAATGTGTGGGGGACTGTAGTTTTCGAAAAATGTCAGTGTCAAATTAAATTTGACAAGGTGAATAAAAAAGGCAAATTCTTACCATGTATTCAGCCGCTGATTACTTAGAAATGATTATAATTTTCGGAGAATGTGGACGTAACGCCAGAGAGGCAGCACGAGTTTATTCCGGATGACACCTTCGCTAACCTAAATTTGTTGACAGTGAAAAGTCAACTCTAAAGTGTCAAAATTACAGTAAGTCAAACAAATTTTGTAACTCACTAGTAGTATTTTTAAAACCTAGCAACCAGTTTTATTTTGTAATAATATCATCACACCTCAAGATATCTTTCCGGGAATGGTGGATTAAAAAGTCTTGTAACTCCGCTATGCAAGCAGCCGCAAATTATTTTCTTCTATTTGTTGGCAACCTATTGTCGTCGGCAAGTGTCAGTTTCATCTGGGGCGCGAGTTGTGAGGCATTCTGTACTTGGCATGACGGTAGCGCGTAACCTGAAGTGACATTTACTTTCATATTTCAAATGGGACATCTTTATACATATATACACATACAGGGTGTTCATTTCAAATGGGCCACCATTGCTATATCGAGAACTATAAGAGCTACAAAGATGGTTAAATGGACAGACAATTTCTATTTCATAAGACAAATTAGAAGAAAAGAAAAAATTTTTTTTTTGATCAGTGGTTCTCAAAATACGGGATATAAGTTTTTTTTATTTTAAATTAGTACATACATTTTTTATTAGCTCATTCGTTAGGGAATTTAATTCTGAATTCAGTGATATAATATTTTTATACTCTTTGATGACGATTTTTCTGAGAAAAATACATGTAACGTTTTATACTAATTTGATTAAAATATGGCTATAATAAGAGTGCCATGAATGGAAAAAATGAATACATGTTATTTTTATTACATAGAATTAGAGTGCTCTTATCAAAAAAGTGAATGTTTTGTTCTTGAAATTGATCATAAATGTCAACGCAAACAAAATATTCACTTATTTCTTTCATGGCATTCTAATTCTATGTAAAAAAGTAACACGTATTCGTTTTTTCCATTCACGACCCGCTTATTATAGCCATATTTTAATCAAATTAATAAAAAACTTTTCATGCATTTTTCTAAAAAAAATCGTTATGTAAGGGAATAAAAATATTATTCACTTAATTCAGTATTAAATTCTCTAACGAATGAGCAAATAAAAACTATATGTTGTCATTTAAAATAAAAAAATTGGGTCCCGTATTTTGAGAACCACTGGTCCAAAAAATATTTTTTCTTTTCTTTAAATTTTTCTTGTGAAATAGAAATTGTTTGCCCATTTAACTGTCTTTGTAGCTCTTATAGTTCTCGAGATAGCAATGGTGGCCCATTTAAAATGAACAGCCTGTATATATATATATATATATATATATATATATATATATATATATATATATATATATACCGTGTGTCTATCTTAAAGGGTGTACATAGGAGATTAACATGGGAAATCAGTTTTTTGCAATTTCCTGCTCGCCTAATTACTTTAAGCAAATTGTCAGAAACGTCAAATAAGGTAACTTACGTTGTGACAGATAAACGTTAAGCATTTATTTATTTTTTGTTCAATTCCATGGCTGTCGATATTTTCAACGTAATTTTCGACATTTTCATAATTAATTTCTGTCGTTACAAAGCATGTAAAGATAATTCTGTTTATTGATTTAGATGCAGAATTTTATGCCCTAAAACTTTTATTTGACGCGTTTTTGCTTAAAATAATTAGGCGAGCAGGAAATTGCAAAAAACTGATTTCCCATGTTAATCTCCTATTTATTAAGTTGGCAATTTTTGTCATATAACATGATTTATACAGGAACATATAAGCTACTTGATGACGGATGTACATTCCTGATACCACTTCCGGTTTATGAGTAATTAATATCTACTTTGAAATTTCAAATGGAACATACTATATTTTTTTACAAATTTGAAAAGTGCATCAAATTTGCTTTACAATCATGCAAAATAATCCATATGTTACATTATTAAAAATTAAAATGGCGGGCATTTTTGTATACACCTAATTGGAAAGAGAATAGTGAGCCATGACTGTGGCTTGTGTTCCTTATTCTTATTTTCTGTATTATTATGACAAAAAAATATTATTTCGTTTAATAACAATAGTTACAATTGTTTTAGTTAATTGTTTTATTTCAAGCCACAGTCATGGCTCACTATTCTCTTTCCAATTAGGAGTATAAAAAAGTGCCCGCCATTTTAATTTTTAATAATGTAACATATGGATGATTTTACATGATTGTAAAGCAAATTTGATGCACTTTTCAAATTTGTAAAAAAAATATAGTATGTTCCATTTGAAATTTCAAAGTAGATATTAATTACTCATAAACCGGAAGTGGTATCAGGAATGTACATCCGTCATCAAGTAGCTTACATGTTCCTGTATAAATCATGTTATATGAAAAAAAAATTGCCAACTTAATATATAAGCGAGATATTTGCTGGGTCCATTAAAATATAATAGCCTGTATATATATATATATATATATATATATATATATATATATATATATATATATATATATATATATATATATATATATATATATATATATATATATATATATGTATATATAGTATACGTAAAATTACGAATTTACCGATATGCTTGAAGTGTAATTTTTAAGTTAATTGTTTAAATAGTAAGTTATATTTGTAAGATTCTACAAAAAAAAAAAAAAAAATATCACAGCCTACCTGATATGGCTTACCAGGTTATTCATAATTTTCTCTGACGTTTTTGTAATTTATGCCTTCAATAAAATTGCACTTAAAGCATATCATTGGATTCGTAATTTTATGAAGAATCGAAATATATAAAAACATAAAGGATGTCTCATTTGAAATATGAAAGTTATTTTCATTTCCGATTAAACCGGAAGCGCTAACATCATACCAGATACAATGTTTTGTGGAGCCCCTAATTCTAGTTTATAAATATACCAAGAAAATTAAAAAATAATTATAAATAAAAAAGTTATTTTCAGTTGCATGTTTTTCAGTGTTACTCAGTATAGAACTTAACTCAAATATTGCTTAATTTAATTTCGAATTAAATTTGGTAGTTTTTTTTGTATTTTTCCCGTTATTAGGTGTTCTCTCAGTTGTACGTTGTACCATTTTTGTACCTATACTTTTTGACGTTATATTCGTTAAAAACAGAATTTAAAGCATCTAATATCAGTTAATAGAAATTATACGAATTTTAGAAAAGATCGAGGCCAGATTCAGCTTAGCCTACAGAAGAGAGAATGACAAAACCTATTCGAAAGAATTGCAAGGAAAAGAACCAACAAAATCCCAAGTGACCGTTTCTTTCCGTCATCAAGTGTGCATGTTTCTTTTTCTTTTATTCCTGGTTAACCAAGTCCAGTCTATCCGGAAGCTTCCCATTGAATACTTACGACGTCTTTGCATCCAATATCCGGATGATTTTGCGGGCTCGAGCCTCAAAGTGAATCATTGATGAAGGCAGCACGCGCACTTCCGTTTTGCCGCTCGGATAACGCTGATTGGCTACGTCTACGCACGTACTTCGGCTGCACTAAGGCCATCTACAGGGAAATGGGCTCGAAGGCAGAAGGCTTCGTCGAGTAGGTGCAAAGTGGAAATTGTTCTTGTTGGGGGAGAGGTTACGATAGCGATCTGCTGATGTATTGACTTTTTAACAAACAACATTTTTTATCAAACTGTCACATCAGATACATCAAGAAGGATTCGATCAGTTCTATTTCCAAGAAGAGGCACAAAACACTTTATGTTGAAGTATTAGACTATAACATTAAACGGTTTGATTGACCCTCCAAATTCACATGAATAATGCAAATAATATATTCCTTTTAATGATAGGTTTGTTCCATCATACAATCAAATCAGTACGGAACTGTCCGATGCATGGCTGTATTAAAATGGCGTTTCAATTCCAATATTATGGAATTGAACCCGGGTTCCCGCAATCGCGACCAGGCACTCAGGTACTCGGCCACGAAACTCGTTAAAGATGATTTATTCCATAAGTAAAATAATTTATCGGTTTCAGTATATTAATCCACTGTTTACATGTACAAAAATAGGCTAATAAATAAGAAATAACTGTATTTGTACGGTAATATTATTACCATACTGACTTGTCAACAACAGTATACAAAATGAATATAAAATAAAATGAAAGTATAATGCTCTTCATTAATACATACAGATAACGTTAGTGTATCGTTCTAAATATGGTTTCCTTTATTCTAAAATAATAAACATGAGAAATAAAGCACGTAATTTGAATATTTGTCATATTGCCATATGTCAAAATAATTGTTCTGTTAACCACAGCATTCTGAAAGTAGCATTAATGAGAGAATTTTCAAAAATAATTTTTAATAATTATGTCTTCATTTTCTGAAACCGATAAATTATTGAACAAACAACGGATGTTATGAATCATAACAAGGCTTAGATTTCTTAAAATCCTGGCTCTACGAGCTCGGATTTCAAACAGACATCTGCGTCAGTTATGATATACATAACATTCCTAGGTATGTTAATAGCTAAAAATAAATACGTATATTATAGAGGATATCGCCTGAGGACAGCAACAAACTTTCACCATGTATTCTAGAGGTGTTTCTAATTTAAAAAAATCATGTAAACCATGTGTCATTTCTTCTCCGTTTTAGATAAACACACAAACTCTTTGATAATCAAAAAGTCTATTCTAATAAGAATGCTGGGTAAGTAGTTATTGTTCACCTACTGTTTTATTTGACGTGTCACGTGTCAGTCACACTAACTGTCAAAGTACCTAATTATTTAACATCTATAATATGCCTAGAACTTTCATTAATGTGAAATATGCTGACATGTTCTTTTGTTTATTTATGGAACCGGTCCAGCTGCAATAGAAGAATATCGTTGACTATATCCAAATCGTGTAGTTCCACATCATACAACAATTTAAAGAGTTTTTCAATGTTTGAGAGAAATATAGCATTGTCCACGTCCACATTTATAAAGGGATCGGGATTATCATCAACAAGCTAATATTTGGTTAAATGCAATTGAACAAAGTTCATCTGCTAGCATATACAGAATATCTAGCAAGACCGATGTTCGTCGGATCTAAGTTTGGCGAATTTTGACAGTTCGTGCTATTGATACCGCAAACAAAAGAATAGGTGGACAATAACTACCTAACCTAGCATTTTTATTAGAATTGACTTTTTAATTATTAAAGATCTTGCGTCTTTCTCTCGATATCTCTAAAACGGACCAGACCTGACGCATAGTTTAAATGAACTTTTTTTACTTAGAATGACCCGTAGAACACATGAAAAAAGTTTGTCGGTTTCCTCGCCCTGTATATTGTTGATGTATTTGCCAATCAGCATTTTTGTTCACGGATTTCGGTAATGCCGATACCTATATTTGTTCCGTCAAAGTGTTTTCCCACTCCTGATATCAAGTAGGCTATTTGGACATTGTTTCTAAGGATGTATATTTATTTTAATGTCTAGGTATCGGTTTTAGCGACGGGATGTAAGGATTGTCCTTACTTCCCTACAGCTGAATTTACTTTCCTCTTTGTGATATACCAACAGTTAGATATTTTAAACTTGTCATATATTTGCTAATTCTTATAATTTATAATTTTGAGTTTGATTTCTATCAAATTGTCCTCATTTTATAAATATTTCTATTTAAAAGTTACCATTGACGTGTCAAATGTGACAGATAACAGCGTTTTTTTTTCTTAAATTTTCCATGGAATACTAAGATTCTTTTTTTTAATGTATCAATCAACGGTATTCCTTGACATATCTGGCAGTGAAAATGAACAGGTAGAAAATAAATCATCGGGGGTTGAAAAAATCTTATATGCAACATGAGATTTAGGTACATTTGACCTCTCTAGTACATGTTTGCCAGCCCTCGCTGTCGCTCGGACGCAAAATCGTCGTCGATTGGTAAATGGTACCTGCATCCCTTGTAGCCTAAGAAACTATTGTTACGCACAACAAACCAAAACTTAATCTCTTCGTTAACATTATGTAAATTGACAAAATATAGGAATTTCGGCTGGAAATTTTTTGTATAAACTTCTAAGAGGCCCAATAAACTGTCAGGAGATGCCTGCTTCCAAAATTGCACCACACACCATTATTTTATCTGAAAACTCTGCCTTCCATTTGATTTTATATTGAAACTTTTTTGGAGTTACTTAAAAGAAACATAATCTGTAGAAGCCACAAAATGAAAACAATTTAGGCGCAGGATTTTTCAAAAAGTACTCATGGAGTAAGTCAAGTCAGAACTAAACTTCATCGTATAGTATAAAATGGATCACTAGCTCTATATTAAACATGAATGTTAAAGCTTAAGATATGTTAATTGTTGTAGTAATAACCATGTTTAATATTTGAAATAAATTGTGAAAAATTGTCAGCCATCGGGATTCGAACCCGAGACCCCTATCTTGCCGGGACAGTGCTCTTACCAACTAAGCTATTGGCTGCTCTCCTCTCGATGGCTGAACAATCTTTCACTTTTAAAGTCGTATAACTGCTGAGGATATTATTAATCGTCACATGATTATATGTGGGGTTGCCTCAGCAGTTATACGACTTTAAAAGTGAAAGATTGTTCAGCCATCGAGAGGAGAGCAGCCAATAGCTTAGTTGGTAAGAGCACTGTCCCGGCAAGATAGGGGTCTCGGGTTCGAATCCCGATGGCTGACAATTTTTCACAATTTATTTCAAATATACAAACTGTTAACTCATTGTTAATATTACATGTTTAATATACTTTCCTTAAATCAAAGAATCCTCAATTCAAAAAGTGACATAACGTTATTATCAAAATCCTAATATCTCCCGCTACTGATAATTCCCACCCTCTCCCCCTTTACGTGACTGGTGCAAGTTGCAGCGGACGGAAACCACGTGACCAGCAAATTCAAATGTCTGAGCATCGCCAAGAACAACAACTGCGCTCGTTTCTTGTTTCTTGTCGCACTGGCAAAAACCGGAACTCAACACCGGAACTGGAAAATTCGTCAACAAGAGGTTGACCGCGAGTTAGAATAGTTTCGGTGAATTATGGTAGTGCACTCTTCACTATGAATATAATATAGTGAAGACAAAAACTAAGTCATCATTTACAGAAATATTAAATATTTCAGCTATTTCATATAAAACAAGTCGATGAATCTTAGTAGAATTTAATAAAGGCTGTGGTAGATGTTGCCACAAACATTATACATAATGTACGTTGGGAATAGTAATGATAGATAACTTCACATACATTTATTTGGATTCTGTGAAGTTATCTATCATCAATGTTCCTAAAATAGAATTTATTGATATTAAACACCTTACTATCATCATACGAGGTCTGTTAGAAAATTATCCGATCTTATTTTTTGCGAAAACCTGATGGATTTGCATCAATCGCGCTTGCATGACCCGACCTTGAACCTTCGTGCGCATGCGTGAATTTTTTCCCGCCTGTCGATAGCGTCTGTTGCTGGCAAGCAGCATTTGAGTGAGGCAGTGTCAGAGCTGGGAAAAGTACCGGAAAGTAGTACTTGAAGTACAAGTACTAAGTATCTTAATGTTTCTAAATGTACTTGAAGTACAAGTACTTTTTTAGTTTCCAAAGTGCTTGAAAGTACCAAGTACCTGAAAAAGTACATGTAAATTTGGGTGATTTTTCAGATAATTGATATTTTTCTGATTATATGGACCTTAAAAGGTGATTATTGATAAAAATTTCAATATGCGATATTTATTGGGTTATTTAAAACAAGAGTTCCTCGCCGCTGTATAACCTTGCGATCACATGACGTAAAATTGACGTCATATGATCGCCAAGCGATACGAGTAGCTGTACCGAAATGTTAGAATGACGTCATTTTTACGTTATGCGATCACCAGGTGATACGGCAAAGTCCAGCACTGTAGTTAGGTAATATAAACAGGGGCGTCACTAGGTACTTTTAACAGGGAGGGCGCAACAGGGCGCACCTTTAGAACGAAATAATTTTTGACAGTCTGATTCTGCATTTAAATTTTTTCATGTTTAAAACATAAAAATATTTCTTTTGGAAGATTTTCAGATGTAATGAAGCGAACACAAATACTTATCTGTTCTTCTGTAGTGATGTCCCGAGGATCATCTACTATTATTGCAAAATAATCACAATTATTAATTTCCGGAGTTATTTTGCGTATTATACATTTTGCACTACTCTCTATAACATGATTTTGCGCTTGGAATAAAAACTAATTGTGAAGTAGGCAACCTGATGTGTAGGTATATAGGCAATATGGAAGAGGACCAGGGACCCGCAATACTTTGCAATACACTAAATTTTTAAAGTAGAAAATCGTTTAAATAAAATATGACCACAATTAATGGAAAAAGTTTATTTTCTGATTTCATCAAATTTTTGTTACATAATGATTGCAATGATTGGTTATAATCATAATACTTTCATCGACGTAGCCCAATTCTCAGGAGAGCAGCATATCTGGAGCACATGACATAAATGCATACATTTCTGAAATGTTTAGCGATCAGAATAATAAAGAATGAAGAATAATGTTGACAGCCGAGCAAAATAACGTAGGAGCAACGTAATCGCAAAGCAAAGGTTCCGGGTTTGAATCCGTCTCAGGCATGAATGTTAGTAGTGTAGTGCACAGCCGTAAAATATACGTACCATTAGCTTTACGTAACTGAACAGAAATTAAAAATAGTCGTATAAGAAATCGTTTAATATTAATTTAATCGCTTTCTTTACTTTAAAGCCCGGGCCACACTATGCGTTTTGGCGGGACCGGTAAAACCGCATCCGGTTAAAAAGGATGGATAGTACAGCGTCCGTATATATCCCGCTAAACAGGACGGTAGCAGTGACAACACGATTCGAACAGAGTCGGACCATCATCTGATCAGTGCAGAGCCCAAATAGTATACGTTGTCTATTGATAAACAAAACTACACTCTTGTGAACGCTGGAAATATCTCCAATGTGTTGTAGTTGCCATACGGCAACAAATTGACCGTCCGGTCAAACCGCAACATGCTGCGGTAGTATCCTGCAACCGGACCGCAACCGCATCGGTGTGGACGCATTCATTTAATACAATAAGTTGTTGTTTTCCCGTTCAACCGGTCCCGTTAAACCGATCCCGCCAGATATAAATTTGACATAAATGACTAAAACACTTGTCATACATATTGAAATTCAGCGGCTTTCTATAGAACAATTTGAAATATGTAATTTCTTAATTTTATCGCGTCGGCCATATTGCACCTGGCACTATCTAGTGCTTGGAAGAAAAGTACTATCCATAGGCTAATACATGGTCTCGACATTAGAAATGAATCACAAAAAAGCCCTTCAGCTTCAGTTATCTTCTGTTGAAAATCTCGATGTAAATAAATGTATGCAGAAATATGACAAGAAACACAATGTACGCACGCGGAATCTGATAGTTTGCGCATGTGTCAAATTGAAATTACATACTGTTGTGAATGCATTAAATTCAAAGTAAATAATACAAAATAGAAATTCAAATTGAAATTATTTGATTCTGAACTTAAGATTGTTTCACTTGACTTATTTCACTCAAACTTCTGTAGTCTGTAGAAACTGCAAAAAGCTTTTCATTTGAACCAAACGTAGCAAGATAGCAGACAAATATCACAAGAACTTAAAGCAAAGATAATAATTTTGCCGTTTTCAATACCATTAAAAATCTTGATAGAATCATTCCGATTTGAATCTCTTGTAATTATAACTAAGCATAACTAACAACTCCTATCAGATCGAAAGCAACATAAGAAAAAGCTGTCGACAGACCTAGTTTGCTATTAGTTGCCAACATGCGACTAGTTAGTGTGACTGTTTTCGTGTGTCTTGGAACTTGTTTGTTTGTTCGGTAAACTCAGGCACGTGAGTATGTGAAACGCGTGTGAAACAGGGTGAAGAAATTGAGATATTATAGAGTAAATATTTAAAATGGTTGCTTGCTGTAAGTAATACACTCACAAAGGAGTGTTTAGTTAACAAATCCTGCAGATAAAACAGAAAGACGACTCAAAAAACAAGAAAGACACAAAAGAAATGACGTTTTTATATGAGACTAACATCAAATGTTTTTATTTGCACAAGATTTTAGAATACTAACATTGATTTTAACTATTTTATATTGCATTATTTATTTATCACAATTAATTATTAATAAATTTTAATAGGTTACGGTAAATTTTTAAGATTTAGGGCAGTTTTTCATCTGAAAATTCGACACATATTAAATACGTAATATTGTTTATCTTTAATCGCGTCAAAAGTTTAGATGAAAATATGAGAACTAAGCCGATTTGCAAATGTTTTAAATTTTAGAAAATGTTCATGTAAGTTTAAGTTGTTAGTAACTCGCGAATCGCTTATCAGAACTTTATTTTGTTTTTATTTTCTTGATATGTAGGGGCGCAAAATTTGTTTTGCCACAGGCGCTCAAAGCCCTAGTTACGGCTTTGATAACGACCACAATTTTTTGTGGTTGTTGTTGTCATTTTCTTATTTCTTATAATATAATAAATAAAATTGCATAAACATATAATTATTATTAATATACTGATATGTATAATATTTACGGTAGTATAAAATAGACAAATAGAGTTACATTGTCACTTATTTCTAATGATGCGGTGGTTCCCTGCTTTACCGACACAAATTAACCAAGATGTTCCGAATCACAACCACTTTTCAATAACTATAACCTGACCACGTGAAACACAAGAAAACCATAACCACGGTCGTGGTTAAGTTACGGAATATACTAAAAGTTTACATAGTTTATATTCTCTACGCATTGTCTACATTTGACATCATTATTTACGTTCAAAACACGATGTTCGACTGTGTTAGGGATGGAATTAATAAAGTTTCTGACTAGCAGTCCAATATTACAATTTTATTCTCGCCGACGTTTCGACTATACAATAGTCTTCTTCAGGGCTAGAATGGTCCTGTTGAAGGAAAATGTACACATGTGGATAAAAGACGGACATTTAAAAATATAAATAAATAAATAATTAAAAATCACAGATCACAGAGTGAAAATCGTCAATTAATAAAAAACTTCTCATTGATGACTAAAATAAACTTTGCTGAATACAATTTTTTTTTAAATGGTAACCCTAAAGCTGTTTTTTACACAAATATAACGACTAAGGTTAGTCTTGGTACACAAATAACTATTTTGTTAGTTAGTCTGTATAGATAGGTGAATCATACATACAGATAGTATATGTATAGTAGCTATTTACAACTAATATATTGCAAAAAGCATATTATAATTAAATCTTTAGATTACATATAGAATGCAGTCTACTAATATGTGTTTATAATGCATATGTTTAATAGTATATTACTCCTGGTCCAGGTTATTAATTAATACGCATTTCGGGCTAATAATTATTTCAACGCAACGTAAAACCCCTAAATGGAAGGTACTCAAACTGACAAATATGCAAAATATTTTACCAATATAGTTTGGAATTCCGTTTAAATTGTTTACTTTTTAACCGTTTTGCAATGCCATTCTCATGATAAACATTTGAAAATGATTGATTTTTGCAACAGATGCTCCACGTGGAATCATTTGGCATCAATACCGATAATTTCATCGAAAATATGCATAACCTTCGGGTTATTTTAGTGTATAGTCAAAACAATCAACAATGAAATAATTGCGTGGTGTAATGGGTGCGGAAACAAATACATCACTGCAAAATTCTGATTAAATTTTTAATGTAATTATTATGGCCAGAGGTTATTCTAACGTGCAGTTGGACACAAAATGTTTAAAACTAATATGTTTTAAATGAGAGGAATTTGGAAAATATTAACCCCTTGAGGTAGCAACCCGCTGCACATGGGAATAGAACGGTTAACCCGCCCTGACTCTATTTAAATAAGTCAATAAATAAATGGAAATAACTGTTTCTGTTACTTGGAAAAATTAGTTATATGTTTTTACTTGTTTAAGTTTAATTTTAGTATTGTTTGAAATAGCTGTAGTATCTTAAACTAATTATTAATATTAATATTATTGCATCTGGCTTCACGCGAGTGCGCGCGCACCCACACGCCCAGCGTACAGCTGCACAGCGTTGATCGACTGCGCTGAACTCAGAGTGTCTCTGGCTTGCAAACGGTAAACACGTATCGCGTCGTCGTCCGCGAGAGTGGTTGTCCACCATTTTGCATAAAACTTTCTGATTTTCATATGGTCAGTAAAGTAATTGGTTGTTTAATTATCGTACGCGTAGCTTGATTAGCCTAACACGACTAATTCAAGGAGTATCGTTCGGTTTTCATTAATTTGGTACTTTATAGTCCGCGAATACTTTCCGGCGCCATTTTATGCAGCTAATAGACACATCTCAGGAATCAATTGTAAAATCGAACTGTACAATTTGATTTCTCACGGAATTCGTGTTGTTAGGGATTTGATTCATATTTCCTTGGGTGAAATTATTATTATTTCTTTGTAAACTTGTTTACACACGTCCACCTTCGAGTGACGTCATTCACAGCGCATCTGCTGTTATTGTCGACTAGGTACATTCAATGCAACAAGTTTGCATTCTAGTTGGTTGTTATTAAGTTCATTTAGAATTCTTAATATTGTTTAACTACATTTGTTTGTTCATACACTTGTGAAATGATTTAGTTAATTCAGCAAATATCGTATTTGTTTTATCTTTGGTTTATTATTGTTTATGTCACTTATATTCAATACGCTATCACATATCTCTCAGAATTGGATTTCAGTTGTTTGTTATTTTGTTGCAATTATATTTAGCACGTTTGTTAGTTCGTAAAACTATCTGGTCCTTCGTTGGTTTTTAATTAGTACGTTTCACAAATTAATATTATCCCGTTTATTGGCCAAGTCCAGTGATGTGAACCAGCTATCGAAGGTTGTAATTATTTTGGTTTACATATAGTTTTGTTTTATTCATTGAATTTAACATCAAACACATTGTTGGTGCTTCTAGACCGGATTCGCTGATCTAGAGACATCGCATTTGGGCTTGCGAGCAGGATCAAAACATTTTGGTTCTTCTAGACCGGATTCGCTGGTTTAGGGTTTGAACATTTGGTCCGTCGAGCCATTAGGTCCTTATTACTTAGTCCTTCGCACCGGAGGGACGCAACACAAAATGTGCAGTAGGAAAAGCAAATTGTGCAGTGGGAAAATAAAATCTGTGCAGTTATTTTTCATTTATTACGAATAAACCAAATAAAATTAAAAAAGCATTCTAAAAATAAGAATATAGGATTTATATACAGAATGTGTCACAAATTTTGAGGGTATATAGTACTGACCAAAATGAGTAAAAAAAGTTTAATCAACATAGGTCCGATCTTCAATAGTTTCCGAGATAAGGCAGTGAAAAATGAGTTTATTTAAAATAAAATTAAATAATTGTACTAATTTAAATGGAATATACAAAATTTTGTTCGATCACTCTTTGTCAGTTGTTCTTCGATTTTTCGTTTTTCTCGGAAACAGTTGAAGATCGGACCTATGACGATTCAGCTTTTCTTTCTCATTTTGGTCAGTACTATATACCCTTAAAATTTGTGACGCAGGTTTAGAAACACCCTGTAGAATCACTAAAATTGTGCCAGCTTTTCCTTCAACTTTATCTACAAACTCTTCGCTAGCCTCATCCTCATCAGTGGCATTGCCCTCAGCAAAAATACCATTGTACCATCTTTGTTGTTTGGCTTTAGGGGTTGCCTTGACTCTGTGCTCACGTTTATTTAACCATATCATTGTAGCTTGCCGGGGATCTCACTCTGACAGAGAAGACAAGCTATTCCGAGACACGATTTTTAAAGTATTGCTGGTACTTTCCACATCCACACTATGCGGTTTGGCACCCAAAATCCGCGCGAAAATTTTAGTTGCCGTAAGGAATTCTGAAGAAATAGTAAAGAAGTTAATTAACTCTGGAAGCGTTAGTTTCCGCAACTTTTCTGTTTCTTCCATCCAACTTGAATTGAGTTAAACAAAGATTTTTCCCTAAAATATTATAAACCAATTCTCTGTTCCATTTAAGCCATTCGGTATTGCAGAGAATAGGGAATAGTTCTGACCTCTGATTGGCTGAAATTGGAGACAAGAGACAAGTTTATCTAATGTAATTTCGTCTACTTAAAATTGGGGATGATGCGAGCGACATCTGCTGAATAGCTTAAATGGAACAGAATAAACAGCGATTTATTTCCTATATGTGCAGTGAAAAAAAATCCTTAGAATAACCCCTGATTATGGCCTCGAAATGTTAAACAATTTACAATGAAATTCCCAAAGATGGTTGACGAAAGGATTTGTAACAATTCAAAAGAAATCATTAAAAATTACAACTTTTGTTCCACAATTGGCGTTGCCAGACTAGTGCTCGCTATCTAGCGATCAAATTTAAACTTAAAACAATAATAATTTGTACTCTTTAACACTGTCAAACAATTTTCCGTAAACATAAATACGTAAATGCTACCATATGACACAAAATAATACGCGACAATACCTTGTCTTCATGACCGCGCCGTGCGGGTGGGCAGGTTGTGCCCCGCATAAAGGCGCCTGACTTTGAGGAGCGGCGTTTCAAGACAGTAAAGTAAATAATAGTAAATTTTTATAAAATGCTCTTCGTAGAGACAAAATTACTATAAAACTTACAAATTAACATGATAGAAGTGAACAATATACTTTTTAATTTGTTTGCATTAGAGCTCTAGTTATAAGTAAAATAAGTATCGTATCAATCGGTTCGTTATTATTCTACCATTGTTATATTGAAATAATAACTATGAAAATGTTGATTACAACAATGAATATATTGATCATAATGCAAGAATATTGATTACAAGAATGAATCCCACAATGAATCCAATATTTAAATGCCTACTGTCATTTTGCAAAGAATCAAATGCATATACAATTCTGAAATCTGTTTTAAAATTGTTGATTACAACAAACGATTTTGTTTATAACCTATCGATTACAAGAATGAATCTACAGGAAAATTTCATCAATATATTAAATATAGCATTTTTGAAGAATAAAAAGTATAGTTTAAACTTTAATTTGCAAATTTTATATCATGAGGGGAAATATAACCTAGCACAAAGGCGCCTTATACCCACGGAGCGACCCTGCTTGTCTTAAGGTTCAAATATTTTTCACATGAGCGCCGACATCTAACATGGCATCGCCAGGTGGAGAGCATTTCGAACAGTGGCGGCGCCAGGATGTAAATGTGAGGTGGGCACAATCAAAAAAAGGGTGGGCACCATGGGGGGGGGGTTACAATAGATCATGCAAAGGTTAGCAGAAAAAGGAGCCGCGGGCAATATTTTTTTTCATTCAAGGTCAAATGTTTTTTAATTGAAAGTTACAATTTTTCAAAGAATGTGAAGCTGCATGTTTTCTCGCTTTCATGTACAAAAATAAATTGCCAAATCACATAAACACAATTGTGAAATTTTCATATGGCTGTATTTTCTGCCCTATTAATTTTAGAACAAAATGAATTACAAATAATGTTCAGATTTAAAAATAAAATTTTATTCACAAATTTTATAGATAAAAAAATTATTTGTATGTTGGTAGTAGGTGGGCACAAGACTTTTTATGGTGGGCACGTGACCACCCTGCCCCCCCCTTAGCGCCGCCACTGATTTCGAACAATTTTTAGTATTTATTTCGTGAATAATACACAATACAAAAAATTATATCCAACAAAAGTTGTTTATTTTTAGATTACGCATCCAACGATACCACAAATAAGTATAGTTACTCTACTTCCGATAAATTCTGGAAATCGAGTCTACTACCATTAAATTCTTCCGATAGGATTATGTTACGCTAGTTTTTTTTTCCTGAATCTCTAGGACGTCGTAAGTTCTGAGAAAAAATCCTGTGCGGGTGGTTTGAAACACCCAGTATAAATTTCTGTGGATGACTGACTGCAAAGCACATATTTGCTTCAAAATAGTTGACAATTATTAAACAACAAACATGTTTTTTATGCAGTTATTTATCTATTTGTACAAATAATCCCAATAATTGGAATAAAAAATAATATAGAGTAGAGGTAGTTACAGTTTTAAAATCATTTGATTGAATGCTTCAGTTTATGATTTCAATTGAGAGATACTCCATTTAATGATGAATTTGAAATTGGAACACCGAAGTAGAGATTTGTGATTTGGCTAGTTTTATGTTAATTACAAAAGTATCATAAAATCTTTATAGTTATGGCTTCATGGACATAAAACAGCATCACCTTAATGGAAACTGACTTCACACAAACAATATCATGGAGATTAATTTTATTAACAATAAAATTATAAATTACTGTGATCCTAAACACAAATCCTTATCATAATTAAACGTTCCTCATACTCATTTCTTCTTCTGTCATACTTACCATAAAACTAAAAATAAAAAATTGAGTCTTAAATCATTTCGTTGTTTTGCAACTACTGTCAAACTGAAGTACCAGAAAATTTTAATTGTTGTACTTTACAAATGCATACTAAAAATTACTTAAATTTTTATAAAATGCCACTTTTTAATGTTCTAAAATTGTAATTTATTACTCTGGTTAGGCCTCACCTCGAATACTATTCCGTAATTTGGAAATCAGTTAACCACAACGTTAACGTTGCTGAATCAATCGAAAGGGTGCAACGGAAATTTCTGAGAGCAACTATATTTACTCTTGAAGGAATTTATCCAGCACAGTGAATTTTACTGGAGAAATTCAGTCTGAATTTCTTATCTCAAAGAAGGATGATGCATGCAACTATTCTATTACATAATAGTTATTTATGTTACAAGGATCGTAGAAGCTGGTGCCAAATGTCATGAGCTATGAAATGCGCAGATCAAGAAGAGAGACTGCTGGAGAAAGGTCAGGCAATAGGAGAGAGAGAAAGAGAAAGATAGAGTTTTACTTTCTGCGCAACAGCTCATGACATTTGGCACGGGCTATAACTCCAATTATTATGGTACTAGTCATGAAGATTATCAAGCGAGGCGAAGTCAAGTTTGAAAACACGACGTGTGCCAAATGATTAGTTACAATCCGTATTACATACAAAATTTTATTTGCTGGCGTAAATCAATGAAAAATTAAAATACAATATTTGGTATTGAACAAAAAAAAAAAAAATCTGAAAAATCGGGTATGCTGTTTTTGATTCGTTTGTAAACAAGTACCTCGTTACCATAGCTCATTATGGTACCGAGTACTTTAATGGATTCATTATGGTCCTTGGCTATAATGAAAGACATTAGAGTACTCAAATTGAGGACTAACGTTGTCATTATGACACAGCAGCATGTAAAATAATTCATTATGGTCCTTGGCTATGATGAATGACATTAGAGTACTCAAATTTTCCGGCAAAAATTTACCACTTATGATTTTGTATATGAATAATTTTTGTCCCTACACTTTTTTCAATAAAATTAATATGTAAAAAGATATCGCTAATTTTAATATTATCCAGGATAACTTGTCAAACATGGGGATCTCTAGAACTACACATATAAGATATAGGAAGTCGGTTAAATTAGACAACATTTACCCCATTAGAAGATCATCTTAATGGTGTTCCGTTATTTGCGAAAATATGCATAGGTCACTAGATGTAGGCAAATATGTAAATTTTCCAGTTTTTACCTTCCGTCACCTTTAGGTAAGGAAGATATTGTCTTTGGTCAAAAAATTCGGTGGTGAGTTTTTAATGAATAAGCACGTTTTAAGGTCCCTAGAATACGATTTTACTACTTTTACGATGATGATGATGTGTGTGTGTGTGTGTGTGTGTGTGTGTGTGTGTGTGTGTGTGTGTGTGTGTGTGTGTGTGTGTGTGTGTGTGTGTGTGTGTGTGTGTGTGTGTGTGTGTGTGTGTGTGTGTGTGTGTGTGTGTGTGTGTGTGTGTGTGTGTGTGTGTGTGTGTGTGTGTGTGTGTGTGTGTGTGTGTGTGTGTGTGTGTGTGTGTGTGTGTGTGTGTGTGTGTGTGTGTGTGTGTGTGTGTGTGTGTGTGTGTGTGTGTGTGTGTGTGTGTGTGTGTGTGTGTGTGTGTGTGTGTGTGTGTGTGTGTGTGTGTGTGTGTGTGTGTGTGTGTGTGTGTGTGTGTGTGTGTGTGTGTGTGTGTGTGTGTGTGTGTGTGTGTGTGTGTGTGTGTGTGTGTGTGTGTGTGTGTGTGTGTGTGTGTGTGTGTGTGTGTGTGTGTGTGTGTGTGTGTGTGTGTGTGTGTGTGTGTGTGTGTGTGTGTGTGTGTGTGTGTGTGTGTGTGTGTGTGTGTGTGTGTGTGTGTGTGTGTGTGTGTGTGTGTGTGTGTGTGTGTGTGTGTGTGTGTGTGTGTGTGTGTGTGTGTGTGTGTGTGTGTGTGTGTGTGTGTGTGTGTGTGTGTGTGTGTGTGTGTGTGTGTGTGTGTGTGTGTGTGTGTGTGTGTGTGTGTGTGTGTGTGTGTGTGTGTGTGTGTGTGTGTGTGTGTGTGTGTGTGTGTGTGTGTGTGTGTGTGTGTGTGTGTGTGTGTGTGTGTGTGTGTGTGTGTGTGTGTGTGTGTGTGTGTGTGTGTGTGTGTGTGTGTGTGTGTGTGTGTGTGTGTGTGTGTGTGTGTGTGTGTGTGTGTGTGTGTGTGTGTGTGTGTGTGTGTGTGTGTGTGTGTGTGTGTGTGTGTGTGTGTGTGTGTGTGTGTGTGTGTGTGTGTGTGTGTGTGTGTGTGTGTGTGTGTGTGTGTGTGTGTGTGTGTGTGTGTGTGTGTGTGTGTGTGTGTGTGTGTGTGTGTGTGTGTGTGTGTGTGTGTGTGTGTGTGTGTGTGTGTGTGTGTGTGTGTGTGTGTGTGTGTGTGTGTGTGTGTGTGTGTGTGTGTGTGTGTGTGTGTGTGTGTGTGTGTGTGTGTGTGTGTGTGTGTGTGTGTGTGTGTGTGTGTGTGTGTGTGTGTGTGTGTGTGTGTGTGTGTGTGTGTGTGTGTGTGTGTGTGTGTGTGTGTGTGTGTGTGTGTGTGTGTGTGTGTGTGTGTGTGTGTGTGTGTGTGTGTGTGTGTGTGTGTGTGTGTGTGTGTGTGTGTGTGTGTGTGTGTGTGTGTGTGTGTGTGTGTGTGTGTGTGTGTGTGTGTGTGTGTGTGTGTGTGTGTGTGTGTGTGTGTGTGTGTGTGTGTGTGTGTGTGTGTGTGTGTGTGTGTGTGTGTGTGTGTGTGTGTGTGTGTGTGTGTGTGTGTGTGTGTGTGTGTGTGTGTGTGTGTGTGTGTGTGTGTGTGTGTGTGTGTGTGTGTGTGTGTGTGTGTGTGTGTGTGTGTGTGTGTGTGTGTGTGTGTGTGTGTGTGTGTGTGTGTGTGTGTGTGTGTGTGTGTGTGTGTGTGTGTGTGTGTGT
This sequence comes from Harpalus rubripes, assembly GCA_963082715.1. Lineage (NCBI taxonomy): Eukaryota > Metazoa > Arthropoda > Insecta > Coleoptera > Carabidae > Harpalus > Harpalus rubripes. The sequence goes on from OY720464.1 coordinate 22,976,482, forward strand.
GTGTGTGTGTGTGTGTGTGTGTGTGTGTGTGTGTGTGTGTGTGTGTGTGTGTGTGTGTGTGTGTGTGTGTGTGTGTGTGTGTGTGTGTGTGTGTGTGTGTGTGTGTGTGTGTGTGTGTGTGTGTGTGTGTGTGTGTGTGTGTGTGTGTGTGTGTGTGTGTGTGTGTGTGTGTGTGTGTGTGTGTGTGTGTGTGTGTGTGTGTGTGTGTGTGTGTGTGTGTGTGTGTGTGTGTGTGTGTGTGTGTGTGTGTGTGTGTGTGTGTGTGTGTGTGTGTGTGTGTGTGTGTGTGTGTGTGTGTGTGTGTGTGTGTGTGTGTGTGTGTGTGTGTGTGTGTGTGTGTGTGTGTGTGTGTGTGTGTGTGTGTGTGTGTGTGTGTGTGTGTGTGTGTGTGTGTGTGTGTGGGTATGTGTGTATCCAGATCCATCCACCGAATTCATGAAGAATTTAATCTCAAAAAAAGGTAGTGATGCAAAGATAAGTGCGCGCGTTTAAAGTTTGTTAATTATATCAAATGTCTATCCTGATTTTCAATTTTTTAATAGGTTATGGATCTACCCTGTTTACCGCTTGCGTTCTTAAAATATCTATTCCGGTAGCTATAACCTGATAAACAGCTGTTTACCGGTACCAGTTCACCGGTATAGAATTTTCGTAAATTCCTCATATAGCTGACGGAAGGTAATGTGCTGGCCACATCAGATTTTTTATTTTTATAAATAACTTTCCAATGTAAAATAAATACTTAATTTTAATTTGCACATCTTTATGGAACTTTTTATGTTCTTTTGAATGGCGGTACTCAAATATTTTAATCTCTGTTGGTTTTCGAGTTTTTATGTCAAACTTTTAATTTTTATATGGACGCGATATTGTAAAATTACACCATTGAAAACATATTTTTTTTTGGCTTTCCAACGATGTATAACACTATTACATATCTATGATCATTTCTTACAAACTGCAAATATGCAACAATTATTCAATTTATAGCTTAATACTCTACCTTCTATCTACTTCAATTCTTTTTATTATTAGAAAGAGTTGTTATTAAGAGTGAGAAAAAGCATATAACTCTCTCTATTCTTTTGTGATATAAGCATGGTCTCCTTTTAAAAAACAAAGCAAGCTACAATACGCTAATCCCAAATAAAGTCTTTCGCAGTTGTAAATATTCATTAATCGCGCACGGATTAAAAATTCAGCACTAGTAATTAATATTTATCTTCAGCTCGAGCACTGGAACCTTCATTACGCCCACTCAATTCGAATTAATGCTAATTCTGAGGTTTTTGTATCGATTAAAAAATGGTTATGAGATTTTCATTCGCTTCGAATTTTTAACACTTGTTCGCTTTTATTTGAATATAATGAGAATATAATCCGTACTTAACAGTAAATACTTAGAAAGGAAGATTTTATGAGTTTCTGTTTCTCGTTTAAAACACGTAAGTAGGTAGCATAGTAATTCTAAAGACTAAGATTATATGACTTACAAATAATGATGAAAAATTGTTCACTTATGTAAAATTATCTTTGTAGTCTAAATATACAATGTGTAAGTCCGCATTATTATTATTATTATTATTATTATTATTATTATTATTGAATTTAAATGTTGTATAAGGGAACCATGTTGATAATGTGCAATAAATAAAAGGCCTTCAAGTTCCAATATTCCTTGTTTAATTATATTTAGGACGTTTCGAGCTAAATCCGCTTATCATCAGCAACTAAAAAATTTTCTTGTTGAGAATTATAAATAAATACATAAATGTTTATAGTATTGAAGCAGAATTACGTTGTTGTACATCATCGAAAGTTGTGAAATTACATGTGAATTATATTCTTCGTAGTCAGATGGAGCATGGGCCCCCAACTCAACAATGCAACATGCCGCTGACACGGCCCATTAACAACTGGCACATGTAATTTCACAACTTTCGATGATGTACAACAACGTAATTCTGCTTCAGTACTATAAACATTTATGTATTTATTTATAATTCTCAACATGAAAATTTTTTAGTTGCTGATGATGAGCGGATTTAGCTCGAAACGTCCTAAATATAATTAAACAAGGAATATTGGAACTTGAAGGCCTTTTATTTATTGCATATTATTATTATTATTATTATTATTATTATTATTATTATTATTATTATTATTATTATTATTTTTGTAGTTAGAGTTGATTAAATTATAAAAAGAATAAATTAGTGTTTCAAAATTGTTGATGAAACTGAACCAAAAAAGGTTTCCGCTTAAAGAAATAACATGAAAACACACACATATGTAAAATTATTCGTAGAATTCAAAGATAGTTGAGACAAGCTTGTTAAAATGTTATAAATATTATTTAGCTATGTAAAATATCTTGTAGAATGCAATGAGGTCATGCACGATTTTTCATTTTTAACTTTAATCGATAGAGTAATGAAAAATAATAGACCCGTATTTTTTATTTTTCCTCAAATCGAACTTGATATTGAAAAAAATTCAATTAAAAATGACATTGTTCAAAACGCGGCTGATTTTCTCCGCCACCTCCCTTGCCCAGTGACGTCAGCGTTTCATCAACGCGGCCATTTTGATTGTCACATTAGTAACATTTAAAGATAACCTGAAATTTACGAAAGTAAACATGTCGGTGAAACGCTGTTTTGTACCTTGTGCTAAAATACTAGCGAAAATAGTGAGAAAAAACACACACGAAAGACAGTTACGTTTGTATTGAAAAATATAGATTTGATACGCAACTAAGCAACAGTAATGAAATTATAAGAATACACAACGAACAACGTACACAAATGTTAATCAGACAAAAAAGTAAAAACGAATGACGAATGACTAATGACCAGCAGCTGAGTGATACGTGGATAACTTCAGGTCAAATGAAAATTATATTTAAAAAATGAATAGAATGATGTTATATTAATATATTATAGCATTTCTATCAAATATTTAGATATGTAATTCTCAATTTATAGTCTATATATTTTTTTCTTTTAGAAATCCTGTATCGATATAATAAGGCTGTATGAAATAAGTCTGAACTTGCAGTGTGAAACGCTGACGTCACAACATGGCTGGTTTGTTGCATCTTTTTAGAAATGTCATACTTTAAAACGATTTTATGCAACAAAAAATGTAAATAAAAAATAATTTATTTAAACAGATCGATAAATTAGACTATGCTTGTTTGATTTAAACAAAAAGAACGAACAATTTTTTTTCATGACCTCATGGTGTATCATACTGGGCCGTATATATTATGTATTAAGAATTGATGATGATTTTACCCAATTTATATTTGAAATAATATTATTTTCTATTGATACATTATTTAATGCACTATTAATAACAATAGTGACAATAATATGCTGGCCGCCTTTTTTATAAATATGTAACAATATTTACGATATACTAGTTCCGTGCAAGATGTAATTTATTTGAGATACATATGTTTTCAGTTAGAGATGAATTCTAATTTGATTAGAATTAATTATTGCCAGGAGATAAACAGAGATCTTTCCTCTGTTGTCGGGAAACACAAACCAAAGTCTAAGTTTCGGCAGTGTGGGCCGTCCGCTAAAATTTCCGGGTTGTTGTCGATGCGCAGCGCAAACACAGCCGAGCGTTTTATTATACAAATTAAAACATTATTAAATTAAGTTTTAAACTCGTAAATTACGCCGGAGTGAGCACCACTGCTCCGCAATGGCGCAATTTCTTGGAAGAAAGTAAAATGTTTCACGTATTTTAAATTTAGACAAATGGGAACATTAAAGCCGGCGATACTACCAATGTACAACATTATAGAAATTTATAAAAAAGTAATACCATTTTTCAGTCTATGAAATACAAAATAGGCGAAGTATAAGTGGACGATTTGACTAATCAGAAAAAATCCATCATAATTTTCGAGTTTTCCCGGAGTGTGTATATACAGAGTGATCAAAAATGGCTGAAGCGTGCCGGTCCATACGATTTTGATATTTACCGCTTACTTCGTATGACAGCATTATTATTTCCATGGGTATACCTTTTGCTAGCCGTCATAAGAAATATCCCTGCCTGTTTTACACACATAAAACTAAAGAATTATACTCTATCCGTTTTAACTATAGAGCGTTGGGTGAGATAGGGCCAAAGATTCTAGCTCCCTGATTGGTTCAAACGTGAACCGAGTTTACACAGTAAAATAATTGACGCGAAATTTAAATTTGGTTGACAACTGTATCAATTATTTTGACGTCTGACATAAAATAAATAAAAGTCAACAAAGTCAATAATACACGATTTATTACATATTATTAATTCATATTTAAGTATGTTATTGTTCTTTTCGTTTATACAATTTTCGTAGTGTTTTGGGGTTATATTTTATATTACACAGTTTTCGTTGTTTTTTTAGTTAGTAGTTCGTTAGTTTTATTGTTCTCCTCGTTAATATTATGGATAAAAATAGATAGATATGTACGTACAAGACAAAATTACTGAAAAAAACGTCAAAGAATTTTTTTAAATCCAGGAATGGCGCCAAAATTTGAATTCATTATTTAATACATGTAAAAACGGTCGCGCTCGAAACGCCATCTAGTCTATAGTTAAAACGGATAGAGTATAGTCTTGTTTCGTGCATGGCATAATTGACAGCTCAAAATGTCCGTTTCTTCAACTTGATTCCCACGTCATCAATAGTAAACATATGGTTCAAATCGCCAGGGGAGGGAGAGAATTGATGACGTCACATTGTTACCATGGTTTTATTATAGGGATTTAATTTTCTAGATTGATATAAGGTGGAGTATGACAGAACTTTGTCATGTTTAACATTTCCAATATTTTATTTGCAATAATTTTGTTGTTCGCTAATATATACCTACTGTGTGAATATTATTATTCATCAAAATCCGAAGTGACATATTTCGCAATTGAATAATTATGATGTAATGTCAAAACTGGTAAAAACTGACAGTATGTCCTATATTGTGTAATAAATAGTTATTTAGAAATAATAAACCAATTGAATAAATACGATATAAATATAATGGATGAAATATACCACTTTTTATTGTCCAAAAGCAATAACTTGCAATAATTGTCGGGCATCTTAGAAACACCGTCTTTGTAATAGCAAAATGCACAATATGTATAATAACCAGAATTAACAAAATTACCAACACACAACGAAAACGAAGTACAAATTATTATCGACGCCAAATCACCTTAATCACGTGAATGACATGGATATTCAAATAATTTAAATATTTGAAAATAACACTCGTAACCGCGGTTACAATACAGTTTCAATTTCATTTTTTACCGTTGGTTATACCCCTCCTAAACACGGACGACAATGAGATAGCGAATAAAATTCTCATATATGCAATGTTTGTACGACAAAGATGTTAGATAAAAGTTTTGTAATTCTAGCATCAGAAATTGATGACGTGAAGATCAACTGGGAGATATAGAGTGTTCTTAAAATTGTTAAATAGATTATAAAGTCAAAATGGAATAAATAATATACCTGTTTACATATCGCTATTGTAAACTTGGTTTGCGTTTAGACCAATCAAAAAGCTGGTATCATAAGCCCTGTCTTACTCTTAAGTCTATTCTTAGCTGAAATACAGTACACCAGAACGAAAATATGCAACACTCTTCATTAAAAGTGATAATGAAAAGAAATTTTCTACTTAATGATATTTTACGAAGGTATGCGAAACAAATATGAAATGAATCTACGTACGGCAATGATATTCAAGTGCCATGTACCTGTCATCATCAGACATTTATGGAATATAGTTTCTTGGAATTATGGAAAATTGAAATATAATTTTGACAGGAAATTCATCCAATAAAGAAACAAATCCGATTTATCATCCTTCACAAAACATTGTGAATGTCTGTTGGAAAGTTGTACCCTCTCCAGCTAATAAAATCCTTGATACTAAAGACGGTATTTGCCAAAATTTTAAAAAAGAAAATATTGTACACGAATGGGAATCTGGAAATGTACATATTTAATATATCATTATGGTCTATTTCCCAATTCTAGCGTACCAATTTTCTTTTATTCGCAGATTTCGGTAATGACGATATATCTACAATTGTAGTTGAAAACGTTTATTAAGCGCTACCTCACGGGCTCTCAAAACTGCCATGGAGAATGTACCACAGTGGTCAGAATCGAACCCTGACCGTCCGAAACACAAACAATCACCTAACGCACACAGCTATGCGACTTCATTTAAAATTACAAGCGAAATAACTTAATCAAATTTGTGTCGATTGTTATTGTCATTTTATTTGTCATGTTAGTTTTAGAATGTTATGTGGTATGGCACATTGTATAGAGGTGCTACATCAATCTCACAAACAAAAATTGATGAGTTGTCACACCTTCTATATTTATACACCGTGCTTTTGGTACAATGAAAAACATCTTCGTAAAAATCCAGTGCGTACTGAACCTACCTTGCAAGACATGAAACAGCACTCACAGAAAAATGTCCAGGGCTTTGGGATACAATGCCTAATAGAATTAAAGCTAATATTACTAATCAGAGCTGGGCAAAGTACCAAATAGAAATACTCGAGTAACGAGTAAAAGTATTCAATACTCAAATGTACTTTTAAAGTAAAGTACCTACTAGTACTTTGAACACTTTTTGGGAAAAGTACAGAGTACTTTCTAAGTACTTTAAAGTACTTTGTAAAGTACCTACTTCTACACGTAACGTAATATAAAATTATGTGACAAATCGCGTCTAATTCAATGCTATAAATATGGAAATTTCATATAAAATTAAATACTTTAGAGTTAAATACCAGTTTTATTCCGAAATTATGTAGATTAGCTTTTTTAAAATATGCCACCACTCTTTTACTAATAAATATTTAAAGGAATATCGTTTATGTATTTGTTTCTACCTTAAAATATTTAAATATTTAATTATAAAACGTAAGTTCTTCTATATATCAAGTAATAATAAAATAGCTGTTTGTTTGTGCAGTATGTAAGAAACCTACCTACTAATTGCATACAAGATTTTTTCTATTACCGTTTCTAAGAAGTATTTTTCAAATATATTTCTTAAATTTAACATTTAACAGTCAATAAATAAAGTATCGTTGATAATTTACATTTCCGCACTTCTGTGGAAATTAACATTAATCAACTCAAATGAATATGGAAACTAAAGATTTTTCTAAACGATAATAGAAAAATATATAAACTGCATTCTGTTTTGCATTTGGTAATAGAATGACGAACATGCAAAGATCTGTGGTACACAGATTTCATCTTTTATGAACGATTAATTGGTGCACAAGCATGTTCGTTGTACTCGTAGACATACAATTAGAATTTAAAATATTAATTTGAAGTACTCTAAGTATTCAGAAATATTCAGAGTATTTATAAGTACTCAGAGTACTTTTCATGTACTCTAAGTAATTTTTAGAGTATTGAGTACGAGTATTTAGATGAAATATCGCAAGGACAAGTAAAAGTAACAGATTTTAAAATGTACTCGAGTACGAGTACAGAGTACAAAACTTGGACTTTAAACAGTACTTTCGAGTAAATGTAGTCGAGTACGCCCAGCTCTGTTACTAATAAAGGCGGTGTAATCCAATATTGTAAGTTAAAAATCTGTATTTTAAACTAGTCGAAAGAAATTTGAATAAATTTCTTACCATTTATTTTATAATTTGTTTGTTGAAAATGTAAACCACCTGAACTATTAAGAGTTTGGGCCCGTACATCGATATTTTATACAATACTTTAAATTAAAACATATAGTTTCATAAGAGTTCAAGATTCGAACCATGGTTCTATTATGTGTAAAGATATAGCTACAAAACATTGTAACGCAATTTCAACAATAGTTTCCCGAGAGCAAAGAAGTTAAAACGATACAAAGAAAACAAACCATTGTGTTTAATAATATCCGAGCGATCTGCAATTAAGCAAAAGAAAAACAGCAACAATATCAAAACGTCAATAAAACACAAAGTGACGATCTCGTAGCTACGCGACGGTTGTCGATGGCACTTTATATTTTTGCTTTATCTTTTCGAGCGTCTGCAACGAAAAATCAAAACAAGTGTCTGACGAGCAACGAGAGCAATTCGAACACGAGTGAAATCACTGCATCAACGACAGTTTCAAACAAACAAACGGAGAAACAAACAAAACCATTAAAACAAAAGCTCTAGCGATGAGAAAAGCCAAAAAGATTAAGAGTATGACAAGGAAGGTTATGTCTTTGTCGAGACAAAGACACATATTACGAACTAGATCATACAAGCTTGTGTAACGAATGTAAATGACGTATTATTTCATACTTAATATTTAATCGTACGACTGTATTTATCTAAACTCTCAAATAAACTAATATATTTATGCTTAGTATTTTAAATTGAGATTTCTAATAAATAGATTTATAATTTTCTGAAATATTTACTTGTTTCCTACAAATATGTAATTATTTTGAATTAATTTCATAATATATTTGTGGAAACTTTATATTTATTACAATGAAAAATAGTTTTTGTTGTGTGAATCTACATTTATTTGTCACAAATAAATATTATTTGTGACAAAATAATATTTCCATTGAGTGAACAATGTTCATTTTTGTCAAATAATGATTTTAAGTGAAGTGACTTGTAGGGACTTGTTCATTTGTTGTACGTTTCATCTTGTTTATGGTGGTGCTCATTTCTGACTGTGTTCATTTGTGGCGATTTGTTTTTCATTCGTGTGCTAAAAAGTAGTGAATATGGATGACGTAAGAGTGAAAAATATACTACTTGAGTGTATTTTGAATATTTGGTTTGCGTCTTTTATGCCAAGGCACATGCATCGGTACCTGTACAGAGTGTGTATTTATACTTTTATAATTTTTTATTATATGTACATTAATATTCTTAAGGATGTACCTTATTTGTGAGTTAATAAAAATATGGTGTATGTCTTTATTTGTTTTCCTTTAGTTTTAATCTATTTAGAGTGGACAGGTTACGAGAGGTAGGTATATAAACTTGGTTCAAATAAATTATTATGTATCCAATAGTAATGCAATAAATTTAGCGCAATTAAAACAATCAACGTAAATAAATGCATAGTTCGCATGAAATAGAAAATATAATTGTTCTCAATATATATTTATTTGAGACAAATAAATGTTTCAAATAAATTATTACATTGCTTCAATTGTAGATATATTTGGATCTATTCAAGCTTAGAATTTATTTGTAACAAATAAATTTACAGCTCACGTAATTATATCTTTTTCTCAGTGCACATTCGACATCGCTCGGCCCACTATCTTCATGTTACCTTACAATAGTTGACAGATGAACGCAAAATTATAATTAAAAATGTTATAAAACGTAGGATAAGAAAGAAAATAAGACATAATTTTGCAAATATACATTAATTGAAACAGTATGAAAGCGTAAGTACCTACTTAAACGTGGAAATGTATGTAGTTCATCTAACCTATTTTTTTTCAGAAAAAATGTCAAAATCTCTATAAATATAGCTTTCCGCACCCAATTTTTTGCGATATTTAGTGTTTTTAATGGTTTACCAAGTATATATAACCATTAATATAAAATTCTTGACTTCTGGATAAACTGCAATTTAGCCTAAAAATGCATTGTAAAAGACAGTCTTGTTTATCGAAGGTATAATTACTAGGATAAAGATATACCTCCGATAGCTATACCATACTTCATCCATCAATTGTAAAAGTGGGCCTAAATCGATTATCTGGTTATTGCGAATATATAATAATAATATGAATAGTCAGGCAACTAATCTTTGGAATAATTTTTGATTCATTGGTCTAAGTAAATTGTTTCTTTTTGGTATGACCCCATTTTACTCTATTGGATTCTCATATGAAAGTTGGTTTAAAATGTCATCATATGACAACTGTTCATATGGTACTGTAAACCAAGATCACCACACAATTGAGATCATGATAATTCCGTATTTTATTCGCTAATAGTTGAAGAATAAGCAATAGTAATATTATTGTTTCATATATAGTTTATACCTCAAATGTTTACTGATTTAGCTTTACAGCAGGGGTTCCCAAATTGCGGCCCGCGGACCAAATGCGGCCCGCAAAGCCTGTGAATTCGGCCCGCGATATCGATACGATATATTATATTTTTATTAAAAAATAAATAAGTAAATAGTAAAATAAATAATATATATTACAAATAAGATACAATAAAATATTTTAATATTTTAAAAAAATTCTTACAGAACTTTAACCATAAGCGTTTGTATTAATAAAATATTGTTTAGTTTATATTTAAAAAATTATTGTAGTATGTCTAGTCTAGTTATTACACATTTGTACAGAAATAGAATGTAACGAATTTATTGTTTTTTTCAATGATGTGCGCTGTGCCGCACACTACAACTGTACCACCAGACCTTGTCCTGCCTACCCAGTTGTCCTGAGCAATACAGGCCTGTGCCATATTAACGAATATTCAAAAATGCACTGCTCCAACTCACTAGAGGTGGGACGAAAAATAGGGAAACGTGCAAGCACAAACAGATCATCTTTTCTTATTGGTTGCTCAAATTATGAACGAAACGCGTCTTTCGCGCAGTTCTATTTCTATTTGAGACGACAATGCATTAGTGTTTACATGCACTAAAATAAGAAATAGTTAAATATATTTAAAACAAAAAAATCGTGGTTATTGTTTTGATTTTATTCCGTTTTTTTTTGACCCGCCAAAAAATTCGGTAATATTAAATTTGGGCCGTCTAAGAAAAACTTTGGGAACCCCTGCTTTACAGTAATAGAAAAGACCTATCCATAACAGAATATTTAGTGAGTATGTGAACCATAGCTGTATAACTCAACCGACAGTTTTTCAATATTTTAGATTTCATTGTAGAAATAAGGCAATAATACTTCGTAAAGAATTAACGGTGTAAAATCTAATGGTCTAGGTTCGACTCTGACCATACTATTTTGTTTAGTGTCTCGTAGTCGTGGTTTTCGTTTTGCAGAAATCAATTACCAACTTTTAGTCTGGCGAATAAATGTTTGCTTGTCTCCATCAAAGACAAAAACAGTCAATATCTTCTTGTTGTAGGCAAGAAATTCAAATTAAAATTTTCCTCTAGAGTGCACCGTAATTAAAATTCCAATTGGTAAATAAAATGACAATGTAAATTGTAACGAAATCAAAGATGAGAGATAATCTCTGTTCGCAATAGTCGCAATAGCCCAGGTGCGTGGTAGTTACAAAGCTACATTGCGTCGCAACTTTTCCACGATAAATCAACAACTTTCTGCAGGAAAACTGATTTATTATTCGCAGCGCGCCTGGCGGTGGATGACCGAACTAACTCGCGAAGGGAAATTATTTATTTCAAGCGAACCAATCTACCTCCTTCGTAGAATTTATGCGTTCAAGCGGGCAATTAGTTGGTGATGTTTTTAAAATTTTATTCCGTGACTTACATATGCATGAAACTTTACAGCGCCGAAGAGAAGAATTGCAAATTCTGTTTGATTATTAATTGTTCGCCATGTTTTGCTTCTAGTTGTTTTGTTGGAATGAGTGATTAATGTGGAATTATTTACAAGCTTGTACGACTTCCTGAGTTTACATTACTAACATATAAACTTAGTTTTCATTACTTTATCATGTGAAATGAGCAAGCATGCAAAATGTACCTTACTAATCCGCTTATCAAAAGATTTCTCTAACCTAACCTAACTATTTTGAAAATAGAAATACAACCAAGAACCACTTTGAACGAAATTTATCTTAGTTTATAGGTAATCATTCACCTGTGACTTTCGTCCCTATACAGGGTGAGTCTGGGAAGACCCCCCCCCCTTTAACTTTTTTATTATAAGTAATAGAAAAAAATGGCTCATATAAAAGTTTTATTATTTTACATATACTATTTGATGGCAGATGTAGATATTTTTTATAAAGTCAGGTTTACAAGATACGACTATCAACTTTTATTTTTCAAATGGCAACATATAATTATTTTAATAAAATAGAAACCGCCATTTTTTTCTCTTTTCAACGATGTATTATTTTTTATTAATGTATTTGAAAAATTTCGAGAAAATTAGATAATTTATTAATATTAGAAATAATTTATAAACAAATATAGGTGACTATGTGAAAATAAACAAAACATAACAATGTAGAACAATTAAATTAATGTCAAAAAAGTATACATTTGTTTGTTACTTAATTTAACTTATTTTGTAAACAAAAAAAAAACATTTTGAAATGTTTACGAAGAACGAATTAATTGATATGATTCTAATAATTGGTGAATCGACTGGAATCATAAGAAGAGCAAAAAGAATTTACCGGGAGCGGTTTCTTAGACGTCGGCAACCGAGTTTAAGAACACTGAGAAGGATTTTTACCCGATTTCGAGAAACAGGTTCAGTTGAAAAATCAAAATGAAATACAGCTAATGTTATAATAAATTAAGGAACGGAAATTATCACGCTTGAATTTTTGTATTACAGAACATGGTCGTAATTTTGAACATTTGTTTTAAGTTGTTTTGTTACTAAATTTGTTGTTTTAGTTTGCTAAGTTGTATAGCACTGTTATGTTTTGTTTATTTTCACCTAGCCACCTATAATATTTGTTTAAAAATTATTTCTAATATGTCTAAATTATTTAATTTTTCTCAAAGTTTTTCAAATACATTAATAAAAAAAAAATACATCGTTGAAAAGAGAAAAAAATGGCGGTTTCTGTTTTATTAAAATAATAATAGGTTGCCATTTGAAAAATAAAAGTTGATAGTCGTATCTTGTAAACCTGACTTTATAAAAAATATCTACATCTGCCATCAAATAGTATATGTAAAATAATAAAACTTTTATATGAGCCATTTTTTTCTATTACTTATAATAAAAAAGTTAAAGGGAGGGGGGGCGTCTTCCCAAACTCATCCTGTAAAAGCATTTTACCTACCATGTCAAAAGTCTTAGAGAAAATATGTTGTCAACAAATTACTAACTATATACAAGCTAAAAACATTTTACCACATACTCAGTCTGGATTCAGAAAGAGTCACAGTACGAACACATGTCTACTAAATATCGTTGATGATATGATTAGAAATTTTGATAATTCAAAAGTAACGCTTCTAATTTAGATAGATTTTTCTAAGGCTTTTGACATGGTAGATCATAATTTGTTATTAGCAAAGTTGAAATATTATAGGTTTGCCTGGAGCGCGTTACAGTGGTGTTCGAGTTATTTATTGAATAGAAATTTTAAAATTGCAATGAACTCAAACCCTCATTCAGTTTACTCCAGAATATTCCCATCAACCCGAGGAGTTCCACAAGGATCTATTTTAGGTCCACTGCTCTATTTATTTTATGTTAGCGATTTACCAAACACGTTAAAATATTGCACTGCACATTCATATGCAGATAACACCCAGATTATAGCGACAATAAATAAAAGCAAAATTCATAACAATTTAAAGAATCTAAATGCTGACCTTCAAAACTTTTCTACTTGAGTAACAAATAACGGGCTGTCAATTAATGCTAGTAAATCTTCACTACTCGTACATGGCACAAATGAAACGCCTATACTTGTTCTTTACGATACAACGTTACCACGGAGTACTGTGGTCAAGATTTTGGGTATGCATTTTGATGAAAATCTTTCGTTTCGAAAAAATTAATTTCTGCTAAACTTAAGCTCAAAATGGTATACCAATATCATAATTTAATTTCATCAGAGATAAAACTTCGTCTTGTCAACTCGTTGATATTTCCTGTGTTAGAATATTGTGCTTGTATTTACATACCTAACTTGAGTAAAAGTGATAAGCAGAAAATAAACCTTTTTCAAAATAGCTGTTTAAGATATGTTTTCGGCGTTCGGAAATTTGACCATATACCGTGATGCAGCTAATTTAAATGTGATTGAAGATCGCTTAAAATACTATTTCTTTGTCTACTACATAAAGACTACGGGATGTCCAAAATATTTATGCGATAAGCTCATATCAAAAAAGAATAATTACAATCTACGTGACAATGAATTGTATTCACTACCATCATTCAATAAAACGAAATTTAAAAGTTCTTTTTCTTATTTAGCTCCTACATTGTAGGTATAACAGTATTCCTAAAAATTTCTCTACATTATAGTACTTTTAAAAACCATGTACAAATTTATTACAAACATTGCTTATGAGTATATTTTGTTAGCTAATGTTTTCATTTCCCATTAAATGTCAATTAATATAACTATATCTATTTATACGTTACTGTTGTTTTTTTTTCTCTCTCTTTTTCCGTTTCTCGGATTGATTGTTGTATTTATTCGCTTATATTTTTATTGAATTGTATTGTAATGTAAATTGGTTAGGTGGAAGATCAGCCTTGGCTGAACCTCGCCATTGGGTGTTTTACTCAATAAAGATATTATTATTATAATCCCAGTTCTCTGCCTTGTTTTTCAGAGTTGTTAGGACCTCTGGCATGGTTGACATGTTGAGTAATCTTGACTACTCTATTTAACTTTCCCTTGTTGTACTACTGTTGATGAGAACTTTGTTCTCGAAATACGTATTTAGTTTTTATTAAAATTAATTTTAAGGTTAAGGGGTAATTATAATAGTTTTAATCAACTATCAGGCCAAGCGAAATAGTATGATAGTACTTTCATGACAGTATGACAGCAAATATCATGTAGTTTACCAGGCGATAGTGTTTGTGACAGTTACTGTCATAACACCAACTATTACAACTATCGTCGTGTAAATGGGCCTTAAAGATTTAAAGACGGTGTATTTAAATAAAATAAATAAATGAAAAAATCGTAATGAATGCTTATTTTAACAAAATAGAACAATTTATGTAAAAATCCTTGATAACAATGACTCCAGTTCGCATTTTGAATGCAAATGAAGCAGTCTTTCATATCTAACCTATATAAATCATTTGTAATTAAATTAAAATACATGGACAATAAATTTAAAAGTCCACATATATCACAAATAACAATAATTAAAATTCATAGAATATGGAATCTTGACAGTAAAAACTGCATTTTAATTCTATAGATTAAGATCCAATTATTTTACACCACACCTTTTTGTGTATGCACGTGCATAAAATTATCCTTTGTGAATATATTAACTGCAAACACCATTACTTCTCTTCTCAAATTTAAATGAAACCGAGTACTCTTCTTCAAATTGAATTCCCTTTGGTTCTTTTCAGAATTGTTTAAATATCCTTTCGGTGGCAAACATAATTAAATGTGAAATGAATAATACATCGCGCTACCTTCCACAATTTTCTTTTTCGGATTTAATTAAATAAAAACTGTAAATATTTAAGCACTAAGTACTGGTATATTTTACCGCAGGTTAATTAATACTCTTTAAATACTGACTTTCATGTGAAACTTCGTTTTGAAATTAGTTAAACATGTGTATTTTTCAATTTGCATGTTAAAATACTTTGCTGCAGGGATTATAATTTTAAATCTAAA
Organism: Harpalus rubripes; assembly: GCA_963082715.1. Lineage (NCBI taxonomy): Eukaryota > Metazoa > Arthropoda > Insecta > Coleoptera > Carabidae > Harpalus > Harpalus rubripes. The sequence goes on from OY720464.1 coordinate 22,992,046, forward strand.
ACGTTAATAGCGATCATAAAATTTTTAAATGATTCCTATGCAACGGTTTAATATTTTGAGAGAGTTTTGTAAATATCCAACCATTCATTCCACGAATACGTATAAAATTTTGTTGTATGAATAACATATGCTAGTTAATAATGTATGGGCTAAATTGCTTTTTAATTATTGACCAACTTCATATGCTGAATGCAAGGGATGAATGTGTCAATTTTACATTTCACGATTAAATTCATCAGCGGGTTGATTTTTAGTAGTGATGCACGACGAGGCGAGAGTACTCTAGCATCTCGTCTCGTCTCGCTGCATTATACGAGACGAGAGCGATATTGCAGTTTAAAATTCGAGGCGAGATCGATATAACAACTGCGAGAAGCGAGAAATCTCGCAAGATTCTCGCGAGAGTCTCGCAATAAAAAGTATTTGTAACTTTATAGCTTTGATTCATAATTTCAATGAAAAATGCACCGTACAAGGAGTGGAGTCTTTAAAAAATATGTTTACTCTGATACCAAAATCGTAAATTAAAAAATCTGGTGTTGCCATCACAATACCTCCCGCCATTAACAGCCCGAGTCACAAAAAATATTAAGTTTTTTGGATTAGCGAATTTTACTATAATTTTGACAGTTTATTTCTTAAAATATAGTCTAAATTTAATCCAAGTAACTACCTTTTTTTAAACCCCTCAACAGGATTAAATCCCAATTACAGAATGGGTTCACATTCACACACATCCATGCCTTAGTGGGATTCGAACCCACAGCCCCGAGGGCACTCATGACATGAGGCGTTGCTCTAACCATTAAGCCACCGGAACTATAATAATATGAAGATCTGGTGTGGTCAACACAGTACCTCCCGCCATTTACAGCCCGAGTCACAAAAAAGATTAAGTTAATCCTTATTTTTGGATTAGCGAATTTTACTCTAATCTTCTAGTTTATTTCATAAAATATAGTCTAATCTAATCCAAGTAACTACCTTTTTTAAACCCCTCAACAGGATTAAATCCCAATTACAGAATGGGTTCACATTCACACACATCCATGCCTTAGTGGGATTCGAACCCACAGCCCCGAGGGCACTCATGACATGAGGCGTTGCTCTAACCATTAAGCCACCGGAACTATAATAAAATGAAGATTAAATTTTAAATACCGGGATAGACTAGAATTCACTAATCCAAAAATGAGTATTAGCTTAAATATTTTTGTGAATCGTTAATTTAAATACATACCTACTTACATATATACTTATGGTGGAAACTGTATTGAATTCCTTTTCTATTGTTCTATATACTTTTTCCTTTTTAAAACGTTACTAATATTATTTTGAAATGATTAGTTCTTTGATAGTGACATTTATCTATCAGTTACATACACTTGAATAACTGCATTTTGTTAGTTTAAAGCGTTAATGCAAATCTATAGAAAATTTAATAATTTTTAATTTTTATAGTAACATTAATCTCGAAAAAATAACATTTAAAGGAATTTTTCGAAGTAAAACTATTTTGAGCTTCTAGTAAAGTGCTATTTTCGCTTATCCGATTTTCACCAAAATCTAATGGGCTCTTTCCATTACAGAAAATGTTCGAAATACAAAGTTTCAAAATTTTCTGAATGATAGTATTTGAGTTAGAGTGGAGGATCTACACATACATACACATAGACATCATCGTGAAAATGTTAAAATTGGATTCTAGGGACCTTAAAACGTGGTCATTTACCAAAATCTCGATATGTGATTTTTAGCACGATCCCTATACCTCCCTTACCAAGGGCAGCGGGAGGTAAAAATTCAAGATTGTATTCTGTTCGCAAGACATTGTAAATGAACAGAAACGTACGCACCAAAAATGCAAAACTGACAGTAATTTATTGGTTTTCGTTTATTTACTATTTTTTTTGTCAAGTTAGAAACGAGAGAAGCGCATTAACAATTTTCATAAAAAATAAAATTTAATTAATAATTTAAAATTAATTTTTATTATAATCAAAGGTTTTAGAAAAAAATTAATACATGACTTGTCAGTAAAATGTCTGTACTTGACTTCAATATAGCTCCTCGTCAGTAATGTACCATTTTCCAGACTCTTATGTTAATAATTATTTTCCATGTTGAATGTCTCACGTGGATTCTCTTGTTTATCCATAAACCTTTTCCACTGTTTCATGTATCATGCACAAATTTTCACTTCTTGCATTGCAGTTCCCTTCTCCACGATCCTATTTCAGTGTTCTCTTGGCCTTTCTCGTCCTCTCTTTCCTATTATTCTGGCTGTCCAAACCTGTCTCTTATTAACTCATCTGTCTTTCCTCAATAAAGTCTAATATCGGTTTCGTTCCTAGTTCTTCCCTTATGTTTTGTAACATATTTTACTCTTATTAAGAACATCATTTTAGTACCTATACCTACTTGTATGTAACAATACTTTTTTAAAAATAACAAATTCGTCAATTATTAAATATCTGTTACACTCGCTTATGCTTTTAATGTAATATTAACGCCCGTATTATATTCCCGTTCTGCAATATTTTAATTAAAAAATGTGTGTTTCATCATTTTTCTATTTCAAGAAAATATACATTTCTGTGTGCCATTGCAGTATCAAAGAGACATGTTTGTATTCTTTTATTGTGAATGCAATTTCATTCTTTTATTGACTTTAATGAAAATAGAATTGGAAAAGATCAGATTTCAATTGTTTTTGACGTTGCATTTTGCTCCGGTACTCTGCTCACAGAATCAGAAAGAATCGTTTCCTTTTTCTTTTATATCCATTAGTGCTCACTGCATATCAAGTTTAAATCCGAGATAGAAAATGGCCATTATCATTATTACATTAAAATATTTAATAGTCTTTCTTCTATCTATATGAGTTCATTTTTCAGTCTTTTTTGTAATGGTTTCTTTACTTTTACAAAAATGAATCTACGATTTTAGCTCATTTAAATTAAAATTACCGTTCATGTTTTCCAGCTGTAACAAAAGTCATATTTCTTTCCGGTGATTTAAGTCAAAGTAAACTAAGATCAAGAGATAAATTAAGCTTTGTAGAATAATATTATGGTATCCCGGTAACCATATTTCATAATAGCAGCAGGAATAAAATTCAGATAAGCAGTAGTCGTAACTTATATATTATTGCACTAAGTGTTAATAATAGCATTACATAGATTTTTTTTAAATTGATAGTAATATTAATAAAAGAAGAATATGTGCAGGGTTTAAATCCTTTTATATTAATTCTATACTAATCATAAGTACCAATACATAAAAAAAAAACATTAAGGAACTGGCCATAATTAGGAATAATAAGAGAAGATTCTGACAATAACATAGAACATAGACTAAGATAATATTTATCTGCAGCTGGTAGACCGAAATTGGATAATGAAATATTGTAACACTTCTCTTTAATATCAGAGGATTGAGAGGAGCGGCATTTATTTCAAATACATCAGTAAAGATAATAAAAACTTATTATAATTGCGGAGGCTTCCACAGTCTGAATCATGAGAAATATTCGTTTTCTATCAGAGCTCAACGTTTCGCCCGCAGTCGTATGGGGCATCTTCAGGAGCAAGGGGATAGTACTGTCTTAAACAAGGTTACCCGACGTGTCAACCACGCTAGAGGACGAGTTTAAGCAACAAAGGGGTGAGACTCAGTTTACAAGGTTACCCGACGTGTAAACCACGCTAGAGGCCAAATAAACCAAGTGACGAAAGGAAGGCCGAGAAGACAGTTATATACTAATCTAAAGTACGGTAGATGAGCAAAGCTAACTCGATTCTCATTGGTCCTCATTAGCTTTCCTCATCTAGTCTCTGCATTTTTGGACCACAAATAATCCTTTGTTAGTGGTATGCTAGTATGGGGTGCACTAGGAGCTAGGAACAAATTGAAATTAATATGGGTACCCGGGCATTCAGAGATCGAAGGAAACCAGGTAGCAGATAGTCGGGCTAAGAAGGGGACAAGTTTTCCTTTCACAGGACCAGAACCGGCTTTCGGAATCTCAGCGGAGACAGTTAAGCTGGAAATAAAAACATAACTGAATCAATGGCACAAGAATCACTGGTTGGAGTCACCAGGGCAGAGACACTCAAAGCTCTTCCTACATGAACCAACCAAGAAAAGAACGGAACGTTTACTCCTAATGAGCAAACAAGACGTTAGATTAATAACAGGACTCCTAACAAGACACTGTCTACTAAACAAACACCTGCACATGATGGGACTAACCAAAGAACCAATATGCAGGGGGTGTGGTGAAGAGGAAGAAACCCTCAGCACCTTATATGTCACTGTGAAGCCTTTAGGAGCAGCAGATATAATATCCTGGGGGCAGAAAAGATCCAGCAGGATATGCTAAAAGATTTAGATCTGAAGAAAACCCTGAAGTTTATTAAACAAACAGGACTCCTAGAATAAGAGTAAATCTGGAGAGTACAATAGATCTACAGGTCGCAGTACAGGGATCCACAGGAGACCACCCCTTGTAATATAATAATAATGGGGTGAGTAAATCCAAATCTCGAATATAATAATAATAATAATAATAATAATAATAATAATAATAATAATAATAATAATAATAATAATAATAATTAAAATAATAATAATAATAATAATAATAATAATAATAATAATAATAATAATAATAATATACTTTTGTCAATGGCGAGGTTCAGCCATAGGCTGTTCTTCCACCCAACCAATACATTTATAATAACAATAACCACCAGTTAACAATGCCAATACACACCCAAACAAACGAAATTCAGAATCATATATGTTCATACAAAAATTTATAACAAAATATTACCCATATTCATGTGGAATATAGTGAGACCCAATACAGAAAAATAAACAGCTAGACAGACAGAAATACCAAAAGTTAATATTTGTCTTTAGAAAAGCATCTTAATTTTATTTTTAAATGAATTTACAGACAATGATTTTAATTCATGTGGGGTAAAATTGTAATAAAACGGTGCCAAATACAAGAAAGAACATTTAAACTTTGATTTGTTGTTGGTTGGTATTTCATATAAATCCCTACCTCTAAGACCATAATTATATGCCTTAAACTTTAATTTCTCATATAAGTATGACGGTCTACCTGTCATTTTAACTTTATGAGTTAAAATAAGGTAAGCAGATTGTACATGGTCGTTGGTGTCACGCATTTTTGCAAGTGTTCTGTATTCACTAATGTGGTCATATACACACCGTAAACATACCTGAGACAAGAGTTTTGTAATACCCTTATTCTATTCTTGTCGATTTGTATCAAATTCGGCACATACACAAAACAGCAATAATCTAATATTGAGAGTACAAGTGTGTTGACAAGCTTCAGTTTTACTTCTGTTGAAAGAATGTGGCGGAACTGATACAAATGACATAGTTTTATTTTTACTGACTTCATTTTATTCTGAAGGCGTACTCGAAACTTAAGATCCTCGTCAATATGCATACCTAAAATCTTTGTAACAGTGGTACGCTCTAAAACTTCCCCATCGAGTATAATATCTGGTACTGTGGAGTTAGCGCCGAATACCATCATGGAAGATTTTTCCGAGTTAATTTTGAGGCCATTATTCTTCACCCATATAGACAGATTATTAAGATCCGTATTTATTGAAGCGCACATCTCATATAATCTGTCTGGTTTGTCTGAAATTAACAGTTGAGTATCGTCCGCATATGAGTGCATATCGCAATTAACCATGGATTTTGGAAAATCAGAAAAATAAAGTAGGAAGAATAATGGTCCCAAAATAGATCCATGTGGTACTCCACGATTAAGAACAAACGCACCGGACTTCATTGTTTGATCATTATGATGCATACTGACGTAGAACTTTCTGTTCTGAATATGTTATCCAGTACAATATCAGGCTAATTTTACGTTCTCTATTGAGGCATTTCTGGAGCTACAATAAGTAACACCCACTCCCCTGCAATTTAAAAAGAAAAAAATCTGGTGAAAATATTATATTAAATGTAACGCGAGTGACGGTGGGTTAAATTTGTTGAAATTAAATCCTTAAATTAATTTTGCATGTTTATCATTATTATCCTTAAGTGTTTCATTAAAGAAAAATAATTTCATCTACTTTTATGACATAAATACAAATACTTCGTTGAATTACTGCATAAAATTAAACCAATTTTCACCCCTGCAAACTCCCTTCTGGTCTCTGGAAATCTCCGTCACTGTTCGTTCGCCGTTCGCATGTAAATGTTCTTTTTAAGTTTCTACAGCGTGTGATATACAGCGATTAATTATAAATTCTGCTGACATTCACATAATCATGTATGAAAATTAATTAATATATTTCGTCGTGCACGTGGTCTGTGCAGTGTACGTGTGCACCGAGTTTTATAGCTGTATGAAAACACCCGGTAGAGTCACATGCGTACCACCACCATGATTTACTACAGCAAGAGAAAGACGTCAGACTGTGAGAATTTAAGCTATGTGGATTATTAATTAACAGCAAGGTACATTAGTTGCAATATTTGACGTAAGATATGTCAATTTTCAACGTTTTAATACTAATGAACGATTCTTAAAATGCGATAGGTAAAAAGAAGTCTACCGTAGTCTACGACATATTTTTAAAGATTAATAATTTTGATTCAGTTTATCTATTATAATTTATATATTTATTTATAAATCTATGTGTTATGTCTGAATGAAAAATTGCTATTAATACAAGCGAAGGATACTTACCCAAAATGTTAGTAAACGATGATTATTTCTAAAATTTCAATTGTCGTTACTAGTAGCGTGTTATGTAAGTAACGTTGCTTACGTTACTATGCTCTGTTCCACTTAAGCCATTCAGTATTGCAGAGCATAGGGAATAGTTTTGACCTCTCCGATTGGCTGAAATTGGAGACAAGAGAGAAGTTTACCCAATGTAATTTCGGCTACTTTAAGTTTGCGCTGTTGCCAGCTCCATCTACTGAATGGCTTAAATGGAACAGTGTATACTTAACAAGCAAGGTTGTAATCTATATTGTAAAAGCACTCCAAGATGGACCAATAATAATTATTTATTTGAATAAAGAATTATTTAAAAATCACAGTTAGAGCTTCTGTCAACACCAAGACTAGTCTTGGACTTGGTCTTGATAAAATCAAGACCAAGACTCGAGATAAGACTTTTATGGAAAATCAAGACCAAGACTTAAGACCAGGACGTCAAGGCGAAGAGTCTAGACAAGAGTCGTGGAAGACTCTTGGCTCAATTATATTTGATTTTTTTTATAATTTATTAGTTGTATGGAATCTCATTTCACATATTTACCTAATGTTACTATTAAAGAAAATATATTGGGTGCTTTTAAGTGAGTGACGACCATGAAAATTAATAAATGTCCCATAGCAACTACAACTCCTCTATACTAATAATTCTTACTTTAAATTTAATACAACTCATAGAATACCAATATGAAAAAATTAATATTCTGTCTACTTTGAATAATATAAATAAAAAAATCTTAGACCTGTTGTGATTGAAATCTTCATTTTAATAAATTATGCCCGGTTGCAGAAACGTTCATCAACGTGCAACACCTTGTTCAGTTAGCGGTTCATCAAAATGAACAAATTCGAATCTGTTTCCTTTGTATTATGAAATTAAAATCATTGCTGTCAAAAAATCGAGTTGCATTTGTTCGTTTTGATGAATCGCTAACTGAACAAGGCGTTGCGCGTTGATGAACATTTCTGCAACCCTGAATTAGTCTTCCTCATATATTTACGTTGTATACGAGATTTTCATATGGTTTCCTACTTGCAAAATGAAGATAAACCAAATTTCCTTTCACTTGAAGTCCCTTCTTCCTTTTCATCTATTACGACTTTACCTGCATTATCATCAATAAATAAATCTGTATTCGATTTATCGCGTGTAAAATCAACGTGTTTAACCCCTTTCAGTAAACTAATACATACGCAGTCTGCATTGCACGGTACATAGAAGTGTCGATGTGCGCATGCGTTATTCTGGCATAATTATGTCGAGACTCTTGATTCAATATCAACACTACGAGTAGCAAGACCAAGACTTAGTATTCGAGACCCAGGGAAGACCAAGACAACACTTGCGTAAGTAAGACAACGCCAGACCAAGACCAAGACTAGTTTTGTCTTGGTCTTTGTCTCGATTTTCCGAAGCAGTAAACACACTGGTTTGAATGAAAAGTCGGAAGCGGAGCATAGATAAAACACTTTTTATTAATTCTTCGTAAACCAAATACATAATGCATGTCTGTGTTGAAATTCAGAAAACAAAAATGCTTTCAAATGGTACTATTTTTAATATGGCGTCCCATTTAAAACAAAATCTGATGTGGCCAGCACATTACCTTCCGTCAGTTATATGAGGCATTTACGAAAATTCTATCGGTGAACTGTTACCGGTAAACAGCTGTTTACCAGGTTATAGCTACCGGAATCGATATTTTAAGAACGCAAGTGGTAAACAGGAGTAGATCCACAACCTATAAAAAAAAATGAAAATTTGAAACAGGTTAGAAATTTAATTTAGTTAACAAACTGAGCAGAGTTCTACTTTGAACAAATTTCCAATTTTAACGCGCGTGCTTCGCTTTGCATCACTAACTTTTTTTTGAGATTAGATTCTTCATGAATCCGGTAGATGAATCTTGTAGATATTGTACAATTTTCGAACACGGTAACTTTTTACCACACGTGTTTTCGAACACAGTCGGTATATGCGGTATCTACCGGTAGAATTTTCGAAAATGCCTATGTATTTTCTATAAAATTTATACAGAAATTTCCTTGCAAAATATTCTAAATTTCTTGTATGTACATTACCTTTCGACAGTTGTATGTATTTTATACAAATTCAATACAGAAAGTTTCGAGCAAAAAGATCCAAAATTTCAAGGAAAATTATAACACAAATATACTACGAATATGTCAATTGCACTTGACACTGACATCTTTCAATCAGAATTTTCTTAATATAGTAGCTGTTTCTAGCGTAGCTAGCTAATTTATGAAATTTAATTTCTTTATAATTTTATAACTCTATATCCATTTAATATGAAGTACCTATAAAATGTTTTTCAAGAAAAACTGTTAAAATCTTCAAATGAGGGTACTTACGGTTTACCAATTATAACCAAAGTCAAAATCTAATCAGCTCTTCATATGGATGCAACGAAGAGAAATACGAAAGAATTATAATTTTTGGAATTGTAGTTTTAGAATTATCGTAGACCAAAATTTTGTTACACACACACACATACACACACAAACACACACACACACACGCGCGCACACACACACACACACACACACACTGACACACATACACACACACACACACACACACAACACACACACACACACACACAACACACACACACACACACAGACATCATCGTAAAAATAGTAAACCGTATTCTAGGGACCTTAAAACGTGCTTATTAATTAAAAACTCACTACCGAAATTTTTGACCAAAGACAATACCTTCCTTACCTAAAGGTGATAGAAGGTAATATAGCTTTATTCTTTAACTTGAACACCAATGGTTTATTTTTGTTTCTTAAATAGTAGTATCCCTCTTACAACTTTGCGATGTAGTACTTTTTACATGTTTAATAAAAAAGAAAATAGTCGCGGCTACACGTTTTGCTGTTACATCCTGTATAATGAGTAATACTTTGCAAAATGAGTGGAATGCTTCTTAAAAATTATTAATCTTTATTTTCTAGTCCATCCTTTCTAGCGTCAAACTTAGTTCAACAATACACAGCCCTCCTTTTATCTTAGCCAACTTTGACCCATTTAAGATGAATATTAAAAGTTAGGAGACCGCCTTTTGTTTATAAACGTCGTCTCTAATAAATGCAATGGTGCGCGTGAAGGCTATATTTATGTGAAGACAATTAAAAACTTTCTTAATACGACTCTTGGTCTATTCCAGGATTTCGGATTGCATTCCAAAATTTCCAGAATCTTCCAAAGAATTCTTCTCTAAATTGTTATTGTTAATTGAAATTTAAACTTTAATTAAAAAATTAAGTACCTACATATGCTTTGAATTTCGATACAAAATATAATTTATATTTCAAATTAAAATACGATGAAATATATTGAATACTTCGAAAATTCATTAGCAATTTTTAATTTATTATATATTTGAATGTGAAAAGTATTATACGAAACTAATTAAAATTTTGAATTAAACTAATTATTTTGCGTAAATCAAATTAATTTTGTACAGATGTTGCCTGTTTATAATGTCAAACTAAATATAAATTTCAGATTTCCACAATTTTGACAGAAAAGTTTAAAGTTATTTCATCCAAATTAAATATTACTCGTATGTATGTATAAAATAATATTTCCATTAACTGTATTTGTATACAAGCATGAAATTTTGTTATTTGATTAAGAGGCCATAACGACCGTTCAATTTTGGGTATAATCTGTAACACTAGTCTAGAAACTGCACTTTGGCGTGTGTGAGCATATTTTGACTAGCCGAGCCGGGGAAAGCCCTTTAAATACGAACACTCGCAAAGCAGTTTGTGGACGTGTAATACTCAATATTTTTTGTGCCGACTTCTCCCTAAATTTATTAAATGAGTTTGATTTGTCCAAATATGAAATACTAGGTATTTTTACCTCCCACTACCCTTGGTAAGGGAGGTATAGGGATCGTGCTAAAAATCGCATATAGAGATTTCGGTAAATGACTACGTTTTAGGTCCCGAGAATCCAATTTTAACATTTTCACGATGATGTCTGTGTGTATGTGTGGATCCTTCACTCTAACTCAAATACTATCATTCCAAAAATTCTATCCTGGTGATTAAAATATAATCTTCATTTTATTATCAAAAAAGGTAGTTACTTGGATTAGATTAGACTATATTTTAAGAAATAAACTGCCAAAATCAGAGTAAAATTCGCTAATCAAAAATAAGAAATAGCTTAATCTTTTTTGTGACTCGGGCTGTAAATGGCGGGAGGTGTTGTGTTGATCACAGCAGATTTTTCATTTTGGTAACAGAAGATTTAAATTTCAAATGATGTAGGTATTTACAAATATAATCTGATAAATCAACAAACAATTTTTATTATCGCTTTTGCATTGCAATTTCAAATATATTTGCAGTAAAATTTTTTGAAAGATGTTAATTAAGGTCATCTACGAATTTTATGAATTAAGATTTTGTTCTATCACTTTTAGTAGTGTCGTTTATTAGTTTTTATGAGGGTACACAAGATGCTACTGTTAGTTTATTATTAAAAGAAATATGTGTTACAGTAAAAGCATTCAATATTCAAAACTAAGTCAACTAGTAAATTTATGGCTGGATTGCAGTTTATTCAGAATAGTAGAAATTGCATTTTTTTGTTGTAATGTCTCATTTTAGCTAAAATATAATAAGGAAACACAAAATTGGAGCGCGGAAACAGGTATTTATATATTTTTTTAGAAAAATAAATTTTTTAAGCATTTTTTTTTAAATCCTGACAAAAACAATACCTTACGCACAGTAATGTTTTAAGAAATTGTTAAAAAATTCTGGCAAAAACAATACCTAACGCACCCCAGGCACACACATTCGACATCGCTCGGCCCAGGATCTTCGTGTTAAGTTTACAATAGTTTGACAGATAAACGCAAAATTATAACTAAAAAATGTTATGAAACGTAGGATAAGAAGGAAAATAAGACATAAATTTTGCAAATATACATTAATTGAAACAGTATTAATCGTATGAAAGCGTAAGTATCTACTTAAACATGGAAATATATGTAGTTCATCTAACCTAATTTATTTCAGAAAAAATACCAAAATCTCTATAAGTATAGCTTTCCGCACCCAATTGTTTGTGGTATTTAGTGTTTTAATGGTTTACCAAGTATATATAACCATTAATATAAAATTCTTGAATTCTGGATAAACTGCAATTTAGCCAAATTTATTAGCAAATGTAGAACCAAATATGTGAAAAATAATATACTGACTCAGTGTCAGAGTCAATGACACTGACAGAAGATAACGTTATTCGTACGGCTATGAATCAAGGTAATATATCTGAATTAATAAATAAACTTACGTTACAGCGAAAGTATTGTCAACGACGAGCATCATATTAAAATGGTATGTCCTAACTTAAGGTGCATTCACAACTGAAAATTAGGTTTATGGTCTTTGTTTAGATTTAAGTAAGTCATTCATAAATGTAAGTTTAAATTACCTGAAAATTAGTTTTGATATGTACAGACATCTGTGTAAATGCTTCAAAAACAAGATTAAAATATCGGTAGAGCAGTACTCAACAAGACACCTGTGCGCCGTGAAACTGTCATTCGCTTGGCATTATTGGTTATATTTCAGCAATTAAGTTATGACAGTCTCCATGTTCACATTTGTGTAAAAAGCCGAATCCACCAAGTGGATACTAAATAAAGCTGGGTGTATATATATATATATATATATATATATATATATATATATATATATATATATATATATATATATATATATATATATATATATATATATTATTTCAGACTCGTTCTCATTGTTGAAGTTTGTGACGTCAAACAAAATCATAAACCTAAAGTTTGGACCTTGCAATGTTTAGCTATATTATTTGGATTTAGAGACCCTAAAGGTGCATTCACAAATGAAAATTAGGTTTAGATTTATGGTTTATACTTTAGATTTAAAGACTTTGGCTGCATATTATGTAATGACTCCATTCACATTTCAGAATTTAGGGTCTCTAAATCCAAATTATAAAGTTAAACATTGCAAGGTCCAAACTTTAGGTTTATGATTTAGTTTCACGTCACAAACTTCACCAATGAGAACGAGTCTGAAATGATATAGATATATACATCCATCTTTATTTAGTATCCACTTGGTGGATTCGCCTTTTTAAACAAATGCGAGAAGAACATGGAGACTGTCATAACTTATAATTGCTGAAATATAAGCAATAATGCCAAGCGAATGACAGTTTCACGGCGCATAGATGTCTTGTTGAGGACTGCTCTACCGATATTTTAATCTTGTTTTTGAAGCATTTGCACAGATGTCTATACATACCAAAACTAATTTTCAGGTAATTTAAACTTACATTTGTGAATGACTTACTTAAACCTAAACAAAAACCATAAACCTAATTTTCATTTGTGAATGCACCTTAAATGTAAGTTTAAATTACCTGAAAATTAGTTTTGATATGTACAGACATCTGCGTAAATGCTTCAAAAACAAGATTAAAATATCGATAGACACCTGTGCGCCGTGAAACTGTCATTCGCTTGGCATTATTGGTTATATTTCAGCAATTAAGTTATGACAGTCTCCATGTTCGCATTTGTGTAAAAAGCCGAATCCACCAAGTGGATACTAAATAAAGCTGGGTGTATATGTCTATATCGTTCTCATTGGTGAAGTTTGTGATGTCAAACTAAATCATAAACCTAAAGTTTGGACCTTGCAATGTTTAGCTTTATGATTTGGATTTAGAGACCCTAAATTCTGAAGTGTGAATCAAACCCTAATTTTCATTTGTGAATTCACCTCTAGTCGAAACAATATGATTTTTTTTAAAGACAAGCGTGTTATTATCCATCCTTAACGCACACTCTTCTTGTGAGAGAGATAAATATATCCTAATTTATTAATTCGTTCATGATACAAATCACCTTGGCGGACATGTTTCAAAATTTTTACTTTACTTAAGGTACATTTAACTTAAAATGTTTTCATTTAAGTTACAATTATTAATTTGGTAATAAAAGTTGTAAAAAAATGTATCACTCTTGTCTTGAAAATAGGTGGTGTGAGCGGGCCTTTGTGTGTTTATGAAAATTAAGAAATATTGCATTATAATATGTAATGAGAACACAAAATTTACGCATTGTAATAATCGATCTCACATAAATATTCTACGAGTTTCGCATTCCACGTAATGTCAAACACCAATACATTATGTAGAAATAATTTCATTTATTTACAATACAAATGTTTACACGAGCAACAGCAGAACGCGTGATAAAATTAAATTTATGATATGCTAATTACATATCAGATTTTTATCATAATATCACTGAAATATACTAATTAAATTCCCGTGGTCATTTATCCAGACTGCCATTGGGAAGCGAATATTCGAATAAAAATAACAATTTATGAAACATATGTAGTGCATGAATGTTGTCATTACTGTTCAAGGTAAATATTAATGACAAGTTGTTATAATTAAATAAATATATCGTCGAGTTTTTATCTGTAAATGTACAAAGCCATTGGGAAAGCAATATCATCAAATGCTTTGTCACCATTAAAACTTTACTGTTTTGAATATGGAAATAAAATACATTTGCTATTACTTATTTTACAGGCAGTTTTAATACAGATAAAGCAATATATCCCAAATTTAATCCTGTATAAAGTACACAGAAATGTGATAAAATTTATGTCGGTTATATGGAACCAGGTTTTTATATTTGAGCGGGACGCATTATACAGGGTGTTAATGAATACGTGTTATAAATTTATAGGGTATGTAGGGGATGCAAAATAGACTTTTACTAAATAACTCATATCTGGAAACATTGCAATTAACTGAACATTAAGTTAAGTTCCTGCGTTAGACATAAGTTGCATAATTTTGATGAAACGTTTTCAGACGTGTTTTTGTAGCTTATAATGCTCCCTCAAACTACTAAAGGACAACCCACAGAAACATACACACTAAGAAATTCCGTGTTAAATTTTACACTAAATGTGGACTATATAGGTCCACCAGTTGTAGTTTAGAATTTACCACATCGACATTTGGTAATAAACAACACGGAGATATGTGTTAATAATTAACACTATATATTTCGTAGACTACTACACCGTGTAGTTCTTTAACACTTAAATGAGTTATTTTAACCAAATAACTGCGGTTATTAGTACACAGTGTATTGTCATTATAACTTAGTTTAGTGAAAAAATATACCTATTTATGGTATACATTTTCATCAAACTACTGTTTATTTCCATAAGTAAATGTGGTTATTAGTGCACTAAATAGTGGGTTTCTTTAACTAACTTTAGTGTATAAATATACCTATTTGTATTTGTATATTTTCATCAATTTGGTGTTTATATACACTGATTACAGTGTACAAATAGTACTCATTTTTTATTTTTTTACACAAGATTTGTAGTTTATTACCAAAATGTGTATATTTTTTAAAAATATTTACTAATATTAGTATAAATGTTATACACGATGTCCAGTGAATAGATAGGTATGATATGTAAATATATGTACTTCCATTAAAAAATTATTGTACATAAAAACAACATATTTTATATAAACACTTGTACTTAATTAATTAATTATTACATTATAAAAATTTAGGCACTATTGTTGAGGTTCATTCACAAATCGAAATTATAGTTTTATGTTTTAATTTTAAATTTTAAGCAAATTAGTAGTCTACTTTCTTGTCCACTTTCTTCCACTTAATAATGTTGCCAATGCTTAAGCACAGCGTCAGAAGAATATCTATACTTCCGACCACGATGAAATATGCGAAAAGAATAAACTGTTGTACAGATTTACACTTACAATTGTCTAGAAATGCACCAAATAGTGTATTTCTTTTACAAATGTAGTGTACATTTTACACCAACGTTTTAAACATACACCTAGTAGTGTACTTTGTACACCAATATTTTAGATATACACATAAGAGTGTACTTTTTACACCGATGTTTCAAATATGCACAAAGTACTGTATTTTCTACACCAATTTTTTAAATATACACAAAGTAGTGTTTTTTCTACACATTATGTTTTAAAATTACACCAGGCAGTGCAGTTTTTAGATATACACTAGACAGTGTATTTTTAACAAATATACTGTAGTAAATTGTACAAAAAAATTGTGTAAAAATACAAGTAACACCAAATTAAGCAATTTTTACCCACATGGGGTCTCGTGGCCGCGTGCCCGAGTGTCAGGTCGCGAATCTGGGGAACCGGGTTCGATCCCGACCGACGCCAAATATTTCCAATTTTAAATGGCACAAAATTGACCCCTGTGGTGCACTCTCCACGCCAGCAATGAGTGCCCGTGAGGTGACGCCTGGTAAGCGCCCGCACGGTGCAAATATTTCATCATTACCAAATCTGCAAGCAGATTGGCACACCCAGCAATGGGTAATAAGCCGTGATGATATATTTATTTTATTTATTTATTTATGTGTGCCATAATAAATATAATACACCTTCCAGTGATAATTTAATATGTCGTAGAAAATTTTACACAGATATAAAATTACCAACTTAATCTTTTTACACTAACTTTAATAATACCAATTTTAGTGTCAAACTCTACACGAAGCAAGTTTACCACGTTATATTTTAAGTTTACACGGCTCAAATTTTCTAAGTGTGTAACACCCTAAAAGCCCTAAATGGTGCATCAATAAAATTGTTCAGTTGTAAATAGTCCAATTTGTGACACAAAATTTAAAATGGCTTGTATAATCGAACGAGGTAATACAGTGAGTAGGACCGTTACCGTTTTGCATACCGAATGCCCCGGGTGCGAATGGGGTCATACCAAAAGGAAAAAATGTTGAT
The DNA here is from genome assembly GCA_963082715.1 of Harpalus rubripes. Taxonomy (NCBI): domain Eukaryota; kingdom Metazoa; phylum Arthropoda; class Insecta; order Coleoptera; family Carabidae; genus Harpalus; species Harpalus rubripes. The sequence goes on from OY720464.1 coordinate 23,008,731, forward strand.
TTTTCTTTCATAAATGAAAAATTTACCTAATATTATGCAAATATACATCAAACATATTTAATATTATTATACTTTTCATTCATGATTTTCTTTATAAAGATTCTGAGTTTGGTTTTGTGACGTCACAGTTTTGTACACAAATACACACCCGTACTCGTGCTTTTACTGTACATAAACATATCTGTCGCTTTTTTCTAACATAACCTTATATAACCAATATTTTGAAAGTAACGTCAACATCCTTGCAACAAGTTATTTTTTTTAAGTACAAATAACGAAATATTAAATTTATGTTTGATTTAGATATTACAATGGTTGTACAATATTGTTCTGTGTCATGCTGCGAGAACAACTCGTTGAGAAGTAAAAATAAATTTTTTATTCGTAATCCTATGCCTCAAGACGTAAGGGAAAGATGGTATAAGGCAATAAATACTCCAAAAGTTTAGACAACTACGTTTAGTTTCAAAACACAATGACATAAACGTCAAAACTGTGACGTCAATTGAAATTTTATATAAACTTTAAAAAATTATTACTGTAAAACTAGAAACTTATGTGACATAAAATATATATTTTCGAAAGTAGTTTTAAATGTACTTTCAGAAAAAATATTTAATTGGAAAATGTGATATGACCCCATTCCGCAAACATCGAAAAACTGGATCACCGAAGTCCAGAATTTCTGCCTAAAATTTTCAGGCTCATTGGAATTCCGTCCGACGGATTGTCAATTATTTTTATTAAAATCGCTTAATTTCGGTTTGAGTCTGTGTTTATCTACATTTTGCTCTTGCAAGTTACGTGTTCTATAGGGTATCAAAGCCGTATACGAAGGATTGGGATCGGAATTGATTAATGAATAAATCAATCTCGTTCGGTCTTCATTCCTAGAATGTGTAGTGGCCGACCTTTCGTAATATCTTTAGTGTAGTTTAAATGTGATGTAATTATACCCAATTATTTTTCTGGTGCTAAATATTATTTTTTATTTATTTAATCGATTTCACAATGTTTTACCGTAAGCTTACAACACCTATGTCTATAGTTATTGACAGATTAACATTTTTAATCACCAGGATATTCTTCCGAAATCGAAACTGGACTGAGTCACTGTACGCGTGTATACTGAATCTTCCTCCTAGGAGCGAATGGTGCTTATGTTCCACTTGGGTCAGTATGAAAGTAGTAAAACACAAAAGTTCAGTCTATCTATTGCAGAATAAAAACAGAATTTTCACAATTAAGGAGTTTTCATTCAATACTTAACATATCCATCATAACAGTTTTGAGAAAACACAAAAAAATTAAATATATTCTTTTTTCTCTCATTCAATTTGTAAATATTTTTATTCACAATCGTTATAGTAATATTGCACTCCTCAATTATAAAAATTTGTTCTCACCTTGGTTGAGCAAGAAATGTAGATATGGACAAAGGCGTTTAGATTTGCTGCAAATTCAAATAATTTTTGAAAGAAAATAAAATGGTGATCACTGCTTTCCATCGATGCTATCAGAATGGCCAGGGCGGTCAGAGTGTTGGACCCCGCTCACGAATGTGATAATGTAAATAAGGATATAAATCAATTCAGACCAATTACGCGGTATAAATCATGAAGCAGCGTCAACGAATTGAATTTTCATTCGTTCATTGGAGTGCGTTCGATCGCGCGATCCGCCATCTATTATTAATCACCACCGGCATATTTTTTGTGTGTTGTTTGTTCGTTTCCGGTTTCGGCTGCGCATATGGGACCTTTGTCGGATGTGCTCATAATTTAAGCAAATTAACGAACAAAAAATAAACACCGCCAGGATGTGTGACTGATTACAGGACACCTGATACTGACAACGAGTGTTTTTCTTTTTTTTAATAAATGATCCACGAACATGCGCGATTCTGACCTCGATAAGCTTTTGTTGGGTTTGTTTGTTTCGCTTTGGTTTTGTTTATTACTGATACGAATCCAATAGTTTTTTTCCCAAACCAAAAATAATTTACTCGTGATATTTAAATTTGTTTGCATTCTGCTCTTGTGTTAAAAACTGAAAATCTGTTTTAGCTAGCACAGTACCTCCTGCCAATTACATTTATTTTATGAAAGTATTGTTTACAGGCTGTTTCAAATATATATTGACAAACTTCTAGTAGTTAATATCATACGAATATTTTTTTAATAAACCCATGTCTGCAAATGAGCCGTCTTAGCAGAAGAGCAAAAAAAAATTCTAAACATAAATCTAAGTAAATAAATGACCATCATTTGCTTAAAGATTGCACCGTCAGTTCTTGGATCTACCACGGATCCTGCGAAAGATATCTGCGCACAAATAGCCATGACTCTTGCTAAAATTTAACCATTTAATATACTTAATACGTATCTTAAAAACTTTAAGTATTACGACTTTGGTTAAACGAGGGTTTTTGTTTAGCTTTAAGAGATTTTAATTTTCCAAAAATTTCTCGAAATATGACAATCAACTACTTTTTTTTCTGATATTCTTTTGAGAATGGACCTTTTCAATTTAACGACTATATCTTTCTGTCGCTGGAAATAGTAAGAAAATGGCGCGAACAACTGCCAGTTGGGCTGTCAAACGAAACGTCAAAAATATTGCAGTCATTAAAATACATGTTTTCTCGGTGAAAATTTGCATCGTTAGACTTTTTAGCTCCAATAAAAGCTTTTGTAACTTCTTTCGAGAAGTATTTTGTAGTTTTCAAAGATTTTTCTCGCATTATGTCTGATTTTTTAGAAACAAGCGCCATAGATCTTAGATGTTCTTACTATGCGCAGATTCCCATTGCGCATATCTTCTATCTCTTTAAAATGAAAAGGTCCATTAGACTTTGCGGATTAAGAATTTCTAACTTACTTCTAGATATATTATCATCCTTTAAAGTTTTATACATAAGTATAGAAACACCTGTATATTTTTTAAGCAGAATAACAAAAGAAACTAAAAATAAAAAAATTACTGAAGCAATTCAAAGAAAATGATGGCGCAATCAATTACAACTGAATAATTTAATAAAAAAGCAATATATTATCATATTTCCTAGTTTTGATCCTACAGCTAGTCATTCAGCAGGCATGTGGTCGCTGAAAATGTTCACAATTTTTCTGCTGTATGTACTGTTCACTAGAGACCGTTCACTGAACGATCACCGACCAGCTGACCGTAAATAAGGTACGGTCACATGGTCCTGGTCATTTGTTTACGTGCGCTAAAGCGAATGTTATTTTCTTAATATAGCTTACAAAAAAGATATATATATATATATATATATATATATATATATATATATATATATATATATATATATATATATATATATATATATATACTTGCCTCGGCAGTATGTTGGAATTTCACCATTATCATTTAATATGCTTTTTTTCAAACGTCGTAGAAATGGCATTTTTATGACTTGTTCCACAAGGTAGATTCATTTCTACGCCGCTGGAAATTTCTACTCCCCCGGCTTAGAAATAAAATAAATAAATATCCATAGAAACTACATAGAATTATCGAATAAAAAGAAAAGTAGTGCGTTTGAAAAAAAAATTAATGTGTCATTCGGAGTAAAAGTGTCTTTGTGTGCCTCGCATGCAATTGTCCGACTCGCTTCGCTCGTCGTGCAAACTTCCATGCTCGCCACACAAAGTATCACTTTTACTCCTAATAACACAATATACTATTGTATTTTAAGGCTTAGTTTCTTCAGTACTATTTAACGTAATATTTTAAAGCATAATTTAAATTATTATTTTCAGATCTTTTTGACTTTTGAACAGCATGAATCAGATTTAATGTGAAAAATGTATTCAGCAGAAACCTACTTGATCGGAGACCGTTCGGTCAGGTGTTCAGTGACCACAGAAATCTGCTGTATGCGCCCATTATGTACCTACGTCAGTTGTATGCGCATTTCAAAAATATCGTTCCAGCTGACTGTTGTACAGTCCATCGGACTGTTGGTATTTTTGTTCCTACAGACTTCGAATTCGTACATGAACGCATCCGCGGATTGTCAGATTCATCCACTGGTCTGTGCTATGTACCATTATTTGTCTGCACATGCACACCACAATTTTAGCGCGGTGCGAGGAAAATATCGAAGCATAATCTGTGATTATGTATCTATTTTCATATGTGCACATAATGAGAGATTTGGAATTTGTTATCTGATTCAGCTGATGAAGAAATGCATTTGATATTTGGCCAACCTCGAATAAAACAGTAATTAATTAGGTTTGTGATCTGATAAAAAATTAAAATTTGATTTTAGATAATTTATTGACTAATTTTTTTTCTGCAGAGGGGACAGAAATTAATTAGAATGATATGACAAGTCCGTTGTTCGTTCCAACCATACAAAGTTTCTTACATATGTTAAAATGAGTACATGAATAAGACATGCGCACAAAGGGTTCATGAATGCGTACATGTACGTCGTGTAGGAACAAACCTTATATTTTTTCCTAATATATTTCATAAACACCTATTTTCAATTCATATTTGATCATTTAAATATCGCTGGTTTCCGATTCAAGTTTATATTTGTTGCTAGTGAACCTGTCTGAACCTTGTGTAAGCATTAGTTGTTAATCGGCATCAGTTCGTAGTATTCGTAGTGTGTGTATGATAGACTCTCCGTATTTCGTACATGAAAAACTGTATTAAAAAGTAAATAAATCGGTAAATAGTGCAAAAACTGACTACAGTGATTGTAAAAGTTGTGGGGAGGTTCCAGACGTTCCATGGAAGCAGTTTGCAGGTTGCAGAGTTTCTGTAAGTCATTTTTTCTTGATTTCTTTATGTCAGTATTAATATGAATTGTGTTACAAGGTGTAATGAAATCTATTCATTATATTTATTGCATTTGGGGCTACATATAGAACATGTGATGAAAGTATCGGTTGTGAAAATCCAAACCGACGATTATATAACTTATGTTTCGGTTTTTCTAGTACCATCTCCTAGTTACAAGACTGCTGGTTTGTCCTAAATTATAGAAATTTAGTAAATATAGATTGTTGATTAAGCCGACAACCAGAGCTGGGCAAAGAACCGGAAAGTAGTACTTGAATTACAAGTACCAAGTATCTTGATGTTTCTAAATACTTGAAGCACAAGTACATTTTTAGTTTCTAAAGTACTTGAAAGTACTTGAAGAAGTAGTTGTAAATTTGGGTGCAAGTACTTTTGCAGATAATTGATATTTTTCTGATTATATGGACCTTAAAAGGTAATTATTGACAAAAATTTCAATATACGATATTTATTTGGTTATTTAAAACAAGAGTTTTTTGCCCAGCGATACGAGAAGCTGTACCGAGATGTTAGAATGGCGTCATGCGTTCGCCAGGCGAACGGCAAAGTCCCAGCACTGTAGTTCGGTAATACAAACATTATATGTATACGCAGTATGCAGATTAGAATTAATTTATTTATGCCAAAAAATTTGCAAATATATCTTTACGTTCATATTATTGCTAAAAATATATTTGTTAATGATATGATTATGTACGACAGGAATAACACCACACCACTGCAAAAGAAACAGTGACAGACAAACAATTCTCATAATTGTTAACTTTTAAATTATTCATCAAACTTCACGTACATTTGAAATACTTCAAGTACATTTAAAGTACTACAAGTATTTTAAAATACTTCAAGTATTTTTCCAATTATTAAGTACCAAGTACATGTGAGTAGGCTTACTTTGTCAAATACAAAGTACTATAAATAGAAAGTACTTCAAGAACAATACTTGAAGTACTGAAAGTTATTGCAAGCCTAATAAAGTACTTTTCTTGCTAGTATTGCCCAGATCCGTGGACAACCGTATCAACCAAAATTAAACAACATCCAACTTTAGTCTGGGGTTGCATTGCGTATTTCAGAAGTGTATTTTAGAAGATTCCCGTTTTGTGCAACCATTTGCATTGCAACTGCAGTATTTAGTCCGTGTTTTTAAATATAGTTATTCATTTCCTTAAACGGTCTAGCTTTTAAAATTAAATATGTCAAGCTGGGACTCAGGTAATATAAATTAATATCTGAATAGTTATAAAAAAAATTGAAGTTCTGTGTGGAATATATACCACAAATACATATAATGCAAGTAAAATTAAAACTTTTTCAATTATTTCAGACATTACAACATAAATATGTCGTTCCTGAATAAATATCCAAGTTAATCTGGTTGCAGATATAAATTGACAAGTGTAATTAATTTTTGCAACTTTTGTTAAAGAAACCTAAGTTGCTTCAACCAAGGTTGCCAGTTTCCATCAACCAAAGTGGTCTAATGTAATATCGGCTTATAGTAGGTACTGCGTCTTTAGTTTTCACCTTCTTGCTTCCAGACCAGCTCTAATTGCTTTACCCTTGCACTATGAGTATAGGGTAACCAAAGAAAAAAAATCTAATGTGGCCAGCACTTTACCTTCCGTCAGTTCTATATATTTTGTATAAATGTCATACAGAAAGTTCCTTGTAAAAGATTATATTTCTTGTACATTACCTTAAGAGGCATATTTACCCCTGTGCTGAAATATGAAGCGAAAATTCAAATAAATTGTTCCTGTACTAGAACTATCAACTTTTTAAAAAATTCAACACAACCCAAACCTACTTGCGATATTAACCTACATTTAAAAAAAAATAATTATTGAAATCTATTAATATTTGACTTTGATTTTATGGGAAAATCGAGAAATGCTGTTTTGCCTATAAAATCAAAGGCAAATATTAATAAATTTCAATAATTATTTTTTAAAAATACAGGTTAATATTGCAAGTAAGTTTGTGTTGTGTTGAATTTTTTAAAATGTGAATAGTTCTAGTAGAGGAACAATTTATATGAGTTTTCGCTTCATATTTCAGCACAAGGGTAAATATGCCTCTTAAGGCAGTTGTATGTATTTTATACAAATTCCATACAGAAAGTTTTTAGCAAAAGATCCTATATTTCCAGGAAAATTATAATATAAACATACTGTCAACTGCACTTGACACTGACACCTTTCAATCAGAATTTTCTTAATATAGCAGTTGTTTCCAGAGTTATAGCATAGGTAGCTAATATATGATATTTCTTTATAATTTTTTAACTCTATATCCTTTTAATATGAAGTATAAAATGCATTTAAATCGTATAGAGACTAATTCTTTAATATTTATAATAACATTAAATGTGAAGAAATGATATTTTATATCGTCTTTTCAAGAAAAACTGTTAAAATCTTCAAATGAGGGTACTTTCGGTTGACCAATTATAACCAAAATCTAATCAGCTCTTCACATGGATGTATCGAAGAGGAATACGAAAGAATTATAATTTTTTGAAATGTAGTATTAAAGTTATCGCACTAGAAAATTTTGTCACACACACACACACGCACACACGCACACGCGCGCGCGCGCGCCCACACACACACACACACACAGACATCATCGTAAAAATAGTAAAATCGTATTCTAAGGACCCAAAACGTGCTTATTAATCAAAAACTCACCACCGACAATACCGTCCTTACCTAAAGGTGACGGAAGGTAAAAAGTTGAACTTATATGTGACACATAGTTTTACAATGTTTTCCTATACTCTGTAATTTCTTTTATTGGTAATTACCTTATAGAACTTTTTTTCGTATTCATTATTGAAATGTATTAAAAAGTATGTCAAGCTAGTAAAACTTTTTGGTCTCGGGTGGCCATTGCGTCCATAATTAATGACTTGGAATATCGAATCGGTGTTTGTCCAATACTTAGTGGAACAAATGACCCATTACTACTGCGTCATAAAAGCCATCGTTATTGGTTCCATTCCAATTTATATCAGCATAATAATCGTGTGTTGCGAAGAAGCAAAATAGAATAGTAAATGGATAGAGCTGTTGCTGTTACCAAACCTACAATTATTACTAAGTATTCATACACGCTGGTTTAATACTTTACCCAAACACGACAGATAATGGATGCCGAAGCGATATAACTCTATCAAATCCAAATCAATTTCCGAACTAAATTGAATATGTATAGTTATATTAACCTGATACTGCTTTGCTACTCTAATCTCGTGACAAATGATTCATTATTTTGCATAAAGACTATTGTTTTGATAATACAATTGAAGTATAGTATGACTAGCGAATGAAAGTTGACGTTTAGATTATTTAATATATGTGGTTTCTTTTGAAAACATTTCCCTATATTTGATTTGAAAGGAAACTGGGCCTTATGTATTCCGTTACAGAAGATTAGAATTGTACTTAATACCAGGAGGCATTTAAAATGACCTGAGCAACAGGATTCAGGGATGTACAAAAAAAAAATCATACCGCAAATTCTAGTTCGTTCGTCTCAGGTGTAAGCAACCCTTGAGTCGGAATTACTGTTAGAGGAAATTAAAAATAATCCTATTTCATAGAATTGCCAATCTAAATAGTTTAAAGATCAAAATATTTTGTTATAATCAACATAAACTAAAAATGTTTAAAATATTTTAAACGCACCCCTGTTTTGATATTCAGTTACCCCTAGTCGGCCATCTATTTTCAGCCAGACATAGTAATGTGGTTCTGTGCTTTTCTAGTTCAGTATTTAAATGGGTTCATGCAAAAATTTCATACCTGAATATTTCGTACAATTCTATTCTTCTCTAGGATTTTAAAAGAATAAAATAATTTAAACGTCAACTTTCATTCGCAATGTATTCTTTACTAAAGTGGTTTTCTTTTCAATATCAAGGTTTTTGCTAGTACTCTTCAATTTATCTCTTTTACTATTTCTATTCTGAAACGATTAACGTTTGTAAACAAACTATCAAAATGATGAGGTCCAATAAGAGCGAAACGCGCCTGTGATTACTAACTGGGCTCGGTTAGCATAAAAATCTGATGTGGCCAGCACAGTACCTTCCGTCAATTCTATGTGTTTTGTACAAATTTCTCACAGCAAGTTTCTTGCAATAAATTCCATATTTCCAGTACATTATCTTCAGTCAGTTCTATGCATTTTGTACAAATTCCATACAGAAAGTTTCTTGTACGAGATTCTATATATTTCCAGCAAAATTATAATACTAACATACTGTCAATTGCACTTGTCACACACATTTGTCAAACAGGGTTTTCTTAATATAGTAGATGTTTTCAAGGTTATATTACAGCTGGCTGCTTTATGAATTTCTTTATTATTTTTTTAACTGTATATACATTGAGTTTTAAGTATAAAATGTAATCAAATCATATAGAGAATAAAATATTCTTTAATATTTATAATAACATTAAATGTGAAAAAATAATATTTACAGCATTTTTTTCAAGAAAAATTGTTAAAATTTTCAAATTAGGGTACTTCCGGTCGCCCAGTTATAACCAAAATCTAATCAGCTCTTCATATGGATGATGGGTGTAAAGAAAAGGAATACGCAATTTTTTTATTTTTGATAAGTTGGTATTGGAGTTATGCGATCCGAAAGAATCGTCGCGCACACATTACATACATATATCCATCCATACATCCATCCATACATACATACAGACATCATCGTAAAAATAGTATTCTAGGGACCCTAAAACATGCTTATTCAGTAAAAACTCATCATCGAATTTTTTGACCAAAGACAATACCTTCCTTACCTAAAGGTGACAGAAGGTAAAATTCACGAAGAGGTTGACACAGATGGTGAAATTTATTAGACATTGTTTTACGGTATAATTCGGTAAATAGTCGTCTGTCCAACAATTTGATCACCAAAAATGTTAAGAATTTCATGTTTCGGTTATTTGTCCAACAAACCTATATATATGATGTCTGTGTATGTATGGATGGATATATGAATGTACTATGCATGTATGTATGTGTGTGTGACGATTCTTTCGGATCGCATAACTCCAATACCACCTTACCAAAAATTATAATTTTTGCGTATTCCTTTTCTTTACATCCATATGAAGAGCTGATTAGATTTTGGTTATAATTGGGCGACCGGAAGGACCCTAATATGAAGATTTTAACAGTTTTTCTTGAAAAAACGCTGTTAAATATTATTTTTTCACATTTAATGTTATATATATATATATATATATATATATATATATATATATATATATATATATATATATATATATATATAACAACTCTTATGTATTTATTATGATCATGTTATGTCTTTTACGGATACTTTTAAAATTACCTCGATAAATAAATAAAATAATAATTGTGTTTTTGTCTATTTTTATGTAGGTACGATTTAAACAAAAATAAAGTTTTTCATTTTATACAAAAAAATATGGATTTTAAACTTTTATCTTTTCTAAAAGAGATTGTTATTATTGTACGGAGACTATTTGTATTACTGCATATTGTATATAAATCATCTCGAAATATTTTTTTAAATTCGGTTTATTCCATTTTCAATTCAAACTATTGTTCCAGAATAAAAATATGTTTGTTTATACGTAAATGATAAAACTGGATTAATGAGAACTATGTATATTTGTTTATTATATTTATCCAATTTTTTCATGCCAGCAATTTTCCTGGCATGTGTAAAATTAAATTCATGGGAGGGAGTATATTTAATAATTCATTTATAGTGGGTTAAATTTTAGCCATATTTAGTAGTGCATACAATAAAAAATTTCATTTAAATATCCCTGTATTTATTATTTTTATATAATTATATTTCTGCGTCTAAATTTTAAATATGTGCATCTAAAAATGAATTTCGCTAAAAATATACCTACTTTATTTCGTTGCAATACCAACAATACCACCTTACCAAAAATTATAATTTTTGCGTATTCCTTTTCTTTACATCCATATGAAGAGCTGATTAGATTTTGGTTATAATTGGGCGACCGGAAGGACCCTAATATGAAGATTTTAACAGTTTTTCTTGAAAAAACGCTGTTAAATATTATTTTTTCACATTTAATGTTATATATATATATATATATATATATATATATATATATATATATATATATATATATATATATATATATATATATATAACAACTCTTATGTATTTATTATGATCATGTTATGTCTTTTACGGATACTTTTAAAATTACCTCGATAAATAAATAAAATAATAATTGTGTTTTTGTCTATTTTTATGTAGGTACGATTTAAACAAAAATAAAGTTTTTCATTTTATACAAAAAAATATGGATTTTAAACTTTTATCTTTTCTAAAAGAGATTGTTATTATTGTACGGAGACTATTTGTATTACTGCATATTGTATATAAATCATCTCGAAATATTTTTTTAAATTCGGTTTATTCCATTTTCAATTCAAACTATTGTTCCAGAATAAAAATATGTTTGTTTATACGTAAATGATAAAACTGGATTAATGAGAACTATGTATATTTGTTTATTATATTTATCCAATTTTTTCATGCCAGCAATTTTCCTGGCATGTGTAAAATTAAATTCATGGGAGGGAGTATATTTAATAATTCATTTATAGTGGGTTAAATTTTAGCCATATTTAGTAGTGCATACAATAAAAAATTTCATTTAAATATCCCTGTATTTATTATTTTTATATAATTATATTTCTGCGTCTAAATTTTAAATATGTGCATCTAAAAATGAATTTCGCTAAAAATATACCTACTTTATTTCGTTGCAATACCAACAAATCTGTGAATTTAAATTTACAAAATAAATAAATAAATAAATATATCATCACGGCTTATTACCCATTGCTGGGTGTGCCAATCTGCTTTGTACACAGAATTCTGTAATGATGAAATATTTGCATTGTTCGGGCGCTTACCAGGCGTCACCCCACGGGCACTCATTGCTGGCGTGGAGAGTGCACCACAGGGGTCAATTTTGTGCCATTTAAAATTGTAAATATTTGGCGTCGATCGGGATCGAACCCGGTTCCCCAGATTCGCGACCTGACACTCAGGCACGCGGCCACGAGACCCCAGGAATTTAAATTTAAATACGTTTTAAAGAAAACGTAACAATAACTTTTTTAAATTATTATTGTTGGTGAGTTTGAAATTCATCTTAAGATTAAGTAATAAAATTTTAATTGATGATGGACTAATTTGTGCCCGAAACATCCAATGTAATATGCTTCAAAATCATACAATCAGGAACTTGAATGTTATATGTAGTTATTCTAGCAACACAAAAATGGTATGGTATGACTAGCGAATGAAAGTTGACGTTTAAATTATTTTATAGATGTGGTTTCTTTTGAACCCTAGAGAAGAATAGAATTGTACGAAATATCCAGGTATGAAATTTTTGCATGAACCCATTTAAATACTGGACTAAGAAAGCACAGAAATATATTACCATATCTGGCTGAAAATAGATGGTAACTGAATATCAAGGGTGCGTTTAAAATATTTTAAACATTTTTCGTTTATGTTGATTATAAAAAAATATTTTGATCTTTAAACTATTTAGTTTGGCAATTATATGAAATAGGATTATTTTTTTTTCCTCTAACAGTACTTCCGACTCGAGGGTTGTTTACACCTAAGACGAACGAACTAGAATTTGCGGTATTAATTTTTTTAAATATATCTCTATCGCTGAATCCTGTTGCGAAGGTCATTTTAAATGCCTCCTGGTATTGAATACAATTCTAATCTTCTGTAACGGAATACATAAGGGTCAGTTTCCTTTCAAATCAAATATAGGGAAATGTTTTCAAAAGAAACCACATCTATTAAATAATCTAAACGTCAACTTTCATTCGCTAATCATACCATACGTATTAATTTTTGTAAATGCTGTCTTCTGGTAAATATGAATAAACTTAATATAAGTTTACAACTTCACTCTACTTTTGTAATATATTTATTAAAATCATTATCCTACCTTGTACAACGTTTACTGAAAGAGTAAATTTAGCGTATTATAAACGATGCATTGTCCTTCGTAGAGTAGGTATGTCATTCAAATTAGCTGGGAATTTTTGCGCTAAATAGCCGTATAAAATGAAATTAACGGAGGGACAAACGATGCTTTTTCTCGATTATACTGTCATTGACGGTTGACGTAATTGTTAATTGTGACATGAATTTAAATTCTGTATTCATTAAATATTAATCGATGCATCGATTACATGCCATGCCATTGGAATATTGAAAATTTTAATTTCATTTTGTTTTATAATCATAATGATAACCTGCGGTCACCAATATGAATTATAAATGTATTACCATTATATTTTATTAAATATTTATCTATGTTTATTATCACACATAAATATCTATATTTCTCTGTAATTTGTCTCACATCAAATATTTACACACAAATGTTCTTTATTTATATAAAGATATGTTCAATCTGTTAATGACATTTACCAAACGAAACACTAATACATAAACTTCATAGACATATAACATAAATTATGTCGTTAGTACAAATAGAACATGCATACATAAATTCACGCTTACCTCACATGGTGGGTTAGTATGAACCCGAAAGAAAACATTAACGCAGCAATCATTCTTCGCCACATATACCTATCCAAGCACACTTCTTTCGTCTCGGTTACACATTCAGAATCGCATTCATGCATGCTCTTCTTTTCCACTCGGACACTTTTTCTCACTTACACATTGGATGGCCACGCAATCGAACGTTCTCAACTTCACCAGCATTTTACAAGCTGTTCATTCGTCATGGACACGTTTAGTGTGACGTCACGAAGGTTTCCAAACAAGAAAATGGCGCCTTCGTTGCTAAGGCGGTTGCTATGCTAAACCAAAATTTGACGTTTGGCGCTCATAACCTATAAGTTTGTTTGGAATTAAAATGGCTCAGAAACACGTTATAAAGTTTTGTTCTGTTGTAAATAAATACTAACCTAATTAAGTTTATCCACGTACACTTCAGATTTGGGTCTTTTGGAAATTTAAAAAATCTGATGTGGCCAACGCAACACCTCCCGCTTTTTAATTTTCATTAATTTAAATATATGTACATACTGAATATGTGTACAAAACAGATTGGCACACCCAGAAATGGGTAATAAGCCGTGATGATATATTTATTTATTTATTTATACTTAATATTTAGTTATACTAGAAACTGTATTAAAATCCATTCCATATAACTGTGGTTCTATTTACTATTTTCTTTTTAAAACGTTACTATTATTAATTGATTAGTTCTTTGACAGTGACATTTATCTGTCAGTTACATACATTTGAGATATGAACTGTCTAATCAAGTAGTTGTGTTTGTTTAAAGCCCAAGCTCTGTGATTTAAATTATAGATAATTTTATAAATTTATCCATAAAATATATAGAAAAAGTATTAATGCAAACCAATAGAAAATTTAATAATCTTTAATTTTTATAATAACATAAATCTCTAAAAAATAACATTTAAAGGTATTTTTCGAAGAAAAACTATTTTAGGCTTCAAATATAGTACCATTTCCGGTTATCTGATTTACACTAAAATCTAATGGCTTCTTTCCATATTAGAATAAGGTTTCAAAATTTTCTGAATGATAGTATTTGAGTTAGAACGTAAACAGGATCCACACACACATACACACACACACGCACACACGCACACACACACACACACGCACACACACAGACACACGCACGCACGCACGCACGCACACACACACACACATACATACATACACACACACACACACACACACACACACACACACACACACACACACACACACACATCATCGTGAAAATGTTAAAATTGTATTCTAGGGATCTTAAAACGTGGTCATTTACCAAAATCTTGATATGCGATTTTTAGCACGATCCCTATACCTCCCTTACCAATAGTAGCGGGAGATAAAAACTTACAAGTTCAAAGTTCGCTAAAATGGATTGAAGTTAGCTGCGAAACAGACCACCATGGTCAAACAAATTTAAAATAAAACCTACACTGTACAGTTAACAAGACGTAACAAGTACTAATAACAATTATATTTTTTCATCTGTGCCCTTAAAAAGGCTTAAATTTGAAGAAACTGAAATCTCTCACTACTAGTTTCAATTTTAAATAACATAGCAACCATTACCAAGGCGGCAGTAATTTTCTTGTTTGGAAACCTGGCCTACGTCATCATTAACGGGTCCATTCTCTCTTAACTGACTTACCTCCACTCTTTTAACAACATTCTTCATACACCAAATTAATCCTTATACGTACTATTGATGGGTCGTTCGTTCAATTTTAGTGAGTCAGTTCATTTTGCTCCGCTCACTAAAGTGAGTCGTTCACTTGAACGACTCTTTTCAAACGCACAAGCGCTCTTCATGTGTGCCGTGACTGCTATGCTCACTTGCGCGAGTGTCGTATGTTTTGAACGACTTGTAGCGTAGAGCGTAGCATTAGCTCAGCTCTATTCCCTGCTCCGTGCTGTATTGCGTGCAGCTGTGCTATTTACTGAGCGGTAAGTCATCTGTGCTAGTGTGCTGTTTAATGAACGATGAGCGCTATAATGATCATAGTACGTAAACTATGGCACAGAGCGAGAACGAACGCAGAGATAGTTCATGACATACCCACATACAGCAAGTAAATACCTCATTTCCACGGCAATCACTCTCCTTTCATGCTTTCCTGTACATGCCCAGCATTTTCTTTTATAAATCAAATCAGGCACAAGTACTCCATTATATACATTTCATCAAACATCTCTAGATACGTTTGCATCACGCATTCGCTCTCCTCCAATTTCTCGATCACTTCGCCCATCCTTCGTGTTATCCAAATATACAAATTTATTTGCCTGGTGCAGTATCACTCCATCTACCAACACAATGCACCCAATCACTAACTCACATCCACCAGTACTAGATACACATTTCTTCCAACTGCATGTACTCGTAGTCTCTTACAAAATATTCAAAACTAAAGGACGCGTGTGACAAGGAGAAGTATTTCATTTCACATTACAAGTATTTATAGACGTAATTATGAAAAAAAATCAAAGCAGAAATGAAGTGACTATAATAGTGGGATAGGAAAACCTTCGCCCAGTTGATCTTGGCAAATGTACCTTTACTGACGACTAGTCATATTTACATGAAACGAAACAATCCTTAACGCAACTTGAAGGTTTGAATTAAAAGAATATTGCATAAATGATAAATGTGAAGAACAAGAACGCTAAGGTGATGGTTGTTAGATACATATAAACTAAAGAGAAACAAACTACCACCACAAAAATCGAGAATGAGAAAATAGAATACGTGCAAACATTTGAATATCTAGAACTAGAAGTAAATATAGTATTTTTCACGTAAGAATGGCACTGTGCAATAAAAAGTGTATGATTGTTCGACATATGTAATTGAAGTATTTTTCGCTATACAGGATGTGGAACTGTCAACACAGTTCATATACATTGGCGTGTATTAGTATTTTTGTGTCTCGTGTTGATTTACGTGATTAATCAATAATGATATAAAAAATATCGAAAAGGTCAAGAATAATGATCTTGTTTAGATGTGCGTTTCTTGGTGCACAAAAAGATAGTTTCCTAGTAGATGTCAGCACTGATTATTGAGCGAATTGAACTACCTATAAACGAATTATTATTCGCAATACCATTCTTATGTGAAGAATACTGAGATTCATTATAAAGATATAAACCACAGAATAGATAAAACAACGAAAATATTACCCATGTTGAATATCAGTTTCATAACATAATTTACCGAGCCATATTAACCGATGATATCTAGATGAATAAAAAGCATTAGAAATGAATAACCTATTTAAGATAAACAAAAATTTAATGGAATCGTAACTAAGTGATGAATAAATTTACTTGTTCAGTAAATACATGTTGGATTTTATACACAAAATCTACCCATTAGATATGTAAGTGGATATATAATTTTCGTTGCGTTGTGTGAAAATGACTTTTTTTTTAATTTATGAGTTGCTTGATTATTCTTATGACAGTATTTATGGTTTTGTTTTGTGTTTTTGATTGTTTGACGTATTGACATGCATTTGACAGAAAGTAAAATAAGGTGAAATCGGGTGATATATGGGCAGAACACGGGAACAGGGCAAAAAATTATTTATAGGGAAAAATGTGATGTTTTGGATATAGTAAAAAATATTTAAGTATAGTAGAAAATAAGAAAATGGATGATGTAAGTGCTAAATTAAAAAGCAAAGAATATAATGCTACGACAAACTGGTATTCGAACGGGAAAATATAAAATTGTTACATGAAAATATAAAATAATTTATAGCAAAGAAAGATAAAGCTAAAGACAAACTAAGTTAAACTATACAGTTGGGTAATCCACTAATATTAAAAGACGCTCTACATATTTTGTACCGTTATATATATATATATATATATATATATATATATATATATATATATATATATATATATATATATATATATATAATGCGTTACTCTGTGTATTATTTTGCATACCGACGATTTAGATACATTAAAATTATCTTCTATTATAATTTTGAATGACACTGATGTGAAAAGTTATTAAAAATTGATCCAATAATAATCTTTCAAGCTTTATAAATATTTGAAAGTACATCAATAAAAATCGTTACTTAAATTTAATAGCATGAAATTCTCCACTTAGTGTACTTGGTAGATTTACTTGTTCAGTAAATTTAAAAATGCTTTATAAAACCCAAATCTTCACTTAAATAAATTTACTTGGTAACTAAAATTTAAGTTTAATGTTAAAAAATTCTGTAATATTATTATGAATAAACAACGTAAACTAGTCCACAAGAAGTGGTGGAAGGTGCTAAATACAGCTCCTCGATAATCGATACTCTAATAGTGGTTTGAACCAAATAGCTACTTGTGTTATCAGCATGCTATTGAAGCGTGTTTTGTATCTTACTGCATGTATGCCCCGCTATGCAATTTATGTGATTTGTACATTAGTGGTAAAGTATGTCTTAGATAATTTCCTTGTCTCTAGATAATAATACCATTAAGCTGGATTTTCATCGTAAGACACAGATAGTAACATGCAACGAATGAGATATAGATTTTGAGATAACTATAGATAATCTGCTCGGAATTGTAATAATAATCAAGAACAAGGACAACAAATTCAGATAAGCGAATAATGACTGCTTTACCATTTTATAGATAAATTATGTGATGGAAATCTTCTTCATTGCGTTTATTCATGTGTCGCTGCAGGGTCTCCACTTACCTGTTCACTACGTTCATGGGTCATATTGTTCCTTTTTATACAATCCCATATTGAAGAAAAATTTGAAGCCTATTTTTGATTTTGCGCAAACTCTAATTTCAATAGTTTCTATGGGAATTTATAGTATAAGACCACTGAACTCAATATTATATTACTGAAATGCGCCATGATGCGAGATTCCTATAGTAACATAACAGGCCGAGAGCGATAGCAACCCTCCTTGCACATCAGCCCTACATTCTGTATAAAAAATTAAATAAAAAAATCTGATGTGGCCAACACATGACCTCCCGTCAATTCCATATTTGAAATAGCAATGAGCTTTAAGTAAAGTATCACTTCCAGTTAATCATTTGTAAACAAAATCTTATTTGTTGTTCCAATAAATAGAAAAGTCTGTAATACCAAATTTTGGATTATATTTTATAATGTTTTTCCTCGAAAATCTGTTAAGAGCTCCAAATTAAGTACCACTTCCGGTTTATCATATAGGTATAATCAAAATCTAATGTTGTTTCTAATTATACACGAGTTTAAATACCAAATTTGAGAAGTTTGGGATCATGTTTTAATATATTTTTTCAAAAAAAAATCTGTTTTTAGCTTCCTGTAAAGTAGTTTATAAATTTTAGAAAACATCTAGTTTGTCGTTCTCATTAATATAAAAGTCTTAAATACCAAATTTGAAAGGTTTGGATTGTATCAATTTATTTTTCACGAAAATCTGTTCAGAGCTTCAAATAAAGTATCTCTTCCGGTTTATTAATTTTAGCCAAAATCTAATATGTTGTTCCCCTTGATATATAAGTTTTAAATACTAAAATTGGATTATATTTTAATATAGTTTTTCATTAAAAACTGTTATGGGCTTCAAGTAAACAATCACTTCCGGTTATCCAATTTTACCCAAAATCTAATCAACTCTTTATATGAATGCAGAAAGCTTAAATATACATTCAGTATTTCAAATTTATGAATTAGTGATAATATTAATATGTGGAAAAACTAATTTTGTAAAGAAATCAGACAAAACGTCACCACTGAAGGGTAGGAAGAACGCGTTTTTAAAGACCACTTTGTTTAAGGCGTTTATTTCCTCAAAGCATAAATAATATGAAAAATAGAGATCAAATATGTGATTAGAGACGTTTTGTTTGTAAACCATTTCGAGCTGTGAGTCAGTTTTAAACCTTCGTAATACTTCTTCTTTTCGTAATGTTGATGTTTGCTAATTGTGGTTCGCACAAGTCTCCTGGGGACGCTTAACTATATAGATTCAAATTTTGAGACAACAAGCTAATCATTCTATGATCATGCGCCATTCGCTCGAAAAGTAAAATCACCGCCTGACATATAATGCCTATAATATAGTTAGGTACATATGACAAAGAAAACAATATGTGATGCAAATACAGTTTATAAATCATTAAAATGATTAATCTAAATGAAACAAAAATAAATTCGTTTTCCTTTTCTTTTTTTTTCAAAAAAATCGCGTATGATTCTAAAAATCCCAGGCGTGAAGATGTTTCCGTGTAAAATGTGTGCAATAAAATCAAACAAAGTAAAGCTCGTAAAAAGTGAAGTCTTAATTAAAAGACCACAATGAGTCCGCAGCTACAACTAGCCTAATGCGCGTAATGTAATTACACTAATTTAGTGCGCTGTACTAATTCAGTACTCGCATTCCCACTTTTACATATGATGATCATCATACAACAAACGCATGACGGATATATCCATTTCGTGTGCAATTTCAGTTTCATTTGTGTATAAAAGGAAGAATAAACGCTAATTCTACCTTTTTCAAACATTATGGGAGAGGAGCTTATTAGAATATAACTTTTTAATTGCGTTCTTCTATGCCCTTATCAAATACCAGACCTGTTTTGGATAGCTTTCTCATACTTAATTCCTTTTTTGAAAAGTCTATAGTATATTCTCATACCCATATTTCCTGTAATATGCGCTATTTTCTGTCATTACACTGTGCCAGTATCTTAAGTTTCACATAAGTATTTGGTTTCACATTTGCTAATAAATTAGCCAGTTGACTTATTTTAGAATTTTGAATGAGTTTACAGTAACATGTATTTTTAAACAAATAATAGTACAGTCGATAACTCAAACCATGACTTGTCACAAAAAAAGTTCGAGTTATCAAAACTTCGGGTTATTAAATAAAATGCATATGTATAAATATTATTTATTTATGTACGTATGTATTTATTCGAGTCAAAATCACTTACCTTATGATATATACAGATTGATATATGTATACAGATCAGAGTTATAAACATTATTTTAGTGTAAAAAGTCAGTTATTTGTGACTGACGAGAGAATTTTTTATTTTGATTTTCAATAAAAAAAAAAGCTTCAATGTTATTTAAATCATTATACAGGGAATCGGTTGTATGTACATTGGTTTTTAAGTACGAACGCAAAACGCCCAACTCGTTTGAAGGTAGTTGCTGCAAATCATCCTCCATCATATCACTTTCTCTGTCATCTGTATTGTCGAGCTCTGCAGACTCGGATTCAGATTTGTAAAGCTCGACAATATCTTCATCTGTGGGAAACCCCGAATAACAGTATCATCATTCCCATGTATAAAATCATTTAAGGTGACACCTTCTGGTGTAATTTTGACATTTTACCAAGCTTCATATTCCAATTGCAATTGAATTTCTTCCTCATGTTTTTCATTCATACATTCACTTATGAAAATCAAAGGAATTTCATCCTGTTCGTCCCACTCAAAATACTGACCAAAGCCGGCTTTTTTAAAACAATTAGAAATTGTCTCAGGCTTAACGTCGATATTCCATGTATTGGTTTTATCATCAACACAGTTCATTAATGCAATGTTAGTTTGTTTTCTTCAAAACATTTGATAGCTTTTTTCAAAATTCTGCGGCGATAATGACATTTTACATTTTGTATGACACCTTGATCAAGTGGTTGCAAGTTAGATGTGATATTAGGGTGGGAAAAAGCAAGTTCGATAAATTTTAATTTTTGTTGGATGTCTTTAATTAACAAAGCATATGTTTGAACTTCAGTAGTGCAGAAACCGAACTGCCTCCATCATCATGTTATAAAAACACCTGTTACAAAATCACGTAATTAGGGGATTTCCCCCAGAATTCGACCTATTGAAGCTGTCGCCAAATATTCTATTCGAATTATAAAGATATTCGAGTAATCGAAATGCGAATTATCAAGTAAAAATTACCCATAATTCTCTCTCTTGGCGCTATTGCCAACCAGTTTGATTCGAGTTATTCAAAATACGAGTTACCGAAGTGCGACTTACTGAAGTTCAACTGTAGTATCTTATGTACCCGCATAAAAAGTAAGTAAACGATTCCTCTGAATTTGACAAAATTGACAGAGGTAAAATCTTAACTCATGCAATTTGAAAATGTCCTTGATCAGACATCTTTAAACTGTATAAAAGGAAGGGGGGAGGGGAGTTGGTCCGCCCCGGGTGCCAGGGTAGATAGGGGTGCCATAAACAGATGATGTGCCTACTAGACGTGAGTTCGCCCAATTTATATTTATTGACAATAGCATGTGGCCATGACTCTAGCACTGCAATTTTGAAACAGTTTTATTAGAATATAAATTTCTTGCATTAAACTTAATAATTGAAATACACTTGCAATTATAAAGTATGTAGACTTGTACAGTGTTAAAACATAATTTAAAAATAACATATACTTCAAAAGAATTTTAGGTCTACGCTCGCTATTAATAGAAATTTTTCACCGGATTTTCACCAATAGTCTTAGTTTTATTTATATATTCTGATGAAAATATACTTTAAAAATCTGATGTGGCCAACCTCCCGCCATTTGATTTTTGTTAATTTAAATATGCATACTTACATATTTACTTATGCTGGAAACCATAATAAGTTCCATTCCATGTAACTATGGTTCTATTTTTTTATGTTAATATCATTTATCTGTCAGTTACATACATTTGAGATATGAACCCGTGATATGAACTGTGTAACCAAGGAGTTGTGTTTGTTTAAAGCGTACGCTCCGGGATTTAAACTATACATAATTTCATAAATTTATCCATAAAATATATAGAAAAAGTATTAATGCAAACCTGTAGAAAATTTAATAATCTTTAATTTTTATAATAAGATAAATCTCAAAAAAATAACATTGAAAGATATTTTTCGAAGAAAAACTATTTTGAACTTACAGTAAAGTGCCATTTCCGATTGTCCGATTTACACCAAAATCTAATGGGTTCTTTCCATATTAGAACAAGGTCGAAATACAAGGTTTCACACAAGGATCCACACATACACACAGACATCATCATGAAAATATTAAAATCGGATTCTAGGGGCCTTAAAACGTGGTCATTCACAAAATCTCGATATGCGATTTTTAGCACAATCCCTATTACCTCCGATACTAAGGATAGCGGGAGGTAAATATGGCGGAATCCGCCTTTAAAATTTATATGCAAATACAAAAAAAAATATATTTAATTAAACTTTGTTTGAAATAACGAAAGAATTTTGACAGATAGATTCTTGAGAGTTCTATTGGTTGCTATGCGCTGTAGTCAAGCGCGGTTTACACAAAAACAATTCAAGGATTCTGCAATTATGATTTTATTTTTGGAAATTGCTGTGTTATTTATTGTTTTATTGTCCTTTTTGCGTGATTATTTCCATATATTTATTCTTTTACGGTTTCGTGTAATTAGCGCTTCTTTTTAAAAATCAAAAATCTTTTGGTGTAAAACGAACTAAGCCACGCTCCAATTAATTGTCTATTTTTTTTTCGTTATTTCAAAAAGTTTAATCGACAAAGGGGGGGAAGGTGTTGGTTTCGCCATAGCTGCCACATATTTTTAAATTAAAGTACAGGGTGTCTCATTTTCGATGTTTTTTTAAGATATCTCGGGTAATATTAATGATAGAGTCAAACCATTTGCACATTCCAGGGTCAACTTTTTTAGAAATGTTTAATAGTCACCACAGGAATTTTCGATCTTCTTTTGTTTTCATTTGTTTCTTGATAATTTCCAATATTTTCACCTCAATAAATTAATAATTCGTCTTTTATTAATGTTTAAAACAAAAGAATGTAGACTTGTTATATATCATTGAAAAGCTTATAAAATAAGCAAAAAGACGAGACTATTTTCAATATAGGTTCCCATTTAAAAAATCATAAGTTTGTGTTATATCTCGAGAATTATTACGTTTTCAAAAAATCTAATTACGCCATTTTATCCTATTTAAAAAACGGTAAAATTTTTGTAAAAACATTTTTTCTCTAACTATGATAATAAATAAGATATGAGATATTTTCAAAATGAGCGAAAAACGAGTTTTTGCCTGTAGCTCAGGAACTAAAGAAGATCGAAAATTCCTGTGGTGACTATTAAACGTTTCTCGAAAAGTTGACCTTGCAATGTGCAAACGGTTTCACTCTATCATTAATATTACCCGAGATACCTTAAAAAAACATCAAAAATGAGACACCTTGTACATGATTTAGATTAAAAACTAAACAAACCTTGCAAACGTGACTCCAACATGAATTTATAAAAACGATTGTGAGTTTCATTTATTAGTGAACCAGGTCATTTAAACATTCATGAGTCAGGTGAGCCTTGGATGGTACGAGTGATTGCTACAGGGAAACACATTTAAAATTCTACTAAAACGTTTGCACCATTATTTTTCTTTTGGAAAAAGAAAAAACGAATCCGTCCGGATGTCTGTTCCCACTGTAATAGGCATGTTACATGTCAAAGTGACAAGATGGTTTTTAACGGCCACGGCGAGACATATTTTCCAGAGATGGTCTCGGGAATTTTCTCACAAGAGACTGATATTGAGAAATTAATTAAGACAAGTACGCTAAATTACATTATTTACTTCAGAATATTTTCATCCAAGTAAAACAGGTTGAGTTTCGTGAAGAAATACGCAAAAATAAATAAACTTTAAAGTAATCAGTGAAGAAAAGATTTTAAAGTTTATTTTCATCTTTTTAATTTGTGCTCTTCGACAATTAAAATATTAGGATTCATCGACACTATTGGCTTTCTCAGAACAATTCAACCTTTTGGTTCGTTACTTACCCCCACCATTGCAGCAGGGTATATAAGACACGTTGTATCTCGTTTCTCATCACATTTCAGCTCACTTTCGTCTAGATTCTAGAATGTGGAACTCTAGTCTTGTACATGTAACTCAGGGCTTCGACACGTTTTAAATTCGTAATATTGTTTATCTTTAATCGTTGCGAAATTTTGAATAAAAAGATGGAAATGAGCTGATTTGTAGATGTTCAAATTATTAGCTTATACTTTTTGTACAAAAAATGATACCCTTCAATTTTTTTCTCTTATAAAATTTCTATACGAGCTCTGTTTTCGAGAAAATGATGAAAAATCAAACTAGGTTCCCGCCGAACATAGAATTTTGATATGTTAATAGTGTGCCTATTATTCTGTACAGGATTCCGTAAAATATTTATGTACCTAAGACAAAAAATTGCATATTATAGCAGAGCTTGAGCAAACAAGAGAGGCTATAATATGCATTTTTTGCGGAGGTGCTTATTACATTTTTCTGTCTACCTTACTAATAATAGATCTAGAAGGGTAGTACACACAATTACAATAATATTAAACCGTAGTAGGCTTAGCGGATGAAAAAGGTTTGCGGACGAAAAAGGTTTGCGAACGTAAAATGATGGCTTAGCGTACGAAATAGGTTTTGAGGGCGAAAAGGTTTGCGGACGAAAAGTGATAACCTTCTGAAAAGTGTCATTTTTCATACAAAAATAAGTACATAAAATTTCACTTTTCATTTAGGTAGACAGAAAAAGCTTTTGTTGCAATTTTTTAATGTCGGTAGTATCTTTCCAGTAATAAATCAAATCTTCGGTCATCAAAGGTCCAAAAACGATTTGTGAACTTGTTATTAATTTAAATCTAACATGATATACAATAGTTTACAATTCGCCAGAAAAAAAGCTCTTTAAATAAAAATTTAAATAAGAAAATTGTTGTTTCCTTTTGATTTCAATTGTGAATAAGCATATTGTTTTTGAATTTTATAAATATTTTTTGCAGTTTTTATTTTGTTTTTCTATGGAGGGGGATGGGCGCCAAAATTTAAATCTGCCTAGGGCGCCAAAATTTAAATCTGCCTAGGGCGCCAAAAACTCTTGGGCCGGCCATAATTCTAACCAATGAAATGAATCATGGAAAGTAGACCACTGTGTACAACTAGATCTGGATCCATATAAGTTAATCAGGAAGTAGATTAGCTCGAAATATATCGATCAAGATTAGGTAGAAGAAGTTCATAATTAATAATAAAATAAAATAGGCCAGATCTGGAACTTGATCCTTTGAAGGACCAAAATATAAAATAGATCGCAAAAATATACCGTTATCTAAATCAAATGGCTATAAATAATCACATTTGACAATGCTTCCTTTTACTGTCGATTAATAATTTTTTTTTCAAATGCATCATATTAGTACTGTATTATTGTAAAAAAATATTTAAACTTTTTTAAAAAATGCCGATGATGGCAGCTTTGACTGCCGAAACGTCCAATTAAGTAATGTAATATTTAAATAAATATTGTGTTCACATTATTCGATCTTGATAGCCAATCAAATGAAATGTTTTCCTAAAATGTACAACATGGATCTTGAACATAATCAATAAAGTAATTATCCTTATTTACGTTTAACAACTTTGAAATAAAATAAAATTTTTACTTTATGTAAATTAACTTAAATATGAAAACTGATTTTTTCTCTTAGAACGAAGCCGAACACTATTATGACAAGGGTCTCGTACATACAATTATTATTATTTTCCATCAATTTTCAAATTATTTTATTAAAATAAATAAATATATCATCACGGCATATTATCCATTGATGGGCGTGCCAATCTGCTTTGTACACAAATTTCGGTAATGATGCCGACATATTAGGTACGTTCGACGACTTTGCTAGCCTAGCATTTGCTTGATTTGCTCGCAAGCAATTCAAGCCACAATTTTCTCGCTTGTCTTGCTAAGTGTCAAATATTATGGCGGGAAATACAAATTTTACATACATGAAGTTAACTTGAACTGTTTTTATTCTTTATATGGTGTTTGTCTACCAAATACATGTAAAAAAGGCTTTGAGAATTTTGTGATGGATGTTTATAACATTATTAAATTTAAAATATTTTGTTATAGTCAATATAGCTTCTTCCAAATTAATCTCATTATCTCAAAATAAATATATAAATTTATTTTCCATATGTTCACAGACCAAGAAAAGAGGTACGACAGATACACAATGTTATATTTGACACCTATATACATTTCTCGATGACAGTTCAACGAATTAAGCAACAAGTCTCGTTTGCTTACCTAGCATTTGCTAGATTTGCTTACTTTAAAGAACTCATCTATTGGCGCCGTGCGGACGTTTACCAGGCGTCACCTCACGGGCACTCATTGTTGGCGTGGAGAGTGCACCACACTTTTGTGCCATTTAAAATTTTAAATATTTCTTTTGGCGTCTATTTTTAGAATTATACTTTCAGACTTTTGAAGACGAATTTTATATTTAATTATTAGTTTTTTATACGTACAAACAAGAATAAGCACGAATTGCAATAGGATTTATCAATGAAATATAATATACAAAATTTATACAAAGGAAATTCAATGTTTTTGGCGGCTTTTTCAAAATCTTTCAAAGTATTGTAAAGAGTTTTTTCTAACTTTTATTGTGGAAAATCTATCAGTTGATTAAATATAATATCTATAAAACTTTTTTCGTAAAATTTATGTATTTTTAATATTTATTGAGGTATACTTGTTACCTGAATAATAGGTGCAAATTATAACAAAACGGTAACTTTATAGAGTAAATTATCCTGTAACACTTTGTGTGAAATTCCGCGAGTTCGGCTCTGGTCTGCAAGGACCGGAGCGACACCGGAAACTCCGGAACTCGGAGAGCGTAACCGAGCACATTCGCTACAGTGTAGCGCGCACTGCGACTAGAATGTAAAAATGTTGTCATTCTGTATGCTAATCAAATGTTTTTATAATTTATTTGTTGCACGTTCAGTTGCCAAGCAAGCTGTTTGTTATATGACACTAACTTTTGTTTTTCACAACTGTTACATGTAATTTTGTAGAGCGGTTTACGATTTTTGAAATCTACTTTGTTTACAGGCAGAATTAATGTGGTCAGTACGTCAAATGAAACTAAAAAGTTGGAGCTGCATTGTTTGACTACAATTTCAAGAGAGTTATATGATAGTTTTGTGTATTTTACTTCATTTTACATGACAACTAAGCATGATATTTCCAACGTCCCGACATACTTTTTAACATACATGAACAAGTAAATAATTCATTCCAAAAATATCATTTTCAAAGATATCTTTTTACAAGTTCTCGTTATTTAAAAATCGTTTAATTTTTTGATGTTAACAACAATATTACAAATATGATGTACAGGATCGGGATTAACTACTATGAGAAAAAGAGCGAAAGAACATGATATGATTCCTTGAAGGATTCAACATTGAGTTTGTGGTAGTGCTACAATGATACCATGTTACCTTTTTATACCGGGTGTCTACTTTTTTATGGACCATAGGAAATTCAATAGTAAAATATTGCTGTAAATTCTGCCCTATTAATTATAGAACAATAGTGAAAATACAATAAATATTCAGAACTAAAAACTGCACCTATCAAGTCCAAAATTATTGTTAATATGCGTTTCGTTTCCGAAAAAGAGGCAAAATAAATGTATTTTTTTAGTCATTTTAAGAGTGCCATGACTGCCATGAGTAATAGCACAAAATATTGCATAGGTTATATTGCTTAAGTTTGGCAGATAACTTTCATAAAGTTTTAATAATTACTGAATTCATTAATTTATTTATCAGTAATCATGGATACATTTACTATCGCAGAAAAAGCTCATTGTAACAATATCAACAACTAAATATTAATTAATAAACTTCAATCTGTCAAAGTCAAATAATGCGAGTATTAAAATTGTACATTTTGTCTTGCATGGCACTCTGGAAAAAGCTTAAGGCGGATAATTTATTTTACGAGGAATAATAGCAAGAATGCAGTCTAAATTTGTTTATTATTTAGTCTTTTGCCCTGATGGAGCTGTAAGTGGCAGCGAAACGTTGGCCTCAGACTAAATAATAAACAAATTTAGACTGCATTCCTGCTATTATTCCTCCTATCAACATCAGTCGTTTATTCCATTTTATTTTATGTTTATCTCAAGAAAAGAACGTATTATATCACTAAATTTAAGGTCATTTGATGCAGTTTTTATTTTTGAACATTTTTTGTATTTACACTTTAGTTATAAAATTAATGGCGCAGAATTTACAGCTATATAAAATTTTACCGTTGTATTACCTATGGTCCATAAAAAAGTAGACGCCCGGTATACACTACACATAACTACAAATTCTGGGAACAACATACTTGATAAATTTAATCTTTAGTACAAAATAGTAATTGTATACCTTGTTTCCATTTAAGCCACTCAGTATTGTAGAGAATAGAGCATAGTTTTTAATTCTATGATTGGCTGAAATTGGAGACAAAAGACAAGTTTTCTCAATGTAATTTCGGCTACTTAAAACTGGCGCTGATGTGAGCGCCATTTGCTGAATGGCTTAATTGGAACAAAGTATAGACAGAAAATCAAATCCAATTTTGTGGTAGTATACTAATATAGTCATTTTAAATTTAATAATGGTAGTATTTTAAAAGGAATATGTTAGAAATATGAATTTATATAATTCCGAACCACTAAAATAGTTTTGTAATTTGTAATTGAAATAAAGAAATAATCGTAACTATCTTAAAAATAATTTATATATAATTATAAGATTTTGGAGAAGAATGCCTACACATAAATATATAAATCGCTTTTTTCTGTTTCGGTGTTCTTGGGTCTATAAAGGCAATGAAAACATATCGTTTAGGAGATCTATAAGCACACTGTTTGGTACAAGGTATTAATGTATACAATCAAATTCACAACACTATGCACAAATTGTGAAAATGTAAAATTTCAATTATTGGCAAAAAACACCAAGTATTTTGAACATTTCATTGTAAAATTACCTCAATAGAAAAAAATAGTATAAAGAACATAATTGTTTTATATGGCCTGTTAACACAGTCGTCGAAATGTAATTATTGATAAACATTTATTTTTATACGTAGTTAAAAAATTATTTCAACTGTCAAAATGTTAAAATATTAATGGATTTCTCGGCGTAGATTGGCAGGTATTATATTAATAACCCATGTAGTGTTTGTTAATTTTATTTGAAATTCCAATATTTCGTTACTTTTTTTGTAACTTCATCAGGGAATACTAAAATGTACATTTGTGTTGTATAACTAGTGTTTTACATGTTGAAAGTTATAATACTTACAAATATGTTTAACTATTAAAATAAATGTACATTTTAGTATTCCCTGATGAAGTTACAAAAAAGTAACGAAATATTGGAATTTTAAATAAAATTAACAAACACTACATGGGTTAACAAGTACGGCATTACTTCCTCAGAACTGTCATAATGTCCCATATAATTTTCTTCAATAGATCTTTTCAATTTAAAGAGATAGAAGATATGCGCAATGCGGATCTGCGCATAGTAAGAACAGCTGAGATCTACGGCGTTTGCTTCTAAAAAATTTAGACGTAAAATGTGAGAAAAATCTTTGACAACTTTAAAAAACTTCTCGAAAGAAGTTACAAAAGCTTTTTTGGAACTAAAATGTCTAACGATGCAAATTTTCCCCGAGAATACAGGTATTTTAATGATTGTAATATTTTTAACGTTACGTTTGACAGCCCAACTGGCAGTTGTTGGCGCCATTTTCTTACTATTTGCAGAAAGAGATAGCCGTTAAATTAAAAAGGTCTATTTTGTATCTATCT
Organism: Harpalus rubripes; assembly: GCA_963082715.1. Lineage (NCBI taxonomy): Eukaryota > Metazoa > Arthropoda > Insecta > Coleoptera > Carabidae > Harpalus > Harpalus rubripes. The sequence goes on from OY720464.1 coordinate 23,038,971, forward strand.
AAATTAAGTGTATTTACTAATTTAAGTTTAATTGCAATATAATATTAATAATTTATGTCCAAATGATATACTCGTAGTATAAATTTCGGATATATTATTAATGACTCTTTATTTTTCCAATAATATGAGTTAATATATTTTATATTACATTTCCAATAACAAATATCAGTTATGATTAATATATATTGTTACTGAAAGCTAGTGATTTAAAAATACCTACGCTTTCATTTTGTAATTAGGATACGTATGTAAAAATAGTATTTAATTAAATTGTAAAGATTTATACGTACAAGAACAAGATTTAAACAATTATATTGTTCGAAAACTAAACAACTTATCAATAGTTACAAAACAAAACTATAATAACATTGAAATGTTAGCCTACTCTTTTCATTCTTAAACTGGTCAAGGTGGCTACACGTATAATACTTTTAACAAATATGTGAAATATCTAAATTATTTAATTAATTGAAATAATTATAAATTCTGATATTCTCCTTTTTTCATCGAAACATTTTAATTTTTTTTCAATTTCAATGTCGAGAGAAAAATTACCGATACATTTTATAATCTTCTTAAACTTTCTTTTCCTCAATAAACTGGATATTCAATTCAAAAGCTTTTTAAAACCCGGAAAACGAAATTCAGAAAGTAAATATTATTTGAATTTTTAAATATTTTACCGGTTTCAGGATATTAAACCCTTGTTTAAATATACAAAAGTAGGCTGGTAACAAAGTAATAACTGTATCTGTATGGTAATATTATTACCATACTGACATGTCAATAACAGTCTAAAAAATCAAAATATCAAATGAAAGTATAATGCTCTTCATTACGAGTAATACATACAGATAACGTTAGTGGGTTAGTGTATCGTTCCTGACACGGTTTACTTTATTCTAAAATAATAAACATGAGGAATAAATAACATAATTTGAATATTGGTCATATTGACATAAATGTCAAAATAATTATTCTGTTTTTCATGGCATTCTGAAAGTAGCATTAATGAGAGAATTTAAAAAATCTATATTTATTAAAAATGTCTCCATTTTCTTAAACCGATAAACTATTGAACAAACCACGGATGTTATGAATCATAACAAGCCTTATATGTTTTAAAATCCTCGCTCTAATCCGTGGCAGTTATGATAGTCATAACAATCCTAGGTATGTGAATAGCTATTACAATTCCTTTATTGCAAGTGCACTATAATTAATTATTTGAGATTTCGTTTGAAACATATTTAATAAAATAAAAAAGTTATTTGTTATAATAATACAGCAGATGTGCATGTCAAAATGAAAAACAAATTATCAAAAAGTAATTTTGTTCCAATGAAAAATGGATCTTGTAATATGAAAGTTGAATAGAGAAACTAATTAAAATTGCAGAATATATAGCAGTAAAAAATGAAAAAGATAATTAATATTTTTCATTTTAAACATATATTACATTTTAAAAATAGAACTACGGTAGATAAATTTAAAAGTTTCACGTATTACAATAGAAATAGATGAACAAAGAAACACGATGGTTGTTGAACTATGCACTTTTATTCATATTTTTAAAATACTAATACTAATGATTTCTTTAATTTAATTAAGCATTTTTTAGTTGTAATAAAAAATTAAAACTAATAAAATTACCCCTTAACCCTAAAATTAACTTTAATAAAAACTAAATACGTATTTCGAGAACTAAGTTCTCATCATGAGTAGTACAAGGGAAAGTTAAACAGAGTAGTCAAGATACTCAAGATTACTCAACATGTCAACCATGCCAGAGGTCCTAATAACTTTTTTTGTTATTATTAAAATTAATTTTAAGGTTAAGGGGTAATTTTATTAGTTTTAGTTATATTTAACCTCTATCTAATTTTAATTGGTAATAAAACATGTTAATTATTTTTTAATGAGAGTATAGTCAGATGATCATGTATTCACCAAATTACTTAAAAGCCTTATTATAAATATGTACATATGCTCGGATTGAATAACAACACATAATAATACACAAACTACCAAAATGTGAAATTTCAATTGTTTAGCAAGAAGCGCTACCAACATAATCAGCAAAAAAAACACCAAGTCATATTTCTGACAAGTCGATTTTTTTTTAAATCCCCTTGTCAAATTACCTCAATAGAAAAAAAAATGAATACAGGGTGGTGACTTAGACGACGCAGCATAGGAGTTTCAATGGTAAAATCTTAATGCGCAGTTATTTGCTCCCCTAATGGGCCCGTCCAAGTCTTCGACTTTTTAAAAATTACATTTCGCATATGAATTTTGAATATAAATAAATGAAAAAGAAATAAAAATTGCTATATATTTTGTATTTTTATACCTATAATAATGTAATTAAAGTTTTTAGCGTAGAATGGTTGCCATATTGTGACGTCAGCGTCATTACAGTATTCCAGTTTCCTTGTGAAAATGTCACTATGAAGTGCACCATGCATATAATTCACGATTGGCTTTACACATACTCTAACAAACACATATTTAATATATCCGGGTATTTTTTTTATTAAAATCAAATGAAAATTTACTTATTAAATAAATTTATATTATAATTTATGTTTTAATTATTGTAATCTCAATATTTGTCGTAGTTGTAATTATTTAGTAAATAATAATGTAAATGTTGGATTACTTTTTATTATGAACTATGCTTTGATTATTGTAATCAATATTGTCTTTGTTGCATTTAATTATAAATAGAAAATAGTTTAAATACTATTATAATTATGATAATGGCACTAGGTGAGTATAAAAACATCAATATTATATTAAAGAAGGTCTTAAAGTCACATTAATTAAAGCGAATAATTAACTTGATTAAGAAAACTAGCAAAAATTATCAATTTTACTTACCTGATTTTTATTTATGTATAATATATACTATCGAAGTTTTACATAAATTAACATTTAACACTACTCCTATACCTATTCATGTAAGTAAATCAAATAAATATATATTTTGAAATGATATAGTAACTATCTGGCTTACTTTATTACCATTAGCTCTAAAGATATTTGATCACAGTTTGTAATGGATACGTATTTTTATTCATACAACATTTATTGTATATTGCCATATTAATGGTAACGTATGTCGGTTCTCTCTACTTTTGACCGAGTGACGCTAACGTCAGAATTTTCGCGCCAAAACTTAAATAATTATTTTAGGCGTTATTAAGCGTAATTTCAAGAAAACAAAAAATACGAAATTTCTATTTTTAAATTCTTCGTAACATAAAAAATTCCAAAAAAGTTGGACGGGCCCATTATTTTCGAGCAAAATTGTATTGAGATTTTTACTACAGAAAAAAAAATTGCATCCCAATATGCTAATGTTTATAATTTCTCAATTTCCGGGACCGCAAAAATAGTTGAAAACAATAACATTTTTGCAAAAATCATTGATGATATGGAACAAAAACTTAAACCAAAGCGCAAACATTCGTCATAGATTCTTCCTTAAGAAATCTTATATTACATTTTGGTCAAACTGCGTTGTTGTAATCAAGTATAACATTGTTGTCATCAACTAAAATATGTTTAAACGTCAAGAATCTATGACAGATGTTTGCGGTTTTGTTTAAATTTTTATTCCATGGCATCAATTATTTTTGCAAAAATGTTATTATTGTTTTCGACTATTTTTCGGGAATTTGAAAAATTATACACAATAGCATGTTCGGATGTAGTATTTTTTTCTGTAGCAAAAACATAAATACAATTTTGCTCTAAAATAATAACTGCACATTAAGATATTACCATTGAAACCCCTATGCTGCCAATGCTGCGTCGTCCAAGTCACCACCATGTATAAAACATGTTTCATAAGGCTTGTTAATGCGCTCATCTGTAAGAAGCACTTACTGACCGCAATGCTTACTACGTTTTTTGCACGCACAAAAATAAAAAAAATAAGCTTTGAAAATTATTTTGACATTAAAAAATTATAATTGTCATTTTGAAAGAAGATCGTTGTTTTTTTCTTATAGCCTCAGCTTCCTGATCGGTAAGTGATACACATCACTTACCGATCAGTAATTTTAAAATAAACATACTGCTTTGGAAACCCTATCGATAAACACTAAAAAACCGACCGTGCACAAATATTATTAATTATTAAAATCAGTTTTCTGCATTATATTTTCATTGCTGTAATGTTAAATTATGTATTGTTGTAATCAGGACACCAATAATTTTTTTAAATGCTTAAATAGTTTATTTTTTATACTTTTTTTCAGATATTTTTACCTCCCGCTACCCTTGATAAGGGAGGTACAGGGATCTTGCTAAAAATCGCATATCGAGATTTTGGTAAATGAGCACGTTTTAAGGTCCCTAGAATCCAATTTTGTGTGTGTGTGTGTGTGTGTGTGTGTTCTTGTGTGTGTGAGTGTGTGAGTGAGTGTGTGAGTGAGTGTGTGAGTGAGTGAGTGTGTGTGTGTGTGTGTGTGTGTGTGTGTGTGTGTGTGTGTGTGTGTGTGTGTGTGTGTGTCTGTGTGCGTGTGCGCGTTCCTGTACTAAATTTATCATCTTAATAATATTGTCTTATAGTTCTGGTGGTATTTGAGAACTGCTCTCAATTAGTCAACTTATACGAAGTCTTCCGTGTGTTTTCATTTATAATAACGTTTATGATCGTATGATCAATAACAAACCTTTTGAATAAAATGCAGAAGCCACTTAGATACTATTTGTTTTCCACAACAAGAATAATTGATTTCCATTTCATGGAGTCTTGATTTCTAATCGGTTGACAGGTTTATTTATTTCCAGTTTTCAATGACACGTGACACGCCAATGGGTCAAAACTTAATTTTATTTCAAAGCATGAAAAAGTGCGGGGTGAATAAGAAACAACTATTGATTGCTTTAATAAATAGTGTGCCATGAATTAAACTTATTTTCTTGTTTTAATCTCTGGAGTAAATGGTAATAATGATGGAGCAATTATGGTGAAATATATATAAAAAACAAACAGCAATAATTATATTTCGATAGCGTTATTTATATTTGTTATAATTGTTTGAATATTTTTCTGATACTTACAGGCTTATTCTGTAAAAATATCGTTATATAACAACTATCGTTATTTATAAATGTAACGATGTAATCCTGAACGACATTATGTAAAAATTGTATTCACTAAGTAAGATCGTTATAAACGTCGTTATACCGTTTGTCACAACGACTTTAGCCAATTTTTTTTAGAAAAGATAGTAACTATTTTTGTAAACTGTCATTGTAATATATTTTGCAAGAAAATATTGACATTATTATTTTAATTATTATTTCTTTATTGAGTAAAGAATATGTGTAAAAAACGATCATCAAATGGATTATTATTTTCCCATAAAAGACTTTCACGACCACAAACATTTCTTCTAAAATGTAATTATGGTTGTGAATTATGTGTTTGATGTATGAATAAATGTTTTGTTACCTATTTTCAATTTCTTCCTGCACAAATATAAATAATAAATTAATTAACTCTTCCATTTGCTAACATTTGACATTAACAGACTGAATAACAAGTGAACCCTTATCGTTCATGAACTACTTAAAATAACGACAATACGATTTCAATATAACGACATTAGATTTACAGAATACGCTTTTTGAAAATTATCGTTATTTAACAACTTTTTCATCATAACGATACGTTATGGCACAACGACATTCTTACAGAATAAGCCAGTTAATTTACTTCGATGGTGCCTATCATACTTGCTAGAAAAATAGTTATATAAAGAATAAGAAAAAACTCTCGCCGTGTTTCACAAGATTTCAGCATCTGAATCAACGTTTCGGTCATTTTTCAGATGCTGGCCGAGCCCAATTAGTAACCACAGATGCGTTTCGTTCTTATTGGAGCTCACCCATGTGATGTAACTGACGTCTCTTTACAGAGACATTGACTAACTGTGTTCGGGAAAAGATATGTTATTTCATATTAGATAGATGGTAACCAACCATCTACTGAAGACAGCCATAAAGTTCTGGCAGCTGTTGAAATAACATATGTACAATAGCGAAAATGGTCGTGAGGTTCGTTCAGATGCTGAAATCTTGTGAATCATGGCGAGTGTTCTTTTTCTAATTATTTATTATTATTATTATTATTACTATTGTTATTATTATTATTATTATTATTATTATTATTATTATGGGGTCTCGTGGCCGCGTGCCTGAGTGTCAGGTCACGAGTCTGGGGAACCGGGTTCGATCCCGACCGACGCCAAATATTTCCAATTTTAAATGGCACAAAATTGACCCCTGTGGTGCACTCTCCACGCCAGAAATGAGTGCCCGTGAGGTGACGCCTGGTAAGCGCCCGCACGGTGCAAATATTTCATCATTACCGAATTCTGTGTAGAAAGCAGATTGGCATACCCAGCAATGGGTAATAAGCCGTGATGATATATTTATTTATTTATCATTATTATTATTATTATTAATAATAATAATCTTTATTGTATTTTATATTACAATCGATGATATGGGGGTGAATCAATTTTCCTTACAGTTTTTGTAACCGTGCTATTTATTCGTTGTATTTTGATTGAGATATGATAAAGACGCCAAAACATCTAAGCCCCTGGTGGCAATCGAACCCACGAACTCCAGGACCAAGCGGTGATGGTCGCTTCGAGGGCTGTCCGCTTCCCAGAGGCGTAAATAGCCTACGGCAGATATGGCGGCCATAAGCGCCTTATTCAAAAAGCGCAAAAATGGATTAAATTGCGATTGATATTGTGAATTTTGAATTAAATGCCATACTTTCTCCGTCGACTGTACTCAACATAGTTTTCCGCATAATGTAAATAAATAAATTCTCAGCAGGTACCATATTTATATTTACTTTACTGTAGACATGTAGCGTCTAGACGTGTAAGTGTAAGCATCCCAACTTCAACTTCCCACCTTCTTGTTGCATTACTTGTGCCGGCGAAAAGATGCGCAATACATAATTTTGTGGGTTTCGGATTATATCATCTCTGTATATATATTTTTACTATAAACGTTCTATATTATATCTAGATCTTTTTATTTTAGACGAGTGAACTTATAAAAGGCGCATTTTTGTTGGCTGGCCATAGGCGCCTTAATTGCTAGTTACACCTCTGCCGCTGCCTCAATCCGCACGACCACGTAGGCGGCTTAATTATTTATTAGACATTGTATCAACTAGAGTTCTATGTTGTAAATTTATAATTTCAACATAGTTATAATGCTACGCTTCACAAATGTCAGGCCTTCTTAGTGTCACAAGTCCTAAAATTGTCCGTGCCATTAGCGACGTAGAGTTCAGATAGCTTAATCTCATAAGTGCTAAACTGGAACGTATGGGGTTGAGATGAAAAGTTTTCTCAATATATGAACCAGTCGAGAAAGGACATTAACGACAAGTACTTAATCCTACATCGTCTATTAAACTAGAGATGGCTGTATTATTAAGTAATTAACAGAACTCAGTGACACTTTTGATTATGCAATGACAAATAACAAATTCAGTTGTTTTTACTGCCTTGTACATATACTATGTTCCGTAAGTCAACCAAAAAACCTGTATCTTGATTACTGGTACACCATGGTTCCTGAATATTTTCATCTATTTCGGAACAGATTGATATTAATTCATATGACATTTAAAATTGACCCCACCTAACAAAAATACAAATTAACTAAATGAATGATAACTTTGAATAATGCCAATAAAAATAACGCAATCACCAATATCTCAAATATAAATAATGTTTTCATACTTACATCTATGATAATTATTAGTAATACCACTAAAAATGCGGTTTAGAAATTTGACACTGACGGATATCGTTTGATTTTGTTATGTTATCGTGGTTGCCGTGGTCCGACTTTTTACCATCTTTTTACAGGAACCGCGTTCCAAATAAAAACCGGTAAATAATTTCAGGACTTACGGAACACAAAACCGTAAATCTGGTCGAACCGGTTACATTACGGAACATACTAATAGTAAAGGAAGTATTGTAATTGCGAAAAAAATCGGTTTTCAGATTTCAAAGGAAATATCCATTTTTACCATCCCTGAATCCATTTTGACTAATTTCGTCGTGACGTCTGTAAGTACGTATGTACATACGTATCTGGTATAACTCAATAACGGTAAGCCGTAGAAAGTTCATATTTTGTATTTAGGACTGCTACAGCATCTAGTTGTGCATCTTTCTTTTTGGTCATTACATAATTTTCAAAAATGGTACTTTACTTGAAACCTATGTTAGATTTTAATGAAAAACTATTTTAAAATATAATCCAAAGCTTTTCAAATTTGGTATATAAGACCTGTATGTCAATGGGAATAACATAGTAGATAGGCTAGCCTGAAGTGATTACCTGAAGTTGTTAACAGTTTTTCTTGAATAAAATGGTTTTATTTTGATTTTAGAAATAAATGCTTCAAATAAGAGTTTTAGAGAATTAAATTCTGCGTCTAGCACATCAAGTATTATTAAATTAGCCCTTTGCAGCGAGATATGTAAATTTATAAATTATATACTTTTTGGTTTTTGTAATAAAGCTTGCTATGGATTAGGACAAAAAATAACAGAAAAATAAAAAATTAATGGTAATGTCAAATTATGTGAAATACGTGCAATTTTATAATTGGGTCTATACTTCATGTTGGTCTTGCGCAGATTTTTAATCACAGCAATGTATTTTGAAATGAAGGGGAGTACAATTTTTAATAAATACACATAATGTTTACATAGACGGTTGCTACTTACACTATTGTAATTGAATTTAGCTACTTCAGGCGTACCACAGGGACCCGAAATGGGCCTATGATTAATTTTGTTATTCGTGAACGGTATATTATGTATAAATGTGGTGAAAATATTATCAATTTTTTTTTAATTTGCAGATAACTAAAATATTTGTTAAAGTTTGAGACATAAAATAATTTACGTGGCATTAATTTCTTTTGTCGTTCATATAATAGTCATTGTAATTTGTTGGATTTCCACAAAAATTTATAAGTATTATTAAAATTAAAGGAGAACAAAACTGTATCTATATTATGTATTTTCTGTGTATTGTTACACTTGACTTAGTATTTAGTTATATTATTATGTAACTGGTATATGAATAAATACTTAAATAAATAATTAAAATAAATAGCGTGTTGTTATTACAGAAGAGTAAATACATGAACTACGTACTCGTATAATAAATTAGTAGGTATTCGAAACATTTTGATGTTAAAGGTACCGATGTTTACCAACAATGAAATGTCCACATAAACAGTAATTTAATTTTGTTTTCATATTTGATGAAACATAGCTTCCATCCGTAGAAGTCAATAATGTACTTAAATATTTACATTTCATTTAATTTTCATTTTTTAATTAAATCCAAATGAAATTGTTGATCTTATTTGTTGACGATTAAACTGATGGTACATGCGTGTGATTAATTAAAAAATCAACGTTTGTTTAACAGTCATATTTGATTCATTTATGAGGTCTCGTATTTTACTTTTCATTCTCTTTTGCGCAGTATTAAAATCTTTTCTAAAAACGTTGCAAATTCACGATGCTCTTTCTACCTCCCGCTACCCTTGGTAAGGGAGGTATAGGGATTGTGCTAAAAATCGCATATCGAGATTTTGGTAAATGACCTTTTAAGGTCCCTAGAATCCAATTTTAAAATTTTCACGATGATGTCTGTGTGTATGTGTGTGTGTGTGTGTGTGTGTGTGTGTGTGTGTGTGTGTGTGTGTGTGTGTGTGTGTGTGTGTGTGTGTGTGTGTGTGTGTGTGTGTGTGTGTGTGTGTGTGTGTGTGTGTGTGTGTGTGTGTGTGTGTGTGTGTGTGTGTGTGTGTGTGTGTGTATATGTGTGTATGTGTGTGTGTGTGTGCGTGTGTGTGTGTGTGTGTATGTATGTGTGGATCCTCCACTCTAACTCCAATATAAAATTTTGTATTTCGATCCTTTTCTGTAATGGAAAGAGCCCATTAGATTTTGATCAAAGTCGGATAACCGGAAATGGCACTTTACTAGAAGCTCAAAATAGTTTTTCTTCGAAAATACTTTTTTCTATTTCGGTGTTCTTATGTTTCTATAAAAGCACTGTTTATCACTGAAAACACGACGTTTAGAAGATCTATAAACGTACTGTTTTTGGCGCCTTTCGTATTCTAGAGGTGGAAGTCATGACAGATGAATTACATATAACCTTAAAATGGTAAGTTGTTTATGTTGAAATATTACTTCTAATTATTGATTTTTATCTTATCTCCAGGTGATAGGACTAGAAAGAAGAGAAATTTATAGCTATAGCTGTGTTAGTTCAGAAAGAAGAATCTGTTAAGTTAAAATCTTTCAACTAAAAAATTATGAAACAAGAAACAATGCACTCAGATTTGCTCTTTCAAAATTATTTAAACGGTAAGTTTTATTTATTACAATTTAATTTTATGGTAATATTGCAATTTTCAGCTCATTGTATTGTTATATCAGGCAGGTTTCGAAATGTGTGGTGCACGTTACTTGAAATGTTGACACTGTCAACTCAATTTGTGGCTACTTACTAGTAAATATGAAAATTTTTCGATCCATAATTTCCAGACCCGCGTCGAGGCGAACTGTCGAATATTAAATTTTTAAATATGATTTAGACATAGTGCCATATACAAATGCAACATATGTTTTGTATTGAAGAATGTAAGAACAGCTGTCGCTGTTATGTCTGCAACTGAGCAGTCGATGTGTTGTCAAAATGGTGAAATGTAAAAGTGTATATCAATAAATTGTTCATTAATGTAATTCGTTATTTAAAGAGTTTTATTTATGATAATAACTAACACGAACCAGCGATCCCGATTCGTTATTTGATAAATTTACCTTTATTACAAGATATGTCAAATCAGGTGGTTCATTAATAAACCGGTGGAGTACATTGTAAGTATTGGTTTTCCTCTTTTATAATTGCATAATGCTTGATACAATGTTTTAATGTAAACAGTCAGTCAGAATCACACAATACCCAAACTGTCAAAATGTGAAATTTCAAATGTTAGCGGGAAGCGCTACCAACATAACTGACAAAAAAAAACACCAAGACATATTTTTGACGTCTTTTTAAAAAAAATTAATTGTAAAATTACCTCAATAGAAAAAATAGTATAAAAAACATGTATCATAAGGCTTGTTAAAGTACTCGTCCTTTGTAAAACTCGCCGAGCGGCTCGTTTTCCAAACTTGGACTCGTACGTTAACAGATTGCCTTATGATACTTGTGTTTTAATGTACTATTAAATGTTATTTTTTCGAGATTAATGTTATTATAAAAATTAAAGATTATTAAATTTTTTACAGATTTGCATTAATAATTTTTCTATATATTTTATGGCTAAATTTATAAAATTATCTATAATTTAAATCCCAGAACCTACGCTTTAAACAAACAAAACACAAACAAAACGCAGTTATTCAAATGTATGTAACTGACAGATAAATGTCACTATCAAACAACTAATCATTTCAAAATAATATTAGTAGTTTTAAAAAGAAAATAGTAAATAGAACCATAGTTATATGGAATGGATTTTAATACAGTTTCTAGTATAACTATAAGTATGTTTATTTAAATTAATGAAAATTAAATAGCGGGAGGTGTTGTGTTGGCCACATCAGATTTTTTATATTTTGCGTTCATAATTAAGTCATTATGAAACCCAATTGCGTATCGAAAGAACCTTCATATTTATTCACCCTGTTTACTTATTCACATTCAGGTGTCATTATGACAGAACAGATAAAGCAATTTTATTTGCCTAATATACGTAGTGTACAAAATAAATACTATTACTATTTGTCTTCTTTAATGGATGTTCCATCTAACAATTTTTGAAAAAGAACGCAAATTTGACATACCATCAATTAACTGACAAATACCTACATATCCATCTTCATACATTCTTGTCAGGAATGACGAACGCGACGCCATATTTTGGATTTTTTATCGAGATTTATCGAGAGATCAATGAAGAATCACAACGAAGGCGACCGTTCGAGTTTGTCAGCTTTTATTATTAGATTTGGTGAGTTTTTTGGTTGGTTGGGCAGCCAGTTCGTTAGAGAAGTTAGCGAACATGTTTGTTGTTTCGGGGGTGATAGTTTTCGTTTAAGTTTGTGTTTACAAAGATTGAAAGTTTGTTAAAATGGAAAAGAATTACCGGGAAGTCGACTTATAGAAGAGAAATCTCTGAGTTTAACCAAAGGTGGAAAAAGTTGCAAAAAGAAATCAGAAATTTTATGTTTTTCTGAAAGCATCTGTAGGACGTTTTCATTCATAAGAATGCACTTTTGCGTGTATCTAGAGAATTACATTTTGTAAAAGAAAAAGAAATGAAATACAATAATTGTAATGCGATTGAAGCATAGAAATACATGCATAAAATATAATCCCACGTTAAAAAATCTGGTGTGGCCAACATAATACCACCCGCCTCTACAACCCGAGTGACAAAAAAGATTAAGTTAATCCTTATTTTTGGATTCGCGAATTTTGACAGTTAATTTCATAAAATATAGTCTAATCTGATCCAAGTAACTACCTTTTTTTTAAACCCCTCAACAGGATTAAATCCCAGTTACAAAGTGGGTTAACATTCACACACATCCATGCCTTAGTGGGATTCGAACCCAGAGCCCCGACGGCAATCATGACATGAGGCGTTGCTCTAACCATTGAGTCACCGGAGCTATATTCAAATGATTAAATTTTAATACTGGGATAGAATAGAATTCACTAATCCAAAAATGAGGATACATACCTACATATTTACTTATGCTGGAAACTGTATTAAATTCTTTTTCTATTTTAAAATGTTACTAATATTACTTTCAAATGATTAGTTCTTTGATAGTGACATTTATCTGTCAGTTACATACATTTGAATAACTGCGTTTTGCTTGTTTAAGGCGTAGGCTCTGGGATTTAAATTATAGATAATTTTATAAATTTATCCATAAAATATATAGAAAAAGTATTAATGTAAATCTATAGAACATTTAATAATCTTTAATTTTTATAACAACATTAATCTCGAAAAAATAACATTTAAAGGTATTTTTCGAAGAAAAACTATTTTGAGTTTCTAGTAAAGTGCCATTTCCGGTTATCCGATTTTCACCAAAATCTAATGGGCTCTTTCCATTACACAAAAAGTTCGAAATACAAGGTTTCAAAATTTTCCGAATAATAGTATTTGAGTTAAGATGGAGGATCCACACACACTTACACACAGACATCATCGTGAAAATGTTAAAATTGAATTCTAGGGATCTTTAAACGTGGCCATTTACCAAAATCTCGATATGCGATTTTTAGCACGATCCCTATACCTCCCTTACCAAGGGTGGTGGGAGGTAAAAAGTCACTATTTGAAAAATTAGGGAGTCGACTGGATGTTAACATTTTTTTATGTTTTACATTTATGTTTGTTGACTAGTGTGCTCTTCTCTAATCCGCGTCGTGCCCTGGAGCAGGGTCGGGTGCTAGTGTGTATGTCCAGAAAACCTCTGGCTGAGTAGGCCTAGCGTATCCAGGATTCAGAATACAGGGTAGTCAACTTGGCCAGAGTCATGTCACTAGTATAAGGATTAAGAAAGATCACCCACTATACATTCTAGAAATGGAGACTAAACGAAATCAGTTTATTCATTTCATTAATCAATTCCCTTCTTAATTTTAGAGAATTCTATAAATTTGAAAGAAAGGAACTAACTTTTGTTTCGTCATCTCTATCTGTTGAAAAATAAGACTAGACTTTGGTTCAAAATACGTTGTAAATTGCAAAAACAAAATATAGATATCCAAAATTAACCGATATTAACGAAATTAATTGACTATCCGGCGACCGAAATATCGGCGGTCCAGCAAATTTTAAGCCGGAATTCCGGTATTCAGTAATCCGCTGTTTCGGCGATTCATAATTATGGTATTCGCTTTTTATTGAAAGTCCCAAGATAACTACTTGGTTAGATTTAGTTTCTTCAAATATCTAACTTTTATATATAAAAGGGTTACTTGCTTTTTTCTAATTTCTAGCAATTTTGATATTTGTACAAAATATTATCTTCTGAAATGTTATATTTATTGTTTTATCTGTTGGTTTTAAAATTCATACCTATATTCAAACAATATTGTTTTACAAGATATTATTTAGCCTAAAGAAGATAAATATTTGTTAAACGTCAAGTAATTAATTTTACAGAAACTTTACCAGTAACCGGGCATATTTTATTCAAACCAGATTACCAAGCTTATTTTCTGCTTAATTATAAGTAACCCCAGTTACTTAATAAAAAAACGCATATTATAAAATGATATTGTTTGTACATTTTGTTATGCATTATAAAGTCACTATAAAGTAAATATATCTTGAACTTCTGTCATATCCATTGTCATTGTTCCTGCTTGTCTTATATCACACTAACTGAACCCGACTTTCCTGGCCGTATATACTGATTACGAGAGTGCGAAGTGAGCCACTAGATAAGTTCTCGGAAAAAAGAGCGCTTTAACTTTTCCTTACTTATATTTTTGTTCGCGCGGTGTTCGGAATACAGATGAAGCAGCGTCATACAGCCTCTGAGAAGAAGATGCAACTATAGAAACCCTTGTGTAACAGACAGAGATAAAATTAGAGATGACAGCGTGAAGTCATAGCTGATAGCGGCAGTTGTCGACTGAAGGAAATGTGTGAAGAGTAATTACAGAAGCGTGCAAGAACTGGGATACTTTGTAAGCTCAAATTTCAGGACGATTTGGATGTAGTAATTAGTTATAAACTGGGCTAAATATTCATTAACCTAATTCTTATGATTAAGACATATAACCTAAGATTTGAAACAGTCGAAATGGAATTACGAGTTCACAAAAAAAATCCGCTTGAAATAAATGAGGATGATATGGAAACAGAAAATTGACTGAATTTCAAAAACTTCCGCATGGAGAATATATACACCATTGCATGAGGTGTTACTAGTACACAAAAAATTCTGCAAAAAAATATTCTACTAAGTATGTCTTGGGTTCGGTGATAGCGCATCTTCATTCATATATTCGTATAGTTCGTCTAGGGATCATTTTCCGAAGACTCGTTATCGTTTTATTACGGCAGTACAATAGAGGGTCCCAATTCTAAGTTCAAAAGATTAACGCATTAAAATCTGAAAAGTGCAGTCTTAGTCTACAGTCGAATACTGGGCGTAAAATATATACCAGCATTGCAAATACTGAACTGGTCGACTGTACGGACCGAAATATTTTGGCATTGCGGTTTTAGCTATTGTGCACCCATAATAAAACGATAACGAGTCTTCGGAAAATGATCCCTAGACGAACTATACTAGTATCAAAAAGTGAGCAGCGGAATTTAAGTGTGGATATTCCAGCTGAAAAATAATAATTGACATGAATTTTCAAATAATTGAATAAAAAATGTCAATTCAATATTACCAGCTACAACATACCCATACAAATTTCCCTAAATCAACTCGATTTAATGCAGAGTTAAAATTTATATAAAAGACGCAGAATGAGTTTTACAAGACTCCTTTTAAAACTACTGTAACTGGTTTTATTTTTTTATTTCTATGGTAAATAGTTCAACACATGCAATCCGTCATTGTAAGAAATTTGTTTACGTACTTTTGTTTTGCAAAATGTAGTAAGGAATTGATTTGTATTTCTTGTATTGAATCTATGAAAAGCTGCACTTGAAGCAACTTTAGCTTTGTTACAAATAATATATTTACTTACTTTTAGATCTAGATATAAGCAACACAAGAGTTGTTAGGACCTCTGGAATGGTTGACACGCTGAGTAATCTCGACTACTCTGTTTAACTTTCCCTTGTAGTATTGCTGATGATGAGAACTTAGTTCTCGAAATACGTATTTTTATTAAGATTAATTTTAAGGTTAAGGGCAGGCCCAGATTACCCATAAGGCCAACCTAGGCCATGGCCTAGGGCGCAGGCATGGAGGGGGCGCACATCGAGTGGTTGGAAAATTGGGAAAACGGAAAGAGAGTAGTGCCTGCAGTTACCAGACGACGTAAACAGTCACATTTGCTTTAATTATACAAAATCAGTATAGTAAGGTGATTGATAAATCCTGTTGAGTTGAGTTGACAGTTGTCGAGGATTTTAAATAATTATATTATTTATATACCGGGTATCTACTTTTTATTAATCTTAGCAAATACAATGGTAAAATTTCATTACTGTAGTTGCTGTCCTATGAATTGTAGAATAAAAGTATAAATACGAAAACTCTTCAGAATTAAAAACTCCATCTGAGTCAAAAATTATTGTTTACATGCGCTTCATTCGAGAGATAGAGAAGCAAAATAAAAGTTGTAATCTTTAGCTACTTATAAAAAAATGGTAAATGTATCTTTGATGCCTTATAATAGTAGGTATATTAAAAAACAAAGTTCATAAGGCAATCTCTTAACCCACGAGTCCAACTTTGGAACGAGCCGCTTTGCGGTGAGTTTTACAAAAGACGAGTGTGATCACAGCCCTTATTAAACATGTTTTATACTATTTTTTCTATTCGGGTAATTTTATAATTCTCTTAGATTTTTAATAAATGCGACTTGTAAAATCAGTTACGTTGGTAACACTTCCCGCTAACAAATTGAACTTCACAGATGAAAATTCTTTGTTGACTGACAGCAATTTGATGTTGATATGACATTTATGTATCAGTTTAAAAAGCAGTCAGTCATACCACCTCTAAAAAAACGAAAAGCTCCAAAAGCAGTACGTTTATAGATCTTCATAACAAGTTTTGAATGCGTTTATAGTCTCACAAAGACACCGATATAGAAAAACAATTTAATGAAATCAAGCATTATTAAAATTCGGTATATATTAAGAGGGGGGGGTGCAGTCATGAATTTTGGCCTAGGCGTAAAGAAATGATAATCCGGGCCTGGTTAAGGGGTAATTATAATAAAATAAATAAAATAAATATATCATCACGGCCTATTACCCATTGCTGGGTGTGCCAATCTGCTTTATATACAGATATCGGTAATGATGAAATATTTGTACCGTGCGGGCGCTTACCAGGCGTCACCTCACGGGCACTCATTGATGGCGTGGAGAGTGCACCACAGGGGTCAATTTTGTACCATTTAAAA
The DNA here is from genome assembly GCA_963082715.1 of Harpalus rubripes. NCBI lineage: Eukaryota > Metazoa > Arthropoda > Insecta > Coleoptera > Carabidae > Harpalus > Harpalus rubripes. Next base: position 23,056,203 of record OY720464.1, read on the forward strand.
TTGTAAATATTTGGCGTTTTTCGGGATCGAACCCGGTTCCCCAGATTCGCGACCTGCCACTCAGGCACTCGGCCACGAGACCCCATGTAATTATAATAGTTTTAGTTAACCTACAGAGGAGACAGGATGCTACAAAAACAATTTTCTGCAAATATAGGCTTGCCAACTGTCCCGATTTAGTCCCGCCGAGGGTGCTAGCGGAACGCTATTTGTCCCGATTTTTTACCTGTACTAATTTTTAATTGTGTAGAAATAATTATAATTACAAGTATATGAATTAACAATTCTTAAAACTTAAATATTTGGTATCCAGTTAGTGTGTGTTTCTAAATTATAAGACATACAACTGATTATAAATAATTTGAAGAAGTATTTAAGTTATTAGATTGAATAAGTTTATACTACTTATTTTGTTTCATTACTTTCGGTAGTTTCTCTTAAATAGTTTAAGATAATTTTAAGGCCTTAAAAGCTAATGAAATTGATTATAAGGTTATTATTTTAGTTTATGTTGTAATGTTTTAAAAAATACTGGCATATTATTTTTAACTCTAAAGGTACATTCACAAATGAAAATTAGGTTTAGAATTATGATTATACTTTAAGATTTAAAGACCTTGGCCGCATATTATGTTATGACTCCATTCACACTTCAGAATTTAGAGTTTTTAAATCCAAATCATAAAGCTAAACATTGCAAGGTCCAAACTTTATGATTTAGTTTGAAATGATGTAGATATATGCACCCATCTTTATTTATTATCCACTTGGAGGATTCGGCTTTTTAAACACATGCGAGAAGAATATGGATACTGTCATAATTGCTGAAATATAACCAATAATGCCAAGCGAATGACAGTTTCACGGCGCACAGGTGTTTTGTTGAGTACTGCTCTACCGATATTTTAATCTTGTTTCTGAAGCATTTACATAAGATGTCTGTACATATCAAAACTAATTTTCAGGTAATTTAATCTAACATTTATGAATGACTTAAGGTACATCCACAAATGAAAATTAGGTTTAGATTTATGGTTTATACTTTAGATTTAAAGACTTTAGCCGCATATTATGTAATGACTCAATTCACCCTTCAGAATTCAGGGTCTCTAAATCCAAATCATAAAGCCAAACATTGCAAGGTCCAAACTTGAGGTTTATGATTTAGTTTGACGTCACAAACTTCATCAATGAGAACGAGTCTGAAATGATATAAATATATACACCCATCTTTATTTATTATCCATTTGGAGGATTCGGCTTTTTAAACAAATGCGAGAAGAACATGGAGACTGTCATAACTTAATTGCTGAAATATAACCAATAATGCCAAGCGAATGACAGTTTCACGGCGCACAGGTGTCTTTTTAAGTACTGCTCTACCGATATTTTAATCTTGTTTTTGAAGCATTTACATAAGATGTCTGTACATATCAAAACTAATTTTCAGGTAATTTAATCTTACATTTATGAATGACTTAAGGTACATCCACAAATGAAAATTAGGTTTAGATTTATGGTTTATACTTTAGATTTCAAGACTTTGGCCGCAAATTATGTAATGACTCCATTCAAACTTCAGAATTTAGGGTCTCTAAATCTAAATCATACAGCCAAACATTGCAAGGTCCAAACTTGAGGTTTATGATTTAGTTTGACGTCACAAACTTCACCAATGAGAACGAGTCTGAAATGATATAAATATATACACCCATCTTTATTTATTATCCATTTGGAGGATTCGGCTTTTTAAACAAATGTGAGAAGAACATGGAGGCTGTCATAACTTAATTGCTGAAATATAACCAATAATGCCAAACGAATCACAGTTTCACGGCGCACAGGTGTCTTGTTGAGTACTGCTTTACCGATATTTTAATCTGGTTTTTAAAGCATTTACATAAGATGTCTGTACATATCAAAATTAATTTTCAGGTAATTTAATTTTACATTTATGAATGACTTATTTAAACCTAAACAAAAACCATAAACCTAATTTTCATTTGTGAATGCACATTAACTAGACAAATTTAAGAAAAATTTAATATCATTTAAGACTTATTAAGGACTATAATTAACAATATTAATTGTTACACTGTTTTATACGCACAGAGTATTGTGTATAACCTGTTGTTAGTGGCGTCTCGAATTTTTCTTATCTGTTCCGATTTTTTTTATGTACAATCCCGAAAAACTTATCTTCTGAGTTGGCAACCCTATAACTGACTAATATTAGGTACATACATATGTACTTGACCTGACAATAATTCTTGTTTGTACAACAAATACATCTCCAGATGATGATGAAGCAAATACCAATCTAAACCTCGATTGTACTACACTATAATAGTACATCAATAACTAATATAAGTTTAATAAAAGCAAGTTTTTTTATTCATTAAAAATATAGCACTGAATTTCAGCGCTTTTAAAATGACGTCATTGATCCTACGAGGTAGGATTAAAGAAACGGTTATGATGAAAACCTGCCTAATTTAAAGATGGAAGTGAGTTTTTCTGTGTACCGTAAATTGTTAAATTCTTCATATTCTTCCCCTTTTGATGAAGAGAGTGAAAATTCAACCAGCTTTAATATAGAATTACTTTTATTCTAGTTGTTAGAAAACAAAAATCATGCCATTAGTTTTTTTAAGTGTCATTATCCACTTCAACAGTAAATTGCATGTTATTGTATTGTAAATTTATATTTTTAAACTCCATAATATTGAAAATAATATTAATTGAATAAACAACAATGACAGAAAAACATATGATTTCCCCCACCATCAATCCATCGGCTCTCAAGTACGATTGAACCGATGAAAGTCTGATGAGTAAAGCGCTGAAATTAGAAATGGTGCAGTATGTTTCAGCTACTTTTGTGCTGAATAAAAAAAACGGATTGGTGATATTAGTATTAATGCGCAATATACATCGATGAATAAAAAATTTACCTTAAACCATTTAGATGCCAAATTAGATAATAGGAACTACAAAGTGCTCTAATGAGCTTTTTGCATTGATATTGATATTTACAATTAAGATTTTCGTCGAATCCTAAACCAACGTAATTCGTACAATTTATTCAAAATAGAAATATTCATTCAAGGAATATTTTTATTTAACTAAAATTCGGCTTAAAACATCATGCTGTCTGGCATTAAAAAAATAGAAATTACAACAAACCTGTTATTTTAAAAAGATTAAAATTTCAAGCCAAGACAAGCTTTTGTTTTTAAAGCTCAAGCGTAATATTCAAAAAAGTTCAGCTTTCAAGTTTCTAGCAAAGCCCGTAAATCTTTAGTATGAGTAGATCGTCGCTTAAAAGTGGACGAATACCAAAGAGGAATTCAAAAAGGCGGTGAAATGAATATTGCAACATTAGAATACAATAAGTCCCAAATACTTCATTTGCTGGTTCATTACACCTTGGGAAAGAAAAGTAAAGAAATTGTGCCAAAAATCGCATACAGCGATTTAGAAATAAATACGTTTTAAGGTCCTTAGGACCACATTTTAATATTTTAATCGTTGGACGCCGCTTTAATTTAGACATTCTTTGTCGTATTCCAAAATTTAAATAATTGTACTCGAGTGCCTGCATACAACTGCTGTCTCGACCAGACTGGATAACTGAAAACATCAGTGCGACTAAAACACTTATAAGCGTCGGCGGCACCTTACCCATCGCTTATAAGCGTCAGCGGCATCCAACATGTTAACTGAGATTCCACTAAAATGGAAAAAAACATAAGGACCCATCATATTTTCGTAGAATCTACTGTCTATCTTATACTTTTAGCCCTCATTCACAATGAAAGACTTAGCAGTGTCACTTCTACTTAAGCATAACTGTAAAGATAGATTTATGCAGCCTTTTATTTTATTTTCTTTTTGCTTTTACTTTTACTTTAAGTTTGGTATTTTATGTAGCTACTTTAAAGCCTTCGGTACGCATGCGCTGATGTGATTTTCTGGCATATAGTCGTAAATGTAAACAGATATTTTAATTACCTATATAAGTGCGGATATTTTTGCATTATATCTAAAAATATACAATCTTGTACTTTACTCATTTTCTAATTTTTGCAATCTAACCTACACAAAAACATAAAAATACACCACACGTTGAGATTTGTGAAGTGGTGCACATACGCAGTTGTGAAATTCTTTTACTTTACGGTCTTAAGTTGAATGTTGGTCAACTTTAAGGTGCATTCACAAATGAAAATTTGATTTAGATTTATGGTTTATACTTTAGATTTAAAGACTTTGGCCGCATATTATGTAATGAATCCATTCACACTTCAGAATTTATGGACTCTAAATGCAAATCCTAAAGTTAAACATTGCAAGGTCCAAACTTTAGGTTTATGATTTAGTTTGACGTCACAAACTTCACCAATGAGAACGAGTCTGAAATGATATAGATATGTACACCCATCTTTATCTCTTTTCACGTAGACGTTTACGTTTAACGTAAAGTGCGACTACGCAGTGATGTTTAACCTAATGAGTATTTGTATTTATTGTCAAAAATGATATACTCTCTGGCTAAAATAAACAGAAAATCAGAAAGGAAGTTTTTAATCATAACAATATTAATAAGTATATCTCTAGAAAGAAAATAAAATGAAGAAAAGGTGATGGGTAAGGCCCATATATTTATTTTGCGTACATAATAGGTATGTCATCAGATATGTCGCTAATGGCTAATTAAATGCAATAATTTTTTGTGAACGGTTTACTAATTTCACGTAATTTGGTTATGTTCTCACCATAGTTAAGTTTTTTTTTTAATGTGAACGATGCCTAAGGCTTCAAACTTTACAGAATAGTTCCAAAGCCATAATTCTAAAATCTCTAGTACATAATAGTTGCCAGAGCATACTGTCCCTTTTTCATAATGATGAAACTTGGTGGTTTATTTTGCGTGATCCCCCTGTGTAGCGCGGTTAAATTTTCACCAGTACTGATTGCGAATCCTTGTTATACGGTCCTGTTCTTTGAGGGAAAAAGCAGTGCAGTATTGAAGCGTGGAAGTTAGTATAGCAATAGCAACTCCCGTCCCGAGTAATGTAGGAATGCTTTCAAATGCCCATCAAAAAGTTGTGTGGAGTTCTCCGGGTTTCAACTATTCATGAATTTCAATTCCAACTTGGTGTAAAATCATTTCCGGTGCTCGTTCACTGGACGCAGGGCGGTAGGTGCCTCCCAAGCAATTATAGTTGTGTAGTTGGAGTTAGTATTGGGGAAGTTACGCTTTCTTGTGGATATTGTTACCAACTTATTTAGTACCGCTACATTTCAAGGCGTAGGCAACTGTTCTTGTTTCACGGAACCTCTTTTCCATTCACTCAAATAGTAGCGTTTCCATTTATACTTTTGCACTCAGTTCAGGCAATAACGTCATGCCCGGCACTAGTTATTGTTAAAACATGTGCGAAGTGCATTTTAAATGAAAGTTTATTAGCTGTCACTTTCAATACAGAGGTTATGTAGCTGTGGATGTCACTTCATCATATTCGATTCCAATAATTCTTTTAAAAAACTTACATCCGTTATCCATTGTACTTACACAGGCACTTTTTAAAACTCAAAATATACCTGTGAATTTGACAGACTGCACTAGCTAGAACTGACGATCTTATAGCCTTTTCAGCTTACAAGTTGAGTGCGCACTAGTGCGTACTTTTTTGCACTGAGTGTTTACAGCTTGTCATTGAGTGCAAAATTTAGGTAGCTCAGTGTGCATTTTTATGCACTGACTCCCTAGGCAAGTGCAATAGTGTCAGTGCAAATATGGCGGTTAAACTAGCACTGCCACCGAATGAGAGGTTCAGTTCACTCGAAAAATATAAATGGAACACGTAAAACTCAGTTAGTGCACACTGATGATGGAAATGAAAAACGATTTATGTACTCAGTGCAAAAAAGTGTGCACTAAATATATAACTAGAAAAAAAAGTAAAGGTTACCAATTAACCTTCGGACGTTGTGGTGGGGTATAACATACACCACGACTACTTAAATGATGTATAACTTTCAAAATACGCATGTCAGTGCCATTTACGTCTTGGGTATAGTATACCCCACCACACCAATGGACTAACTTTTTGAACAAAGGTACAAAGTGATAATATTTAAATTTTTTGTTCTTTTGGTCTTATATTTTATCATATTTAGCTTAGTATTCCATTTAAAATAAGAAAGTTAATGTCTACTTCCGGTTAAACCGGAAATCCCTACTGCTTTGAAAATATTTTAGTTGAAACGGGCATGTCGGAAAACCCTTAGGTACCAAATTTCGTAAAATAATATTGAATAGTTTTTAAAATAACGATAGCGTAAGCTCGCCCTGGGACATATATATATATCAGTAAAAGCATTCAAAATTCAAAAATAAATGTCGGAAAACCCTTAGGTACCAAATTTCGTAAAATAATATTGAATAGTTTTTAAAATAACGATAGCGTAAGCTCGCCCTGGGACATATATATATATATATATATATATATATATATATATATATATATATATATATATATATATATATATATATATATATATATATATATATATATATATATATATATCAGTAAAAGCATTCAAAATTCAAAAATAAATGAACTGGTAAATTTATAAGTAAATGTGAAATCAAATATGTAAAAAATAAGATACTGACATAAAATAACGCACGGGTATAAATCAATTTAATATGTCTGAAATAGTAAATGAACTTACGTTACAGCAGCAATATTGTCATCAACGAGCATCGTTTTAAAATGACATGTACCTTAGTCGCAACAATATGAATTTTTGAAAGATATGCGTGTTATAATCATCCCTATCGCACAAATTGTTAATTCATTCATAATACAGATGACCTTGATGTTTGGGCCACTTATGCTCTGTTGATGCAGCATGTAAATTATTAAATTAAATTAAGCCACTAAATTAAGAAACTAAATTAAGGTAACGTCGTTTATGCAGTAAATAGTATTTCGTCGTATTCTTTGCAGAAACCTTGTTGTCATCGTACAGTTTCGTAGGTTTCGTTTTAACAAAAAAAATTTATAAGTGCGCGATCGGCGCAGGCGCAAAACTAAGAAATTTGATCCTCAGTTTAGAGGGATGAACGTTTTTAATGATAACAATTGTTTTTACTTGTTTAGTTTAATTCTACATTTTAATTTTTTAATTTAATTGGAATGAATTAGAATGAATTAATTACGACCAGTAAAACAGATTTACAAAAAAGAGAGGAGAGAACAGAGGCCGTAACAGATATAAGGAGTCTTGGAAAATATTTAATAAAGAATATAAAGAGAAAAATACGGCCACAGAAGAAGCAAAAAGACGCTCGAGAATCAGAAAGGAGTGGGCATGATTCGAAGTGGGTGAATTCGAACCTGGACCGTCCAAACTACAACTATCACTTAAAAATTAATTGTAATTATAATTGTTCACAATAATTAAACATTGATTTTTTCGTCCAAATTTGTTTTCCAATTTTCATCCCAAATTCCAAACTGTTCCTAACTTTTGCAATATTGAAATGCAGTTTAAACATTTATAAACAATTTCGCATATTGGTCATGTTTAATCAATTTCATGTCATATTGCCCAGTTTGACAGATTGATAATTCAAAATTAAACGCTGCATGTTGCCAGAGTTTAGCGAAATTACCAACTGCAAACTGCGTTAGACTAACGTCTCCAATTGAGGCGAATCTAATTCCAAATGTACTGCACATTGCTAGCGACGCAAACTCCACTAACCCAAGTATCCGAGCATGCCTTGTATCATTGTTTTTCATCGGCATTAGTAAATTAAAACCCGCTGGGTACGTTAACACGAAGTTTGCCAAGAAACCGACAAGCACGGCTCGTGTAATAATGAACGAGGATTTTATAAAAGTTGCCGCCAAGTTGGATTAAAATGCACTCTGGGATAGAAGTTTTAATGCGACATACACACGTGCTCAACTCAGAAGAGATGGGATACATATGTGGCTTACGAGCTACTGGCATTTACTTAATTGAATTCCTGGAATATTTAACCCCGTATATGGTACTTTAATGAGAAGAGATTTTCTTCTTCAAGCGCTCACTTGATGCTAACTTTTCATCAAAAGTGTAAGGAAATAACAGTGATTAAAATAAATAATAGTATATTAAAACGTAAGTTACAAAACGAATTTGAAATTCGGCGAACGAACAAGCTTATGAATATCCTTCTTAACGACTGCTGTTTTTTCTGTCTTACTTTAATTTACATTACTTATACAGGCTGTCTCACAACTCGCGTCCCAGAGACTGAATTCGGATGTGTAATTTCGAAGAAGAAAAAATCTAGCTTAAAAGATATTCGAGAAAAGACGTCTTAAAATTGACCAATCAGAGACCTACACCTTTAACGTGTGTTTGCCGTAATTTTACGTTACTGGGGTTTTATACAAATCAAATCTTTTTTAAAATGTGTGGGCGACTGTAGTTTTCGAAAAATGTCAGTGTCAAATTAAATTTGACAAGATGAATAAAAAAAGGCAAATTCTTACCATGTATTCAGCCGCTGATTACGTAGAATCGTTCCATGGGTGTTATTACCATTGTATAAATTGCATTACAAAAAAACGGTTCTTTTTAGAACCACCATTTGTTGTTTTAATCTCAAAGAATTCAAATGACAATAATATTTTCGTTTAACACATTTTACACAGCTGCTACAACACGTTGCACTGTACGATATAAATGATGATCTCGGATGACACCTTCGCTAACCTAAATTTGTTGACAGTGAAAAGTCAACTCTAAAGTGTCAAAATTACAGCAAGTCAAACAAATTTTGTAACTCATTAGTAGTATTTTTAAAACCTAGCAACCAGTTTTATTTCGTAATAATATCATCACACCTCAAGATATCCTTCCGGGATTGGTGGATTAAAAAGTCTTGTAACTCCGTTATGCAAGCAGCCGCAAATTATTTTCTTCTATTGTCGTCGGCAAGTGTCAGTTTCGCCTGGGGCGCGAGTTGTGAGACACTCTGTATCTTTGTAAAAATATATGATAATTTTCATTAGAGCAAATTATTTGTTTATTTGGTAGACTACGAGTAGTTAGGTTGGTAACACTGATTTATGTTTTTCATTCTGTCCGTTGCTTACATAATTTGTGTATTTAATGCATTCATCCTAAATAACAAAACGTCACAAAAATCGTGTAAGAATTTACAGGGCATAAATCGAAAAGTGGAACATAGGCGTTTAACATGGAAAATCAGTTCTTTGTGCAAACGTTACCTAATTATATTGTGCAAAAATAATTCAAATAAAAGTTATAGAGATTTAAATTCTGCATCCAAATCATGTGAACCGATTATGTTAGCTCTTCATATAAACGTAAAAATTAATTATGAAGTTGCAGGTTTTATGAGCTTTTAGTCTAGACAGCCAAGAATTTATGACAGAAAATAAACAAATGCGTTATTTTTAACTGTCAATTAGAACTAAATTTAGATTACAGTATTAATCGTGGTACTAAATTAAGACAAATACAAAAACGTAAATTGTTTTACTTCAAATTGACAGTTAAAAACAACGCATTTGTTAATTTTTTGTTATAAATTCTTCGCTGCGTAGACTAAAAGCTCATAAAAACTGTAATTTTATAATCAATTTTTACGTTTATATGAGGAGGTTATATATATATATATATATATATATATATATATATATATATATATATATATATATATATATATATATATATATATATATATAGATATACATAGGTGTTATATTTTAATGGACCCAGCAAATATCTCGCTTTTTTATGTTATTAATTTCTTTCATATAACATGATTTATACAGCAACATGTAAGCTACTTGATGACGGATGTACATTCCTAATACCACTTCTGGTTTATTAGTAATTAATATCTACTTTGAAATTTCAAATGAAACATACTATATTTTTTACAAAATTGAAAAGCACATCAAATTTGCTTTACAATCATGTAAAATAATCTATATGTTACATAATTAAAAAGTAAAATGGCGGGCACTTTTTTATACACCTAATTGGAAAGAGAATAGTGAGCCATGACTGTGGCTTAAAATAAAACAATTAACTAAAACAATTGTAACACGGTAAAATATTATTTCGTTTAATAAATTACGTTCATGTTTAAAGATAGATTTGCAATAAAATACGTATGTATGTGTTTATATATGTAATAATAAGGTTCCGCTAATTTATTATTGTTTACCATGAACTTGTAATTACTATTACCCAATCCCATTTGTAAAAACTGGATCATCATAAATATTATTATGGTTATTATTATATTATTATTATTTATTACCCATTACTAGGTATGCCAATTTGCTTTCATTAGCAGATTTCCGTATGCTCTTTAAAACTACCAAACCGTAACCCATAACTGCATTGATCCAGAATAACCAATCATTTAAATTTTTCATTTGTATTAAATTTACACTACGGTACTACAGTGTAAAGAATAGTGCATTTCACAATTTTCTTAACTATAAGTAAGAGAAGAATTGAAATCCGTCGAAAGTCGTGAATCATAAGATTACAATGGGTATATTGAAATGATAGATAAAACAAATAGCGATCGCATCTCGTTTGTTTTACCCGATTTGGAGCAGTGCCTTCGGGATCTATGCTAATGTTTGTTCTCCCCACACATCAACCCTTCGAGGCGGCCGTAGAATCGAGGAAATCAAGCAGTCGGACTCACAGATACGAAAAAATCTTCCTAAAGAACACCGATAGAAAAATGTTTATTTGCAACTGATTTATATGAACCTCCAAGCCAATTTAATCGAATCTTTCTCTGGTAATCGCAAAGCGAAGAGAAAGAAATGTAGAAGGAAACGTATCAGAAGTTACAGAATTAATAAAAGAGTACACAAAAGAGTCATCCTCATCGATTTAGATATATCATTATTACCAAAATACAAAGGTACTTTTTATATACACTGACCTACAACAAAAACCGGATCACCTAAAAATTTTAATTCAAAAATATTTTCTTTTTTACCTCCCGTCATACCGTAGGAAAGGGAGGTACTATTTTCGGTCCAAAAATTTGATGGTGAGTTTTCAGTGAATAAGCACGAACGATTTTATTATTTTTACGATGATGTATGTGCGCGCGCGCGCGCGTGTGTTTGTGTGTGTGTGTGTGTGTGTGTTTGTGTGTGTGTGTGTGTGTGTGTGTGTGTGTGTGTGTGCGTGTGCGTGCGTGTGCGTGTGCGTGTGCGTGTGCGTGTGCGTGTGCGTGGGCGTGTGCGTGTGCGTGTGCGTGTGCGTGTGCGTGTGCGTGCGCGTGCGCGTGTGCGTGTGCGTGTGCGTGTGCGTGTGCGTGTGCGTGTGCGTGTGCGTGTGCGTGTGCGTGTGCGTGTGCGTGTGCGTGTGCGTGTGCGTGTGCGTGTGCGTGTGCGTGTGCGTGTGCGTGTGCGTGTGCGTGTGCGTGTGCGTGTGCGTGTGCGTGTGCGTGTGCGTGTGCGTGTGCGTGTGCGTGTGCGTGTGCGTGTGCGTGTGCGTGTGCGTGTGTGTGTGTGTGACGGTCTTTTCGTCCATGATAACTCCTACAAACTTCCAAATATTTTTATTTTCCGTATTTATGCTTTCTGCAGTCATATAAAAAGTTTATTAGATTTTGGGTAAAATTGGATGACCGGAAGTGATACTTTACATGAAGCCCATAACAGTTTTTATAAAAAAACTATATTAAAATATAATCAAAAACTTTTCAATTTTAGTATTTAAGACTTTTATGTCAAGAGGAAGAACATATTAGATTTTAGCTAAAATTAATAAACCAGAAGTTATACTTTACTTGAAGTTCAAAACAGATTTTCGTGAAAAATATATTATGGTGTACTCCAAAACTTGTCAAATTTAATATTTAAGACTTTTATATAACGGGAAGCAACATATAGATTTAGGCTAAAATTGATAAACCGGAAGTGATTCTTTATTTGAAGCTCTGAACAGATTTTCGTGAAAAATTGATACAATCCAAAACTTTTCAAATTTGGTATTTAAGACTTTTAATGAGAACGACAGGCTCGATGTTTTCTAAAATTGATAAACCGGAAGTACTACTTTACACGAAGCTATAAGCAGATATTCTTGAAAAAAATATATTATAACATGATTCAAAGCTTCTCAAATTTGGTATTTAAAACTCGTGTATAATTTGAAACATTATATTTTGACTATACCTATATGATAAACCAGAAGTGGTACTTAATTTAGAACTCTTAACAGATTTTCGAGGAAAAACATAATAAAATATAATCTAAAATTTGGTATTACAGACTTTTCTATTTATTGGAACAACAAATTAGATTTTGTTTACAAACGATCAACCGGAAGTGATACTTTACTTAAAAGCTCATTGCTATGTCAAACATGGAATTGACGGGAGGTCATGTGTTGGCCACTCAGATTTTTCAGACATAAAATATGTAGCACTATATATATATATATATATATATATATATATATATATATATATATATATATATATATATATATATATATATATATATATATATATATATATTTATTTATTCGTTATTTTAATAATATTTTTTTTATCTTATGCTCTTTTATTATCAATTATTATTATTTTTTTCAATGTTTAATACTGACATCATTTATTATTATTTAGAAAAATGACTCACTGATTATCAGTGAATATAGAGAGATAAAATTCTAAAATTTGTTTAAATGTCTATTATTACATTTTTACATTATTATACTGGAAGATAGTAGAAGCCAGCAGTATGTTGCAAGAGCATGAGTTATACTTTACCAGAAACTACGGTACATGGAGTACATCAGAGGTTTTTGGTGACTGGGGAATTTGGTCGAAAATTCTGGCTGTAAAAGGTGTACACTGTACAACACTCACAACAGCTAGAGACGATCGTTTTGTTGTTATTTAGGTTTTGTGATATCGACACCTTGGTGCTTTAGCTATTTGAGGTGAATTAGGGACTATCAGTAGTGACAGCACGCACTTTAGAATTCTATCATAGAAAACAGGCAAATGCAATTTTACATTTACGAATTCCGGTAGCATGCACTTTAGAATTCTATATTCGCTTTTTACCTCTCGCTAAGAGAGGTATTGTATTCGTGCTAAAAAGCGCATATCCAGATTTTAGTGAATAAGCACGTTTTAAGGTCCCTAGAATCCGATTATAACATTTTTACGATGATGTCCGTATGTGTGTGTGTGTGTGTGTGTGTGTGTGTGTGTGTGTGTGTGTGTGTGTGTGTGTGTGTGTGTGTGTGTGTGTGTGTGTGGATGTGTGTGTATGTGTGTGTGTGTGTGTGTGTGTGTGTGTGTGTGTGTGGATGTGTGTGTGTGTGTGTGTGTGTGTGTGTGTGTGTGTGTGTGTGTGGATGTGTGTGTGGATGTGTGTGTGTGTGTGTGTGTGTGTGTGTGTGTGTGTGTGTGTGTGTGTGGATGTGTATGTGTGTGTGTGGATGTGTGTGTGTGTGTGTGTGTGTGTGTGTGTGTGTGTGTGTGTGTGTGTGTGTGTGTGTGTGTGTGGATGTTGGATTCACCATAACTCAAATACTATAAGACTTAAGACATTTTTAACTACGGATCTAACAATAATGGGAAGAGTCGAGTCAGTTTTGGTAACAATTGGACAACCGGAAGTAGTAGTTACAAAAAAATCATCTAAATATTATTTATCGAAAATTTATGTAAATACTTATATTAAAGAACGTTAAATTCTCTATTCGGTAAATATAAATTCATTATTATATCTTCCATAGAATTAGAGATAAAGAAATGCATACAAAATAATTTGGTGTAAAAATTCTTATATCAAACTACTTCAAAGCAAGAAATTCAAATGTTTGTAATTCACACATAAATGTCACCAAGAATGTCACTGTCAAAAATATTTGTATGCCACTGTCAAAAATATTTGTTATTTATTATTTAAATTTTCCGTGGAGTATCCCATCCTCGTCGCCAATTTGTTATATCTTATAGATATTTATAGATACTTAGCACGCGGTAACGTTGAATAATAGAATAAGAGTACAAGAACATATATACAACATTTATTATCAAAAGTGATGAATGAATTAACTGTCAATATATAAACAATCAGAATCTGAATATACATATTTGATATCTTGATATTATATTTTATTACTGTCGTCGCACATTACAATTATGAAGATTATGAAAATAAATAAAAAGTCAACAACGCAAAAGAATATACGTAAAAAAGAATATAAAAGGAATTTGCGAAAAAATGACGAATAAAAGAAAAAGAAAAGGAAAGTAGAAAAAAAATTCAGCATACCGAATATAAAGAAAATGTATGTATTGTACCTACATAATTTATATTAAAATAATTATTTTGTAGTGAGACATGAATATATGTATTTGTATTTTAAAATATTTTTCGTTTTATGCGTACAACCAGGTAAAATATCTGGCGAGAGGTTATGTGCTGGTCACATCAGATTTTTATATTGGGAATTTTCGGGTTTTATATTATTAAAATAGGAAATATGATGACAGTTGTATATGATAAATATATAAATTGGCTTTGAATTGAATTGTGACAAAATAATAACGTTAGTTACTACTTTCGCCTCGAGTTGTACGCTTGCAAGCGAATATTTTGAGACACGGATGTTACCAAATTTTCGCTTTGTGGCGAAAAGCAAAAACAAATGCCTCATTTGATAGAATTCTAAAGTGCGTGCAATCACTACAGATCTGTCAACGTTAGCGAACATATCACAAGAAAAAGGTTCAATGAACTTGTTGTGTAGAAAGACTGCAACTGGTCCACATTTAAAGCAACATTACCGAATTGCAAGAATAGAATTTCCTCGCAATCATCTTCAGTGGACAACGGACCACTGGAGCAATATCTTTTTTGCGGTTGAATCCAGATATTACCGGTCAACGTATAATTTTTTTAACCAGAATTAAGTTATGTTAAATTTAGTTCTGGGCAACAAAGCATAAATAATAATAAATAAATTTATAACCTTCTAAAGTACAATGATGTTGTGAAGTAAAAAGCACTGAAACAAAATGAAGTATATGTTTGTTCATTAAAAATACGGAAATATGTATGTTAGACTTACTAGCAGTATAATTGAATTGTATTCTGGGAAAAGTTTCATTATTTTCAAGACACATCTCCATGTAATCTCCTTGACATCATTTCTAAAAATATTTCCTAGACATAACTTTTCTGTTTATTTTACAAATATTTGCTTAACAAGTTAATTGTAAAATCGTTGTTTAGTCTACATTTCATTATATACACAGCTTTAATATATGTACATAATAATTCATTTTGTTTTAACTCTAATAATAATAATAAAGATACATCATTAGATTCTTCAATTATATATATAAACAATATTTTGTAATATTTCATGAACCTAAACAAAGTTCACAAAACGGTGATCTATTTTATTTGTTCAAATTCATCAATACCTCAATAACTATTATAGATATGGGCCTATACGATACAAATTCGAACTCATCTAATTATTTTCCATAAATGAAATTATTTTAAAAAATCACATTACCTTCCGTCAGTTCTATGAATTTTGTACAAATTTCATACAGATAGTTCCTTGCAAAAGGTTCTATTTCTTGTACATTACCTTCCGGAAGTTGTATGTATTTTATACATATTGCATACAGAAAATTTCTAGCAAAAGATCCTATATTTCCAGTAAAATTATAAGACAAACACACTATGTCAACTTCACTTGACACTGACATCTTTCAATCAGAATTTTCTTAATATAGTAGCTGTTTCCATAGCTATGGCTACTTTATGAAATTTAATTTCTTTATAATTTTTTAAGTCTATATCCGTTTAATATTAATGCAGTCAAATCGTATAGAGATTAAAATATTCTTTAATATTTATAATAACATTAAATGTGAAAAAATGATATTTAATATAGTTTTTTAAAGAAAAACTGTTAAAATCTTCAAATGAGGGTACTTCCGGCGGATCAATTATAACCAAAATCTAATCAGCTCTTCATATGAATGTAAACGAAGAAGAATACGAAAGAATTATAATTTTTGAAATTGTAGAATTATCGCAGACGAAATTTTCGTTACTCACACACATACAACACACACACGCGCACGCATATGCACACACACACATCATCGTAAAATTAGTAAAATCGTATTCTAGGGACCCTAAAACGTGCTTATTGATTAAAAACGCATCATCGATATTTTTGACCAAAGACAATACTTTCCTTACTTAAAGGTAACGGAAGGTAAAAAGAATTGGTTATCAGGTACAATATTTGGGGAATTGAGAAAAAGTTTTAAAGTAGGTATATTTATTTTCGAAAGTTTTTATCATCCGGTATAAATTGTGTAAAGGAAAAACTAAATTAACCATTTTTTTCTGTTAATTGTGAGATATCTTAAAGATACGGATTTATTTCTGTAGTCCTTGCATTCTGTGGATGATTTTACATAATTATGGAAACTTTCATTAATTTTCTTTAAGTGAAAACCTTGTGATACATTTTACAAAAAATTTCAACACCAATTTCATAGACCTGTTCAGTGTGACGTCATGAAGATTTTCAAAGAAGAAAATGGCGTCTTCGTTGCTAAGGCGGTTGCTTTTCTAAACCAGGATTTGACGTTTAGCGCTTATAATATATGTTTGTTTGGTATTGAAATTACTCAGAAACACATTATAAACTTTTCACCCGAACCTTGGTACGTACGTTCGATCCCCGTCGACCGACAATGTGTGATTTGTCGTAAAAAATAAATACAGCTACTTTTATATATCACACTCGGATGCTATAGGTTGGCCACTTATACATCTTAAATAAATGTAGCAATGGCTGAAATCCAACGGCAGTAGTAAAACACTGCGGCTCGGTGAGCCCGTTTGGAAGAGTAAACGGCGATAGCTGTATTAAGCCCTAAATAGATAGATAGATAGACTAAGTTTGTATACACGTATACTTCAGATTTGTCTTTTGGAAATTTAAAAAACTTACAAGTTCTTCGATTGCTAAAATGATTGAAGTTAGCTGCGAAACACATCACCATGGTGAAACAAATTTATAATAAAACCTTAAAATATGCACTGTACAACTTACAAGACGTAACAAGTACTAATAATGATTATATTTCTTTCGTCTGTGCCTTTTAAAGAGCCTATAATTTGAAGAAAGGGAAATCTCCCACTACTAGTTTCGCGATCAATTTTAAATAACAGTAACGTTACCAATGTGGCAGCCATTTTCTTGTTTGGAAACCTGGCCTACGTCATCACTAAACGGGAAAACTAAGGAAGATAAGAACCTGTACTTTACAATAGGTCTGTTCGTTTCGCTACTTTGCGTCTACGATTTACTGCCGCCTCCATACAAAGTATATGGGCGCGGCAGTAAACTGTAGACGCAAGGGTGCGAAACGAACAAACCTAATATTGGATTCTCGAATATATCTATATATGTATATGTTCATTTTTGTATCATACAACAAAGAGATGAACCATTTAAAAAATGTCGCTTACATATAGAAATATAAAAACTATGCAAATCAATAATTACATATAACTCCCTACAATATCTTACACTTTTATAATGAGTTTGCCAGATAAAGATATACCTACTCATTCTTAAACACTAACATACTCTCTCGTATTCACCCCAAAATAAATATTGCATGAAAATAACTATGGGGAGCAAATGATGAAGAGATTACATCGATGATTACACTAGGGTGAGTGTTGTTCTCTCTCTCTTTATTTATCGAACTCTCATTAAAGTAATGACGGCCATCTGGAGCAGCGCCTACTACAATCATTACGTGCAGACGGGAATGACACGACCTCTGAAAAACCAGCGAACAGCCATGAACTTCAGGAGATCATTTCAGGAAGGATCATTTGGAAATGATGTAGAAGTCAAATGTGTAGTTGAGGAAGGAAGCTTTCATTCTTGTATGTGTATAGCAGTTTTAAAACTATTTAGAGTCGAGTTTAGAGTAATAGAGTACAGACAGTACTTAACGAAAGGTCAGAGCTTGTTTCCCATTGTCGATAACTATAAACGAAAAATCTGGTGGGCAACACAATACCTCCCGCCATTACCTGACAGTTTATTTCTTATAATATAGTATAATCTAATCCAAGTAACTACCTTTTTAAACCCCTCATTTGAATTAAATCCCAATTACAGAGTGGGTTCACATTCATACACATCATGCCTTAGTGGGATTCGAAGAGGCATTGCTCTAACCATTGAGCCACCGGAGCTATAATAAAATCAACTTATCTCCTAATAAGTGAATGCCTCGATTATGGTCATGTATTATAGTCCTATAGCGCTTTAACACTTTAAAATTTAAGAGTCAAAGTTGAAAACAATTGTGGTCACAACTTTAAATATTTACGGTTTAACTCTTTAGAATTTAAGTGTTAAAGTTTGAAAACCAATTATGGTCCTGGCTTTAAATATTTAGTAACTAAATATTTCTATAAATTTTACAGTGACAGAAACCTCGCTATAAAATTTAAGTTAACATATTATTATTAGTTGTAATCAAAAACTTAAGCAAAATATGGACAATATTCCAATTTTTATGATTTTATTGTTAAATGAAGATGGTGTAAGGTAAAAAATACATATTTTTATAATCGTGCAAGTTATATTAATCATTTTTTATTATGTAGAAATGAAATTTGAATTGAAAGAAGAATATAAAGGGATGCTATGAATCCTTTCGAATTTCCCGAAAATAAATTTATTAAAGACTTTCGTTTAAACAAAGTTATAATTTTGATTTTAATAGAAGAGATAAGATCTTACGCACATACTTCTAATAGAACGGATACAATTCCTTTAGAATTGCGTGTTTTAGCTACTATTAATTTTTTATCTCATTTTATATTATCTATGTGACACACATAGGAAGTATATTAACGTGATATATTTTATTTACCATGAACTACGGTGAAAATTTTCCAATTTTGTATGTGATAAATAAGTTAGAATATTTTTTATTTTCTAACCTGTATGTCACTATAATAGCAACATAACATAAATGAAGTTAGCTGCTCTATAAAATGACATTTCTAATTTAAGAAATTAAATTTAAGTGACCATAATCATTATTCGTTAAATTATTTAAGAATCTCTTTAAGACAACTCTTTAAGCTTAAATTCTATAATTCTTAAAGAGAAGACCATAATCGAGGCATTAGTTTTACTAGTGAAACAATTTTATAAACCAATTTTTGTTACACAAAAGAAACATTAAGTTAATAACGTAATAAACTAAGTGAGCATGGTATTCCTACAAGTAGATTTATTTTTATGCTCATAATTTTCTTCCAAAATCATATCAATATTAACGTATTTTGAGGTATTGTCGCAGGGCCCTGAAAGACACAGGACCCATAGGCAATTGCCTACTCTCCCTATTCGGTAATGGAAGTCTGTGAGTGACCAACTTCCTAAGTTAAGAAGTAATGAGTGAAAGATCTGCTATCTGGTTTGCTAGAGTATGAGAGATCTTCCTATCCCTGCACGTTTATTAACTCTCGGACAGTGTTTTGCAAAATAATTACGTTAACAGTGTGGTCGGGTATGAGATACCCTAAAATGTATACAGGCTGGTTGATTTTTCATTGTCCAGTTTATATCTTCTGAAATATTACAGATACAAGAAAAAATTATATAGAAAAGTTATTTGATACAACCTGGTCTATAATTTAGCATAATTTTTTTTCCAAGGCCTACTAATTTTCCAGAAAAATATTTAACTTTGATTTTTAAAATGGAACACTTGTATATTTTACGGAATAAAATTCTAAATAAATTTCTCTTTGCAATGATGTATAACAAGTAAGCGTTTACCTTTAAATTATGTCTAATAAAGCAAATAGAAATACGATAAAAGTAGCCAATGTTCATGTGTGACAGAAGTATAAACAATAGAATTTCATAGCCTACTTTTATCATATTTCTATTTGCTTTATAGGACATAATTTAAAGGTAAATCCTTATGGTACACATCATTGTAAAGAGAAATTTATTAAGAATCTTACTTCGTCAAAATATACAGGGTGTTCCATTTAAAAAATTAAAGTTAAACATTTTTCCAAAATAATCGGTAGGCCTTGGAAAAAAATGTTTATGCTAAATTATAGATCAAGTTGTATTAAACAACTTTTGTATTTACCTTTTTCTTTTATCTTTAATATTTCAGAAGATATAAGCTGGACAATGAAAAATCAACCATCCTGTATAAGGACTGTGATGGTGTGAAAATACACCAAGTAAAAAATTCTTATGTGTCTGCTAGTTTGGTTACAATAAAATGAAAAGACAATGAACTCATTGTGATATGTTTTATTTATTTATATATATATATATATATATATATATATATATATATATATATATATATATATATATATATATATATACAGGGTGTTTCATCGGTCTGTCCTCTCTTTATAACCCTTTTATTTTAAGTCAGATAGAAAAATTCTTCAAATATAATTTATATGATATATTATTGTCTATCTACGTACTATATGCTTTTGTATACAGAATGTTCCGTTTAAGCGCAACAATATGTAACTTTATATTTCTTAATGGAACAGCCTATATTTATTTATTTATTTATTTTGATAGTAAATTAGATTCCCTTTAAAAAAGTATTAAGTATTAAGGGGTTTAAAATTATAAATTAAGTAGTTATTTACGTTCATATAAAATAGTATTTGAGTGGAAAAAACCATAATATAATACAAAATTTTGATTCTTTTTTATTAATACTTATTTTAAACATTACACTAATTCCAAAGATGCTTTTAAAATTTAATGACAGACTAAATAATGCAAAATTATAATAAATGCTCGAAAACTTGTCCTTCAACTTCAATAGAGTTTTCTATTATAAATATTATATTAACCATCTCATCTTTACTAAAATTTGTATTATTCATTTTCACATCAACATAAACAATGATAAACTAAAAGTATTTGGACAACTTGTTTGTTTAAATTCGAAACAATTGAACAAATTATCCATAGCTTACTTTGTTAATAATAACATGATAGAATCATATCATTCAACGAATAAACGTAAATAACTTCTTAATTTATAATTTTAGACCCATTATTACTTAATACTTTTTCAAAGGGAATCTAATTTACTATCAAAATAAATAAATAAATAAATATAGGGTACTCCATTAAAAAATATAAAGTTACATATTGTTGCGCTTAAATGGAGCATCCTGTATACAAATGGATATGATACGTAGATAGATAATACTATATCATATAAATTATATTTGAAGAGTTTTTCTATCTGACTTAAAATAAAAGAGTTATAAAGACAGACTGATGAATCACCCTGTGTGTATATATATATATATATATATATATATATATATATATATATATATATATATATATATATATACACAGGCTGATTCATCAGTCTGTCTTTATAACTCTTTTATTTTAAGTCAGATAGAAAGTTATAAAAACAGAATTTACTCAGGATCTGACCTTACTTCTTGCCATATCGCTAATAGTATATTTCCTGTGCTTTGCAGGTAATTTTATAAATAAATTGGTAAAAGTACTGCTAAATATGATAAAATATAAGATCAATAGAACAAAAAATTAAAATACTATTATTTTGTACCTTTGTTCAGAAAGTTACGCCATTGGTGTGGTGGGGTATACTATACCCAAAACGACTTTAAAACGTTGTAACTTGCCTAATAAAGAGTAGAATAATACTTTAAATATTTTCATTTCAATGTTATTTCAAAGCTACTGGAACGTATATGGCACTGACATGCGTATTTTGAAAGTTATACATCAATTAAGTAGTCGTGGGGTATGTTATACCCCACCATACCGTCCGAGGTTTACTATTATTAATATACTACGAGTAGTATAAGATTTCGCATACTCTGATTTCGTTGGTTGAACATTCGTATTTTGCTAAAACATCCAACCAACTTTTTAATTTAAAATAACGTTACAGTAGATAATCAATATAAAAGAAGTCATTCTCTGTAAAAAGTCACCCAGGGCGTAAATTAAGTAGAAGAAAATAAAACTCTGCGTTGTTAGTATTTTGATAGCTTTGGAACGCCAATGCGTAAAGCTGATGAAACTTTCAGACGAGGACGTAAAAACGCGGTTAAGTCGGTTTTTATTCCCTTATCCGCACGAAATAGAATAAGTAAGTCCTTTAAACCAACATTTGTACATCGGCAATATTATCGATACAAGGAAGTTCATTTGTAGTTATCTTACCGGGCCGTTTTACATTTTATTGCCTTTTAAAGAAAAGAAGCATGTTTTATTTACCGGCAACTGTTTAACATAGAAATAGAATAAATTTAAATAATGTTTATTATTCTTACACCAGTGGCGTGGTCGAGAATTTTCCATGCGGGAGAGAAAAACATTAAACTACCTAAAGGCGAAAATCGATGTTTTTATCGTTTAGTTTCACCAGTCTTATTAAAAACGTGTTCGTAAACCAGGAGAAGTTAACTTTAAAGTAATATTTAGAGTAGATATTAGAAAAGCAACAAATTAATCATTAAACATTTATTCTCTATAATATGATACTGTTTCTTTTCTACCACGAGACAGAAGTATTCATCTGAATAATTTGTAAAAATATTTAGTAAGTCTGTATAAACAATACCACTTGGAATAATGATGTTTTTACAATTTTTATAAAATTTAAACGATATATTTCTCTTTTAACAGTAATGTTCATAATTTCATTAATTTATAACGTACATCCAGATACCCGGGAACGGGAATAATCAATTAGCCTTGGACATGTTAAACGTACTTAACGACGAAAATAAAAATAAACATACAGTAATATTTGTTCACTCAAAGTGTAAACATCAATAAAGAAATTGTTATAGTTTAACAACTTAAATAACTCTTTATAATAGTAACGGCCCCTTGACGTCACAAATTAACATTTTAACATTATTCTGAAGAATGAAGATTAGCTGCCGAAACGTACATATATAAATTTATTTGTTTTCAAACGTGGTAGAAATGGCATTTTTGTGACTTGATTCACAAAGTAGAAGTTTCATTTCTACTCCGCTGGAAATTTCTACGCCGGCGGCGTAGAAATAGCTAATTTCTACGCCGCAGGAGTAGATATAAAATAAACAAATAAATATCCATAGAAACTACATAGAATAGGGTATTCTCTGAGGACTACCAATTTTAAAAATTTATTAAAAATATTATTGTTGATAGGTAAATAACAGGGAAAAAACAAAAAATCATATTATAAATTAATTTTTAGAAAAGATATAAAGCATTTAAATTTTGCTGATGTACTAGATGACCTTCCAATGGGAGACCAGTTGAAATCCCTACTCCATGTTCGAATGTGATAAGACGCCGCATGGGCCACTGATAGTACACCGCTGGTACTGTACAACTAATACGTCACTATCACGTAATACAACAAAATCAAATTTTAAAAATTATTATCTCGCTTATTAAAAGGAATTTTTAACTCGGGTTTTCACAGGTACTCTTAGATATAACTGTTCTTTAAGAAAAATAAATAAAAAAATATGAGAGAATACCCTATTAGCGAATAAAAAGAATAGTGCGTTTGAAACAAATTTAATGTGTCATTCGGAATAAAAGTGTCATTGTGTGCCTCGCATGCAATTGTCCGACTCGCTTCGCTCGTCGTGCAAACTTCCATGCTCGCCATACAAAGTATCACTTTTACTCCTAATAACACAATATACTATTTTATTTGAGAAAAAGTTGAGTTAGAAACTACCTATACTTACACATAAGCATTACTCTAGTATACATTGCTGTAAACTTAAAACTTTACCTTAGCATTAGCATTATGACTTTGCATTAAACTTTACATTACGTTGCCTGGTACATGTACTTCTTAGGGCAAACCAATAAGAGTAGGCCGGTAATGTTATTTTTTCTAACAGCGACACGTCATTCATGTTGACATTCAAGGACATATAAAATATAGATATGGATAGTGATACAGACGTTGTTGTATATTCAACAATTTTTATAAGTATAATTGCTTTGGCAAATAAATTTAAGAAAAGAAAGAAAAGGCGTTGGGGAGTTCGTCCTATGTGACAGATTTTTTTAAAACGCAAAACGTCATGAATATCGCCCGCGGATAGCTTCTGATTGGTCGGCATTAGCATTATGACTTAAGAATTTAGAAATTGGTGTATTCTAGAGTTACGGCATAATGCTAAGGTTAAGGTTACAGCTACATATACCGTAGCACGCATTTGTCTATACTCGAATTATTAATGCAAAGTCATAATGCTAATGCCAAGGTAAAGTCTTAAGTTTACAGCTTACATGAACCAGTTTTAACGGTATTTAAATTATTTTCAATATTATGTATGACCATAAATCATAAACGATTTTTTCAAGACTACGTTTTCCGTTATTTTGTCCTATAATTACGTATGGGGTATGTAGCCAAATTTTTATTTTTACAAAATATGGTACTAGACAAAAAAAATATTTTTGTAAATCTATTAATTATTCGTACTTTACGAGAAAATAATTATTAAAATCTTGGAGAAAGGATATGTGACGGGAGCATGGTAGAATGGTGGAATAAGATGGATAGACTAAGAGGAAACGAGATAGTTACAGTCATGCTACACCTACCACAACATAATCGCGACGCTGATTGCCTGATCTATAACTGTCTCTTTCCTTCCGGCAATTTATTTGTCTTTTTCCAAGATTCTAACATGCTTACGGCATATATCCCTTCTCCAAAACATTAAATTGCTACACTATTATTCAGGGAAAATGACTATTCAAACTCATTTGTTCGAAGAAAGAATACACATTACTTTGCAGCAGTAGCTTAGCAACATTTTGTATTAGAAAGAGAAAGATTATTTGACCTATGTCTATTTAATTTATGTGGTGTGATAGATATACGTAAATAGTGGCATTACTTTCTAACATACTATAAATAATAATGACATATGTCGTAGAATTACAGATACGTAATTATCTACTACACTGCCCTCTGTGCTAATATTTACCCAGTGGCGTTGACGTTTAAATCAAATTATTATTCCTAAGTTTATAAGTTAAGTCTGTTTTTGTATTTTGCAAAAATATATGTGAAAAACGCAAATCTTTCAGAAAGGCATTATTTAGAAAGAAACATAATTTTCAAATTAATTATTCTTATTTTTTTTGTTAAAATGTGCCCATAAATATTTCATGTTGCACACCTATGCATGCGAAATGCAATGAAGTTATCTGCAAGTAATATTATATCAGACGGCGGACATATGACCTTGAATAGTCATCTTTCGTGAATAATAGTTTAATAACATTATTATTACAAATTAATGTTTAATTTTTATTGTTATAATGAGAAGCTATAGTGGTTAGTTTTTATATTTTATGACTATTATATTGAAATTCGAATATGATCACATGCCCCATTACCCTTCCAATAATAATTAAACTATACTACTCTTTTTAATTTATATGTAATAGACAGACTACAAAAAGCTTCTTGTCCTCTTTACTGGTTTAGACCTGCATTTCTGGCAGAATCTACACTGTTTCATACTATATACAGTTTAGGAGTATGGTTATCAACATTTTACTCTAGCGACAGCAAATTTTCATTCCCAAATCTTCAATTAGTTAAACACATTTTATGTTTTAACATAAATTATAATATCATTTAATTTATATAAGGATAATTCTTTATAAAATTTCATTAAAATATTATTATTATATAATTTAAATTATAAATATTAAACATAAAACATGTAATTTTGCAATTAATAAAGCTTGCAATTTTGCAGTTTAACAATAAAAAACAATAATTAATATTGCTAGCATTCATTTTCATCTCGTAAATGGTAAACAGAAACTGATTAAATGCAAAAGAGCGGAAAAAATTAAATGCAAAATGTTCAAATCAAAGTCAAACCTTCAGTACGCAATTTTACCTGTCATTTAGCTTTTTATTCAATTCGTTGCACATGTTACGTTTGCCTGTTAACTGCTCGTCAAATGTCAGAAATATGTCGATGTTCGTTGCACTCCAACAATTGATGGTGGTTAAGAGTTGTATACAAATTACTCAATTTATGCTGAAATAACTACTTTGAAAGGTCAAGAGAAAGATGTTTAACTTAGTTCATTAATTTGTTAATTACGTGGCACATGAATAATTTTGAAAAGTAAGTGAAATACGTTTAATTAGAAAATGGTGCGATTATGGTCACTTCTGTAAAGATTGCTAAATTTAAATTTAAATAGCTCTTTAAATTTGAAACTTAAATTATTTATCTTTGTGTTATTATGGTCAAACAAATTTAAAAAGTTTATTTAAATAATGAAAGGTAGCTATGTAACTAACTTCACTATTTACGAACTGTCAAAAATTTAAATGTTTTGTTAGGTTAGAATTTTTTTATAAGACGGAGATTCGAATGAAATAACATGTGTGTAAGTTTTCATATAAATAAAATAAATAGTTGTGTTATTCATTTAATATTAATTTTCATGTAGAATTAGTATCGCGCCAAAAAACCGCCGAACCACCAATATATCAAATAAACAATATGAAGAATATGTTTAATTCACTGAAAAAGATTTTGTCTTTAGAGGAGGAATTATAAATCCTACACTTCCAGATGGTTACATAGACAAAAAATGGGAGGAATTGAATTAACAATTGATAAATGGAAAAAAGTCAGTTTATATTTCTTTAAATGAATGATTACTTTTAAATATACAGGGCCGACTTGAGGCAGGTGTGAACGGAGCAGCCGCACTAGGTCCCGCGATTTGTAAACAATTCTTACTTATTTAATTTTTTGTATTCTTCAAAATGTTAAGGCAGAAATTATATATTATAGCTCAATTTATGGAACGAAAAATTTGATTATAACAATAAAATTATTGATTACAATAAAACAAAATTGAATACATGAAAATGACTAATAACAAATAATTCTATATGTATTTTAGTAATCAATTTTTGACGCACTTTTTAATTTGCCATCCGTAGGAAATGTGTAAACTGAGGCGGTCATTCAATCTCAAAATCCCATGTAACATAAAAAGAAAATGTCCAGAGACTGAGAGACATTGTACTAGTCACGACATTTTTTTTATATGAGAATTAAAAAGCTGTCAATTCGATGGCGCAGGTGCCTAGATGTTCAGGGAAACTTGAAACTATATAGAAAAATAACTTTTAACTGAATAAAGAGTTTTTTAAAAAGCCGGTTTATATTTGATTGACCCTCGTATATTTTTATTTTCAAATGCTTCGCGGTAAAACTATCGAATAGCATCTTATTCGCCAATCATTTGTAGAATTATTGATATGAATTCCGTATTAGAACAATTTTTTGAGTGAAGTAAACATTTAATATAACCTCAAATTTAGTGTTACGGCGAACATTTTGGCGATGTAAAGTTACAGAGGAATTTACAGTAAAATTTAATTTTAAATTGTGACCATAATAACTTTGAGATTTAAATTATGTTACCTTGGTAATTACAGCATTAAATTTTTAAATTTATTGACCATAATCGCACCATATGAATATATTATTATAATTTATTGTTATTTGGCGTAGTTAGATTTTTGTCCAAATATAGAAACAATCAATAAAAGCTACAAACACTATCTTAAATTGCATCGTATACAATTACCTAAAGTTATTATATTGGTAATTCAATACTAGATATAAGGTATGTACTTTTTCTGGTTTTGTAGGTAACACAATAGGATCCTCCACTCAATTTTTTTTTTAATTTTAAATGAAAGTTCGTTAAATTTTGAAGCAATTCGTAGTATTAAATAGTCAATTGTTTTTATTTCAACTGCATTTGATTTTTAACGAAACCTATACCTATCTTCCTCATACCCGTTTCTATTTGGCGATAGTTTCTTCCCTATTAATTTAATACAAAGATGCAAACAGAAAATGTGCATCACTGAAACTAAATTTCAAGTCATGGAATATGGAATAAATAAACAACACAACACATGTATCAATTTTTCAATGTCACATTTTTCTTAAAACCGACAGTCAAGTTAACAGGCAGTTTAACCGAAGACGAAAATACCGGACCTTAAAGTAAAGTTCTAAATATTTTTTTTCTGAATTAAAAATTAGACAATATGAAAATAAAGTCAATTCGTTTTTTACCTCCCGATACCCTTGGCAAGGGAGGTAGGTATAGGGATCGTGCTAAAAATCGCATATCGAGATTTTGCTAAATGACCACGTTTTAAGGTCCCTAGAATCCAATTTTAACATTTTCACCATGATATCTGTTTATATACAGGGTGTTAATTAAAAAGCGGGCCATAGGCGTTCAACATGGGAAATCAGTTTTTCCTTGGGCAAAAGTTCCCAATTAATTTTAGACAAAAGTGTTTCAAATAAATGTTGTAGAGAATTAAATTCTACACCAGCATCAATAAACAGATTTTATTTTTCATGTTTAGTAACCTGTAAAATCCAATTTGAAATTTTATAAATATTACTTATTTGTAGTGATAGCCATGAAATTTAAACAAAATTACAAAGAAATGCATTTCGTTTGAATTGTCAGAATTTCGATTTCGCAGGTTATAAAATAAAATCTAGGCAATAATTTAGATGTAGATTATAAAAACAAAATATTTTTAGGACTTACGATAGAATATAATTATCAGTAATTTTTACTTAAAAATCGGATTTCTGACAGTGCAAACGATAATGCATTTCTTTGCAATTTTGTTTAAATTCCATGGCTATCACAACAAATGAGCAATATTTATAGAATTTCAATTTGCATTTTACAGGTTACTAAACATGCAAAATAAAATCTGTTTAGTGATACTGGTGTATAATTTAATTACCTACAACTTTTATTTGAAACACTTTTGTCTAAAATTAATTGGGAACTTTTGCGCTTGGAAAAACTGATTTTCCATGTTAAACGCCTATGGCCCGCTTTTTAATTAACATCCTGTATATGTGTGTGTGTGTGTGGTTCCTGTTTACGCTCTGACTCAAATAATATCATTCAGACAATTTTGAAACCATGTATTTATACCTTATTCTAATATGAAAAGAAGCCATTAGATTTTAGTGTAAATCTGATAACCGGAAATGACACTTTACTTGAAGCTCAAATCAGTTTTTCCCCGAAAATACCTTTAAATGTTATTTTTTCGAGATTTAGGTTTTTATAAAAATTAAAGATTATTAAATTTTCTATTGGTTCGCAATAATACATTTTCTATATATTTTATGAATAAATTTATAAATTTATCTATAATTTAAATCAGAGAGCCTACGCTTTAAACAAATACAACTACTTGATTAGACAGTTCATATCTCAAATGTATGTAACTGACAGATAAATGTCACTGTCATAGCACTAATCATTTCACATTAATAATAGTAATGTTTTAAAAAGAAAATAGTAAATAGAACCACAGTTATATGGAATGGATTTTAATACAGCATAACTAAATATGTATATTTAATTTAATAAAAAATAAATAACGAGAGGTGTTGTGTTGGCCACATCAGTTTTTTTTACAAAAAAAATACGTAATTTAGAGCATACGAGTATTTCAGAGTGCCATGGAATTAGTGATGTATTGTTTGTCATTAGATCTCTGAAATAAACGGGTTATAACCTCACTATAGTTCCATACTATACTGTATTTGGTTTAAGATTGCAGTGGTGTGAAAATAGGAGCAGTTTGATCTTTATGTTTGATTGGATAATATTAGAATATTATCCAATCAGAAAACAAGATCAAACATCTCCTATCTTCGCACCACTGCAATCTTAAACCAGATTCAGTATACTCTGAAATATTCTGTAATTTGCATATTCGTTTTCTTTTTTTTTTTTTGAAAATATTCATTTAGGAATTCATAATTATAGGTAATTTATAATTCTGAACAAGTTATGTATAGATATACAACTTTCCTCTAAAAATATTAGGGATTTACCACAGCAAAATAATCTATAATAGATTTCATGTAGACACTTCTGGGTATAACAACTTTGAAAATTGGAAATTAAAAAAATATTGGTTAATAAAAGTAACTTTTAAAAGAATGGTATACATTTATGTTTTGGTAATGACTTGTTTCTTTTCCAATATATTATTACTAGATTTTCGATTAGTGACCTATTCGTAGATTAGATTTTATGTGTAGGAGGAATATAGTTTCTGTTCATGTAAACATTAAAATAAATCATATATAATATGTAGTAATAAAAATCATTATATCATAAAGTAATAATATATGTATATGAACATTTATATTAACGTCAATTTTCTGTAAATTATTAATAAATATGGAACTTGGAATTTGTTTTTACATAATAGATTGTCTACATGGATTTAAAATTGATACAACTGTTTCAATTGACAATAAAGCCAAGCTAGGATAAAAGTTGGAAAAAACATAAAATCCTCTAGTTTAAAAGTTAATTCAACTCGACTTAGAGGTAATTTCTAGTGGATTTTTATAATCCTCGTTTTAATTACATAGTAGTGCACGATAGCGCACATAGAGTAATTTCACTGCTATTTGGTTTAAGAAATTATTTAATTTAGACTATAAAAGCCAGGAAGTAAATTATGTCGAAGACTAGCATTTAATTTTATTAGCCTTTTAAAGAAACTTACTGCCAAGCAAGTTGAAATGTTTCAACTGTGTTTTATCTTTGAAATATAGTTAAAATTATTCAAAAAGTCCAGAAATAATTTATTAAATGTAATTTTAAGATAAATATGAACTTAGAAAAGTTATACTGCATTTTATACACTATTCCAGGCTTTTTCTTAATTGTATTTTTCTTTGATTACACAAAATAAATATGTATTTACTTGTCATATTTTTTTCAATATATATCAGTCCTTTATTTGCATTTATCGTACATACAAAATCTATTTTATTCTATGCAGAACAAAATAGTTCACATGTGTTCATTAAATATTTATTTTATTTACTACAAATTACCGCTGGCAGATTAAAGGGTGTTTTATATTCTTTTGATATGTATTACAAATTTATGGAGTATTTATAAATATTAAAGCAATAGAAGAATTTTAATCAATATGAAAAAATAACAAAGAAAACATACTTTTATTTCAGGATTTAATAATACAAAAATAATGTACAAATAAAAAATATAAATAAAATATTACAAAATAAAAAGCAATAAAATAAGTTTCTAAAAAACCTGAAATACAAAATAAAAAAATAATATTAGTCCATATGCTGAATGCTTTTTTTTAGTAAGTAACGCAGTGATGCTGTACTTGTATACCAAAATATTAAAGTGTAATAGCATGTTTTTTACCATTTTTATTGTAAAAGAGCTATTAGTATATGGACCAATATTTGTACAATTTATATATATATATATATATATATATATATATATATATATATATATATATATATATATATATATATATATATACAAGGTGTGGAAATAATGGGATATGACTTAGCCACAGATTCCTAAGGCTAAAATGAGATGATTTAACTAAACTTACCCTTATCCGAAACTGCACCGTTTAGCCAGTATTCTGCGTCAAAGTTCTTCTAAATTTTTTTTTTATAATAACAGACCCTTTTGTTCGATTTAGATAAAATTTGGTATGACCGTTCATATGTATGTAAGTCATCTTTTAAGATGATATTTACTATTATAAGAGAACCACTAGTGTAAGAAACTTTGATGTCACGACATTCATTAGACGGTTACTTTTTAATGGCAATGCCGATAACGTAAAATTATTTTTTTTCATAAAGATACATTCAATATTAAACTTTTCTCTCTTTGTATAATTTGTGATATATGTTACGGTTCACACAGAAAAAAATAAAACTTAAGTGGCTGCACCTTGAAATTTTTATAACAAATTTTATCTAGCACTTAAGTTTTATTTTTTTCTGTGTGAACCGTAACAGATATCACTAATTATACAGTGAGAAAAAAGTGTACTATTGAATGTATCTTTATGAAAAAAAAAAATAATTTTACGATATCGGCATTGCCATTAAAAAGTTACCGTCTAATTAATATTGTGACATCTAAGTTTCTTACATAGTGTTTCTCTAATAATAGCAAATATCATCTTAAAAGAGACTTACATCCATATGTACGGTCATACTAAATTTCATCTAAATCGAACAAAAGGTTGATATTATAAAAAAAAAATTTTTAGAAGAACTTTGAAGCAGAATACTGGCTAATTAGTGCACTTTTGGGTAAGGGTAAGTTTAGTTAAATCATCTTATTTTAACCTCAGGAATCTGTGGTTAAGCCATGTCCCACTATTTCCAAGACACCCTGTATATAAATAATATATATGAGATTTTTTTATTATTATTTTTATTTATTGTTGTTACTATTGTAATAGTCCTGAAGAAGCCACAAATAATGGCGAAACATCATAGTTAGACTTAGTAAAAGTAATTATTCATATGCAGTGATTTTTTTTAAATCCAGTCAATAGTTGTGTATATTTGTATGTTCTTTACCCCTTTTTATAATGTTAAGAAATATTTATTAGTTAAGAGTAGTTAGTTGTATATTAGTAATAATTAAATAAAAACTTAGTTATTAAATTGACAATATGCACCCTTCATTACTAAAGTTTGCATATCTTCATTTTTAAAGGTACACTGTAAAAAAAGATCATGTAAAATTACTACAATTATTGTTGGTCACTTTGTAACCAACAATAATTGTGGTAAAAATTACATAGAAATGTTTTTTTACAGTCTGTATATAAGCTAAGGAAATATACAGTTTAAATGTAATTTTACATATTAGATTGTAAACTATAAAAAAATTCATTTTGTACGTGTAAATATTTACATATACATTATGTATTTTTTAATTTAAATAATGTAAAAAACCTAAAATGAAATGTAAATTTCATTTTAAAGAAGTTTTCATTTACTACAATGTTATGTAAAAAATTTCTACTGAAATGTAATACTTACACTTTAGGATGTAATATATGTAATCTGTAATGTAAAAATAAATTCATGTAATGTAAGTTATACATATAGAAATGTAATAGTTCCACTTTAAAATGTATTAATTACACTTCTTTAATGTACATAATGCATCTCTAAATGTAATGGTTACATTTTTAATGTACTAACTTATATCTCACGAGGTTATTCCATGTTAGACAAGGAAAATAAAAGTATAAATATTTGTATAAAGAATTATATTATTGTAAATATACAAAAAATAACAATAATCAGTCGAAGTAGGTATTACTAATACAATAATATAATTAAAAAAATATATATTCTAAAAATATAAATTAAAAATACTACATGAAAAATATTTGCAGTAGAATCTCATTAAAGTGAATATACTATTTTGCTCAATGTTCATCGAGTAAATGTGAAATATAATAATACGTTAATTTTTTGAATTCACGAGATTGAGATTCCACTGAATTTGACGTAGCACTAAAGAAAATCAGTCTATGGTGAATTAATCTTTTTTATTTTATTCATGAAACTAATTATTTTGCTCACATAGATGTTTTTGCTTCGACATCCAGTTTCTGGATATATTTTCAGTAAGTACCTTTGGAGTAGTTCCAGTGTGCAGCAAATATTTTTATTATACTGCATATTCAAATTAAAATGCAAACTGAATGCGACTTCTAAGGCGTTTTGAAAACAATATGTTCCACTATTTATGATTTTGTCTTCCACGGATACATAATAAATATTTTTAGATTCGTCATCTAAAAAGAAAAAAAAACAAAAGAAAAATTAATTTAATTGGCTAATGTTTTTATAATTCAATCAGTTACAGAATTTTCAAAAATTTTCAGATAAGATTTGTTTTGTTACTGCTCTACAGATTCCTATTTTGGCGATAATAGGGTCCTCCACTCAATTTTTTTATTATTTTAAATGAAAGGTTGTTTAATTTCGAAGCAACTCATAGTATTAAAAAGTCATAATTGCTTTTAGTTTTTGAAATATTTGAGATCTTAAGCATCTGTATATCTACATCACAAACTATTGCTATCTTTCTCTCACCAGTTTCTGTAGTAGGCTGCGCGACAAAGATAGCAACAGTTGTGACAGATATATGGATGCTTAAAATCTCAAATATGTCAAAAACTAACAATTAAAAAAAATTTCGTCCCAATCATGAATTTTCCTTATCTACTTTCACATTTTACTCAATTTTCTGTTATGGTGGAGGACCCTATTATTGTTTTCAAATTTATTTTTTTCAATTTTTAAAAATTGATTAGTTTTACAATGACAAATAAATTGAATAATATTTTAATAAACACTTATTTTTAAATGACTTTTAAGTAAAATAATTTGGATTCATATTACTCAAGTTTTTCTCATCATAATTACAACAAAATACAATTTTACCTTGTACTCCAAAAATCGAAGGTGCCATTGATTTACTATTCAAATCTGATAGTTGAGTTCCCAGCTGAAATAAAATCAATGTTAGTTTAAATAACCTATAAATTTCAGTAATAGTATTGCATACCTCAAATTCCTGAAAAAAGTATGTTATATCTTCTTTGAAGTATAGTGCAATATATTTTAAGGCATTAATACATTTTAAGTCTGCAGATAGCTCGGTTACATCACAATCGGTATTAACGCCTTTTGCTTTAACAAATGTGAATATTTTGATACACTTTTCTAAAAGATTCTGTGTTAAAACTTTTATTTCATGTCCCATCAGTTTATTGTAATGCCACTTTATAACTATGTCGTCAAGTAAAATTGGCCATTCCTTTTTTATATCATCAATAGTTGGTGGTACCGGATTATTAAGAAATAATCTTTGTGCAGGATAAGTTTTATCTAACATTAATAATTTTTTTTCTTCGTTTTCCCAAGTATTTGAATTTAATTTTTCTTTCATACTTTCAATTGAATCATTATCGGTGTCATTATTAGGTTGCCAGTTGGTACATCCAGCTCTGGTGTTACTCGTTAACTTTAATTTTTTAGCTGGTATTTTAAGTTCAGTTATGAGAGATCTTGTTTTATGTGGCCTATTTAAATAATTGTTACGATCTAATAATTTTGAAAATATTGTGTGAGTACCGTCACCTATAATTATCCCATCATCATCAATATCTCGAAGGACAGGATACTTGTCGCATATCCTTTTAGCGATTATTTTTAGGGCTTTTCTAGAAAGAAATGTCTTTACATCTCTCACTTTATTTATTATAAAGTGAACAATTTCATTTGTTGCTTGTTTACTGCGCTTTTCACTTTCTAGTTGTTGTTGTAGATTTACAGAAAGCTGATCCCAAGGAATTTGCAAGTTATACCATGTATTGTCGTTAACAGTTGTAGGTGTTTCAGGAGTAGATACTGCTGCTGGAGCTTGAGTAAGAATTAAGTCATCCTCTAATGAGTTGAAACTTCCATCGGCCAATTGTTCTATAATAGAAGACGTGGCCGTTATTGTTGACGAGCCACTAAGAGAACTAACTGAAGAATTAAAACTATTTACTGGACACCATTTTTCATTTTTTCCTAAAAGTATTATAACTTCTTGATTTAATAATACTAAAATTTCAGTACTAT
This sequence comes from Harpalus rubripes, assembly GCA_963082715.1. NCBI lineage: Eukaryota > Metazoa > Arthropoda > Insecta > Coleoptera > Carabidae > Harpalus > Harpalus rubripes. The sequence continues at coordinate 23,091,971 of OY720464.1, forward strand.
CAATTGTAGTTCCATCAGATTCCAAGGCTAAAGTAGTTCCGTTAATACCTAGTTTTTCTGAAGCTAAAAAAAAAATTAAAATAATCTCAATTGATTCTGATGCATTTAATAAAACTTACCCTGCAGAATTAATTTATCATAAAGGTCATCGGAATTTTCTAGCATAATGAATGTTTTTTTCTCTCTTGTAACATCCCACACTTTAAACAAATATTTGTTCGACATTTTCTGAAAGCGTTATATATTATTAAATTTTATACCAATAATTTTAATACACATACCAATCATAATGAATCTAAAGGAGCTTGTTTAAATGAAAATAAATCTTTTGAATCATATTTTAAATGCAATACTGGTTCATAACTGTTCATATCTGTTAGGCTAATACATAAGTAATTGTTACATTCATGATTAAACATTTCATATAAACCTATATCTGAATTAAAAATTACTTCATATTTTTCTCCAATAAAATATGCGTCATTATATTCTTTATTAATTAAAATAAAACAAATTTTGCACAACATGTATGTACCTCGAGTAGTCGTATAACAAGATACAAAATTATTCGTTTTATATGTAGTACCATTAATTGTTGCAAAATTACAGATGAACTTGGGATTATCAAAATTACAATATTTTAAAACAGCATTATTGACGTTTTTAGAATAGTTTTGAGGTATATATTGCATAGCCTGATCAGCAATTATTTTATCAGGTAAATAGCATCCTTGGGAGAACAATAATGATTGTAGTTGTTGATGCTTCTCACTCAGCATTTTTGGTATATTTTTATAATTTTGACAATGTTTAACGACGTTTTTAAAATAACGGTGCTTACTTTCGAAGCGCATAGTCCACAAATGACGTAATGGACCAAGTTTTGTTATTAAGTTCGGATAATGCATTAAATAATGATGTTTTGGTCTTAAATTGTAATTAGGAAATAATTTTATTCGGAATTCTATATACTCATTTATCAAGTAACGTAATTTGGCTATTTGTCCAATTGAAATTCTAGAAGAAAGTAAAATGGAACACAACTCTTTTAATGTTAGTAACATCTGCCATACAGGGTCAGAGTAATCCGTGATTTTTTCAAAAATTGCAAAAACTATTACTTGCATTAATTTCATGATGTCACTAGCTGTGCCACAAATTTTTTTCCCTTTTTTAATTTCAGGCATAGTATAAAAACAGAAATCGGACTCAAATTTAATACTCTTTAACTTGGCATTTAAATAATTATAATTAAAATATTTCTTTTCCACTAAATTCTGAAGAATATATGACAAATCATAAGGTATGATTCCTTCATATAGATCATGAGCCATACAAGGAGGCAATCCTGGATTACACACGTGAAAATTTTCCAATATGTTTAAGCAAGAAGATGTTTTAACACCTCTACTATTTAAATTGTTATTTAAAGCTGATATATCGCATTCATATGAATCTACCGTTCGTAAAGTCTGAACCGAAATATTGCCTGCCAGTAAATCTTCACGTGTTATGTAACAGTATCTGCAGAAATACGTGCTTGTACTAAAATTTTCACTGAATCCACCTATTTGATGACATCCTAAGTTATCTCCAGTTACAACAATTACTGACCCATAAATAGTTTCTGACTCTATTTTCAGTCCATATTTTTCCAAAAAGCAGATATCTTTTAAAATTATTTCAAAAACAGCTCGAAACCCAAAGTGAGCAATATATTTTTCATTGCATAATGCAACCAATTGTATATGGTCTACTTGAGTTCTATATTGTGGTGGTAAATTGCTCAATACCATATAAATACCTAACATTTTATGTTTATTTTTTGAAGATCCTAATGGATTGCAGATTTCAAAGGCATCTTGAAATAAAATTAAACGTAAAGCATTATTATTATTAATATAAAAACGATTGTCCTTGAAAATTTGACCATCTGTAATATCTTCATAATGATTTGTATTACAATTTAATTTAGTTCTCAAATAATTTTTAATTTGTTGATTATTTAACAAACATTTTATTGTTTCTAATACTGGTATGTAGTAAAACTGGCATAACTGATGTTTATCATTTCTTCCTAATGTTACTGCTACTGGTGGTACGTAAGAAAAATTATTCTTATAAAACTCTTTTCTAGTGTATGTAGATCTTAAACTACCATTTACTGAATTATGAGCCTTTTGAAACAAATCGTTGTGTTCTGGATTCACTACATTATCAATAGAAGAAGAATTACTGTAATTCTTTTTAATAAATGTTTGTATATTCTCATTTGTTATTTTATTTAAATCAGCCATCCCTTCTATCATTGTTTGTAAGACGGTATCAGTTAAAAAATGTTTCGCCTGAAGTTTTAAATACATACTAGCAAGTGTTCTAATATACAGATCATCAAAATTATCATCTTTATTGTTTTCACTTATATTATCATCTGCATCAATTTTGTTTTGAACATCTGACAATAAGTTCATATCCAGAATACTGTTTGTGCTCATATTATTATTTTTTCGAATATTTTCACTATTTGTATTCGAGTAAGTATTTTCGTAATGTTTCCGATGAATGTGCTGTTTAAAGGATACAATATTTTTTAAATTTAATTTGTTACACTGTTCAAAAGGACAAACAATTACACAGTTATTTTCATAATGGGTTCTCATATGGTTGATTAATGTATTTCTGAAAATATTTTCATCACAATCAACAACTTTACATTTCATTGAATGGTCAATAAAATCATCGTTTGTTCTTTCATGTCTTCTAACAACATGCATTTTATAATTAACGTATTTTTGAAATCTTTGATAACAGTTTGCATACAAACAAAGAAATAATCCTCTATGAATTTTTCTGTGTAAATATAAATGCATATTGTATCGTTTTAAAATTTTAAAATTTGCTTCACACATATTACACTGATATATCATTTTATTTAAATTTTTTGCAGACAGTTATTACTATGAAAAACACCAACACTACTATATTATTGCCGCCGATACTACCTATTATAGTTTTAACCAAAAACACGCTCTTAAAATACTGCGCAATTTAATCTTACAAAGTTTATGTAAATTTACATTCATTTTTTAAAAATGTGTACTTTCACCTAATATGTATGTATTTTTTTGAACAAATGTAAAATTATTACTTACCAATAATTTTCAAATAATTATTATTATGCAGATTTTTGTAAATGGCTATCAGTACCTATTTTTCTGAAAATAAGTGTTTCATAATCCTCATATCCTTTATTGCCTTCATCAATATTAACGACAATACGAAAATATTACACCTTACTTTCTGAGTTTCTAAAAAAAAAAAAACAAATCAGCAGAACCTGCAAATTGGAAACATTAAATACAAATTTAAACTCTGTATTAATATGTTTGATGTATTTTATAACAGCAGAATAGTAATGATAATTTTCCAATTTAAATGTATATTTACACACATTTCTTAAAAATGTAATTTTACTGTGAAATATGTATTACATATTTTTAAAAGTAACTTTGAGAATTTAATAAAGTAACTATGTTAATAAGACATCTACTAGTAAAACTTATTTGTAGATAACATTTTCATTTCTCACAGAAGCAGGTACTTTACATATGTACACATAACCTAACATGCAATAAATAAATGAAACGATGGTAAAACGAATTACAATTTTAATAAAGAATCTTTATTAATACAATAAAGTAAATACTCACCAAATTTTAATAATTAATAAATTTCATATATAATATTTCTCTTACACTTATCACAACTCGTCACTTCCAACCGCGCACAGTACGTTTGCATCACATATGACGCATAGGATTAATTTGCGCTTGCTGTTTCAATATTTTCCCGATAGATGGCGCATTTAATTTTTTGTTAAATAATATTTTTCTTACAAATAAAGGGGCTAGTAGCACAAGCCTGATTTAAAATATGTCAAATTACATTATTTAATAATAATAAATAATATTAAATTTATCAAAATATGATTTTAAAGCAGAACATAGTTTGTATTCAAGCAAATATTTAAAAGACATCTTTCTTTAAACATAAAGGTGAAATTAAATATTGAAATTTGAATTTGACATCTCTTTAAACAGTGTTTTAGATAAAAAGGGTTTGTGCTACCAGCCAATATTTACATTTTATTAGAAAAATTATACAAACAACAAATTAAAATTACACAAAAGATATGTCAAATTACTATAAAAATTGTATTGTTCTTTTTATATATATATTCTGTAATGTAATTTTACGAATTAAGATGCAAAAAACGTAATTTTTCCATATTGTCATTAAAATTACACTAAAAATATAAGAAAATTACATGAAATAATGTAATTTTCAAAGAAAATTGTACTTTTACTCTATATTTTTAGAAAACGTGTAAAATTAACAAATACTTTTAGAAGTACAGTAATTTTACACAAATATTTAATTTTCCATAAAATTTATAGTATTATTTACAATTAAAATTGTTGTAAAATTCCATTAATTTTTTACAGTGTAGGTACCACCTATATATTTATAAGCTCTGCAGGTGCTTTTACAAGCACCCTAGATCACATAAAAAAACTGTTTGTGAACAATATCCTAAACTAAAAATACAAATGTGGTTTACAATTATTAACCAATAGTAGCTATTTTAAAAAGTAATCTCTGATTAGCTTAATATGTACCTTATTTGTCTATTTAAACTAAAAACACAGTCATCCTATAAACTAAAATTGTCCTGTGAGTCCTGAAAAAAACTGCTGAAGGATCCTGTACCTTGTTTGCCTCCAGTGTGAATCCTGCCTCTTGCAATAAGTACAAAGTCCACTAGAACTATCACAACAGTAACAACAACCTGCAACTTGGCCATGTTCACTCACAGTCACTACACTAGGATCCCCATATCAACATCCATCAACACCAACAACCGTTACCATCACCTTCAATCACTGGCATCATCGGCGTGACGTAACAATGCTCTGTCCAGCAGCACTTCTTGGGCCGAAGGACGCGCAACGACTGCGGATTGGAGTCGAAAGGACCTCGATGCCGCACAGCGCAGGCGCAAAGGAAGAATCCTGCGAAACCGCATCTGTTTTCGTAAAAAATTGTTTTTGGAAATGGCAATTTGTTGGGTTGTTGCGATAACCGATACAGTAATGTAAAAGCGGTGGTAATATGTCCAAAGCGATAACACTCTGATGTAAATAAAGAGCAGAGGGATTTATTTTTATACGGGAAATTAGGTTTACACTTTCTATTCCTTTCAAATTGTAACGTGTTTTTCATTAGATGTATCGTAGGTTTCATTGACAAGTGACGTGTCACGTTTTTCTTCTTCTTAGTACATAGTAAAAAAATCTGATGTGGCCAACACATGAGCTCCCGTCAATTCCATGTTTGAAATAGTAATAAACTTTAAGTAAAGTATCACTTCCGGTTGATCGTTCGTAAACAAAATCTAATTTGTTCCAATAAATAGAAAAGTCTGTGATACCAAATTTTGGATTATATTTTATTATGTTTTTCCGGTTTATCATATAGGTTAGTCAAAATCTAATGTTGTTTCAAATTATACACGTGTTTTAAATACCAAATTTGAGAAGTTTTGGATCATGTTTTAATATATTTTTTCAAAAAGATCTGTTTATAGCTTCCTGTAAAGTAGTACTTCCGGTTTATCAATTTTAGAAAACATCTAATATATCGTTCTCATTAATATAAAAGTCGAAATACCTAATTTGAAAAGTTTTCGATTGTATTAATTTATTTTTCACGAAAATCTGTTCTGAACTGCAAATAAAGTATCACTTTCGGTTTATCAATTTTAGCCAAAATGTAATATGTTGCTTCCTGTTACATAAAAGTCTTAAATACTAAATTTGACAAGTTTTAGAATATATCATATTATATTTTTCACAAAAATCTGTCCAGAGCTTCAAGTAAAGTATCACTTCCGATTTATCAATTTTAGAATAAATCTAACATGCCATTTTTATTAATATAAAAGTCTTAAATACCAAATGTGAAAAGTTTTCGATTGTATCAATATATTTTTCAAGAAAAGAAACCCAAAATCCAATCGACTCGGGATATGTGTGCAGGAAGCTTAAACACGGAAAATAAATATATTTGGAAGTTTTTTATAAGAGTTATCGTGGACGAAAAAATCGTCACACACACACACACACTCGCACACGCACACACATGCACGCACGCACGCACACGCGCACACACACGCACACGCACACGCACACACACACACACACATCATCGTAAAAGTAGTAAAAACGTATTGTGGGGACCCTAATTCATGCTTATTTACTGAAAACTCACCATCGAATTTTTGGGACGACTACATTACCTCCCTTACCTATGGCATGACGGGAGGTAAAAATTAGGCCCGTGTTAAATTTGTATTGTATAATTTTTACACATAATGAAAATTAATTTCAATAATTTAACACTGTGGAAGTCTTAACTACTCTAATATAAAAAAGGTTGCTTATCCTCTCTATTCTTTGTAATATGTTTATTATTAAACTTAAGTATTATAAATTTCATCGATGTTATCATAAATAAAAATAAATAAATAAATATATCATCATGGCATATTACCCATTGCTGGGTGTGCCAATCTGCTTTGTATGCAGATATCGGTAATGATAAAAAACCCAAAATTCAATGGGGTAACTGTCTACAACGTAGAATTAAAATAGTATATTAAAACATAAGTTACAGAAGGCAACCTTGTCAAACATGAGTTTTAATATCGAACACAAGCGCGTAGCAGTGAGTTTCGGGTTTCATTTACATTTACTACGTTTTTACGCAGTTTTGAGAATGGTTTCAGTTTTCAGTCAAAATTAGGTGAAACTGTTTACATGCGATTTTCAAAACAGATTTACAGATTGATATGAAAACAGTTTCAGCGCATGCGTATTTGGCTGATGTAAAAACGTTTTGAAAACTTAGTAATTATATTTTTATAAAAATAGTTGACAATTTCCATCAACGGAAATTTTTGATAGATTATAGTTAGGTTGGTAACAACGATTTGTGTTTTTATTCTATCCGTTCCCAAGATATTTTGTGTATTTAGTGTGTCATATCAATCCCAAATAATAAAATGTCACCAAAAATCGTTAAAGAATGAAGCTCCTTCTATACTCCGTTCGTTGAAACGAGAGAATGTGAAACAAAGACAAGTCATTCTACTGGTCAAAAGAGGATAATTTTGCAGGTGAACCAGTAGAAGGTCTTGTTTCTGTTCCTTATTTTCTCGATTCAATATGCGTGCTGGAATATGTCATTCTAATTCCGAAACAAAAAAAAAAATACTTTAATATGAGAACTTTGATGTAATAATTTAGTTCTTATGCCGATACATACAAAAATAAAACTTACCCGAAGATTTTAGTAACGTCCATTAGATGGCAGGTAACTTCCAGTTTGTATCCCTAACGACCTGTGTTACATTACGGAAGTTGGAAACAGTTAAGATGTTCAAATATTACTAATTGACACATGCCAGTGTCAAGTGCTATAATTTACCTCACCAGCATCCGCGTGTGGTAATTCTGTTGGAAACATACAATCTTTCTCAAGAAACTTTGTACAGGAAATTTATATAAAATACACCTAATTTTCTTTCATTCATTATCTGTAGTACCCAAGCGTATTCTTATAGGATAAACCTAAGGTTGTCACTTGTATACTATCTCATTTTTACCAGATGTCACCTCACAGGTACTCTATGCTGGCGTAGAGAGTGCATCTATAGGGGTTACTTTTGTACCAATTAAAATTCGAAATAAGATTTGGCCCCGGTCGGAATCAAACCCGAGTTCCCTGATTCGCGAACAGACACTCAGGCAGACGGTCATGAGACCCCATTAAATAACTGGCAGAAACAAATTCAGGCATTAAATTATAATAAATGGACGTAGGCTTATTCCTTTAGCGCAAGGCTCATATGTATACCATATGGCTTATGGTGCGCAAAATTTTGAATAATGAACAACCTTTCGACGGTATTTGATAATTATTCGTTCTCTATAATTAATTAATTATTTAATTCAAAAGAAGTGTGTAAATATTATTTTTGCTAATTTAAATATTAATGTTTGTGTTATAGAATACATACTGCATGTAATGTTTTCAAATTATATCGATTAAAATATATGACCCTCTCATAAAATTATTTGTAGACATAATAGTTATTTGTATATCAAGGCCGCGAAATCACTCTTTAGCGTACCGAGAGAAAAATTGTCGCCGAGGCCGCTGGCGGCCGAGGCAAGACAATCTCGAGGGCGCTAAAAGATTTCGCGGACAAGGTATACACAATATTTTTTGTGCAACCGTAAAAAATATGTAATTACAAATTTTATTAATTTTCAACAGTTTCATTATAAATAGAAAGTTAGCTTTCAAGGTGGCTATGGGATTAACATTTGATAAACAAAACCATGCAATTCTCAAGTGTCAAAGTGATTGTTTACCGAATTTCGCGGCCGCTACCATGACAACGGTCGCGAAATCCAATTTCGCGGCCTCTATTGCGGCTGCGAAATATTTCGCGTCCGGTTGCACAAAAAATATATTATTTTATATAATATATAGTATATTATGTTATTAGGAGTAGAAAGTGGACATTTTACGGCCGAGACGCCAGTCGAGGCCAGGCAAGCTGGGTAACACACAAAAAATGGTGTTATACTCCGAATGACATACAATTTTTACTTCAAGTGCTTCAAAGAATTTAGAGGATTCCACCATTTTTTTATATAATTTCCTCTGAACGTATAAGTAAAATTAAGACTGTCGGTGAAAATCCGGGGTAAAAATTCCTATTAATAAGCGAGTTATAGTTCTCCGAAATTTGAAAATATAGGTGTGACGTCACGTATATAAGTTTTTATATCAAACTATTTTGTTCGTGGACCTAAATGTTCTTGAAATATATGCTATTTCTAAATTATATGTATAAAAAATAAATGAATATTATTATACTGTACAAGTCGACAAGATTTATAATTGGAAATGTATTTAAATTATTAAGTTTAATGGAAAATAATTATATTCAAATAAAAACTGTTTGAGAATTGCACTACTGGACTGATAGCCACGCCTCCGCTATTTGAATTTCTCTATTTCCATTGGTTGTAGGCTTCGCCACTAACTCGGTATTCGTTAAATATTTTTAGGTGGTCTTTGAGTCGCCAATCAAAATAATATATATGGATTTCATATAAGTGACGAGCTGCTAAAACAAAAACCCCTTTATTTCCAAAGTATTTCAATTATATCATTTTATTTCTTTATTAATATTCATTATCAAGCATATACTTTCACTATTTTTTATTAATTTCTCTTAATTCGATTAAGCTGTAATCCTTTATTGTAGAACTAGCAATTTCAGCCAAACCTGGCTATGTCCACTACAAAACACAATGTCAAATAATTTTCAATATGATCTGTGTCGCTGTGACAACCGCCGTCGCCAGCGGTAAACCAAGAAACTAACATTTTTTTACTAGTACAATAATGAGAACATTTTTGTACTAGGAAGACAATGAATATCTTCTATAATGTGTGTACAGTAGCATAATATGAATATTATAATACCCTTGAAGAAAAAATGGTTTTCATTTTATTTCATAATAATTTAAAACTATGTATATCTAATTACATTTAAAAGATATTGAATGAAACGAAGTTTTAATGTAATGAAAAATAAAACGTTTGATGTTGATGTGTGTTTACAAACATTCTGCAAATACCTCAAGGTTGTTTGCTAGTGTACCTAAATAATATGTTATTGCGTTTCTTATTGATTGCTTCTAAAATTCAATGCAGCGCAATTCTAATGGTTTATGTAGGTATTTCATTGTATAAGTTAACAAAAGTATCTCAACTACTATTTTATTTTGTATTATAAACAATAACAAAAAGGAAGACATATAGTTTTTTAACAAAACTGTTCCTTTTGCTTGTGAAAATTTAGTGCAATAGGTATTGATAATAATAGCAGTGATGAAGGATATAATGAACCTTTACCGCCCTATCCTACTGTATACGATACAATTATTATAGCCAAAAAATATTTTGTTACGTATAGAGGGGCAAAAGAAAAAGGTTACGCATGCGAACGAAATTTGATGCCCGACGCATAGTGGAGGCCTTTCATTCGTCCAAGGGTGTAAACTTCTTTAGGCCTGAGGTAACGTTTTACGCACTACTGCAATCATACGAAATGTTTTTAAATAAATTTTTAAATCCATTTAAAGCTTGTTGACATGTAAAAATATTAAGTGGCCAGGTGGCCATGCCACAAAATAATAAGACGCATGTTTTTTTAAATGTCAAATTTGGAGTGTTGTGGAAATTTTTAAAGATATTCCTCAAACAATTCAAATAAAAGCTAGTGAAACTTGAGCGAAACTGATATCTTTTTTACCTCCCGCTACTCTTGGTAAGGGAGGTATAGGGATCGTGCTAAAAATCGCATATCGATATTTTGATAAATGACAACGTTTTAAGGTCCCTAGAATCCGATTTTAACATTTTCACGATGATGTCTGTGTGTACGTGTATACGTGTGTATGTGTGTGTATGTGTGTGTGTGTGCGTGCGTGTGTGTGTGTGTGTGTGTGTGGATCCTTTACGTTTTAAGGTCCCTAGAATCCAATTTTAACATTTTCACGATGATGTCTGTGATCGTTCACCCTTAACTCAAATACTATCATTCAGAAAATTTTACCTTATTCTAATATGGGAAGAGACTATTCGATTTTGGTGTACGAGTATATCAGATAATCGGAAATGGCACTTTATTTGATGCTCAAAATAGATTTTTTTTCGAAAAATACCTTCAAATGTTACTTTTGAAGATTTGTGTTATAAAAATTAAAGATTATTAAATTTTCTACAGATTTGTAAAAATACTTTTTCTATATATTTTATGGATAAATTTACAAAATATCTATAATTATAATCCCAGAGCCTTCGCTTTGAACAAGCGCAAAACTCCTTGGTTACACAGTTCATATCTCAAGTGTATGTAACTGACAGATAAATGTCACTGTCAAAGAATTAATCATTTCAAAATAGTAACGTTCTCAAAAGAAAATAGTAAATAGGACCATAGTTATTCGGAAAGGATCGTAATACAGTTTCCGCAATAACTAAATATGTAAGTATGTATATTTAAATTAATAAAAGTTAAATAGCCAGAAGTTTGGGAGTTGGCCACATCAGATTTTTTAAAATAATAATGTTGATTACATTGCATTGTATTGTAATGTAGTTTTGATGTTTTTTAACCAGTCGCCGGGCGTTTACTCTACTTTACCGCCCGCAAGATATAATCTTTCAGTTTCAGCCATGGTAATTCAGATGTAAACAAACAACTTTAATGCAATTGTGCGTAAAAAATACTGTTTAAATATTTTACATGCAGTCTAGTTTTATTTTGAACACTTTATACCGAATAATTGTACATACCGTCGTTAGAAAGACATTCATATTAATTTTTCAAATCAATTCATGTTGTGCCTATGAGTAATAAATCAATATAGTTTTATGGTTTCTATTAATAGAATAGACATAAAAAATTAAACCTTTATTCATTAATGATACTGATTCAATTTTCAGATTGTTATTTTTTATTTGTAATTAATCCAAATTGAAAAAAAAATGTACTGTAATAAGTATTTATTGATATGAACAAAATAATTCTCGTTAATAAAAATCCTGCATTATGTTTGATATTCAAATTTATATAATTTATAATATTCATTATAAATGCAAAACACACTTCTGTGTAATAAAACGCTCAAGTTATCATGATCTGAAAATAAATGTAAAAGTTTTATGGCTAATATAAATGAGCTATAAAATAATATTATGAAATTTACTGCCTTTATATAGACAAATATATGAAAAATTTTATAATATTACTTTATTTGCATTAGTTTTTTTTTTTTTGTTTAATATTTTACCTTCATCTTTCATTTTAAAATATATGTAGTATGTAGGTACATACGGTCCTTCCAAAATACATGTTAAATTTAAAGTAATGAATTCTTGTCTATAATATTTGATAAGTTATTGAATATTTTTATCATGATGACTTATATACACTATAACTTCAAATATTACTTATATGTAATATTAAAAAAATCTGGTGTGGCCAACACAATACCTCGCGCCATTTACTGTCCGAGTCTCAAAAAAAGATTAAGCTAATCCTTATTTTTGGATTAGCGAATTTTATATAGTCTAATCTAATCCTTTTTTAAAACCCCTCAATAGGATTAAATCCCAATTACAGAGTGGCTTCACATTCAAACATCCATGCATTAGTGGGATTCGAACCCAGAGCCCCGAGGGCACTCATGACATGAGGCGTTGCTCTAACTATTGAAGCACCGGAACTGTAATAAAATGAAGATTAAATTTTAAATACAGGGATAGAATTGAATTCACTAATGCAAAAATGAGAATTAGCTTAAATATTTTTGAGAATCGTTAATTTTTATTAATCTAAGTACATACCTATATATTTACTTATGATGGAAACTGTATTGAATTCCTTTTCTGTTGTTCTATTTACATTTTCCTAATATTATTTTGAAATGATTAGTTCTTTGATAGGGGCATTTATCTGTCATTCACATACATTTGAATAACTGCGTTTTGTTTGTTTAAAGCTTAGGCTCTGGGATTTAAAATATAGATAATTTTATAAATTTATCCATAAAATATATAGAAAAAGTATTAGAGCAAATCTATAGAAAATTTACTAATCTTTAATTTTTATAATAACATTAATCTTGAAAAATAACATTTAAAGGTATTTTTCGAAGAAAAACTATTTTGAGCTTTTAGTAAAGTTCCATTTCCGGTTATCCGATTTTCACCAAAATCTAATGGGCTCTTTCCAAAACCGAAAAAGTTCGAAATACAAGATTTCAAAATTTTCTGAATGATAGTATTTGAGTTAGATTGGAGGATCCATACACACATACACACAGACATAATCGTGAAAATGTTAAAATTAGATTCTAGGGACCTTCACAGGTGGTCATTTACCAAAATCTCGATATGCGATTTTTAGCACGATCCCTATACCTCCCTTACCAAGGATAGCGGGAGGTAAATATTATGAACTAGATATACGAGAATACCAATAACTTTTACTTATTTATACAGGTGTTCCATGACGAGCTACGAGCTTGCACTATCTTTATCTTAAAAAAATATTTTAAAAAATTTGGTATCAAGGAGTTACTAAAAAGCTATTAATTTTCTATATAGGATATGCTATATAAACTACGCTTTTATTAACAAATAATTCGTTTAGACATTTAGATAATAAAAAAAATGGGATGTTTCATTTTTTAAATTTTTGGAACTTTTATTGCAATGTTGACGCAGAATTTACATTTTTCAAAAAATGTCCATTATGTGTTTGTAGTAGTGTAAATAAAAGCTTTCTTTATAAAATTGTTTTTATATATTATAGAAATTCCTAAAGAGTAATAAAGAAGTCGCCATTTTTAGAAAAAAAAAACTTGGATTGTTACAGCAGAAATGGTTGATAATAGTCATAGTAAAATGTTTTTACCTATTGTTGCAATTGATAATATTTTAGTTGAAACGGGCATGTCGGAGAACTCCATTGATACCAAGTTTTGTAAAATAATATTACAGAGTTTTTAAAATAATAGTATATAAAAGAACGAATGTCATAATTGTCATTTTATTTTGTGAAAAGGAACAAAACCATTGACAATTATGAAATGAGTTCTTTATCCAATTTTTTCTATTTTGCGCCTTATATTCCATTTTCAATTAAAAAATCGCAGTTTCATAATTTAGGGAATTTGGTTTTAGTTATACTAATTCAAACTCTATTTTTGTTAACACCAACTATTTACGATATTTTCTATTTCTTTCTAACTTTATCACTATTATTTCTTCTCTTCTTTTTATTCTTACTGTTAAATAAAATTCTTAACAATCGTTTGTGTTCGTTTATTTAGTGAGATACAAAATTTGATATTTTTGACATTCATAACCACCAACCTTAAAAAAAATTAATTGTTCTAATCTTTACAAAACTCGAATAAGATATTAACGCTGTATATAATTAAACGTTCAACTACCTACCGTTTTTGTTAAAAAGAAATTAAAATGCTGTTCCGCGTTTTTTTACATCATGACTTTATTATAAAAGGAAAGTTCATATACCTTGCCGTGTAATTCACAAATATGCTGTATAAATGACTTTCCTTTACATAAATATAATAACCTAATTTTATTTATCTTTCATCATTTTATATCAAATATTTATTCTCAACTCCATTCAGTTTTCTATTTATCGATACAATAAGATATCAATTTTAACCATCACAATACTTGACTATTCCTTTAGGAAATATAAATAACTTTACAGAGGGAGTAAGCTTAAAGCAGCAACCATCAATTTGTAGATTAGACATAGCTGTCGCTTGTGAATGCAGCTACCGTAACCACAATTGCCTTAACCATGGTAACTAACGCGGTACACCAGTAATGGTCATGTATTAGTCCAAGAGATAGACACATTGAACGGAGGGAATTACGTAAGGTTCTTTCATGGTTCAGTTTATACTACATCTATTGTCACATTTATGTATTACATATTGGCCCACAATAGTTGTCACATTTGTAAATAAATAATACAATCACGAAAAACAAAAATATTAGTAATAACAATTCTACATATTAATAATAATTATAACAATTATAAGTTATTTAATAGTAGGTAGCAAGCTATGATATTTTGAAATAAATTTGTTTGACATTTTAATCTAGTTGTTTACAACGTTAATTGTGACGGTTGTTAAATATAATTGAATGTTGTTTAAATACATAATTTTTAAGTAATCCTTTCCCCAAGAAATCATGGAATTGAGCAAAAAGCCATTATTGAGTTGTGATTTTTTACAATTTTAAGCGTGGCTTAATCCGTCAAGAATACTTTGAGGAAATCCATCGAGTGTTTGGTGGTCGTGTTCCTTAAGCAGGCTTTATAGATTGCATAGAATAGAATAGAACAGAATAGAATAGCACAGGGAATAAAAATATAAACCAGTGCTTATGTACGGAACCATTTATATTTGCATAGAATGGAATAGAATAGCACAGAATAGAATACGAAATAACCAAATTTTATTTCCTGTTCTATTCTATTCCTCTTCCTATTCCATTTGGGTTACTCCGATGCTATTTTTGTGATTCCTGTGCAACTTTTTCTAGTAATTTCGTAAATAAGGATACATCCATACGGGTGTACTTAAAAAAAAACTGATCGCTATCTGTACTTTTCATTTCATCTCGTAGAAATAAATAATAAATATTTATTAATCATTCTGTCACAAATCATACAATTGTCAAAATGACAAATCTACTTCACAAACAGTGAAATTAGCGCCCAAGAATATTCAATTTACTCTAAAAGTGACATTTTATTCCATTCCATGTAAACTATAAATGGTCTTAAAAATTTTTATTCCTATTCTGTTCTATTCCTTAATCCATTTTATTCCATTCTGTTCTATGCACTCTATAAAGCAGACTTTAGGTACCGTAAAGCGGTGGCGGTGGTACAATGAATTTCAGCGTGGTCGACTTTCCTTAAATGACAGTTTTCGAGCTCCTAAGCCAAAAACAACAGTTACCGAAAAGAATATTGGTCTTGTTCAGAATACGATTAAAGAGGACCGGCATGTTACTATTAGGAATATTCAATCAACTTTAAACATTGGTGTGAAAGTTGAATTCCCCACAATTTGACTCCAGTCAAAAAGAAAACCGTTTGAGATGGTGCAGATCTACACTATATCGCTCTGACAATGGATCGTCTCAATTGGCGAACAACATCATTAGAGGTGAAACATAAAAACACTGCTATGATCTCAAAAAAAAAGCAACAGTCGGCAGTTTGGATCTTTGAGAATGGTGATTAATAATACTTGACTTGTATAATTGCCTTTATTTTCCTTTGAAATCACTCAATTACACAAATGCTATAACTCACATGCACATTTCGTGTCGACTCTCGACTCTGACCTTCTCTTACATTCTTGCCAATTGTCTCTTACTAAAGTAACTAAAATATCAGTTCTTCTTCTTCTCACCGTCTTACATAAATTAATTTAAAATTATATTACACTATTAAACATCCCGCCCGCCTTGAAAGGGCAAAGCACTTTCAATATCTGGAGGGAGGAAACACACTTTAGTTAAGGCGCGTTTCACGAGACTGTTAGATGTTTTTATTGTAACCACTCGCACTGCACCGTCTTGCCCAGGATGTAGTTCTGTGATTCGGCCCAGTTTCCAGGCTAATGGTGGAAGATTATCCTCGATGATGACCACCAAATCACCCTTCTTTGGATTGCTTCCCTTGGTGTTCCATTTATATCGCATTTGGAGTTGATGAAGATACTCCTTCTGCCATCTTTGCCAGAAGTGCTTGATCATGGTTTGTACATGTGCAAAGAGAGACATGTTACTAATCCGGTCAGGTATTTGTGGTTGGAAAATTGTGGTCAATGGTCTGCCAATGAGGAAGTGGCCAGGTGTGAGAGGATTTAAATCGTTTGGGTTGTCACTAAGTGAGGATATAGGTCGGGAATTCAAAATTGCTTCGACTTGTACCAACAATGTGTTCATTTGTTCTAAAGTAAGTATTGTGTTACCAACAACGCGTTTCATGTGTGTTTTTACCGACCGAACACCCGATTCCCACAAACCTCCCATGTGAGGGCTTCTAGGTGGAATGAACTTCCACTGAATAAAATCTTCTGCTAAGGTTTTTTCAACATTCGATGATTTTATTACATTGTGTAATTCTCTGTTAGCGCCCGTAAAGTTGGTCGCATTGTCGCTATAAATGATGGAAGGTTTACCACGTCTCGCACAAAATCGTCTTAACGCGCCCAGAAAACATTCCGTGGTCAAGTCGCTAACCAACTCAATATGAATTGCCCTTGTAACAAAACATATGAAAATAGCTACGTAAGTTTTATACCTTTTTGGATTTCTCATTTTACGTTCCTTGACAAAAAAAGGACCGGCATAATCTACACCCGTTATTGAGAAAACTGGAGCTGGATTAACTCTATTATTAGGTAAGTCTCCCATAAGAAATTTCGACTTTTTGGGATTAACTCTGAAACATTTTACGCACGATCTAAAAACGTGTTTCGCTAGATTTTTACCGTTTAATGGCCAATAGGTTTGACGCAAATTATTTAACAAATTTTGTGGACCGCTATGCAATCCGATTTCATGTTCATGTTGTGCTATCATTTTAGTAAGATTGTCATATGCAGGTAATAAGATTTGATGCTGCTGATTAAAACCTATGTTTGCATTTTTCAATCTACCGCCCACTCGTAGAAGACCGGTGTCATCTAGAAATGGATTAAGAACCAATAATTTTGAATTGCGTGATATCGTCTTTGTTCTTTTAAGAGATTGAATTTCTTCACAGAAATAGTGATTCTGAACAACCTTTATTAATTTGTTTAATGTATTCTGTTTCTCTTCTACTGTGATAGGACCCTTTTCTTTGTTAGTTTTTATATTGCGAAAACGATAACAATAAGATATTACATTTAATAACTTGTGAAGTTTAGAATATCTCTGAAATATGGTCATATCGCATTCTGTCTTCGTAACTGTATTTGTACATGTTCTCAATTCTGGTATTTCATCTGGATATTCTATTTCATTGATCTGTACTCCACTCAGATCTTCTGCTAGCCAATGCGGCCCTATCCACCATAACTTGTTGTCTCTTAGTAGATTTGCGGTTGTGCCGCGTGATATCAAATCTGCAGGGTTTTCTTCTGATTTAACGTGATGCCATGATTTCGGATCTGTTAAGTTACGAATTGTTGCTACTCTATTGCCTACGTAAGTTGACCATGTAGCTGGCTCTGATTTTATCCAACATAGTACTATTTCGGAATCACTCCAGTGATACTGCTCTTGAATGTTGATGCTTAATGATTCTTTAACCTTTGTGATGAGTGTTGCTAAAAGTACTGCGGCACATAATTCTAGCCTGGGAATTGTTGTTGTCCTCAGTGGTGCTACCCTTGACTTTGTTGCTAATAGATTAACAGTTGCTTCATTGTTTGAAATAGTTTTGATGTACACGCATGCACCATATGCGCGTTCTGAAGCATCAGCAAAACCCATAAGACAAGCATGTACATTTGAGTTGACAGCATGTCTTGGTATTTCAATATTTTGCATATCGCGAATCGTATTTTTAAACTCACTCCATTTTTCTTGATGCGCTTTAGAGATAGGCTCATCCCATTCAAGTTTTTCATGCCACAGCTCTTGAATAATTAACTTAGGTACAATCGTTATTGGTGATACTAAACCCATTGGGTCGAATAGTTGAGCTGTTGCACCTAAAATTGTGCGTTTTGTAGCTTCTGGTGCTCGTATAGCTGTTGTATTCCAATTATACAACAATATATCTTCCTTTGAATTCCAAAAAACGCCCAGTGTTTTTATGGGTGTGTCTTTGAATTCACTTACTGAATTATCTGTGTCCGATAATTCTGGTACGTTGCTATTCCATTTTCTTAAATTGAATTTTGCAGTTTCCAATATTTTTACTATATTGTCACGTCTTTTCGTTAATTCTTCTATCGTGTCAGCACCCATTAGTAAATCATCCACATAGAAATTTTTCATGATTATATTGGCTTCTATTGGATAGTCAATTTTATTTTGTTCTGCTAAATTCATCAAACATTTTATAGCTAGGTATGGTGCTGAAGCCGTACCATATGTAACAGTATTTAGTTCATATATTTGCATTGGTTCGTTGTCTTCTTTTCTCCATAATATTCGTTGATATCTTCTATCTTCTGGGTGTATCAGAACCTGGCGATACATTTTTTCAATGTCACCTATTGCAACATATGATGACATTCTGAAGTTTATTAAAATTGTAAACAGGTCACTTTGTAATGTTGGACCCACGCATTGTATTTCATTTAATGATAGTCCTGACGTAGTTTTGCATGATGCGTCGAAGACCACTCTGAGCTTTGTGGTTGAACTGCTCTCCTTGAATACACCGTGGTGAGGTAAGTATACGGCTACTTCGTTTGGCGTAGGTATTACCTTTGTCATGTGATTTAGTGCTTCATATTCATCCATGAAGTTTGTATATGCTTCCTTTAACTTGCAGTTTCTGTTTAGTTTTCTTTCCAAAGATTGGAGTCTTTGTTCTGCTATGGCTTGTGAATCACCTAGTTCATTATTATTTTCTTTCAAAGGCATTCGTACTACGTAACGGCCTTGTAAATTTCGTGTAAAGGTTTCTTCAAAATGTTTTTCACAGAAGACTTCTTCTTGTGTCAATAATTTTGCATTATTGAATTCTTCTATTTGCCAAAAACGCTGCATTTGTTCATTTAGTTTATCTAACGTTAAACCCGTTATTAATTTGTTTGTTGATGGAGTATAAGTCATGTTGCCACATACAATCCATCCTAAATTTGTATCCTGTAAAATGGGACCACATGTGCCAAGTTTCATATGATTGCTCTTCAGGATATCCCAAAATATTGATGCGCCGATTAGAACGTCAATTTTGCTTCTTTCGTTGAACTTGGGATCAGCGAGTTTCAAATTTGGCGGTAATTTTAAATCGTTTTTATTAAACGTTACCAGCGGTAATTCTTCAGTTATACATGGTATCACTAAATAATTTGTTCTGAATTTATAGCGCAAATCCGTTGATTGAGCCTCTGCATAAACTTGATTATTTATCTTGAACTCATTTTTGCCTATTCCCGAAATCGAGTGTTTTAACGACGTTTTTGGCAATGCTAGTTTTCGAGCAAATTCATCAGTCATGAAGCACGACTGTGACCCTGAATCTAACAACGCGCGAGCTGAATATATTGTCCCAGTACTAGCTTTAAATTGCAATATAGCCGTTGATAATAATGTTTGAGTTTGTGTTCGATACGACAAATACGAACCTCCTTTGCTCACTTCATTGTTTTCTTCAACCATGTTTTGTTTGCTTTCGGGTTCGGTTTTGTACAAATGCAACAATGTATTATGCTTTTTATCGCAAGTTTTACAACGGTTTGATTTACAGTTTATAGCGAAATGTCCTTTCCGCAGACAATTTATACATGCTTTAAGTTCCTTTACACGATTAATTTTGGAGTCTGTAGTTAATTTCAAAAATGTTTCGCAACCGTATATCGAATGCCCATCTTTATCGCAATGTAAGCACGGTTTTCGTATATTTGACGCATATGTCGTTACCCTTTTATTTGAACTGAACCCCTTTGATGTGTCAACAATTGATTTTTTGACCGCGATTGCTTCAAGTGCACTCTGTTTTTGACTAAGAAATGATATGAATTCTTTATAAGTCGGTATATTATCTTTTGAAACATTTTCTGAGTTTATTCTTGTCTCCCATTCGCGATTCGTAGCGTTATCTAACTTGATTGAAAGTATTGGAACTATCAACGCGTCCCACTGTTCTGTGGGTTGATTTAAAGTTTTTAAACAACGCATATGCTTTTCCGAGCTATCAATTAAATTTCTAAGACTAATGTGCGATTCTTTTGTTATATTGTCTATTTCTAATAATGCTCTAACATGAGTGTGAACAATGCGCCTAGTATTGTTGTAGCGTTCTTTTAATAAATCAAATGCGATGTCATAGTTTGCATCAATTGTTTCAAATGATGTGAGTAGGTTAGCAGCTTCACCCTTTACAGAAGCCTTTAAATAGCATAACTTTTGAGCATTACTAATATTGTCATTTGAGTCTACTAACGCTTTAAAAGTATCAAAAAATTCCCGCCACAACGTAAAACTACCATCGAATGTTGGCAATGTTATGCGCGGAAGCTTTACGTTTGACATGTCTGTAGAACGCGTGGTGTTCGGCACTGGGCTGGCATTTAGATTTAGATCATCATTGCAAATTGAATTTGGACCTAACTTTACTTGAGTTTTGTTGCTAACTAAGGAAATATCTGAATGATTTGAAGCGACATCTGACACTTCTTCATTTTTATTGCGAATCTGTTTTGCCCGGGCCACAAGAGCAAAATAAATGTTTTGAACACTTTCGCGATCTTCGCTAATTTCATCTTCGGCTCTATTTTCGTGGGCCTCTATTTGAGTTTGAACGTCGTCGAATTGTTCGTATAATGGTTCGACCTTTGACAAACGCTCTTCAATGTTTATAACAATCGAGTCATCAATTTTATCCCCAATCCCGTCTAAATATTTTTTAAACAATGTTAATTGCTGCCTAATAGTACCTCTTTTTTGTTTTAATATACTTAATTCCATTGTTGTAATTGTGTCGAAGCAATTTTAAATGTAAAAAAATATAGAAAGGACTTACGGAAGGAAATTATAGTTGTCTTGTATGCTATCTCTCTTTTTCGCACGCCGTTCGCAATACTGCAGTGATCGTCGCTCTCTGTCGGCTGATGCGTCGTGTTCTTCCACGGTCTGGCGGCCACCCCTCAGCTTGGCTGTGATGCGTTGTTGAAATGGACTCGCCCAACCTTCATTCGCACAATTTTACGTTTTGTTTCAACGTTTTCACTATTTCTTGCTTTTGTGGTACGCAAATCCGTCTCGAATGGACCAAAGATATGATTAATAATACTTGACTTGTATAATTGCCTTTATTTTCCTTTGAAATCACTCAATTACACAAATGCTATAACTCACATGCACATTTCGTGTCGACTCTCGCCTCTGACCTTCTCTTACATTCTTGCCAATTGTCTCTTACTAAAGTAACTAAAATATCAGTTCTTCTTCTTCTCACCGTCTTACATAAATTAATTTAAAATTATATTACACTATTAAACAAATGGGTCGGCTCCAACAAAAGTTATTCGCGACAAAAGCTGAAACAAAAAGTTGGTAGCCATATTTTTTGGAATTATTGGACATGTTTGCACTGTATCAGTGAAGGTTCGTCGCACTTTTAATGCTAAATGGTACACTACCGTTTGTTTGCCTCAAGTTCTCCAAAATGTTCTCTAAAAACGTCCACGGTAAAGGATTATCTTGCATCAAGACAACGCTCGGCCGCACGCTGCTACTCGAACGACTGATTATTTGAATGCCCAAAACATTGAAACAAGGGGTCATTCGCCGTATAGTCCAGACCAGACACCTAATGATTCCTTTTTATTTCCACGTGTAAAGGATAATTTACGGGGTTTACGTTTTACATCGGCCGAAGAAGCTGTTGACGCATTTAAGATTGGAGAAAATGTTTTGGAGATTGGTTTTCACGGATGCAAGAATGTATTGAATGTGAAGGGGAATGCCTTGAAAAATTAAAAATAAATGTGTTTGCAAGTAAATTGTGTATTACTTTACTAGGCTCAGTGGAAAGAGAACAACCTTCGTATAAACAAAGTTGAATTTTCTCAAATTTTGAGTTCTACATCCAACGAAATATATCTGCGTATTTATCCAGCTACTTACTTAATAATACCTACTTTCAATAATTGTGTTTTTCTTTGTATCATTATGCTCTATTGAATTTTCCCTAAAGCCCATATGCCACGATGTACAGAGTGATGCCTAGAAACTTTCTTTTTTTGAAGGTGAATAAAATAAAAATTGGGTATTGCTGATAGACCAAATTTATTTTTGGATAATGAATGAACGTATTTAGAAGTTTTAAATCATACAGTTTTAAACAAAACCTCTTGAAGGTGGTGGCCACCGTTCTCTATGAACTGATGCAACCGATTTCTGAAGCTTCTCTCTACACGTTCCAACATTCAAGCTATTTGCTGCCGAATAAGATTCTTCAGCTAAAGCAGGGTTGTAGGGCGGTTATGTAAACCTCTGCCTTGAGATATCCCCGTTCTCCCGATGTAAGGGGGGGCCTACAAACCTGCTTCAGCTGATGAATCTTATTCGGTGGGAAATAGCCCGAATGTAGGACCGTGTAGAGAGGAGCTCTAGAGATTGCACCAGTACATGGAGAACGGTGCCGCCACTATCTTCAAGTTGCTTTGTTTAAAACTGCATGATTTAAAACTTCCAACTATGTACTTTCATTATCCAACAATAAATTTTGTCTATCAGCAATAATTTTTTATTTTATTCGCCTTAAAAAAAAATAAGTTTCTAGGCCCCACCCTGTATAATTCTACACAAAATTATAGACGGTCGCATATAGAAATTTTATCAAGGATTTTTCCTGTCTACAAAATTAAAAAAAGTTCTATTTTTATGGACAGAAAGTGCACACATTATTTTTGATGATAGGGGATTCCACCATTTTTTAAATATAATTTCATCTAAACGTATAAGTACAAATAAGACTGTCGGTAAAAATCCGGTAAAGCAATTCCTATTAATAAGCGAATTATAGTCCCCCGAAATTTGAAAATATAGATGTGACGTCACGAATATAAGTTTTTATATCAAACTGTTTTCTTCGTAGACCTAAATGTTTTTGAAATATATGCTATTTCTAAATTATTATTATAAAAAATAAATGAATATTATTATACTGTACAAGTCTACATGATTTATAATTGGAAGTGTATTTAAATAATTAAGTTTAATACAAACCATTTATATTTAAATAAAAATTGTTTGTGAATTGCGGTACTGGACTGATAGCCACGTCTCTGTCATTTGAATTTATCTACTTCCATTGATTGTAGGCTACCTCCCCCTAACTGGGTATTCGTTATGTATTTATAGGCCGCATTTGAGTCGCCAATAAAAATAATATATATGGAATTCATATGAGTGACGAGCTGCTATAACAAACACTCCCTTACATCCGAATTATTTCAATTATATCGTTTTATTTCTTTATTAATATTCATTATTAAGCATATACTTTCAATATTTTTTCATAATTTATCTTAATTCAATTGCGTTGTAGCTACCTATTATTGTAGTGGTTGGTTATTGTTCACATTTATAAATTTAATAAAATGTTATTAAATTTTCTGTAGGACCCGAGAGCAAATAAAAATGCACATAGAGTGTAATGAAGAACATCCATGTTTATAGCCAGAATTATGTACCAAATTTCATTCACAGTAACATATAGAATATTTGTATACATAAAATTCCGTCCATAAATTTATTCATAAATATTTTGTTCAGAGTTCAGAGTTCTATCCAAAATTATAAATCATGCAAACAATAGACAACTGAATTGTCGAAATAATATAAAGTCCACAAGATCTATTTCTGACATATTTTCTCACTAGAACTTAAGTGCCACCATTCGAAAGAAAAAAAAAATGGGTCTCAGGAGGCACCACAATTTCTTCATTGTAGATAGTTGCTAATCCTACAAGAATTCATTATAAAATATCAGATTATTATATATGTATATATATTAAATAAAATTTTCACAAAATATGAACAAATATACATCCAAAATTACTATTTGAATAACCCTGAATTTATGGCCTCGTGAGGTCACATTGGTCACACAAAATCAGTAGGCTAAACACGGTTTCTGACACGTCAGGTCGTTCTATACCCTCTAACCACGCAGCCTAACATGTAATTTAACATTATGAGTGTACGTAGGTCTCACGCGGCTAGAATGGTCAAAAAAGTGTGAGACCACGTTGGCAGGTAGCCCCCCCCCCCTACTAGGAAAACTACAGATTAGTGTATTTTTTATATTTTAATTGACATAATTTTTTGAATGGTGTGATTTAAAATTTAAATTGATTAACCAACAGGAATTTAGGTGAGTACTAAAAAATTTAGTAATTTTTCGATGTGAAAAATTCTGATTAGGCAATAATTATTCTAACATGTTCCAGAATGACTAAAATATTCATAAAATTTTCAGAAAAAAGTTCTAGACAGTTTAGGAATCATCCATCGCACCGAACAGGGCATGAAAATATTCGGAACCAATAAATTTTTACATATTTTTTTTGTATTGTAAATCGAATGAAAAACAGTGATTTTCAAGACACATTCTTTAATTCGTACTTGCGACAAAATGGGATTTCCTATCTAACACAATAATTTCGAACTCAAGGGCCTGAAATCCTCCCCTCTTCCCCCCATAAAAATTATCTAGTTACACCCATGGCACCACATGATACTTAAAGTGCTAAAGCCAAGTATTCTGTCTTCTGTTACGATTTTTACATCTAGGATATACTCGTAGATTTCTATTTTGGTGATTTTTTTATTCGGCAGTGGCATCTTGTATTATTTTTCACCTTCAAAGTGTTATAATAAAAATTGAAGAACGTTATTTCGTGAATTATTAGTAATATTAGCATTTATTATTATGCATTTACTTTATTATTTCTATTCATAGTTATACTTTTTGGTATAAAAAACTACAGCGGATTAACTTTTGAAAACCTTGGTTTTTTACATAATTTCATTGGTTGATTTGATAACAGAACATCACCTTACCTAAAAAAAATGATAATTATAATAATAAATACACAGTATCAATTTGTTTTTATATAATAAATTATCAATAATCAGAATAAAAAATGCGAATTAATTATTAATTCTTTTGCCTGCGGTTGTTTTTTTTAATATTAACAAAAAATTACATTTAAGCTTTATATTTCAAAAATCAGTGAACAAAGGATTCTATGGAATTACTATATTGCTATAATCACCATTAGGTCATTTCATTTAGTGCAATGTAATGTGCTTTGCTATATTGCTGTTAATGTATTCTATTTCAGTCTATGTACTATGTTTCTGCTAATGTTTCACTATCTATAAATAATCATTTTCTAACACACAATTGCAATGGATTATTATATAATTCTACCATTCGCTACAAACAATGAGAAATTATTTATTAATTTAGTACAACAGCAATGAGAAATTAATTTGAGACTTTTATTAGCAGCATGTGATTTACTGAAACAACCATTTGTCAATTTCACATGTGACAAAATTTTATGCAATTGAATTCAAAATTAAATGAAAACATTTAAACAGATGAATGGATTTGGCTAAAATTTAATCATGATTTTGTCCTGTCCCACTTTAAATCGTCGGAAATACATACGTAGTTAAATATGTTTGTTAATGGGGTTATAATCTATTTAATTGATCTACAATTAAAAATTTAACAATATATAGTAACGCAACCGGTTCGATCAGGTTTACGGTTTGGTGTTCTGTAAGGTCTGAAATTATTTACCGGTTTCTATTCGGAACGCGGATACTGAAATAGGTTGGTAAAAAGTCGGACCACGGCAACCACGAAATAATCGTAGTTTCTCTGGTATTTCTATCCTCACTACCGCCACTTTCAAACATCATCATAACAAAATCAAACGATATACGTCAATGTCGAATTTCTAAAGCGCATTAATGGTATTATTAATAATTATTATAGATGTAAGAATAAAAATATTATTTATATTGGTTATATTGTTGGTTGTCTTATTATTATTGGCATTAAATGTAATAAAATGTTCAATTTCGTTGTTATATTCATCATTTGGTTAATTTTTATATTTGTTAGGTTGAGTCAATATTAAATGTCATATAATTCAATGTCAATCTGTCCCGAAATAGATGAAAATATTCAGGAACCATGGTGTTTCAGAAATCAAAATACTGGTTTTTTGGTTAACTTACGGAACGTAGTATTAAAGTAGTTCGTTATGAAAAAGGTCATACTGAGAAACGCTCCAAATTATTGAATTTTTCTCATATAAACTGCTTTTTTTACAAAGCCAAAGAACTTTCGCAAGTCAATACCCTTCATTGCATGACTATGATAATTTTTTCCGTGCATAAAAACAAGGTATGCAGTTTGAAATTTTATTGTGAGAATCCATCATTCAATTAAAAAAATCCGATGTGCATAGCCAAGACATTACCTCATCAGTTCTATGTATTTTATGCAGGGTGTTAATACTAAGTGGTCACATCCGAAAATGATAGTTAGAACTCATTAAAACAAACAACTTTCCTTAGTTCCAAATTTTGATTTGGTGCCCTAATTCGTACTTATTGGAGTTCTTTTGTTTTTCAAAAAATCGTCATTCAAAACAAAATTTTTTGATAACCACTCTATTGATTTTCGAAACTAAAACATTTATAAAATCTCTAAACTATCTACTACAACATTTGTCCTAAACAGTTTTTTCAATGTATTCAAAAAAATCTTTATTTATTTACTTCAACTACAACGCAAGCCCGGCAGCGTGTTTCTGCTATTTTTACCTAAAAATTAAGCAAAATACGTACACAAATGATTAACTTTAATGTATTTAAATTTGAATAAAGACTTTTTTGGATATATTGAAAAAATTGAAGTTTCAAAAATCTGTGGAGAGGTTATCAAAAAATCTTGTTTTGAAATTTTTGGTCGATCGCCATTTTGTCATTTGAAAAAAAATAATTGTAAATGTTAATGTTTTACAGGGCCTAAGGATAATTTTGAAAGATATTTTTTTTCAATATGCCTTAAAATACGGAAGATATGACGATTTTTCGAAAAACAAAAGAACTCCAATAACTACGAATCGGGGCACAAAATCAAAAATTGGAACTAAGTAAAGTTGTTTGTTTTAATGATTTCTAACTACCATTTTTTGATGAGACGGCTTAGTATTAACACCCAGTATAAATTCCATGCACAAAGTTTCTGATAAGATTATATATTTCCAGTAAAACTATTTCACTAACATACTATGTAAATTGTACTTGACACTGACACCTGTCAATTAGTAATATTTGAACATCTTAACTGTTTTCATAATAGCAGAATAGGTTACAATATTTATGAAACTTATTTCTTTATAATATTTTGTCTAAATACATTGAATATGGATAAAAATGCAATTAAATCGTATAGAGAACAAAGTATTCTTTAATATTTATAATAACGTAAATTCTAAAAAAAATGTATTTAACTTTTAAGAGGTTCAAGTGAAGAGTTCCGGTGTTGGGGGTTCAACATTTATAACCAAAATCTAATCAGCACTTTATATGGTATGGAATACGAAAAAATTGCAATTTTTGGCTTTCTAGTTTTCGAGAAGTAATGTCGTCGAGATTTGCTCGAGATGAGAGTAGAAATTCGAGATCTCGATCGTATGGTTTTTATGTATTATATACATCTAATTAATATATACACAATAGTAATCAGTGTGTACATTAATATTCTTTTATTCATTTTAGATTTATTGGGTTTTAGTAAAATAAAATGCATAAATGACACTTATGGTATGATATACACTTCACGCCCGCACTACACGAATAAAAAATTATCATTACGAATATCTGCGTACAAGGCAAATTGACATACTCAGCAACTGGTAATAAGCCTCTTCTTTATCTACCATTTAAATTAAAGTCTGGTGACTTGTAAAATAATGTTTTAATCAGTGGTACTCGTTTATTATAACCCATGTTACTTGTAATGTTAATTTATTTACCATTGCTCGAGTAGGGATCGAGAGAAGGTAAAAAAGTATGACAAGACGAGATGCAGAGAAATCTCGTGTTGAAAATTCGAGACGAGTGTAGATTGTTTCTCGTCTCCCTTCATCCAGCTTTCGGAGACGGAAAAATCGTCATACACACACGCACACAGACTTACATATAGACAATACCGTAAAAATAGTTTAATTATTGTAGTAAATTTTAATCGACTCTTGATATAGATTTGGAGAGGTGAATTTTGAAATTTCAGATTTATTAAAATAATAATGATACACATAATCAAAAACATAGATTGGTGATGTCAAATTATAAGAAAAAAAATGCGTACATTGTATCAGTAGATCAATATAGAACAGTTCTATATTGACCTTCTTCAAGGACTGGTTCTCCATTAATTCACCCCTCCAAATTTAATTATTGTATTCTAAGGACCCTAAAACGTATTTTATTGTCGTTTTTTTTGACCAGAGACACGAGCTTCCTTACCTGTAGGAGACGGAGGGTCATAAAAACATCTATACAGGGTGTAAATGAAATAAGTGCATTAAATTTAACCAGTAATGTAACTCGACGAGAGCAACAATATTTCTTAATAACTTTTTTCTCTGTCTTTTAGATTTTGAGTTAAAATTCTTTAAAGATTTGCTGCATATTTCAGCGCGCGCCCATGGAGAATAAATGGCTGCTGTCGTATTCAAGTGAGATACAAACAGCTCAAAAATTTTCGATTATCGGTTACACTTGCAGTCACAGTAATTAATAAACGAATCAACGAAAATAACATTTATTATTAATTAATTCGTAATAGTACAATTTTTAAAATAAAGAAATTTAAATTTTGGATAACAAAATTATAAAGTTGTGTATTAAACCAGGCTTTAATCATCTTTGAATAGAGGAAGACAAGGAGGAACGAGGGGAGGAAGAGCAAAAGCATAGATATTGGGTTATGAGATGATTATTTATCGTCGACAAATCATAATAGTTTAAATACGTTATTCAAAAAATGTAAGTACAAACTTTTGTCCTTTTAAACGAGGTACATGAGTACCAATAATTAGTCGTCCATCTATTGTTCCCTCTCAAACATTTTTTAATGAAAATTTTTACAGCATTTTCGTCTGCTGAAATGTGTATTGTGCATAATAAATACACCTTCCCAAGTAAATTCAGTCGCATTAATGAACATTATGAGCCATTCCCAAAATCGAAGTCTGTTGAAAACATTGATCTTTTTGCACATGATATGGATACAACTGTTGCTTTATTTAAAAGTGTCATATGTGACACTTCGTATTGTGATAAAGGTGTACAAGATTAACAAATGTGCGAATATTAGGAACAGTATGATTTGGAAACGTTCCGTCTAAATACGTTGGCAACTTTATAATACTGTCTTTATATCAACCACAAATTAAAATGTAGTAATGATACGAATAAATAAATAAATCATAGGTAAGTAATTACAATATCTGTGTTCTCGCTATTTGTAAACGTAAGCATTTTGACAGAATTTTACCTGATAAACAAGTTTATTATTAATGCCAAAATATAATTGCAACAACTGACAAAACTGTCAATTGCTAAAACAAAATTTTTCATAGCTATTGCTACTGCATTCAATTATTAGAAAAATACGTGGAAAGACTCGTCAATTTACGGGGTGGTATAAATGCTAAAAAATATGCGATTTCGAGAAAAAGTTATTAAGAAATATTGTTGCCCTCGTCGAGTTACATTACTGGTTAAATTTAATGCACTTATTTCATTTACACCCTGTATAGTATTATTTTTAAAGAAATTTTGCATTTATCTCATGAAAATAAAATTATAAAAATGCAGAAGGATATGATTTTTGAAAACTAAAGTTGAAACTTCTTTGGTTTTTATCAGTAATCGAAGATACTTGTATGGTTCGATCTTATCTGAAAAGGGCGCGGACTAGCTTCATTCTTCTAGAATTTAATGTTACACTCTTATATTTTGCGTGATTTGTTAGTATTTTGGATTTTGCTCATAACGTGATGCGACCAGAATTGAACAATATGGCACCATAACCCAGACACTTCAATATATGGACGAATAATCCACGTTTCTCTTTTGTAAGGACAGTTCAAATAATTATTATGTAAAGCCTTATTATTAGTTAAACAATAATTCTGCGAGGGTTAAAACTGTTCACTGGTTAAATTCCAATCTTTTTATGATTGCATTTTGATTTTCTGTAGGTCTGGTTATATTTAATCTTCATATAAACTCCAAAACAGTATTGCAACCTGTTGTGAACAAATATTAAGTTCTGTGCTGAATCAATATTGCCATCTGAACTCCTACACATCTTCAAAGCGAACTCCTCTGACGTCTCGATAGCAGAAGCAAAAGAAATTTCAATACTAACGTGACTCTGAGAATTGAATTGTAAGCGCGATGCTACTTTCACCATATATCACCAGAATGTTTGGCTTGTTTATTTTGTTGCACTGGATATTAATATTATATTGTCCGTTTCTGTTCACTATATATATATATATATATATATATATATATATATATATATATATATATATATATATATATATATATATTTTAATTTTCAATTAGCCTATATTTGACTCTTATCGATTCTCCACTCTTAACGGTGCAGATATATAGTCATTACGAAAATCTACAAAAAAAGCAGAGTTGTGCTTTTAACAATACATAATAAAACGTGATGGTGGTGTGTTGCTAAATCCATGATTTCTATTGAACGGTTACTTGGATTTGGATTCTGTTTAGAATTTGATAGTCAATTTCAATTAAATGTCATATTTTGACATTTATTCTGTTTTTATATTTCTAAATGTATAGTTTAATTGTATACTAAAACATAAGTTACAGAAGGTAACCTATTTCGAGCACCACCCGGGATGTAGGTATGTCGAAAAATTATATTTAACTGCATTTTTACATTCCGTCACCTGGTAAGGAAGGTATTGTCTTGGTCAAAAAAATCGGTGGTCAGTTTTTGATTAATAAGCACGTTTTAGGTGTGTGTTGTGCGTGTGCGTGTGCGTGTGCGTGTGCGTGTGCGTGTGATAACTGTAATACTACAATTCCAAAAATTATAATTCTTTCGTATTCCTCTTCGTTACATCCATGTGAAGAGCTGATTAGATTTTGGTTAGAATTGATCAACCGGAAGTACCCTCATTTGAAGATTTTAACAGTTTTTCTTAAAAAAACGATGTTAAATATTTAATGTTATTATAAATATTAAAGAATATTTTATTCTCTATACGATTTAAATGCATTTTATACTTCATATTAAATGGATATAGAGTTAAAAAATTATAAAGAAATTAAATATCATATATTAGTCAGCTATGTTATAAGTCTGGAAACAGCTGCTACAATAAGAAAATTTAAATTGAAAGGTGTCAGTGTCAAGTGCAGTTGACAGTATGGTTGTGTTATAATTTTACTGGAAATATAGGACCTTTTGCTTTCTGTATGGAATTTGCATAAAATATATAAATCTGCCTTAAGGTAATGTACAAGAAATTAAATCTTTTGCAAGGAAGTTTCTGTATGACATTTATATAAAATACATAGAACTGACGGAAGGTAATGTGCTGGACACGAGATTTTTTGATTATACTTCTAAAATATTACTGACAACTTTCTGCAAGAAAACAATAGTCGACCGAGCTGTCGTATTTTTGATTTTTCTCCATGACAAAACATTTCTTGTTTTTCTTATAAATTTGTATCCTATTCGGTATTAAATGAAAAGTTTTCTACATGGCTAAACTATAGAACTTTCTAAATGTAGGCATCAACTCGATCGGCTTTTGTTTTTCGCATAAAGTTATCAGAACATGTCGTGATTGGGATCAAGTGAATTTTTTTCTGCAGAGCTATAATATAAAATTGTCAACAATTAGACATCTCAGTCGGCTTTTGTTTTGTGCATAAAGAAGTTAGAAATATGTCGTATTTGGTATCAAATGACAGGTCTAGTTAAGGACTATTAGACACGTGTCAAAATTTCTGACAGGTTGATTGGCTTTAGCTTTATGCATAAAGTCATGTTCCATTTAAGCCATTCGGTATTGCGGAGCATAGGGAATAGTTTCGACCTCTCTGATTGGCTGAAATTAGAGACAAGAGACAAGTTTACCCAATGTAATTTCGGCTACTTCAGATTTGCGCTGTTGCCAGTGCCATCTACTGAATGGTTTAAATGGAACAGAGCATAATTCATTTGAGATAAGAGAAAACTTGGATAGCTGACAAGACTGTTGGCATTAGCAATTTGAATTTGAAGTGTGCCTAGACGAATTAGATGTACGGATAGTCTATCATAAAACACTATGGGCGCTACTTGTATACTAAAACATAAGTTACAGAAGATAACCTATTCTAGTAAGAGTTAGAAATTCGGACACGAGCGCGTAGCGGCGAATGGGCGAACGAACGAGTGCCTTCTTTACCGCGTGTGTTATACTATTTTTACTATTTCGGCTTTCTTACATTATTTTTTAAACAAATAGTTGACAATTTGTAATAAGGGAAATTTCTAGTAGATAAATTAGGTTGGTGACAGATTTGTGGATTCATTTTGACCATTGCCTAGATTGGTGTGTGTTTAATGTAACCATACAATATTAAATATCAAAATGTCACCAAAATCGTTAAAGAATGAAGCTCGTTCTAACATCAATAAGCGTGACGGAATATTACATAAGACCGCGTGTGTAATACATATACAGATTGTTCAAAAATGGCTGAAGATCACGTGACAAGTTTTGTTTCAAAATTATATTTCAATTTGCCATAATTAATCAAAACTATATGCCATATATGACAGATGATGACAGGTGCATGATATTTGATTAATATCATTGCTGTACATTGATTCATTTGATATTTGTTTCCCATACTTTCGTGAATTTTTTTTTTTTATTTGTTACTCACTTGTAAAGTTCATTTACTGATACCGCCTAATACTTTTGAAAATTAATATTTACCAAATACTAACTTGTAAAATTGGTTGCTAACTTGTTAAAATTTTACTATTTAGTTACAATGTTAATAACATTGTTGACAAGTGAAAATTGTGTTTTGTTATTACGTCATGCGTATTAAAAATAGGTGTCAATTGCAACTGACAGGGTTAGGTTATAATTTTAAAATTGATTTACAAGTGAGTAAGAAATAAATTATTGTACAATACACACCACGTAACTATTTTACTGCCTCAAGGAGGTGACAGGCTCGCCTGCTCGGCTCGCCAGTCATTTCCTTTTTTCAGCAGTAAAAACTATTTTATCTGGCTTGTCATGTAGAATACTATACAACTAATTTCTTTTTATATAGCTTTTAATGAAGAGCGTGACAAATTTCTTCTTGGAGCTTATTTTCGTTCGGGTGAACGTAAAGAAGACGGTTCTTAGAATTATTATTATGACAGCTAGCAAAATTCGAGAGGTACTCTGTAGTTAGCTGAGCTGAAATCCATGTTTTAATTGAAAAAGAACTTTAGATTAAAATACCGTAAATTTGACGGTTTTTGTAAAAGAAATAAATCATCGGGAAGACCCAGAAGAACTAATGAGACCTTGAATTAATTTGTTAATCATAATCATGTATCCCAAACCTAAAGAAAATTTTATTATTCACAGGCTACTAAATGGTAGGTATTATACTCGATGCGAAAGATATTGAAGCTTCATGCTTAAAATAATTATTGTTGTATCTATGACAATAACGACTTAATTAAAATATTCCTTATTAATATCCAAACAAACTCTTTCAGAATCCTTGAATTTAAGTTACCGTGTAATATATACAGGGTGTAAATGAAATAAGTACATTAAATTTAACCAGTAATGTAACTCGTCGAGAGCAAAAATATTTCTTAATAATTATTTTTTCTAAATTTCTAGTTTTTGAATTAAAATACTTTAAATATTTGTTTCAAATTAGGTTACCCGCCCATGGAAGCATTGCTGCTGTTTGAATTAAAGTTCGATAAACACAACATAAAAATTGTCGGCTGGTAGTTGCAGCCTTGCAGACACAGTAATTAATAAATGATCAACGGAAAACATTTATTTTTAATAAATTCGTAATAGTACTATTTTTTAAATAAAGAAATTTTGATTTTGGATAACAAAATTATAAAATTCTGTATTAAAACAGGTTTCTGAATTTGTGTGAATAGAGGAAGAGGAGGAAGACTGAAGAGCATAGCTTGGTTATGAGGTTATGGGATGAGTTTTCGTGTGTCAACACTGCAAATCATAATAGTTTAAATATGTTATTCAAAAAATGTAAGTACATTCTCTTGTCCATTTAAACGAGGTGGGATTATATCAGGACCAATGACTCATCAATTTATTCCCGCCCAAACAATTGTTTCCTTCTTACAGTATGAGGATTTTTGTTTCCAGATAAGTGTATTGTGAATTTTAAAGACACTGTCTCTAATATATCCAGCCCTATCAGTGTACAATACAACCCATTCGCAAAATTAAAATGCTGGAAACAATTAAATTTTTGCACATGGTATGGATGTAACTGTTGATCTTTCAAAATATTCCAAATTGTCATGTGACACCTCATACCGTGAAAATATCGAAGATATTGTGTGTTGTACAACATAAATGTGCGAACTTCACCATAGGTAATT
This sequence comes from Harpalus rubripes, assembly GCA_963082715.1. NCBI lineage: Eukaryota > Metazoa > Arthropoda > Insecta > Coleoptera > Carabidae > Harpalus > Harpalus rubripes. The sequence goes on from OY720464.1 coordinate 23,127,171, forward strand.
ACAATGTGTATCCGCTATACGTAAACATAAGCATTTTTCCCAGAATTTTACCTTATAAACAAGTTTATTACTAATATCAATAATTAATTGCAACAACTGGCAAGACTGTCAATTGCTAAAACAAAATTTTTCATAGCTACTGTTACTGCATTAAATTATTAAAAAAGTACGTGGAACGACTCATCAATTTTCAAGGTGGAAAAAATGCTTAAAATATGCGATTTAGAAAAAGTTATTAGGAAATATTGTTGCTCTCGACGAGTTATATTACTGGTTAAATTTAATGTACTTATTTCATTTACAACCTAATATGTTATTATATATACAAAATTTGTTTGACTTACTGTAATTTTGACACTTTAGATATGACTTTTCACTGTCAACAAATTTAGGTTAGCGAAGGTGGCATCCGAGGTCATCATTTATATCGTACAGTGTAACGTGTTGTAGCATCTGTGTAAAATGTATTAAACGAAAATATTATTGTCATTTGATCTGGCATAACTTGACCGGTCTCATGCGTCCTTGCGATGGCTCTCAATATTACTTTATGATCCACAAGATTTCTATCCGGAAAACGTTCCGAATAGACTCGTGCTGCTTCTCTGGCGTTACGTCCACATTCTCCGAAAATTATAATCATTTCGAAGTAATCAGCGGCTGAATACATGGTAAGAATTTGCCTTTTTTTTATTCACCTTGTCAAATTTAATTTGACAATGACATTTTTCGAAAACTACAGTCGCCCACACATTTTAAAGAAGATTTGATTTGTATAAAACCATAGTAACGTAAAATTACGGCAAACACACGTTAAAGGTGTAGCTCTCTGATTGGTCAATTTTAAGAGATCTTTTCTCGAATATCTTTTAAGCTAGATTTTTTTCTTTGAAATTACACATCCGAGTGCAGTCTCGTGTTTCCTCATTCGCTCTGGGGCGCGAGTTGTGAGACACCTATATACAGGGCAGTTGAGCAAAAACTTTTGTCCAGTAATGTGTAACATAAAACAGTAACAGAATATAAGTATTTTCTATCCTTCTCACTAACTGTTGTATGCCTCATACTCCTGCTGTCGATCTGCCGGGACGGGTGAAGGTCGTAGGATAAAGTAAGGATCGCGGTGTGCGCGGCAGGATTACGGCTTGTACAATGCGCGGTTGTTAGTGTTGAACACGCGGGCAGTGAGGAGGGAGATCCACACAGCCGGTTCGGGAAACTGCCGTGGCTAGTGAGGACTTAACGCGGTGCCCTGTCACACCAAACGGAGATAGTATTGGTGAGATGAAATAGAAAAGTTTACGAGGGAGCAGAGGACAGACATTTACCCCTTTCATTAACCGATTTGTTCTGGAACAGTTAAGATGTAATAAGTCATGTAACTTCATTTTTCTGACGTCTTAACTTAAACTTATACAGGTTTTAATAGATTTGTAATACAAATGTTGCAATATAATAACCAAAATAATAGTATAGTTGAGGCAATGACCAGAGATGTCACGGGTTCTCAATTTAAGGAAAAATAATAGTCAGATATCCACGGTGGATTAGGTATTGTGGTCTTTTAGACATTTTCCGGAGGGCCAATGGTTTGTGTATGATAAAATTAGTGTATTATAGAACATTTTTAAATTTTTACTAGTATGTTAACTCTCCACTAGACACATAACCATAGTTTTTTTTACTAATGCCGTACCTATTGGTATTTTAAGTTGCGTACAGGCACTCTGCAATTCCACTGCGTGCGTGCGTGCGAGCGTGCGTGCGTGCGTGCGTGTGTGCGCGTGTGTGTGTGTGTGTGTATGTGTGTTAAAGATTAAAGACATTTTTAACTACGGATTCCTCAATCTAACAATAATGGGAAGAGTTGATTAAGTTTTGGTAACAATTAGACAACCAGAAGTAGTAGTTACAAGAAAAAAATCATCTACTCGTAAATATTATTTATCGAAAATTTATGTAAATACTTATATTAAAGAACGTTAAATTCTTTATTCGATAAATAGAAATTCATTATTCTATCTTCTATAGATATAGAGATAAAGAAATGCATCTAAAATAATTTGATGTAAAAAATCTCAGATCAAACTATTTCAAGACAAGAAATTCAAATGTTTGTAATTGACACATAAATGTCACTATCAAAAATATTTGTATGCCACTGTCAAAAATATTTGTACATCATTATGAAGATAATGAAAATAAAAAAAAGTCAACAACGCAAAAGAATATACGTAAAAAAGAATATAAAAGGAATTTGCGAAAAAATGACGAATATAAAGAAAAAGAAAAGGGAAGTAGAAAAAGAAAATTTCAGAATATTGAATATAAAGAAAATGTATGTATTGTACATAATTTATATTAAAATATCCCATAGATTTTGAAAATATATGTGAGAATTATTTTGTAGTGAGACATGAATATATGTATTTGTATTTAAAAATATTTTTTGTTTTATGCGTACAACCAGATAAAATATCTGGCGAGAGGTTATGTGCTGGCCACATCAGATTTTTTTCTAAGTATAACTGTATAACGAGACAAGACAAGGGATAATAAAAACTGAATAGGAACTTTTTATGCCGAATTTTGTCTAATTTTGAGTATAAAGACATTTACGCTAGAACCAATCATTTTTAAATATAAGCGAAAAACAAAAAAAATGCATTTTGTTATGCTCTAAAGTTAGCTCCTCTCGGAGACCCCAGGACTTTTGGTATATTCATCTCCAAACACCTCCGAATACAGCCCGAAAGTAAAAAATAATGCGCACAAAAGTCTGTCTACAACACATTTTTAAGCATTCGTTGACTGGACTACCTATCCTATCGAAGTCCAAAAATTAAGCGGTAAAATATACAAAATACTTCTGAAGATAATGAAATTACAAATTCTTTAGCTTTAGCGGCGACTCTAACTTTCGCTTCTAATAAAGCAACAATATTAAAAGCAAAACAATATCTTGCGGTGAATAGAGAATAACCGGAGTAAACGTGCTCTTCGTAATAATTGTTGCATTGCATTAAGATAACCTGATATTACAATCATTTCCTACAAGCTGGGAAACTGAGCGGTAATAATCATAATAATAATCCGTGAGTGAGTTTACTTCTATGCTGTAGCGCAATGCGCACCATTCCGCTACAGTGTCTCCGAACGGTGCTAGGAATCTGATGTGACCAGAACGTGAACTTGGCAATTAAGAAGATATTTTTCACGGGAATTAAGACACTAATATTGCGTTTTCATTTACATAAACTTAATCTCATTCGTTAGTCTTTTGAAACTAAAGGTTTGGACACTATGAAGCATTTAGTTTTACAGTAATTTAATAGATGAATAAATATATTGTCACGGGTTATTACGCATTCATTTTTGGGTGTGCAAATCTATTTTATTTTGGAATCTACATGAAATTCAAAATCACGTTTTTCGCATGAGTTGCAAACATTATTTTACATTTGTTATTTTATTTCCCGCACTAGTGCGACAATTGGTTATTTTCCACATTTTAAATTTGAGAACACTTATTTCCCGCGAGATTGTACACTACTATAGTACCTACTTACAGGCACTGTATTAACACAATTCAAAGTAATTGTTGACATAACGGTTTATTGTACTACTAACACCACTTGTGGCGTAAATAGGCCAGGCCAAATTGCTGCTGGTCTTCATTTAGGAGCTAAAAGGTTTGGGCGCTGTGAAATGTAGACACTATGAAATTTGGGAGCTCGCTATGGAATGCTTCGCGTTATTTTATCTGTCAATTAAAAAAAAAAAAACGGTAGGCAAATTAGTAAGTCTTATTTTAATTTTTAAGTTAGCAAATTTAAGTGGGAAATATTTCAACAATGCCTTAATAAGTTGTCACACAAACAACAGTTCAACTAGAAATACTACGTACAGTTTTGTGACGTTACAACCTCTATATACAGGGTGTTTCCTTTAAAACAACTAGCGCTTTTTTGGGCGATCTAATAACTTTAGAAACAAATTTGATGTGGCCAGCACATTACCTTCCGTCAGTTCTATGTATTGTGTATAAATGTCATACAGAAACTTCCTTGCAAAAGATTCTATTTCTTGTACATTACCTTAAGGCAGTTGTATGTATTTTATACAAATTCCATACAGATAGTTTATAGCAAAAGATCCTATATTTCCAGTAAAATTATAACAAAAACATACTGTCAACAGCACTTGACACTGACACCTTTCAATTAGAATTTTCTTAATATAGTAGCTGTTTTCAGAGTTATAGCATAACTGGCTAATATAAGATATTTAATTTATTTATAATTTTTTAACTCTATATCCATTTAATATGAAGTATAAAATGCATTCAAATCGTATGGAGAATAAATATAAATATATCATCATGGCATATTACCCATTGCTGGGTGTGCCAATTTGCTTTGTACGCAAATACACACACACACACACACACACACACACACACACACACACACTCACACACTCACACACTCACACACTCACACACTCACACACACACACACACGCACACGCACACGCACACGCACACGCACACGCACACGCACACGCACACGCACACGCACACGCACACGCACACGCACACACGCACACGCACACGCACACACACACACACATACAGACATTATCGTAAAAATAGTAAAATCGTATTCTAGGGACTCTAAAACGTGCTTATTCATCAAAAACGCACCACCGAATCTTTGGACCAAAGACAATACCTTCCTTACCTAAAGGTGACGGAAGGTAAAAATATTATATATAAGAAATGATCAAGAATAAGGGGCTAATTTATTAATAATAACAAACCGAAAATTCGACCAGTGGTTCTCAAACGGCAGAACAAAATTATATTTTTTTAAATGGTATCCTATATAATTTTTTAGCCCATTAGATAGAGATTTTTTTTCTGATTTCAACGATATAAATATGGTATAGGGTTGTATAACAATTATTTCGAGAAAAATGGTATTAAAAATAATGTTATAATTTTACACAGGTTGCCTAGTTACTCTAGTAGTAAACCCATTTTTATTACATTATTTCTAGTTTTTAATACCATTTTTCTCGAAATAATTGTTATACAACTCTATCCTATATTTATATCGTTGAAATCAGAAAATAATATTATATTTAAAGAGCTAAAAAATTATATAGGGAGCCATTTAAAAAAATATAATTTTGTTCTATCGTTTGAGAACCACTGGTTAAATATTCGGTTTGTTACAATTATCCCCTTATTCTTGATCATTTTTGGTATAAAACATTTTTCTCTAAAGTTAGTTCGCCCAAAAAAGCGCTGGTTGTTTTAAAGGAAACACCCTGTATTAAGTTGCGCAAAATAAAATGTAACCTAACGTTGCAGTTGTCTTTATGTAAAAATCAGATTATGTCTGCTTTAACTTCAAATTTAAAGTACTTTTCGACAGACGCTATTTTTTGATAGATGGACCCCGCCGGTTCATTAAAGCTGGTAGAGCATTCCACGACGGTCCTGAGTTCAATTCTCGGTAAAGTCCCTGAATTTTTCACGAAATCTTTTTCGTTATTTATACTTAATTTTTTTAAAGTTTAACCTCGATCGGAATCAGAAATATAACCGGCCCTCCAAAACATTAAATTTCTATAAAGAAACAGCAGTCCCTGGGTTATGACAAATTTTCTGCCGCAAATAAAAGTTTTTTACGTTTAATTTCGTTGTATATTAAAGCGCGTCATAATTTGTACAAGGTAGATATTCATTCGTACCTTGTACGGTATAAAAGTACAAAAGCATAGGAGCTTATTTTCGTTGTAAGTACTTATCTCGCGATTTCAAACTGTCAAACTTTTGTTATTTTCAATAACATGTTTCGCATACAGGTGTTAAAGTTTCTAACTTTAGAGGAGTTCATGATTTATTCAACACTTTACTTACTGACGCTAATAAATGAAAATTGCTACTAATAAATATCCAACTATTTCCAACGCAATAAATTGCATCTCTTAGTTTCGTTCTTGAATGTCTCAGCGACAATTTTGAATTATTATTTTTATTTATTTAAAGTTATTTTTGTATTTGAAAGTTCAGATTTAGAATTAGATATCTCATAGCAAAGTTGATCACAAAGTGAAACTAAATTCTAAATACGTCAGACCCACTCTGTTAAAATATAATGGACAAATAACAACCAATATTGCAAATAAATATGGACTAGATTTGTACAATGTTGCTAATTCAGTGGCCGTGCTGAAAATGCTAAGTTTTGAACAAGCGGCAACATCAAACATCACAGGGCAGGATGCGGAGAAGGGGAAAGTTGAGCATCAGTCCGTACTAATTTGACAGCGATTTTATTTAACAATAATAAACAAAAAGTAATATAAAATTGTTTAACCTCCAGTGAACTACCCAATTTTTAAACTGGAAATCTATGTTTGATGACTTTTTAACGCGGGATTTTACCACATATATTTAATGTATTTTCTTCCGGTGAAGATGTCATACCTATAGTATTCCATTTGTTCTTGAACGTGGATGATGAATTTAAAATAGAATTAGTTGAATTCCATATCTCGAATGAACTTTAATTTAATTTTGAAGGTTTCCTTTGGTATGATTAAGTGAGTACATGAAGCATTATCTCTCTATTGTATTTTAGAACTGTTCTAATTTTTTTACATTTTTACCTCCCGCTACCCTTGGAAAGGGAGGCATAGGGATCGTGCTAAAAATCGTATATCGCGATTTTGGTAAATGAGCACGTTTTAAGGTCCCTAGAATCCAATTTTATGATGTCTATGTTTATGTGTGTTTGTGTATGTGTGTGTGTGTGTGTGTGTGTGTGTGTGTGTGAGTGTGTGCGTGTGTGTGTATGTGTGTGTGTGTGTGTATGTATGTATGTGTGTGTGTATGTATGTATATGTGGATCCTCCACTCTAACTCAAATACTATCATTCAGAAAATTTTGAAACTTTGTATTTCGACCTTTTTCTATTATGGAAAAAGCCTATTAGATTTTGGTGAAAATCGGATAACCGGAAATGGCACTTTACTTAAAGCTCAAAATACTTTTTCTTCGAAAAGTACCTTTAAATGCTATTTTTTCGAGATTAATGTTATTATAAAAATTAAAGATATGCATTAATACTTTTTCTACATATTTTACGGATATATTTATAAAATTGTCTATAATTTAAATCCCGGAGCCTAGGCTTTAAACAAATAAAACTCCTTGGTTACGTATGTTTCAAATGCATGTAACTGACAGATAAATGTCACTGTCAAAGAACTAATCATTTCAAATTAATAATAGTAACGTTTTAAAAAGAAAAAAGTAAATAGAACAATAGGAAAGGAAATCAATACAGTTTCCAGCATAAGTAAATATGTAGGTATGTATCTTCATTTTTGGGTTAGTGAATTCTATTCTGCTTCGGTATTTGAACATTACGAAAGTATAGAAGAACGATACGACATAAAAATGAAATGTAACATTAAGGTAGTTAAGATGCAAGATAAAATCAAAATTAAAAATTCCGATTTTTTTTCCGAAAAACGTGCAAAGCAGGCAAGCGATAATACACAACTTTATTATTTATTTCGTATCTTTCTTCTATATTTTCGTAATGTTCAAACCGGTACCCGGAAAATGGTCATTAAATAACCGAAACAGGTCGATAATTTCTATCAATAAATTTGAACAGTGTGAATTAGACTTTTACGGGTTTATTTAAAAACCTTCTTCCTTGAACACAAATATTTTGTTTATGCACTCAAGATATGCCGCCGTATAAATAAGCAAATACATAAACGTATATGCGTATTATTCATTTGCTTTATTCGTGTAAGTGAATAGGTTGGTGGTTGTCTTCGTCTAACGCAAGCAAAATTACAATTCTTTTGTCTCTGTCTGATGCATGGGCTTGTATATGCAGCATGTAACACAACGTAGTCACAATTTTGATGTGACCCAAGCAGGCGCTCACTCGTGCTATTCGTTTTGCTTTCAACCCAGTAGAGTGGTGTATGGACTGACTCTATTAAGAATTATTATATTCAAAATATTTTATCATTTTTATTCTTTCGCTTTTTCTGCTTCGATAAATTTGGGAGGTCCTAATGGAGGAATCATCACTGAATGTATCATATTTCTATCAATGAAAGCATATTACTAGGAATCATCTCACAGACTTTCAAAGAAGTCGTGGAAAGACAAGGGTCACTTTTGTACTTTTTGAAAATTAGAATTATTTTTACGTTTTACATCTATCGCATTCTAATCTAGGTTATCAATTCCGCAACGGGTCACTTGCTCATAAGTGACCATCGCCTGTTATACTATTTTCAAGTCGTCTGTCTTTGTAAGACTTGGTGCCAGCAATGTTTAAAAGAATGTAGGAATTTCCCTGTTTCAGTTTGTATTCGGTTGGGAATCCCTGATCGTATGCATTGTCCCCTACGGATGTGTGTTGTGCCGGACTGGGGAAAGCGCTGAGAAGATCAAACTCTGTGAAGTTTTTCGATCGCCTCGGACCATTTATATCCTTGCTGGATTAGACGGACTGCGCTCTCTGTTGTTAGTTTGCGATATCTCCGTAGGGGGTCAGCGATATCCGAAAGGACACATTCGGATAGTTTCCGAGAGAACTTGCCTTTTTACTCACCCCCCTTTCCCCTAAACGCTCGCTGTATTTCACCCTGGTCACTCAATGTTCTTATTCTTGTCCTCAGCTGTTTGTTACTCATGGCTAAACACTTGCAAACTTTAACATCGTGTTCATGATTTATAACAAACTGGGATTAGTTTCGATAGATTAATTCCAAGAATGACTAAACGCTAGATAACCACGCTTTATCAACTATAATCCATTACTAAAAATCTTATGTGGCCAGCATATTACTTCTGCCAATTCTTTTTATGCGTACGAGCCTAAGCCCATAATTGTTCGGCCGGTTTACAATTTGAACAAATTATAAAACTTAGACAAATGTGGTGACAAATTTCTACAAAATTCTTGACTACTTTAAATAATGACTTAAAACTTACAAAAACTGAGGACCAAATGACGGGTGATAATAGTACGACTGGCTTTTAAAGGGTCATCTTCTAGTCCAGATTTATGTTAAAATAAATAAATAATTTATAAATGGGTAGAAAAAAAATACACCATTAAGGGCGAGGTTCAGCTAAAAGCTGTTCTACAACCTAATCCAATTTACAAGAAAAAACATAACATGAAAATAATATTAAGAATATAAAGACTGTATGAAGAAGCAGTAACAATAACAACTATAACTATGTGAAGACTTAAATACATTTTGAAAACTTTAATTTCTGCTTGAAAGTATTAACAGATAAAAACTTCAAATCTGAAGACTGGGAGCTAAATACGAAAATGCACCACGGAATTTATTTTTCTTAAATGAGGGAACTTTAAACAAAGAAGAACCACGTAGGGAATATTTAAAATCTGTTTTTGTTAGCTTGAACGATAAATAAGGTGTACCAGTTTTTACTAATTTGTGTACTAAACATACATATAGAGTGTTAATATACGATCTTCAATGAATGGGAGTTTAGCTTTATGCCTATAGTTAGAAATATGTTCATACATACGTACACCAAATACATACCGAAGACAGGCATTTTGAAAAAGTGTTATACGTTGCCTATCTTTTTTAAATAAATTTGGAACGTAAACACAACCGCAATAATCAAATAGCGGGAAGATTAAGGACTTGACCATTTTTAATTTCGTATTAGAAGAGAGGACGTTTTTAAATTGATAAAGATGTCTAAGTCTTAGTCTAGCCGCTTGAAGCTTTTTTATAAGGTGGGATCTAAAATTCAAATCTTTATCTACAAGTCCTAAACTTTTAATGACTTCACTACACTGAAGTGGTACACCATCCAATAAAATGGGTGAAGTAATTTGGTGATTACCTACAACAAGCATTGCAGATTTTTCAGCATTAATTCTTAGACCATTATTCCTGACCCACATTGACAGATTTTGTAAATCCTGATAGAGCTGACTTAATTGCAATTTTTTCATTTTGTTGGGAGAAAGATGTTATCAACTGAGTATCATCAGCATAAGAGTGCAAAGAGCTGTATTTAACATGATTGGGCATATCAGCAATATAGACTAAAGAATAAGGGACCAAGAATAGAGCCTTGTGGTACACCAGAGCGAATGTATTGTTCATGTTCATCTTATCCCGTTGATGAAAGTTGTGTTAACTATTAACCTGCAATTGTGAAAATATGAGCGACACCATTCTAAAGCGTTTGATGAAAAATTATAGAAGTGAAGTTTTGTTAAGACCCTTTACAATTTCGTTATTCATCAAAATTCGAAGTATAAATAGTTATTTAGCAATAATAAACCAACTGAATAAATATGATATAAGTATAATGGATAAAATATACCTCTTTTTATTGTCCAAAAGCAATATGTTGCAATAATTGTTGGACTTCTTAGAAACACCGTCTTTGGAATAGCAAAATGCACAATATGTATAATCACAAGAATTAACAAAATTACAAACACACAACGAAGCACAAATTATTATCGACGCCAAAATCACCTTAATCACATGAATGACAGAATAACAGGAATATTCAAATATTTGAAAATGGCACTTGTTACCGCGGTTATAATACAGTTTCTATTTCATTTTTTGCTGTTGGTTAGACGGAGATAGCTTATACCCCTCCTAAACACGAGCGACAATGAGATAGCGAATAAATGTCTCATATATGCCATATGTGTACGACAAAGATGCTAAATAAAAGTTTTGTCATTCTTGCATCAGAAATTGATGACGTGGGGATTAACTGGGAGATATAGAGTGTACATATATGTAAACAATATTACTAAAATATGCGTTTTCAGTTTTGAAACAATTCATCGTGCACTTTATACCAAGTTTGTGAGTTGTTAAATTTAAATCATGTGGATGTGGACTATACATATACAAACCAATTTTAATGTTTATTTTACACTGAATGTCTTAGAGTATAAATGTGATACTTTATCGAATAAGAAAGAGGTTGACACGCAACGCTTCTTCCCATTATAGGGTTTATGTATACACCAACCATATCATTCTTCCCATACTACTCTTAGAGTCCACGTAGACCAAAAATTTGTCCCTTTTGAAACACATTACGTCCTTTTTCATGGATGTCCATAAAAATGATGTTAGATTCATGGCCTTACATGACTTTAAAGCCATTTTTAAACTTTGATACAGCGAGCATAGATTGTTGTCTCTTTGCAGCAATTTCAGATGGCTGTCTTAACAAGTTATATATTAAAAAAATTCAAGTTTTGGTATTTTTAGTTTTTTTTTACCTCCCGCCATACCGCAGGTAAGGGGGTGCGCGTGCGTGCGTGCGTTCGTGCGTGTGCGTGTGCGTGTGCGTGTGCGTGTGCGTGTGCGTGTGCGTGTGCGTGTGCGTGTGTGTGTGGGTGTGTGGGCGTGCGTGCGTGCGTTCGGGCGTGCGTGCGTGCGTGTGTGCGTGTGCGCGTGTGCGAATGTGCGTGTGTGTGAATGCGCGGGTGCGCGCGTACGTGCATGCGTGCGAATGTGCGTGTGTGTGTTAATGAAAAACTATATTAAAATATAATCCAAAACTTTTCAATTTTTGTGGTTAAGACTTTTATATCAAGTGGAATAACATAATTGATTTTGATGATGATAACCCGGAAGTGGTACCAGATTTTCCAGGAAATAAAATAAAATATGATCCAAAATTTGGTATTACACTTATTACAGACTTTTCTGTTTGTTGGAGCAACAAATTAGATTTTGTTTACAAACAATCAACCGGAAGTGATACCTTACTTAAAGCTTATTGCTATTTTAAACATGGAATTGACGGGAGGTCATGTATTGGCCACATCAGATATTTTTACTAATAACTTCAAAGCTTAAAATAGGTTTTTTTTTTGTTTTCATCTTTTTAGGGAGGGCACTTTATGATAAATACTCTTACAAATAGCGACGCTCTAATTTTTTTCTCGGATCTCGATTTTTGTACCAGTTTTTCGTTAAATAAAAACTGTAACTTCATACATAATTTCCCACTACTTAGATAGTTAGCAAACGAATTAGGTAGTTGTTGGTATATTTACTAATACATCTAGCTATAATATCTTGAATCTGAAAATAATATAAGTAATATGTTATTGATTTCCAAATCTGAATCTCTATCTATATTTTACGAATGGCTTATTAAATATTGACTATTGACCTCTCGATTTCTTTCTGTAATTCTTTTTGTTCTTGTCAGTTTATTGTGTACGGTTTCTCGATTGTAGTGTCAATTTAGCTTGTTGGGTAAAATATGCCAGTGATATTCGTAGCCGACTTCTGAGCAAAGATAGCTGAATATTTCACGATTTTATTGTCAGCGGTAACGGAGAAACCGATGAAGCTGTTTGAAATTTCTTCCAGGAGGAATAAATAAAATTCGTGGCGCATTGACGTTTTATAAACTCTTTAATAAAAATGTGGCGAATATCTTATTTATAAATTCACATAATATGTCTTTCAGCTTGAGGGAATTATTAAACGGTAAACATATTTTAAATTCTATACCAAGTATTTCAATGATCTTTTTATATTTTGCAATACTTCTGGTTTTTAATTTCAACATTTTGGCGCTATGTATATCACCAGTGATACACAACTATGATTTACCGAGAGAATGTGTGGCCACATTTGGACGCAAACACAAAGCGCGGACTGGTTTTATGCTCTGTGCAAATTGGACGTTGAAGGAAGGAACACTTTTGTGTATACGTTTATATGGGATCTCGATAAGCTTAGTATATAAGTAAATCTGGCGGAGCGGCTAGAAAAAAAATCGTAGATGGAGCGACAATGAACTTACAAATGTTGGTGCACTGCATTTTGTAAAGCCCTGATTGGGTAGGCTAACTTCAGCATTTTGACCGAGTTGCAGATTTCACGAGTACGAAGAACGAGTGAAATATGCTGCTTCGGTTTCACGAGCAATATCTTCGATTATTAATCATATCACGAGTTTATATTTAATGAGAGAATATAATGAATTTTTGTTACACATTGTGTATGCTGCTAACCTAACTTTTAAAATATTATATTACAACATGGTTTTTTTGACAATTGACTTATTGTTGATATCAACCCAACGATTATCGCATATTTTTACCCCTCGCTAAGAGAGGTATTGAATTCATGCTAAAAATCGCATATCCAGATTTTAGTGAATAAGCACGTTTTAAGGTCCCTAGAATCCGATTATAACATTTTTAGGATGATGTCCGTATGTGTGTGTGGATGTGTGTGTGGATGTGTGGATGTTGGATCCACGATTTCTCAAATACTATAAGACTTAAGACATTTTTAACTACGGATTCCTCAATCTAACAATAATGGGAAGAGTTGATTAAGTTTTGGTAACAATTGGACAAACGGAAGTAGTAGTTACAAGAAAAAAATAATCTAAATATGATTTATCGAAAATTTATGTAAATACTTATATTAAAGAACGTTAAATTCTTCATTCGATAAATATAAATTCATTATTATATCTTCTATAGATTTGGAGATAAAGAAATGCATATAAAATAACTTGATGTAAAAATTCTCAGATCAAACTACTTCAAGACAAGATATTTAAATGTTTGTAATTGACACATAAATGTCACTGTCAAATATATTTGTATGCCATTGTCAAAAATATTTGTACATCATTATGAAGATTATGAAAATAAAAAAAAGTCAACAACGCAAAAGAATAGGTATTAGAGGTGGGCGTGGGCGCGTGAGTAACTTTTTGTTCACGATCACGCACGCTCACGAAACTAAAAATGTAATCACGACCAATCACGCACGACTTTATATGTATGATTCACGATCACTCACGCTCATGATTTTATTTTGGCACTCACGCCCGATCACACCCGGCGGGTCACGTTCGTGTTTCTATGTACATTTAAGCCTGTTTAACACAGTCATAAGTTGTTATCAAATTTGTTAACAAATTGGTAATAAGTTAGGTAACAGATTGGTTTCATTGGAAACGAATGCTTATAGACAAATAGGTTGTTCTATTCCATCACAAATATCATTATAAATTTAGTAACAAATTTGTTAACAAAATTATGATCGTGTCAAACGAACTTAAAGATTTGTATATATTTAGTAAAATCGGAGCAACTGTGTATACAATTTTGGGTACAACAATAACACTATTTTTATGCAAAAAATACTGTTGATGACATATTTGGACATAATAATAATAATAACAAGAATATAAAGTAAAAGATGAAAATTGACAATTTTTTAATAAAAAAAATTGAAGAAAACTTGTTCTCAAGCCCGATTAAATTTCAATCACGCCTGATCACGCACGATAATTTTTTAGTACCTCACGCTCACGTCCACTCACGACGCAAAATTTAAATTGTATCCACGATCACGCGAGTCACGTCGTGACCTATCGTGACCCGACAAAATCATGGCCCGCGCCCACCTCTAATAGGTATACGTAAAAAACAATATAAAAGGAATTTGCGAAAAAATGACGAATATAAAGAAAAAGAAAAGGAAAGTAGAAAAAGAAAATTTCAGGATATTGAATACAAAGAAAATGTATGTAACATAATTTATATTAAAATATCCCATAGATTTTGCAAAATATATGTGAGAATTATTTTGTAGTGAGACATGAATATATGTATTTGTATTTAAAAATATTTTTCGTTTTATGCGTACAACCAGGTAAAATATCTGGCGAGAGGTTATGTGCTGGCCACATCAGATTTTTATACTCAAAATTAACTGTCAATGTCAAAGAATATAAATAAAGTGATAATTTCTTTTTTTTTATCATCGCTGTTATAGACATGTAGAAAGATTCTGAATGTTGATTGGCGGAAAACATGTCACGCGACTCATGAATTATATTCTCACATTAATATTACTTATACATATGAACATTGGTATCCACAAAGTATTTCTTTAAAAGCCATATTATCATCTGGTAGCCAAAGTGTTAAACACATCAAATTATGAAAAAGCAGCGCGTTCGCAAGTATATGTAATTTTAGCTTTTTTATCAACCAAACCTAATATTTTAAAAATGATACCTATAAAGGTGCAATTACAAATGAAAATTAGGTTTAGATTTATGGTTTATACTTTAGATTTAAAGACTTTGGTCGCATATTATGTAATGATTCCATTCACACTTTAGAATTTAGGGTCTTTAAATCCAAATCATAAAGCTAAACATTGCAAGGTCCAAACTTTAGGTTTATGATTTAGGTTTTACGTCACAAACTTCACCAATGAGAACGAGTCTGAAATGATTTAGATATATACACCCATCTTTATTTAGTATCCACTTGGTAGATTCGGCTTTTTAAACAAATGCTAGAAGAACATGGAGATTGTCATAAGTTAATTGCTGAAATATAACCGATAATGCCAAGCGAATGACAGTTTCACGGCGCACAGGTGTCTTCTTGAATACTGCTCTACCGATATTTTAATCTTATTTTTGAAGCATTTACACGGATCTGTACATATCAAAACTAATTTTCAGGTAATTTAAACTTACATTTATGAATGACTTACCTAAACCTAAACAAAAACCATAAACCTAATTTCCATTTGTGAATGCACCTTAAGTGTCTTCAAATTTCTGACGTTATTGAAATTTAAAATGAAATTAGCACTTAGTATCCTTTAGATTTAAATGGTAAAATTGTATTGTTAAAAATTTAGTATATGAATGTACAAAAGGATGAAATATAATTTTTATGGGACAATGCAACTTTGGTTTTATTTTTGTCGTTTCATTTCCTTTATGTTATCTTCGTTTGGGTTAAATAAAACTAATTTCAATTACTGCAAAAAGAAATCCAAAAAGAGAAAAAACTCTTTAACGTCTTTTTCCTTTTCCATCAAAGGAACCGTATTTGGTTATCTCCCGTCTTCCTTGCCAGTTGATAATAGTGTCATTCGACACCGTTGTGATTCAAACGCACAAGAATCTCCCTCCCTAAATGAAAAATATTTTCCTTTCTAAGCCGCAATCGTTACTACCAAGTAAAAGCGAGTGTGGCTAAATCCTACGACGTACTTGAGTTTTTTTTACTTCCGTCGTTTATTGACGTGTCGTCTGTCCAAGCCAACTGGATCATTATCGCGAATGTCCAGTCAAAGATTTTCAATCGCCGAAACGCGGAATTGCTCTTTTTCAGAAACGGAATTTTAAAAATTGATATACTCTTGTGGTATGTTATTTTACAATATTGTAAAAGGTATATGGCAAGCTCGAACTGGTCATTTAGGTTTATTAAGCGTATCTTGGAGAACTGAGGACCGAACAATTTGTAACTAATAATGATATAATAGTTATTTATGCAACAAGTGTGTAAAGTATTACTTTTTTGGTCGAGTGCGATGTTAAATTGTAGCACGAGACAAAAAATACTATTTTACACACGTGTTACATACAACATTTTTCCTACAACCGAAATGGTATTGATGTTTCTCATAATACTGAGTGTACAGGCATCCAGCAGCTTCAAATACTGTTATAGTACTCTTTCTCATAACACTGTACAAAATGTAACTTAAACATTTGGAAGAATCTCAGACAGACGATGATTAGACTTTTATAATGTACAAATTGTACATTTAATATTAATATTAAAAATTAGGTTAGGTTAGAATACATGTCAAAAAAAATGTTAATGTTCTCAAAAATTAGATTAGTACTCAATCTGTTAAAAAAATATTAGATTTGTTTCATTTACAGTGTATATTCATATTTCTTAACAAATGTTTTTACTTTCATTATTATTTACTACCTAATTATATACTTGACAGGTAAATTAACCGAATTTTAATGTTGCCTAGCAACGCTTATTTACTTTACACACTGTAATGAGTGCGTGAAAAGTACTTTTCATATCGACATATTTCTTTATTAATATTCATTATTAAACATTTACATTCAATATTTTTTCCTAATTTCTCTTAAACCAATTGCGCTGTAGTCCCCTATTGCCTGATAATTTTAAAATAGTTAACACCTCTATATTCTCATCTAAACTAAGAAAAATATTATTTGCAAACATATTGCATATTATTTGAAGAAAAGATGAATTATAATTATTGTTAAATTTACAAACATCTGTTTCATTTTTACTCTTTTTATTTTCAAGTCATGTTCATTATATTCATATTGATTTTCATATTACACTTGTTATATTAACTTTACTACTGTTACACTGTAATATTATTATTATGTTGTCTTATATTAAGTTCATTAAGTTGGTTACGATATATAAAATTTGTCATAAGGTTAAGTGTAAGACCAGCTGTAGCTGAACTTTGCCAAATAAAATAAGTTATTATTATTATTATTATTATTGTAAGTAATTGTTATCATAATTTGTTGCTAATGTATTTGTGTCACCGATCGACAGCTTTTTCTACCTATAACAATTTTGTGATGCTCGAAATCAATTTCAAAATTAGCATTAAAAATCGGAAAAATAATTTGCTGTTGACAGTAATGTCCCCGTGAATAATTAAAACGGGTAATTGTGAATGGAAAATTAAATCGTAGATTGCAATAACGTGAGTATAAATTAGCTAATAGTAACAACAATTGCAAATCAGAGAGCGGATAAAATCCACATTTTGTGCAACAGTGTAAAGCACAACTCGCCAAATAAATCGACTTGAATTCTATGGACTGTAATACGCATTCGTGTTTGTGTTATAGTTACTGTTTATGAAATTACGAGTGTACCATGTATTTAGCCCATCATTGATTTTGGCTCTGAGTAAATATTGTCTATAAGCAAAATTAGCTTAGCCCACACTATAGAATTTAATATTATTGTTATTAATGAAAGTTTATTTTAGTATAGTTAATGTTTGCTTGTTAAATTATTTTCCATTGTGCTTTTGCGAAAATTTACAATTTACAATCATATTGTTATATTACTGGCTTTACATTTACCTGTTATTACATTTAAATAATGTAATTAATATTACAGTTTTATTTCATATTCACACTCTATAATGTTTTTCGTAAAACATATTTGATTGTTACATTAATTATCACAATTTAGTTGCAAATTTACCGTATTTTATTTACAATGTTAATTGAAAAGAGTTGTTGGACGAAAGACAAAATTAAGAACGAGAAAATAAAATAACTGTAAAGAAAATCTATATTAGTTTTCACACAAAGAGGCAGCTAGCTTGATTAGGCCATTTAATTAGAATGAATGAAACACGATTTGACAATAAAAAATCTGGTGTGGCCAACACAATTCCTCCCGCCATTTACAGACCGAGTCACAAAAAAGATTGTTAATCCTTATTTTTGGACTAGCGAATTTTACTCTAATTTGACAGTTTATTTCTTAAAATATAGTCTAATATAATCCAAGTAACTACCTTTATTTTAAACCCCTCACACACATCCATGCCTTAGTGGGATTCGAACCCAAAGCCCCAAGAGCACTCACGACATAAGGCGTTGCTCAAACGATTGAGTCACCGGAGCAATAATAAAATGAAGATTACATTTTAAATACCGAGATAGACTAGAATTCACTAATCCAAAAATGAGGATTAGCTTAAACATTTTTGTAAATTGTTAATTTTTATTAATCTAAATACATACCTACATATTTACTTATGCTGGAAACTGTATTGAATTCCTTTTCTATTGTTCTATTTACTTTTTCTTTATAAACGTTACTAATATTATTTGGAAATGACTAGTTCTTTGATAGTGACATTTATCTGTCAGTTACATACATTTGAATAACTGCGTTTTGTTTGTTTAAAGCGTAGGCTCTGGGATTTAAATTATAGCTAATTTTATAAATTTATCCATAAAATATATAGAAAAAGTATTTATGCAAATCAATAGCACATTTAATAATCTTTAATTTTTATAATAACATTAATCTCGATCAAATAACATTTAAAGATATTTTTCGAAGAAAATCATTTTGAGCTTCTAGTAAAGTGCCATTTCCGGTTATCCGATATTCACCAAAATCTAATGGGATCTTTCCATTACAGAAAAAGTTCGAAATACAAGATTTCAAAATTTTCTGAATGATAGTATTTGAGTTAGAGTGGAGGATCCACACATACACACAGACATCATCGTGAAAATGTTAAAATTGGATTCTAGAGACCTTAAAACGTGGTCATTTACCAAAATCACGATATGCGATTTTTAGCACGATCCCTATACCTCCCTTACCAAGGGTAGCGAGAGGTAAAAATACAAAAAAATAGAGACCGTGCTGGACCTATGAAAAGCTGGGCCAATATATTGGTGTTGATACCAAAGAAGTCGAAGGCTGTCTTCGTCAAGATGCCGAAGTTAAAGATGAAGCCATCCGATCCTTCTGCCTACCGCCCAATATCACTTCTAAACACAATGGCCAAAGTGTTGGACTATCCCAGATTGTTGAAGTTCTGCAAGGTATTTCGCATCTTCTAACCCTCACAGGCCGGTTTCTGTGGGAGAAGTTTAACACAACACTGTATTCTAAGGCTAAGCTCAAATATCGCAGCTTCATTAACAAAGGTATGTGTTTTCTGGGCCTCGCAGCTTCCTTAAGACTTAAGTGCAAGTTGGTTCCAGCGTGTCTGAATACTTCAGACTACGAATCGGAATCCTCCAGGATTCTGTCCTCTCACCTCACCTGTACCACAGAATGTATTGCCGTCAGTGTGCTCATGGATATGTGTGCGTGGACTTCGACCAGGGAGGGGTAACGCAAGGAGATTGGGAGTACTCCGGTACGCCAAACTATGCCAGTGACGGAGTGACGGCGTTCGTATGCAGGGCGGTTCAGCAACTAGCAAATTAGCTGTCCAAATAATAATAATAATAATAATAATAATAATAATAATAATAACAAAGATAAAACAACTCTAAAAAGCTTTTTTAGATTACCGGCTGACCCTGAAAAGTATTATATTTATTTTATTTTACATTTCTATCGACCGCCTCAGTATATTATGGTTACACTAAATGTTATATGTAATTTTAAAGAGTTTTATTAATTTAGAACAATTATTATAATTTTATATTTAGACATTTGAATTAGGTTTTCTGTATGTTTATATTTTAATTTAAACCCGAAAAGGTTTTAAACGAATGCTATTTCAAAAATTTGCATAGTATTAACATTGATATCAAAAAAATAATCATTCCTCCTAGATATCTAGGCAGACATCTTACGCACGTATATGCTAGCGCGTAAAGCGAGCCTGTTGAAGGTCACCAAATTCAAATACACACGTACAGGGTAGTGTCGTACCAGCAGTGCCTGTACATCATATTCTGCACTGATCTACCATAACCGATCAAGCCAGCCGTGACATTGCTGCAGTATGCCGACGACACTGCGTACACCGTATCCAGCACGTTACAATGGGCCCGTCCAACTTTTTTTCAATTTTTTATATGTTACGAAGAATTTAAAAATAGTAATTCCGTATTTTTTGTTTTCTTGAAATTTTACTTAATAACGCCTAAAATAATTATTAAAGTTTTGGCGCGAAAGTTGTGACGTTAGCGTCACTCCGCCATAAGTAGAGATAACCGACATACGTTACCATTAAAATGTTAATATTATTTCAAAATATATATTTATTTGGTTTACTTACATGAATAGTGTTAAATGTTAATTTATGTAAAAATCAGGTAAATAAAATTAATAATTTTTGCTCCTTTTCATAATCAGGTTAATTATGCTTTAATGAATGTGTCTTTAAGACTTTCTTTAATATACTATTGAAGGTTATTATACTCACCACGTGTCCTTATTATAATTAAAATAGTATTTACACTATTTTCTATTTATAATACGACAATGACAGTATGATTACAAAAATCAAAACATAGTTCATAATAAAAGGTAATCCAGCATTTACATTCCTATTTACTAAATGATTACAACAATGACAAATATTGATATTATAATAATTAAAACATAAATTATAATATAAATTTATTTAAGAAGTAAATTTTCTTTTTATATTAATAAAATATTACTCCAATATATTAAATATGTGCATGTTAGATTATGTGTAAAGCCAATCGCGAATTTATGAGCAAAATATGCATGGTCCATGGTAACTGGACGACTGTAGTGACACTGACGTCACAACATGGCGATCATTTTACGCTAAAAACTTTAATTACATTCTTATCGGTATAAAAATACAATTAATATAGCAATTTTTATTTCGTTTTCATTTATTTATATTCCAAATTCATATGCGACATGTAATTTGTAAAAAGTGGAAGACTTGGACGGGCCCATTGCATCACCATATAACAGCATTTGAACACACTGCAATGTCACAAGTTCCAACTCATGATATTTCGGCACCACAATCAGCTGAAACATCTAGAGAAAGAGGTGAATATCAGCATTTGGTGTACTCAGATATTTGCTGCCTACAACACCACTTACCTTGTGGTCCTTACACCAGAACCTCCTATGATCGACCAATAATCTTGAGGTACCAACAAGCGCTACGTTCCCGCCTACGATTCCTGACCGCCATCCGAAGAAATCTACAAGTCCTTCATCCTACCTGCCGTATGCAGGCAGGACCTCCAGCCGTTCATTACTACAAGTCGCCTGTCGCCTATCCTTCGGGCATCCGTCCATGGATACACAAAGCCGTCTAAAATCTACCAAAATGATAAGTGTGTCAAGCGAATGTAGAAGAACTTCGCCCCACGGAACATCAATTATTTTTCAATTCCAGTTCATAATATCCTTTTGGAAGACTCGCAGATCTATACCCACCAGCAGTACTCCTGCAATAGAATAACCAGTGGACGATGTAAAATAGGTCCTAGAAAAAGTACAACTAAATGAACGAGCCTAAGCTAAAAGTGACAGCACCATACAACACAAAAAGATAAAAACACAGCGCAGTTATCGTAATGATGATGGCAATGATAAAAGAACGAAACGTCAGCAAATAAAGGCCTTTGGATAGTGGTTGACTTCTGTCAAAATCTCAGTATTGTACCATCACCAGTAAAAAATCCGGCGGAACCTATTGCCTAAAGGTGAATTATTTTATTTGGCATATTTACTGCCGCCACGAATTAGGCTACGAACCTTGCCAGGAATCATTATAAGCCGAGATTTACATTAATATAATATTAGCTAGCCTTGGTTCTAATTTTAAATTTAAATCAGTTATACTTAAAGTACCTCATTATTTGTTTCATTCGATTATCCTTATGCTATTAAATATTATTGCCTATTGTAAATAAATTCTCTCAATTTCTCTGTTTGTTTCTAGCTTGAGAGTCTTTTTCAAAGGAACTTGTGTACAGTTAGCGCGAGCCCTGTAATTCTATTAGTACGAGCGTAAATTCTCTTCTACATATACGATTGAAGTTAATCATCAAAGGTCCGACAATAGATGAATTAATTAACCATAGATAATATTGTAATGTTAGGCTACGGGGATCCATTTATATTTAGCAACTAGTCAAATCGTCACAATCATGCCGATTTATGCCAACTATATTGACATTTTTAAAAATATAAACCAGAGCAAGCAACCGAAAAAAATAAGGGTTAAAGGTTAACCGAAATCGAGAATACACAAAACACAAATTTTTCTATATTTATATATATATATATATATATATATATATATATATATATATATATATATATGTCATTTTTAGTAACATAAAAGTCTTAAATACCAAATTTGAAAAGTTTCGGATTATATCATATAATATATATTTCACGAAAATCTATTCAGAGCTTCAATTGCGGTTTAGCAATTTTAGCAAAAATCAAGTATGTTGTTTCCCTTCATATAAAAGTTTTAAATATCAAATTTAAAAAGTTTTGGAATATATCATAATATATTTTACACGAAAATCTGCTCAGAGCTTCAAGTAAAGTATCACTTCCGGTGTACCAATTTTATACAAAATCTAATATAATATTCTTCTTGATATAAAAGTCTTAAATACTGAAATAATCAAAATTTTGGATTATATTTTAATATAGTTTATCATTAAAAACTGTTATGGGCTTCAAGTAAAGTACTAGTAAAATCTAACCAACTCTTTATATGAATGTAGAAAGCCTAAATACAGAAAATATTTTTTTTGAAGGTTTGTTATAAGAGTTATCGTGGAGAAAAAAATCGTCACACACACAGACGCACACAACACAGGCGTCATTGTAAAAATAGTAAAAACATGTTGTGGGTACCCTAATTTGTACTTATTCACTGAAAACTCAATCTCGAATTCTTGGACCAAAAACATTACCTTCGATAGGGTGAGAGGTAAAAAGATTGGAAAAGTACACATTTTCCTTCTTTCTAGAACTGGTTTGAACAAAAGATTCGATTTATTTCGATTATGTTACCGGTTTTTTAGTAAATATGAATATTGGTTTCAGTTTGGGTTAAAAATTACATTTTGGAACTCAAAATAATGGTTCACCTGTTCAAATAACCGGTTGCTATAAACTGGGCCTCTGGGTTGACATTTTAGTCAAATCAAATGTTACACATTTTGCTATAGAGTAAAATCAAATTATAGTCTATAGATATTAAATTCATTTTGATTTATGTAGTAATATTGTGATCTGCGCTATATACAGTTAGCCGGCCAATATTTGAACCCATGTAATGTACCTCACATCTGATATCTGATCAGAACGAATCATATTGCTTTTCCTGAGCTTTGCTATTAATTTTACAATTTATTTTATGTGTAATTTTCATTTTAAAAATATAATAATATGAAATATTAAGTTTTTTAAACTTTATTTTAATACCAGTACTTACATACATACATTTTAACATCAAATGTATAAAATGAAATAAGTAGTTTCTCTTTATATTCAAATTAATTCCTTTGTATTCTAAACTCTTCCGCATCGATATGTGAAATATAATAAAAAGAGAAAGTTTGTCTCTCTGAAATACGTTTTTTAATTAAAAATTAAATGAGAGTGTCAAAATTCGCTAGCCCTTGGCTGTATTTTGAATCGGCTAGTACGAGACAGGATTAAAAATTTACCGGGAGAACTTCGTTATGGAGTATGGTGATTTTCCGGGCGTTCAAATTGAATACTGGAGTTTTTTTAAAACAAAATACCTGACTAATGGAAATATGTGGTCATGAGGATTTTGTTTATTTTATATACAAGTGATGCGGGAAAATCAGCAAACATTTTTTATGTATCAATAAATAACATCAATTTGTTGTTTAAATATAATACAAAATTGTTTTTATAAACAAAAATAAATTAAATGAAATATAAATTCGTTGATGACTTCATCAATTCACAAATTTGGAGATATTAGTGACGTAACTAACTATACACCGATCTCCATTCTCTCTATTGTTCCGAAGTTATTCGAGTCTCTAATTGTGAAAGAGTTAAAATGTACTTTAGAGAGTGAAATTATATTATGGCTTTTGCTCAAAGAAGTCTATTTTAACTAATTTGGTCCCGTTCACTGAATTTTTTAGTTCCATCATGGACGAAAGATTGCAAGCTGATACTATTTACACGGATTTTAGTAAAGCTTTTGACCGGGTCCATCGTCCTACACTAATTTATAAACTTCATGTACTAGGAATACACTTTGTTAAGATGTATTGAATCTTACATTACTAATACATCACAATTAGTGTATTGTAATGGTTTTAAATCTTATTCGATGTTAGTACCCTCAGCAGTACCGCAAGGTTCACACCTTGGTTCACTACTATTTAATTTATTCATTAACGATATTTCGCAATGTTTTCAATATTCGAATTTCTTACTTTATGCGGACGATTTAAAATTATTTAAAACAATTACAAATGCTAATGACTGTATTGCATTACAAAGTGATCTGTTATGATTACATTTATACTGTAAACAAAATTATCTAAGTCTCAATCCGTCTAAATGCTACGTCATGAACTTTACCAGAATTTTCAACTTAATAACTTATAATTACCACATATATAATCTGATACTTGAAATTAAATCTGTTATAAAAGATTTAGGTGTTGTATACGATCCTAAATTAACAATGTCTACTCATATCGACAAAATCAGTAAAGATTCATTTCGTACATTAGGTTTCATTTTTAGGCAATGCAAATTTTTCCAAAACCCTGATACACATATTTGTTTATACAATTCTCTAGTACGCTCTAAGCTCAAATATAAATGTAATTGAAAGTGTTCAAAAAAAGTTTATCAATCTTCTACGCTATATATTTAGAGTAAACTGTTCGAATTATATTAATAAATTAGAAAGTGTCACAGATATTATTTTGCGTAAGATTATTTTTATTAAATTTATTATGTTTTGTCTCTAATTAGCTATTTAGGTACGTAACCGATGCTGTTGGATAAGAGCTACATTTAATGATACTGGTATTCACGTATTTTATTTCAGTTTATTTCTAGATTTCAGTGTGAGAACATCGATATTATAGAGATTCAGGTGAGAGAGTTAATCTAGCATGTGTATGATTGTGGGTGCGCGTGTGAGCAGTACTGGGTACTGTAGTGGCCAGGCCCGTGTGGACCCGGGGGTCGCCAACGGTAGCAGAAGGGAGACCTGTAGTGACCCGCTTCTGGGTCGCCAACGGTAGCAGCAGTTAGGGCTGTAGTGATCCCTGTGGATGTGTTCCCGGATCACCACCGAAGCGGCAGTGGTTCCGTAGTGGCCGCTCGTGTGAACCCGAGGGTCGCCAGCGTAGCAGCAGGGTAGGCTGTAGTGACCCACATCTGGGTCGCCAACGGTAGCAGCAGTTAGGGCTGTAGTGATCCCTGTGGATGTGTTCCCGGATCACCACCGAAGCGGCAGTGGTTCCGTAGTGGCCGCTCGTGTGAACCCGAGGGTCGCCAGCGTAGCAGCAGGGAAGGCTGTAGTGACCCACATCTGGGTCGCCAACGGTAGCAGCAGTTAGGGCTGTAGTGATCCCTGTGGATGTGTTCCCGGATCACCACCGAAGCGGCAGAGGTTCCGTAGTGGCCGCTCGTGTGAACCCGAGGGTCGCCAGCGTAGCAGCAGGGAAGGCTGTAGTGGCCCACATCTGGGTCGCCAACGGTAGCAGCAGTTAGGGCTGTAGTGATCCCTGTGGATGTGTTCCCGGATCACCACCGAAGCGGCAGAGGGTCCGTAGTAACTAGCGGTACTGCCCGTAGTTGCCAACATGTATGTACGGTGTGTGAATGCCTGAACCTTTTGTAAATGATTGCCTCCTCACTGAGTATTTCTCATGTGTTAATTCTTTTACAGAAATAATCACGGCGTGAAGGAGGATTCCGCGTGACCGGGTTCGGCCAGGCGACGGTCATCTAGATTTGTTATTATTTTTGTATTAATACTGTATATACCGGTTTGGGTGATAAATGTGTTTTAATAATCTTATTTTCAGCGCTAACATTTAATCGTCATTTATAACAAAAGGTTCAATTTGAATAGCTTAGAACGTAGACGAACTTATTTTGATGTTATTCCTCTTTAAGATTTTCAACAATATGCTGTATTCTGACAATATTCTTCTTGTATTCCACATAAATGTTCCAGCTAAATGAACAAGAACTTATAATTTATTTAAGCTTCCTGCAAGCAACACTAATAATTATAAATTTTCTTGCATATATAGAATAATGGCAGTTTACAACAATCAATTCAGTCATCTTGATTTGTTTAGTTTATCTATAAACAGCTTTAAAAAGTGTGTTAAAACTATTCTACGTTGAACTTTACTATTGTAATTATTTTGTTTATTTTTATTAACTTTATTACTTTTTTTGCTATTTTATTTGTAGTACAGAGTATCTCATTTTCGATGTTTGTTTAAGGTATCTCGGGTATTATTAATGATAGATCAATACCGTTTGCACATTGCAGGGTCAACTTTTTGAGAAAAGTTTAATAGTCCACATGAATTTTCGATCTTCTTTTGTTTCTGAGCTACAGGCAAAAACTCGTTTTTCGCTCATTTTGAAAATGTATCATATCTTATTTATTATGATAGTTAGAGAAAAATTTATTTTACAAAATTTTTACCGTTTTTTAGATAGAATAAAATGGCGTAATTAGATTTTTTTAAAAATTAATAATTCTCGAGATATAATACAAACTTATGATTTTTTAAATGGGAACCATGTTGAAAATAGTCTCGTCTTTTTGCTTAATTTATAAGCTTTTCAATGATATATAACAAGTCTACATTCTTTTGTTTTAAACATTAATAAAAGACGAATTATTAATTTGTTGGGGTGAAAATATTGGAAATTATTAAGAAACAAATGAAAAAATCTCTTACAGATCATCATTTGCATATTTCTAATAGTATTTGTTTCAGTTTTACTCATTTTTTCAATATATTTACTTCACAGGCATATTAAACCGTTTTTTCCGGATTATGTCAAAGCCAACTATAACGTAGATAAATAGTAATTTAACTAACCCGAAAATAATTAATTAAAAATAATTTTGAGAACACAATTAATACATATAGAATCAAAATAAACAAATAATGATCTGTAATAAATTTTTTCATTTGTTTCTTAATAATTTCCAATATTTTCACCCCAATAAATTAATAATTTGTCTTTTATTATTGTTTAAAACAAAATAATGTAGACTTGTTACATATCATTGAAAATCTTATAATTAAGCAATAAGACGAGACTATTTTCAACATAGGTTCCCATTTAAAAAATCATAAGTTTGTGGTATATCTCGAGAATTATGAAGTTTTCAAAAAATCTAATTACGCCATTTTATTCTATCTAAAAAACAGTAAAATTTTTGTAAAAACAGTTTTTCTCTAACTATCATAATAAATAATATATGATATATTTACAAAATGAACGAAAAATGAGTTTTTGCCTGTAACTCAGAAACAAAAGAAGATCGAAAATTCCTGTGGTGACTATTAAACTTTTCTGGAAAAGTTGACCCTGGAATGTGCAAACGGTTTTGATCTATCATTAATATTACCCGATATACTTTAAAAAAACATCAAAAATGAGACATCTGTACTGTATTTAATAAGCGAGAACCTTTATTTGTTCTCTGTTTGAGCTGTTGGTTCTCCTATTTTTCATAAATAAATAAATAAATTGTGTATTGGAGTATCTCATATCTCATATTGGTAACATGATAATCAAAGGATGTCGCACAGACGCTACGAACTTTTATATTATAAAATCAATGCTCGTGTCAACATTGCAACAACGTTGTAGTTTCAGTAAGGTTTCAGCAGCTGCTACTTTCTCTTATGCATTGCAATGTGCAGTGTGACCTATAACGCTGCGGTGAACCTGAAATGTGCTCTGTATTTTCCTTCGGGGAACAAGTCCTACGAGGACAATCCTTAAAACACAAACTACTGACGATGAATATTTACAAGCTGTATAACATCACACGATGGAAGAATGGATCCCGGGCTCACACGTGATAATTTTTCTGTGTCCAATCCACGTTTGGGGCGTGACTGTCACTTTGCGTTAGTGGCAAATTGAATATTAATGTTCTGTGGATGAAACTATCAAACTGACCTTTAAAAAGTAAGATTGTTTCTATTCGCTTGAAGTTTTGTGGTGTTTTTGTTTTGCTGCATTTTTTGACTATTTTTGTTTATCGTTCTTTTAATTTCCGCGATATAAAAAGACGACATATGTAATGAGTACAGACCAAGCTACACTGATAATGGCAAACACAAAACAATGACACGTTGTTAAAACCTAAGCTTAAGCGTTCAACAAACAACTGAAAGTTACTGTCAAATTGCCGTTAACAAGTTGCAAAGTGACAATCACACGCCAAACATGGATTGGCCACATAGTATGGATCAAGTGTATGGCCGCGATGGATTAAAAAAATCTGATGTGGACACCACACGACTTCCTTGTACGCAAGACTAATATGAAGTATAGACTCAATTATAAAATTGCACATATTTGACATAATTTGACATTAACATCTATTTTTTTATTTTTTTGTTATTTTTTGTTCTAATCCATAGCAAGCTTCAATACAAAAACCAAAAAGTATATAAGTTTTAAATTTACATATCTCGCTTATACAAAGGGCTAATTTAATAATACTTGATGTGCTAGACGCAAAATTTAATTCTCTAAAACTCATATTTGAAGCATTTATTTCTAAAATCAAAATGAAACCATTTTATTCAAGAAAAACTGTTAATAACTTCAGGTAATATATCACTTCCGGTTAGCCTGTTTTAACAAAAATCTGCTATGTTATTCCAATTGACATAAAAGTTTTATATACCAAATTTGAAAAGTTTTGGATTATATTTTAATATAGTTTTTTATTAAAATCTATTATATGCTTCAAATAAAATACCATTTCTGGAAATTATGTAATGATCAAAAAGGGAGGTGCACATCTAGATGTTATAGAAGTCCTAAATACAAAACTTCAACTTTCTACGGCTTACCGTTTTTGAGTTATGCGAGATACGTACGTACGTACGTATACAGACGTCACGACGAAATTAGTCAGAATGGATTCGGGGATGGTGAAAATGGATATTTCCGTTGAAATCTGAAAACCGAAATTTTTCGCGAATACAATACTTCCTTTACTTTGTACAAGGAAGTAAAAAGAATTAAATTATGGGTGTAGTTCCCTATACCCAAATATGAGTTGAGGATTTGATATATTGAAGATGGATTCACAAATAAAAATTATGTTTATGTTATTACTTTAAATTGAATTTAATAGCTGTATCCACAAACGTAAATTTAATTTACCTTTATGTCAAATATTTTCTTTCGCTCCATCGTATTCTGAATTTATTGAATTTATATGATTTGTTCAACATCTTTCTTCATTTCTACATACTTTCTCCCTTATTGGCAGTTTATTTTGCTGGTTTTGTATGACTTTTGACATTTATGAGAAGGATGGAAGATATCTCCTACCTAATTCAATTTAGATAATCTAATATGTTTATAACGTTAACGTCCGACTGGTATGTTATTATTGTAACGTTTTTATTTACTTGGATGAAGTGTAAATATTAGACAATTATTATTAATTAAAACAAAGGTTTATTAAATTATAATCAAATATTAAAAGATAATTAAAAATAACTATTACTAATATTAAACAATTATAAACAAAACTAATTAAAACTAAAACTATAATTAACTAGATAACACTAACACTATTTACTTATTTATTTAACCAATTAACACTACTATTAATTTCCACCATCTTACTGATTATATATTTCGACTATTTATGTCAGCATTTATTTATATCACGTTCAACTCTCCGCCTACCGACCTTCACAGCGTTTTTATATTCAGCTGACTTAACAACGTCTGTATATTCAACTGCTCGTACAGAAGTCATACTTTTCACCTCACTATCTGTCTATTTATGTAACTCTCTCATTTCCACAGCCTTAGTATCACCAACTGTCCGTATGCCACAACTTTTCAACACCAATGCCGAGTATCCACTCCAACTCGCTGTTACTGTCCTTGTATACCTAGCTTCACAATACTCGTCAACCCTACCAAGTATTCACTTCCACAGCTATCCCAATTTACCAGTAACTTCCAGACTTGCCGTTAGTGTCATCGTACACTATAGCTTCCCAATACTCGTCAACACTACCGAGTATTCACATCCACAGCTATCCCAGTATACCAGTAACTTCCAGAGTACCTACTCCACTCGACACTTTACTGCATACGCTTACTACGATACTGCTGTGCTTCTCAAACTCACTAACACTCTATGTGAATATCTCTATGTCTCTGAATGTCACTAACTCTCGAGCATAGCTGCGTCCCTTTTATACAGCTGCCATTACCTTCTAGAAACCTCTAGAATGTTCGACCGCATAACAATGAAGACAAAAGATTCAAGCGACCGCAAGTAATTAAACACGTCGCGACTGGTTTGTTTACGTAGCCAGGCTGCTAGCGCGATTGCGTCATCGCTATAAATAGACACTCGCTCATTGCTGCGGCGCTGGCGACAGCGGGCATTCCACGTTACATTATTATCATAACAACACTGCTTTTAGGGTTGTTGTATAGAAAATAACACCCAAGGGCGTGCTATGGGTTGTTGCTATGGTAATTTTTATCAAGAAATTGATATAGATACTGGGATAAAGTGACCTATTCAGGAAACGCAATCATAAAGGTAGTCTCGGATATAAAGGGGCCTACAACTCAATATTTGTGTAGTCGTTATGGTATTTATGATTGTTATGTACTATAAAGATTGTTAAAATCGTATTTGGTATTCTCAGTACTAAAAGTGGTTACTGGAAACAATTGTTAAGCGTTTTGATAGTCTTTATCATAACGACTGCTAAAACTATGTATTTATGGTTATCATTATTGTTTTTATATCAATAAAATATTATTAATATTGACCTTTCTGCCAAATATTGGAGTTTTTATATTTTAGCAGGACGCAGTTTATTATACTAATATATATACTGCTTCGACTTGAATAATGATCATAAGAAGAAAGTTACTTTTGACAATCTGAGGTGTTCTTGAAAACTCTGTGATGATGTGTCAAAATAAAAAATTTAAATCTTCCCATAAATTTTCAATCACGTTGAGATCATTTGTAGGAATTAACAAACCCGTTCTAAATAATGTAAAAGTTTTCATATTGTTCTTTAGTTGTTTTGGGAAAACGTTTGCGTATTAAATATAATGGCAATTCATTATTTAAAAAAAAATTAAATCGTTGACAGATAAGATTAAGATTAGATGAGGTTCATATATGTATAATGAAGTTAGCTGTTTTCAAATAATCTGCTTCATTCACAAGTATTATTTTGTAAAGGTTGTTAATAATACCGACGTAGGTTCTGAATTGACAAATTCATAAAGATATTTACAAATTTCATTATGATAATAATCTTTATATCTCTGAATAGGCCATCATGATTGTTATCATGAAGACATTTATAACAATCTTTATGAATTTGTCAATTCAAAACCTAGGTCGGTATTATTAACGATCTTTACAAAATAATACTTGTGAATGAACCTGATTATTTGAGAACAGCTAACCTAATCTAAGCTTAATATTAGCTGTCAATGTGCTGTCACCACTTTATTTTTTTTTAAATAAAGCGTTGTCAATGGACCTTTTCAATTTAACGGCTATCTCTTTCTATCGCTGCAAATAGTAAGAAAATTGCGCGAATAACTGCCAGTTCTCTTATCTCTTTTATTTTCAAAATCCAAAATTTCATTTTATGTATACAATGACATGTCACCTATATCACAGACTACCAAGCCAACCAAACCATCACAGTGTGCGTTAGTTCATGGAAGCAATCTGTAGATGTCACTATTTCGTATTTTAAAATATACATTGACTGTCCTATCTGTTGTTGAGGTGATCCGTGCTGAACGGTAAGTGATGTGACTCACGTCGGTAAGTGATGTGCTTCACCGACCGTTCAGGAGGCGAGACAGTAAATAAATAAAAACAAAAATCAAAGCTTACTTCAAAAATGACAAATATAATTTTTTAATATGTCAAAATAATTTTCAAATCTTATTTTTCTTTTAAATTTTATGCGTCGATCGTGCAAAAAATAGTATAAGCATCACGAACGTTAAGGAATTACCGATCTCAGACAAAATTGACAACATTGTCTTCGATCGGTAAACTGTCCTTACCGTTCTTAATACTTAATATACTATTGTGAATGACCTTTAATTTTGGAATGTATGTGTAAATCTGAGGTACGGCGATTTGCATCATTTTTACCTTCCGTCACCTTTAGGTAAGGAAGGTATTGTCTTTGGTCAAAAAATTCGATGATGAGTTTTTAATCAATAAGCACGTTTTAGGGTCCCTAGAACACGAATTTACTATTTTTACGATGATGTCTGTATGTGTGTGTGTGTGTGGATGTGTGTGTGTGTGTGTGTGTGTGTGTGTGTGTGTGTGTGTGTGGATGTGTGTGTGTGTGTGTGTGTGTGTGTGTGTGTGTGTGTGTGTGTGTGTGTGTAACAAAATTTTCGTCTGCGATAACTCTAATACTACAGTTACAAAAATTATAATTTTTTTGTATACTTCTTCGCTACATCCATATGAAGAGCTGATTAGATTTTGGTTACAATTGGTCAACCGGAAGTACCATCATTTGAAGATTTTAACATTTTTTCTTGAAAAAACTATGTTAAATTTAATTTTTTCACATTTGATGTTATTATAAATATTAAAGAATATTTTATTCTCTATACGATTTGACTGCATTTTATACTGAATATTAAATGGATATAGAGTTAAAAAATTATAAAGAAATTAAATTTCATAAAGTAGCCCTAGCTATGGAAACAGCTACTATATTAAGAAAATTCTGATTGAAAGATGACAGTGTCAAGTAAAATTGACATAGTACGTTTGTCTTATAATTTTACTGTAAATATAGGATCTTTTGCTTTCTGTATGGAATTTGTATAAAATACATACAACTGCTGTAAGGTAATGTACAAGAAATAATAATAATAATAATAATAATAATAAATCTTTTATTTCTGCAGATACATTACACTGTATATAGAAAACGTCACAAAATAATAATTTTCTGTATGAAATTTGCATAAAATACATGCAACTGCCGGAAGGTAATGTACAAGAAATAGAATATTTAATTTAGCAAGGAACTTTTCTTTATGAAATTTGTACAAAATACATAGAACTGACGGAAGGTAATGTGCTGGACACATCAGATTTTTAATAATGGTAATAGTTCACATTTCAGCAATTTAAAATTGTAACAAATTTCTTAAAAAAATTACAAAGATTGACGTATCTGCTAGTATTTCAGCGTTATTCTGCTTTCACAAATAAATTGGAATCACCAGGTATAACACACTATCTCTAATTTGACAGATCAAGTATCCAAATTCAAATTTGTTGTAGTACTGGTCTGCTGTACATGGAACTAATGGTGTATGCGTGTATTGTGCCGTACATAGTGCCTGACCAACTAGTTTACATGTTGCAAAGTTAATCCTGATAGATTGCAGCCCTGCTGCTCGATAGATTTTCGACCAAGCACTACTAACTGAATTACAGTCGTATTCACGGTGAAATTTATTACAGACTTGTTTAGTAAATTCTCTCGGTCCTGCCTACTTGATTGTTAATCGTGGCTTGCTGGCCTAGTCCTTAATCGTAGCAGTTGATGGTTATTAATTGCCACTCTGTATGAAGGTGGATTACCCATTGACCCGCTGGAAGCATAATTCATTTTTGGAGGGATCAGACTGCGTCTAATGAATATATTTAATTAAACTTACAGTAGACTCTACATATAAGTTAACAGTTACAGTGGCGTACCTAAGTGAAACGGTGCCCAGGGCAAGGGTCGTAATTGCGCCCCCTGTCAACAATGTAAAATCAAGATTACTTCTTTCTCGCTTTAGTGTAGCGAGATATGTGGCATTTGTATTGTTGTTGAAATTACTTAAGAATATATATATATATATATATATATATATATATATATATATATATATATATATATATATATATATATATATATATATATATATATATATATACGTGTTGAGCAGACCAAAAATTGTACCTATATATTTTTATATTTTTCAATGAAGCTATGTTATAACTAAACTTCACATTATTGTAAGTTTGCATACCTAAATGTTAACTACTATTTGTTACATTGATGTATAATTTTACAGCATCCTGATGAAGGATTAAATAAATCCGAAAGCTAGATGAAATAATCAAGAAACGAGCTCTACTTTCATGCCCTTTCACAGAAATCCTACAAAAGTTATAATTATATATATATATATATATATATATATATATATATATATATATATATATATATATATATATATATATACAGAGAATTTATTTTAAAATGCAACATATGGTTTATCACTTCCATGGTTACACACTACTGTCAAAAAATGACAGCAATGTAATATTTGTCCATTTTAAAATGCAACATTATAAATAATATTGCAGCACAGGAGATACTTCCAGAACACATCACAAATGGTGTCAATTCTTTCTAAGAGCGACTAGGATATTGACTCGGTGTGGATGGAAGTATTATTGAATTTTGAACATATATTACATTAAAATTATAAATTTTTGTAAGCCAAAGTTTGTTAAGATGTGCTACATACATTAAAGTTTTGATTTGTTGTTAATAGTATGTAGGCTAATTTATTGATTGGAAGTTACTATTTAAAATACATAACTGCAAATTTTTGTATGTTGCATTTTAAAATAAATTCCCTGTATGTATATATATATATATATATATATATATATATATATATATATATATATATATATATATATTTGTAACTTCAACCATGAATGATTCAACACAATAACAAAACTACCAATATATGGGTGTTCCGCGACTCGACCGACAAACTTATACCATACATTACGATCAAAAATTGTTATTATGATCTATAGGTGAATTCATCTTTGTTTCGGAGATATCGAAGGAATTTAAAAAATGATAAAAGATGGATAGCTAATTAACATATTCGGTGACGGCGAGTGCCACAACGAGGTATAACAATACATATCCATGAATTTGGTCTGCATGATTATTACATCTGCATCTTCCTTGTCTTCACTGATATAAAGGCATTAATAACGTGCTAGAAATCTGTCTTTTCCGTTTCTTCCCTTTCAACGCTCAGCAGAGCAAGATCACTTAATCGATCTTGATCAATGGAGGCTCTCAGATAATTTAAGATCAGTTTTAATTTGCTGAAAGATCTTTCACAACTAGCGATGGAAACTGCAATGGTCAACATCCCAGTTTTTACAGAGACTAAGTCCAATTTCCAGAGCTTCAATTACCAAAGTCAGAAAATCGAGTGTCTACATACGGTTGTACAATTGTCTAGCATCACTTCTTGTTTAACTCGTTTCATTTACATCATCCATTATAGTCTCGAGAACTTGGAGTATGCCGTCAAGGTAGTTGTTTATGGGCTTCACAGCTTCCACTTCCGCACTCCATCTTGTTTTAGACTCAGATTTAATAACTATGGGCACAGCGTTTTCATGTATTTCCCAGCGTTGAGAAGACGAAGAAAAAACAGATAGAGAGCTTCAAAAGTTCCGAAAAGTGTTAATATGTACAGTAATCAACAGTTTTTATACTACAAATTCTGGCACCGAAGTTATATACGGATACCAAGGGCTCCAAGCGGCGCCCCCTTGGTTCTGCCGCCCAGGGCATCTGCCCTGTTTGCCCCACTCTAGGTACGCCACTGAACAGTTATCAGACCAACAAACCACTGGAATTATAAGGAAATTTTAGAAAGAAAATAAATAAATATCTTCTTTGCGTTTCTTCCGCATTACTGCAGGGCAGGGTCGGATTGGCCAGTCGGGATAATCGGGAATTTCCCGAGAGGCCGCAGCTTTTTGAGGCCGCCGTTCGGTGATTACAAACTAAAATTTGAGTACGTAGTATCATCTAATTAACTTCACCAGGTAACAGTTCTTATTTAGATCGTTTTCAATATTTTCTAATTCTTGACAAAAATTTCTTTCGGTAGATATAGTCCGAGCTTGAATATGAGGTTTTAATATTTTCCTACTTTTTAGATTTTGAATGATTGGAATTATAGTTAAGGTGATGTCTGGTGTTAGTGTGCTGGTTTACGGTTTTGATATTATTAGTCCATGGTTTGTTTTCTCTGTTAAACATCCAAGAACGGAGGGACTCCATGAGACTTTTTCTCTATTGTGAACCTAATATAAAGTATCATCGACATACATAAGTCAAAGTTTAGGTCTTATATTGGCTGTATCTAGTGCTAATTCTTCAAAAAATTCGATCTATAAATTGGCTATAACTGAGAAGAACCCATCGGCAAACCATCTTCTTGTACAAAATATCTATCTTTTTCTTGGAAATATGAGTTCTGTAGGCAGCACTGCAAAAGTTCCATAATACCAAGAGGCAAGTCGGTTCTATCTTTTAAGTTGATATCTTTTCAAGCCTTGTTTTGATGATTTCTAAAAATTTCTCGTAAATAAACATAAAACATCAAAGCTGATAAAAAGATTTGGTGGTTGTAATTTTGTATTTAGCTCAAAAGTTCTACAAAATGTTTTGAATTCTTCACATATGATGTTCTTTTTCCTTGAAGTGGCTGAATGATTGGTAATAGAAATTGTGTTAGTTTGTAAGTATGAGAATTATAGAACTTTTGACGGGTTTCTGAGATGCTTAAATCTTTCTTATGGATTTTTGGAAGCTCCCTGCACAGGTGTGGAAGCTTGCTAAAATATGGAGTGAGATCTACTTTTGTTCTAAACGGAATATAATTCTTTATTCTATAGACGTTAGTAGAATGTTTTTCAAGTTTCTTCTAGTTTCCTTGATTGTATTATCTTTCAATGCTTTATTTTTTTCGTTTTCAAGATTAGATTTCATCAGATAATTTTTTGCTTCAGAATTTTCCTCACTCTCCATTTATTAATAATTAAATATTGTCTACAACTTTTAAACGAAACTAAATGTTATTTTCTTAACTTTTTTAAATTTTAAATACTATTTTTAGGAGCGTTGGATTTTTTATATTTCAACATCTTTTATAACTGTTCAATTTCTATGTAGGCAAAAAATTCATATTATCCAACACCAAAATTA
The DNA here is from genome assembly GCA_963082715.1 of Harpalus rubripes. Classification (NCBI taxonomy): domain Eukaryota; kingdom Metazoa; phylum Arthropoda; class Insecta; order Coleoptera; family Carabidae; genus Harpalus; species Harpalus rubripes. Next base: position 23,164,949 of record OY720464.1, read on the forward strand.
ATTTATTACTTTGTGGCAATATAATTATAAATTTTAAAAAACCTGGAGATGAGGCCGATCATGCTAGAATTTTCCCGGTCCCCTGAATCTTCCCAATCCGGCCCTACTGCAGGGTCAACATTTTTACTAGGTCCGCTCAGTTTGTCTCGATTTAATGCATTAACTAGGCCTAATTGAGTGAGAAAAAACTGTCAACAAGTACATGCTGTTGTTTTGCTCTTACAATTCTTCTCCAAATCGTAGTATTCTTCGTAATTTAATTTATTTGTGTAAACGGACACGAAAGTTATTACATCCAATAGTACAGTGTAGTGATAGTGGTTCACCTAGTGATCTGTGATAGTATTATTTTTTTTCATTTATTTGTTCCACGTGCGAAGTGCGAATCATAAGGCTCATTTTCGCTTATTTTTTATTCAACGTACCTGGTCAAGTGGTCAAGTACATATTAATTAGGAATAATTAATTGAAGAAACAAACACTGATCGTACATCGTATGTCCAACTGTCCAAATTGCAAGAAAGATGTCTCTACTCAGCATAAAAGCATAGCCTGCGATGGTTGTCAATCAACAATGCATCTCTCTTGCGTAAATCTTACCACCGATGATGTTAGCAGACTTACTCGATCCTCTGTTAGATCAGTAAAAATATTTTGTAAAATTTGTTTTACATCAAGTGATACTTTTACTGCTCTTAAAGATCTAATTAATAACCTTCAAGCAGAAATCAAAAATATTAATGAAAAACTCAGCTCGCATAATATTATTAATAAAGAACCAGATTGCATTGTTGAATCTGTCGTAGAAGAACTAAACGAAAGACGAAAGCGAGAGAATAATATAATTATCAGTGGTGTCTCCGAATCTGATCAAACTGATGACAAAACTCAAGTTACCAAAATTTTGGGAAAAATTGCTCCAAACATATCACTTGATTCCAGTAAAATATTTAGATTAGGCAAACGCTCCTCCGATTCTAACTCTAAACCCCGTCTATTGAAGATCACGTTTAATAACAACAATCATTCTGCTCATATCCTCAAACAAGCAACCAAAGTTCGCACGTTTCCTGAATTAAATAATATTTATATAAATCAGGACAGAACCCCGATTCAGCAACGTCACTTAAAAAAGGTGAAAGCCGAGTTTCTTAATCGTAAAGCCAAAGAAGAAGACATCTTGCTGAAGTTTTATTCTGGTACCCCAAAAATTATCAGTGCAAAAAACTAAAAAAACATTCAGTCAATAGCTCTACCAATTCCCTTAATTTATATTATCAAAACACTCAAGGTTTAAATAACAAATTACAGTTATTATACTCTACTATCAGTGCTCTAAATTTTGACATCCTGTGTTTCACAGAAACCTGGTTAACCGAGAGTGTTCTAAATTCCGAACTGAGTGACAATTCATTTTCTGTTTATAGAAATGATCGCAATTTTTCTGCATGTGGTGTTTCTCGTGGTGGCGGTGTTGCTACCCTAATTTCTAATACATACAACTCGTACCATGTGCCGTTAGATAATTATATAAGTTTATTACCTGTTAATGTAGATATTATTTGTACAAAAATTGTTGTTGATCAAAATTCTATTTATATATTCAATGTTTATATACCTCCTGCTTTGAACTCAGATTCTTACGGAAATATTTTTGAATTTTTTGAGTCACTTCCTTTTTTATATTGCAGTAACTTTGTTATATTGGGAGATTTTAATATACCTGCTCTAGTAACAAATCCGAATTCAACGGTAGTAAAACTATTTCAAATTTTTTTTAAATTATTTTGAATTAATACAATTTAATAATATTAAGAACACTGAAAACCGCTTACTAGATCTAGTAATTTCTAATAATACGTGTACTGTAATTAAGGATAATTCAATTTTTGATAAGGAGTACTCTCACCATCCCACGCTAAACATTTCACTTGATATTAACCAATCTGGTTTCAACTACGAAATTCCTACATCGATTTCCAAAAAGTATAACTTCAAGAAAGCGAATTATCCTAAATTATATGAGTTAATAGGAAATGTTAACTGGAGTGCACTTGAAAATTTCTCTGACGTTGATTCCGCTCTGTCTTATTTTTATTCAGTTTTGTACAGTATTTTCGATGAATGTGTACCACAACAAACTAGTACTAAATTACACTATCCCGTCTGGTTTACGAAACAAACTATTGGCGATATAAAGAGGAAAAATCATTATTTTAAAATGCGTAAAAGGTTTCCAAATAATATATTTTATTATGAAAAATTCAATTATTTTAGAAGCAAAATTAAAACTAGTATAAAAATATCATACTCTAATTACATAAAATCTTGTGAAACCTCTATTATATCTAATCCGAAACAATTTTGGAATTTTATAAACACTAAAAGACATTGCAATTGTTTTCCGAATACCATGACCTACAACAATAGAACTATTGAAACTTCTGATGAGGTTGCACATGAATTTTCAAATTATTTTCAAAGCGTATACATACCACCCAGTAGTAAATTTGTATCAACCATCCAATCAGTATCTAATAACGTAATTTCTTGTATTCATATAACAAAGAAAGATATCGAAACAGCTATCAAAAAATTAAAAAATAATTTATCTCACGGTCCCGATTTAATTCCTAACTTTATAATTAAAGATTGTTATTATTCATTCACAAATGCTTTATACGTTATACTTAATTTATCTATTACTACTTGTAAATTTCCCACGTCTTGGAAACTAGGAAGAATTATTCCAATATTCAAATCAGGAGACAAAAACAACATTAAAAATTATAAACCGATTACTATTTTATCTAATCTTAGTAAAATTTACGAAAGTATTATTTATAATTCAATTTATCCTAATATCCATAACATGCTTTCTTTCTCGCAACATGGCTTCATGCGTAAGAGGTCTACATCAACGAATCTCTCTTATTTTACACACTATATCTCCTCTATACTAGATAAAAAAGGTCAAATAGATACTATTTACACTGATTTCTCGAAAGCCTTCGACAAAATAGACCATAACATACTCATTCAGAAGTTACATACTTTCGGGTTATCTATCGCTTTAATTTCTTTACTTTCATCTTATCTAGAAGCACGTCAACTCTTCGTCTCTTACCAAAATTCTCAATCTCCACCGTTTTATGCAATCTCTGGTGTTCCGCAAGGTTCTAACCTCGGCCATCTTTTATTTCTTTTATTTATAGATGATATTAACGGAGTCATTAGTAGTGAACGATTATTATTTGCAGATGACCTTAAAATTTTCCGAACAATAACAAACATAAATGATTGTACCCTACTCCAGTCTGATCTCAATAAAATCAATTTATGGTGTAATGAAAATAATCTAGAACTTAATTTCTCAAAATGTAAGGTTTTATCCTTTACTAGAAAACAGGAACCGATTTCTTTCAATTACTCGTTAAACAATTCCTCCCTCTCACATTGTAATCAAATTAAAGATCTCGGTGTTATATTTGACAAGGACCTAAGTTTTATTTATCATGTCGAAGATATTGCGTCAGCCAGTTATAAAATGTTTGGATTCATTATTCGTAATACAAAATCTTTTACAAATATAGCCGCAATATTTACACTTTATTAATCATTTATTAGATCCAAGCTAGAATACTGTTCTGTTGTATGGAATCCTATATATCAAAATCAAAGTAAAATAATCGATTCAATTCAAAGAAAATTCTTAAAATATATTTACTATAAAATCATGTCCTCCTATCCACCTCAACACTTACCATACGCAACTCTTTGTGAAATTTTTCAGTGTCAGTCACTTGAGGAAAGACGAATTTCATGTTCTTTAAATCATTTACGAAATCTTATTTCTGGGAATATTGATGATCCGAATTCACTTTCTTGTCTAAACTTCCATATTCCTTCCAAATTTAATAGAAACCATCGTTTATTTTATTTGCCTTCTGCTCGCACTAACCTTTTCTTTAAATCACCACTTCATCGAATGTGCACGTACTTTGATAATGCCGAGTCAAATATAGATATAGATATTTTCTTATAGACATTTGCAACTTATACTTACTTTCTTTGCTAATGCACTTACAGTTAATACTTCTTACAGCTAACTATTGTATAATGCTACATTATTTACCATTTCACTTACAGTATTGTCTAGTTTACTATATTTTGTATTTTGTACTATGTATTTTTGCATACTATGTTACAGTTAATTTTGTTTATTATATTTATATTCCTGCCCTATTTTAGACTAAGTCTGTTGGGTAGATGTACTTAAAAATAAAATAAAATAATTTGTCGCCCTACATCAACTAAGACGTCGAAGACGCATCTTCTCCGGAAATTCTTCCTTCATGCCTATGAACTACCGTCCGCAAAATCATTGACAGAGAAGTGGCCTAATTAATCGCTAACTACTTGGAAGATTCGCTATACTCACTGTGTAGCCTGCCTCCACTCGATCCTCTGAACAAATGTTGGCATGCATCATATCTTCTTTAATGTGATCAACTCATCGCCTCTTCGGTTTCCCACGTGGTCGTCGTTTTGGACGGATTAAATTCATTGCTAATTTTGCCATGAAGTGATCGTTTCTTCTCTTATTTTGTTCGCTATGGGTACAACGCCCATAGTCTTCTGTACATCAGTGTTCTTGGCATGGTCAAGCCGCGTAGCATACAATATTTGTTGATGTTTTACACTCGACGGCCAACACTCTGTACCGTAGAGCACTACATACTTCACTACAGACTTGTACATTTTGCCTTTTAACCGAGCAACTATTCGATGGTTACAAAATACTCCAATCATCTCACGCTATTTCATTCATTCATGTTCACTCGTACTTGTGCGTCGGCTATAATAATATTACCGTCATTACAGATTAGTGACCCAAGGTATTTAAATTTGAAAACCTTGTTTAGATCCTCGTCATCAACATTTATGGTATCATTTGTTTCGCTTCCAAATTTTAAGTACTTGCTCCGTTTTAGTTGCTATGCTAAGAAACATTCATTTAATTATTGTACAGTCTATTTCTCCACAACTCTGTCTTATATTGGAGTTGCTTCCGTGATTCATCTACAAAGAATACGTCATCCGTATACAAAAGTAACATGGATGAGGAAGTTCTAAACAAAATAAAAAAAATAATGGAGAGAGAGAGAGAGAGGTGAACCTTGATTCTCTGCAACATTTATAGTAAAAGGAGGCGATTTAGCATCTAACAATACTAACAGGTGTATTCTAAACATATTCCGTTAATTTAAAACGGACCGTTAAAAATAAACGGATAAAATTAACAAATTCGGTATTCAGAAAGACTGATCCGTTTTGATACTAAACGGAATTCCGTTTATTGGACCCGTTAATTTAAAACAAACTATCGGACTGTCAAAAGGTCCCGTTTATATCATAAACGGATAATTTGGTGCTTGTGTTTGACATTATTTATTATTTATTTTCATATATATGGCTATTTTAATCATTTCTTACCTATAGTTTGTAATTAAAGAAGAAGAAAGGGAACAGAGGTAATATCGCTTATACTTCTATGAATAATTACATTTTATTGGAACATAACATCTGCATTTTGGGAGAGGTATGTTCACGTCGTCAACATGGATTTTTAAGGCAGTGCTATTCAAATTAGAAATTGCCACCCCAAATAGGATCGCGAGGACGTTTGCTAAGTTCGCATGGTGTATGAAAAGAAATAATAACGAAGAAGAGTTGTTTTCTTAAATTTATCAAAATAATAATTTTGAAAATAAAAATACGTTTTCCAATAAATATGTTTTTCTTAACATAAATCTGTCTATTAAAAACTTAAAATATGAACAAATTCATGGATATTCTGTGACATTGCATTTTATAAATTTATTTCGATGGAATAAAGAAGCAATAAGATATATATTTAATATCTTGTGACTATAATATTATGGGAAATTTAATAAATGCCCCCGCTCTTTTGTTGAACGCAAATAAATCCCTATTTTTTTCTAAATAATTTAAGATAAGTTCGTTCTCGTCTATTTTGTTCCATAATAATATTTAAATTGATTTATTTTTTGACAAAATAATATATTTGAAACAAATTATTTATTTTTTGACGGTTGTATTCCCATGGCATCTTACGAACACTGCATGCAATTTAAAGAACTATTAATATTACTAATAACACTATATTTATTGATAAAATACATTTCGAACTTGTAATATAGAGTAGCAACATGTACAACAAAAATCTGTATTAAAAATAGTGTTTCATTCCTTTACATTTATTAAATTAGTTGACAATATACATAGAAATGTTTATCGGGTATTCTATAGTTGTCAACACTACTTATGTGAAAAAACAAAAAGAGTACTATGTGTATTTATGTTCACTTATGTATGTAACGGAGTCCGTTTTGGAGTTAAATTTTAACGTATCCGTTTATGCATTTCTTTGGAATATGAAATTTTAACAGATCCGTTAAAATATAATTTTTAAACGGGTTCCGTTGAAATTTTAACGTTTAACGGGGTGCCTTTAGAATAGACCTGTAATAACGTTAAAATAAAGGCTATGTCTGGGGACACGTTAATGTCTATGTAATATGAAATGTAGGTACACGCTAAAACGTCATCACCGCTTATGACATAGGCATTTAACGTGTACCTTTATAATTGAGTGTAAAATTTAAACCATGCACCTCTGAAATGATATATTTCTCTAATTATAACAACAATAATCTAACATAACGCACGAAAATCGGCCCGAGTTTTTCAAACATGACTTTTCTACGTTAAATTAGGTTATTGTTATATTAAGACCCGGTTTTTTCCTCTGTGGATAATGTGTCAGTTAACTTAACTGCCAGATAAAAAAAAAATATCGCAACATATAATTGCGTTGTGTATAATTTTGTCAATTTATGCTCTAATATTGGTGCGATATTTTCGTCTTATCTGGCAGTTAAATTAACTGACACTTTATTCGTAGATGGAAAAACCGGATCTTAGATTGTAAAATATCACTAAATAAACGAAGGTTTGAGAATCTGGCCATATTTCACCTGCGTTTTATTTAAATACGATATATAAAAATGCAAGATCAATTTACAACTGCACTAGTACCTATGTTTTAACATCCAAAAATTAACTTCATTTATTTAATGTGCACTTTTGGGTATTTTAGGCGCAATAAGTTGGTGCACGTTAGATACCTATATCATAAGAAGTGATGAGGTTTTATCATATACCTACATTTCATACTAGGTAAACTATTATTCACGAAAGATGACTATTCAAGGTCATTTGTGAGCCGTCTGATATAATATTACTCGCAGATAACTTCACTGCATTTCGTAAGCATAGGCGTGTAACATAAAATAATTATGGACACATTTCATCTGAAAAAATAAGAGTATATTATTTAAAAATTATGTTTCGTTCTAAATAATGGCGTTCTTCATTTATGTTTTTGCAAAATTCAAAAACGTAGTCTTAACTATAAACCAAGTAATAATAATTTGATTTAAACGGCAACGCCACTGGGTAAATATTAGCACAGAGGGCATTGTAGTAGATAATTAGGTATCTGTAAATCTACGACATACGTCCTTATTATTTATAATGTGTTAGAAACTAATGCCACTATTTACGTATATCTGTCCCACCACAAAAATTAAATAGACATAGGTCAAATAATATTTCTCTTTCTAATACAAAATGTTGCCAAGGTACTGCTATAAAGTGATGTGTATTCTTTCTTCGAACAAATGACCTTGAATAGTCATCTTTCGTGAATAATAATATAACTAGGTAGATTAACGTGTCTCTAGTCACTTTTCTAAAATAAAATGGATGTCTCGGTAGTTAATTTGCTATCTTCATCAGCATTAACTAATTTTCATTTTCTTGCCGAAAATTCATCCCATACGCCTCCTGGTGTCATACAGCATTCTCGCATAATAGGGCCGGATACCCTTGCCGTCTTTCGGCGGGTCTCCATCCGCGTTTCTACATCCACCTCGTTGTCAAACACAACACAACGGGCACGACTGATGTCCCTACATTTGTCAAGCGTCCCTGTTCACTCCGGGGCTGCTGTTCGATCCCTGCAGGACAAAGAGGAGGGATCGATTGCTTCACAAGATTACGTACGTGACACACGAACAGTCTACACTGCATTACGCAACCGCACAATTGTTGAGAAGGTTGGAAGACCGAGCAATTGAAAGAATTAAGATTGGTGAGAACAGTTAATACTGGATGTATTTGCAAAAGGTGGTTGCAATCACAAATATTTAAAGAGAATCCGAAGATAACTCTTGCTGTTTTCATTAAAGTAACAATTAAAGTTGGAAACGAAACGACATAGATATACAAGTATTATAAAGTCATGCAAAATTTATAAATATTTAGGATCAATGGGAATAGTAACAAGACAATATATACCAGAAAAATAATTTATTTACATAAGCAACAGAAAAATTAAATACATCCCATCGTCTGCCTAATAAGAAAAACATAAAAAATAAAAATTCAAAAAACGATGTTCGACTGTGTTTGGGATGGAGTTGGAACAAGTAACAATGCTTTGGACTAGCAGTCAATAATAAAATTTATTCATGCCGACGTTTCGACTACACCATAGTCTTCTTCAGGGCTCTTGTGTATAGGGTTTCACGGGCTTGGCTTGAAGCTTGAAAGCTTGGCTTGGCTTGGCTTGAAAAAGCTTGAAAAATCAAGCCAAGCCTGCCGTTCAAAAAAGCTTGACTTTTCAAGCCAAGCCAAGCTTCTGTTCCACCAAGCCCAAGCCAAACCAAGCCCAACATTTAAAAAAGCTTGAATTTTCAAGCCAAACCAAGCCTTTGACTGTCAAGTAGCTTGGTTGAAAACAAGCTTTTTCAAGCTTTTTTAAATAAATGTTGTCGAGGCCGACAAAACCGTAATTTTATGGTGGTAACGTACTTTCTCATTGCTTCGGCACATTTTTGCGAACTTCTAAGAATTGGAGTTTCCAAAAGAACCAGCCTTCATTACCTCCCAGTCCAGTAAGCTTCAAAATTTTGTAAATAGGAAACTATACCCATCATCATTCTTATTATGCAAAGACCACTTATTTTCTCAATCTGAACCAACTAGTCGCACATTGTAGTACGCGCACACAATCAAGTATACAAAATAAATTTATAAGATGTTGAAAAAGTTTTAAATACATGATGATAAATGATAATATAATTTTATTGTTTTATCCTTTACCTACATTAATATAAAATATTAGATGAAAAATGATAATACAAAATTTATTGCAAGTGTCAATCATTACATATAGAACAATGTAATTTATATCAAATACTTATTATTGTCAAGTTAAACATATTTTGTATAAAAATTAATTAATTAAATACTTAAATTTTTAAGTAACTGGAATTAATTATAATCTATGAGTCTCGTGGCCACGTGCCTGAGTGTCAGTTTGCGAATCTGGGGAACCGGGTTCGATCCCGACCGACACCAAATATTTCGAATTTTAAATGGCACATAATTAACCCATGTGGTGCACTCTCCACGCCAGCAGTGAGTGACCGCGAGGTGACGCCTGGTAAGCGCCCGTACGGTGCAAATATTTCACCATTACCGATATATGTGTACAAAGCAGATTGGCACACCTAGCAATGGGTAATAAGCCGTGATGATATACTTATTTATTTAATTATAAGCTCAAAGCTTTAAGAAATTAGATTTGATTTTCAAACCAAAATAAAATAATTAAATTTATCTGATTACATTTCACATAAACACTCTATCTGTGGTGGTGGGAAGATAGATGCAGTTTGATCTTGTTGTTTGATTGGATAATATCGGGATATTATCCAATCAAAATACAAGATCAAACTGCAACTTCAGAATAAAAATTATAAGAAATAATAATATACTCTACACCGTAAGATAAATTGAGTGACGGACTACATAAATGATGATAATTGTTGCATTTTAAAGTTGCATTCTGTACAATGTTTTGTTATTCTGGTATTTCCGAATCATAGTGACGAGACAATTTCGGTTTGTGGATGTGTATATTTATATTCAAAGATTTTCAATGCTATTTTTAGCTCAACACCTAATGTAGCTTTAATAAACCGATGTTGTCTGCGACAGGTATAATAGACAATAACAATGTACTGACAAAGAGAGCATTCTCTTTTAAATATTATCTTGATACAAGTTTTCATAGTTTCCAAAAATATGAATTAATAAATAAGCAAATAAATATATAATCTCGGCTTATTACCTAGTTCTGGAGGTTTTTAATTTGCTTTTATTCACAAATGTTTGTAATAACGACATATTCGTATCGTTGAGTGTATTTGCTTTTGTATTATTTGAATTTGCACATGATTACTGTAATTATATTTATGTATTACTCAAAAATCAGTAGAAATTTCATAAGAAGAGGCGAGTAGGTATTTGTCACGAACAAACAAAATTTCGGGGAAATTTCCGTCTGTAGGGTTTTATGATTTCCAGATGTATTTGAAGTAGGTATACAAGGTCAGTCTCAGGTCATTTTCATCCCATTGTACATTCCAAAATATTTATGTATTTATTTGAACACTGTTGTTGCGTGTTTGGAGTCTTGAGTTTTTTTTTTATTTATATAGGTTGAATATGAACTATATAGTATGACAAACTTTAACAGTTTGTTGGGATGTCATTTCGAGTAAAAATGAACTTAAGTCCTATTCATTTTAGTTATTAAAATACAATAAAGTCCAACTAATGCATATGCCTACTTGAATAAATACAGTCAACGAAAATAATAAAAGAAACATAAAAATTAAAGGGTAAATATTTAATAAAAGATAATAAATTTATGTTGATTGTTTACTTTTAAAAATAAAGTAAATGAATAACATATACATTTCAATATTTTTATATTTTAATAATTACAAAGAAAAAGGTGTAAGTTTCATAAATTTTATTTTATCGTTTTGTTTATCTTTACGTATAAGATTATTTTTAATTGTACGACAATAAATTTATGTAAAACAAAACGTGATTTACACATTGTTACGATACAATGAAACATCGACATAACATATCGATATATTTAATTTAATTCACATCGAATATTTTTATTAAAATCTTGATACCGAACTGGTTTTCAAGACCTATATACATACTGTGCGCATGAGCATTTATAAAGCTTGAAAGCTTGAAAAAGCTTGAAATAGCTTGAAAAAGCTTGATAAAGCTTGATAAAGCTTGAAAATCAAGCCAAGCCTAAAATAATTAAAGCTTGAAGTTTTCAAGCCAAGCCAAGCCCCGTTTCCATCAAGCCCAAGCCAAGCCAAGCCTAACATTAAAAAAGCTTGAAGTTTCAAGCCAAGCCAAGCTTTTTTATTTCAAGCCAAGTAGCTTGGCTTGGTGAATCCCTACTTGTGTATGATGTTATCCATGAGTCAATCAGTAGTGCCCAATGTGTGATGAGAATTCAAAAAACGATGTTCGACTGTGTTTGGGATGGAGATGGAACAGGAAGTAACAATGCTTCGGACTAGCACTCATTAATAACACAGTCGAACATCGTTTTTACCTTCCGCCACCTTTAGGTAAGGAAGGTATTGTCTTTGGTAAAAAATTCGGTGTGAGTTTTTGATGAATAAGCACGTTTTAGGGTCCCTAGAATACGATTTTACTATTTTTACGATGTTGTCTGTATGTGTGTGCGTGCGTGCGTGCGTGCGTGCGTGCGTGCGTGCGTGCGTGTGTGTGTGTGTGTGTGTGTCTGTGTGTGACTAAATTTTCTAATACGATAACTCTAATACTATAATTCGAAAAATTATAATTCTTTCGTATTCCTCTTTGTTACATCCATATGAAGAGCTGCTTAGATTTTGGTTATAATTGGTCAACCGGACGTACCCTCATTTGAAGATTTTAACAGTTTTTCGTGAAAAAACGATGTTAAATATTATTTTTTCACATTTAATGTTATTATAAATATTGAAGAATATTTTATTTTCTATACAATTTGAATGCATTTTATACTTCATATTAAATGGATATGGAGTTAAAAAATTATAAAGAAATTAAATATCATATATCAGCCAGCTATGCTATAATTCTGGAAACAGCTGCTATTCTGATTGAAAGGCATCAGTGTGAAGTGCAGTTGATAGTATGTTTGTGTTATAATTTTACTGGAAATTTAGGATATTTTGTTAGAAACTTTCTGTATGGAATTTGTATAAAATTCATACAACTGCCTTAAGGTAATGTACAAAAAATATAATCTTTTGCAAGGAACTTTCTGTATGACATTTATATAGAATACATAGAACTGACGGAAGGTAATGTGCAGGCCACATCAGATTTTTTGAATTCGCATCACACATTGGACACTACTGACTGAGACTGAAGACTATGGTATAGTCAAAACGTCAGCATGCATAAATTTTATAATTGACTGCTAGTCCGAAGCATTGTTACTTCCTGTTCCATCTCTATCCCAAACACAGTCGTACATCGTGGCGTGGAGAGTGCACCACAAGGGTCAACTTTGTGCCATTTAAAATTGGAAATATTTGGCGTCGATCGGGATCGAACCCGATTTCCCAGATTCGCAACCTGACACTCAGGCACGCGGCTACGGGACATAGCGAGTGTTTTTCTAATTATTTATTACATATTTTTTCACCGAGAATTCGCTACTATACTATGTTATAGAAAATAGTCAAGAACATTCTACTTTATGGGCAGACACGTAGGAAATTATAAAAAGAGACAAAGGAAGAATAGCAAACGTAGGGATGGATGTATCTAAGAGATATTAAAAAATATCCAAATTGAAAATAAGAACAAATGTAGATATAAAACAAAAATTAAAGTAGAAAGAATAGTAGTAGAAAAACAAGAAATAAAATTTTATTTTGTACGGCCAAATGCGAAGCATGGAAGATAATAGATGATTTAAGAAAATATAGGAATGGCAGAAAGAAGGACCAAAAAGACCAGCGGCGGAATGGTACAAACAAGTGAGAAGAGATTTAAGAAAAGATTTGGAAAAGAAATATTAAGAAAACAGTGAAATATGCATATCAGTCAGCATACGACAAACAGCCAACCAATCTAATATGTAAATGCGCTACATATATTGTACCAATTTGCTTTTATTCGCAGATTTTAGACGACATCTTATCTCAAAGGTGAAAAGAGCACCCACGGTTCACTTTTGTGTTAAAAATTGTAAATTCACAAATTGATTTTGGTAACTCTGGTTAGATTCGAACTAAGGCCATCGAACCAACAAATCATTTAACACACTGTCCTACGTATGTAGTTCATTATTACTCTTTCTTCGTCGCCATAAAAATAAAATTAACACTTAATAAAGCCATAATATTTAAAGCACCCATTGTAAAATAAATAAAGCCTGTGTTTAAATAATGAAAAGCAAAGTATGGGCTATTTAAAACAACCGGCAACTACCGCAATCTACATTGAATCAATCGAAGCCAATGCTAGTGAAGATTAATGTTCAAACATTAATTTCTAAAGAATGTGACTCCATACAGCTATTGAATATGTATATGTACACACGGTTAACAATAGAGGCCGTACAATTGAATTATTTTGTTGATACGTTTGTTTCGCTTATTGAGCGAAAAAATCGTTCACAATACGTGGTGGCTTTATCTAAACAGTTACAAAGCAACGGGTAATCAGTTACTAAGCTAAATTTGTTCGTTTTCCAAACAAAGAATAACAGGAAATTGTGAGTTAAGCTATTTTTCACTAAATATTGACCATATCTTTAAAATTTACACATGCGAGTAGTTCTCAATACTTGTCGCTAGCTTATTACCCATTTCTGCATATTATTCTGTTTTTATTTTTAGAATTTTGTACAAAATACGAGTTATAAATTCAGCAGCCTTCTTTAGCGAAGCGATCGTCTTTAGTAACTATAGAAATAGTTTCCATATTGTGATTAATGAAACAATTCATATGCCACTTTTTATTTTGTTATTTTACCGTAAACTCAATTGTTTCCCTGATGATATAATCCTTAATAAAACACAATAAAACTGAAGATTTATTCTTATTTTTGTCACTGTTTTCAAACTTCTGTGAGATGAAATGAAGGTACAAACGAAATGAACCAATTTTAATCAACTGTGGGAGAAATTGCAAAACATTTGTCGAGTAAAAATAGATATATTTTTATACGCGGCCATTTAGAGCAGCAACGCAACCAAAATGCAATCGTGGCGCAGATCTTTTATTTTTTCGTTTGTGTCACACACCCGATGCGGCCGTACCGTGGTTGTATAAAGGCGTGCGACCGTGCTTGTTCTCCAAATGGACCCGGTGCAAACACATTGCAGTCGAGTATCAAGTTTATTCGGGTTGGCAATCAGTTTGTGTGTTTGTTTCTGTGGAAAATAAAGATGTCATTTATAGGAAAACAGGGTGTTTCAAAAATACTGTAAAAAAATTAAGGGCATATGGTACTGACCAAAATGAGTAAAAAAGGCAGTGGAAAATGAGTTTTTACGGAGTTTACGTCTGCTATCTCGAAAACTATAAGAGTTAAGATTTTGATTAAATAAGATTTTTTCTTGGTCTTTTAGAGGTCATCTTAGATGTGCTTTGTTTTTTTTTAAATCAAATAATTGTACTATGTTAAATGTTGAGGCGACATTGGCCAATATTTAATTTTCAAATAACTTCGTAACTATTAGAAATTGATAAAAACGTTTCATATACAATTTTATTGTTTTTTTTTATAGTCTATTTACTGACAGACAAAATTTTGTTCGATCACTATCTTTGTCAGTTTTTTTCGATATTTCGCATTTCTCGGAAACAGTTGAAGATCAGTCCTATGTTAATTAAGCTTTTTACTTATTTTGGTCAGTACTATATGCCCTTAAATTTTTTACAGTATTTTTTAAACATCCTATAGGTATATTGTACGCACAAAACTAATGCATTAAAATTGTTTGCTTACATCATAGTTACCATGGCGGAAACTGAAAGATTGCACCCTGCAGGCGGTAAAGTCGCACATGCGGGCGGTAAAGTAGATTAAAAGCCCTGCGACTGGTAAAAAAGGTAAAAAATACAATTGAAATTGCACATACCTAAGGCTGAAAGAAATTTGCACACAAGTTTAGTAGAAAAAAATGACTGTTGCTTCTTCCATTAAAACTATAAATATCGTAATCATGACAAAGCGGCATATCGCCGCTTACTGCTTTGGATTGTATAGTATAGTGGCCGAATAGATATTGTAGCTAGGGGCGTGGAAGCTACTAATCGAGGGTAAGTATAGATAACTGTTAGGGTTTGTGTAGTCGGTACTTGATGGAACATTTTAAAATATAATAATTGAAACACAACACTTGATTATTCCACAGATTTATTTCTTTAAGTTACGATCGTTTCGTCCTTTCGGACATCATCAGACAATAATATTACATTAAGAAGACAAGTATTTATATGTTCCAAACATGTTGAGTAGAGGTGAGTTGCTTACATCTAATTGCTCGTTGACGATGTTTTCTTGGAATTTACGGCTTTCCTAATTTCTAAATTTTCCAAAAGGTTTAGTCTTAATCCTTTGTCAGCAATATGCAGAATGTCAAAATTTCCGTTAAAGTTATGATTGTTTTCGATGCAATGTTCAGAAAAACCAGTGGTGTAGCATTGTTTTGTAATTGAATCTTTATGTTCCTTGATCCTGTGTTTAAAACTTCTACCGCTTTGACCGATATATAGTGCATCACAGTTTTCACAATTAATTTTGTAAATTCCATTAAATTCTAAATTTGAGGTTTTTTGTTTGTTATTTGTTAATATTTTGCCTAAATTGTTTTTTTTTTAAGTAAGGTAAGTATAGATCTGCAGGGGGTCTTCCTATCTAGCGAATTGGCCCATATTTATCGCTAATCTCCATAGGTATTTCAGCTAATTATAATGATACGAATTTTATTTTTTATTATTTACTAAATATGTCCAAAGAAAAACGACAATAATTTTAAATAATAATTACTTAGAAATACAAATGTACGCACATTTGGGATTGGACTCGTATCAATTAGGATGATTTGAAACTTACCTTCAATGAATAAATTTAATCACCCTATAATTTGTTGCAATGTTTATTATTTAAAATATTTTAAGATATTTTTATGACATTATTACTCGTAAATAATAAATATCCAAAATGTGAATAAATTGAATACATCCCTGTTTTTGTATTTGTACTTAGTGTGTTTATCCCTTTGCAAATTGGTTGGTTAATTTTTTGGCTCACAGCATGACACGCAGCCTGAGGTAGCTACAATATATTTGCGTGTATAACATTGAATACCAACGGGCTATAACTTGCACCGCTCTGTTGAAATGAATACATGCATTTCTTGAAATCTTAAGGGTTCGCCACACAGCCACCTGCTGCGAGTGCTCTTGTATAGTAAAATAATCTTAGTGTTTCTTGAACCTAAATGCTATTTTTGCATGCCGCTTTGTCAATTATAGTTTTATTGGCGGACACGACAGAGTCACATTTCTTGATTATACGCGACGGGCTTCAAATTTCGCCCTCAAAGGAAACCTTTTCTTTCGATCCTCTATACGTAAACAAGTATAAATAAATTTATTTGTCCTTTATAAAACGGGCCATTAATGTTTATAACTAAGATCAATTTTGTAAAAAAAAACATTTATTTCGCATTATATACGAGTATTTTTAATTGTTTATATTTACTGATTGTCTCGTAATTATCAGGTGTAACTTTAATTTGAAAAGTAATGTAGGTAATGACGTTATATCTGTACTGTATGTGTATTACCATACGTCACCTCACGCGCTATCAAAGCTGTAATGGAAAGAGAACTTTTATGCAATTTTAAAATTGATTCCGGCTAGATTAGGACCCAAGCTGTCAGAAGTATAACGCAAGAGTACTTATATTTGGTCCGCAAGCCCCCGACCGGCGCGTGCGAGTCGACGTCTATGAATGGAAGCATTCTAGTAGGAGGAGGAGCCTAGGCAGGCGATCAATAACACAGTGTAGCGCGCGATAGGAAGAGACGTGAGGCGGACGGTTAGGTAAATAAGGGGAGATTAGCGTAAATACCCGCGCATTGTTATATAGTTCAAGACGTCACGAGAATGTTCCATAAGATGTTAAGAGCCACTATATAAGCGACGTAAGTAGAGTGTTAGTCCGTCAGAAGGACAGTTACATAAATAGAGAATTAGACATTCACATAGAGTGTTAGTCGGTCAGAAAGACAGTTACATAAATAGACAGATATTGAGGTGAAAGGTGTGAATTCTGTCCGGGCAGTTGAATATACGGACGCTGTTGTCAGTTGAGTATATAGACGCTGGAGATCAGTAGAACGGACAGTTGAATGTGAAGTTGACATACATATTGGAAATAAATAATCAGTAATATACTGTAAATAAACAGTCGTGTTAATTGTTTAAATTATTAAATAGTGTTAGTGTTATCTACTTAATTATAGTTTTATTCTTAATTAGTATTTAATATTTATTTAATATTAGTAATCGTCATTGTTATTATCATACGTAATATAACAAGTGATATGATTATCATCGATGATATTCTCAAGTGAAACCGAGTTGCAGATTTCACGAGTCCAAAGGACGAGTGAAATGTGCTGCTTCGGTTTCACGAGCAATATCATCGATTATTAATCATATCACGAGCTTATATTTAATGGGAGAATATAATGAATTTTTATGACACATTGTGCGTGCTGGTAACCTAACTTTTCATATATTACTTTATAACATGGTTAACTTTACAATTGCCTTATTATTTTCATCGTTGTTGATATCAAAAACGATTACCGCACATTTTTATACTCAAAATTAACTGTTAATGTTGTAAATAAAGAAAACAAATATTTTAGTAACGAATATAAATAAGGTGATAATTTCTTTGTTTTTTATCATCGCTGTGATAGACATGTAACTAGGGAGATTCTGAATGTTGATTGGCGGAAAACATGTCACGTGACTAATGAATTATATTCTCGTTTAAACATTTATTTATCGTTTTAATAAACATCTATTTTAATTAATAATAATTCATTGATTTTTACACTTCACCCAAACAAATAAAAACGTTGCAGAAGCAATACCGGTCTTAACACACTCAGCTACAGTTAGTGATAGCTGTTAACATACCTAGGAATGTTATGCACATCATAACTGCCGCAGATATCAGTTTGAAAGCCGAGCTCGTAGAGCGAGGATTTTAAGACATCTAAGCCTTGTTATGATTAATAACATCCGTGGTTTGTTCAATAGTTTATCGGTTTCAGAAAATTAAGATATTGATAAATATATTTTTTTGAAATTCTGTCTTTATTTCTACTTTCAGATTGCTATGGTTAGAAGAACAATTATTTTGACATGTCAATAACACAAATATTCAAATTATATGCTTTATTCCTCATGTTTATTACTTTAGAATAAAGTAGACCGTATTTAGAACGATAGGCTAACGTTATCTGTATATATTAATGAAGTGCATTATATATTCATTTTATTTTCATTTTGTAGACCGTTGTTGACAAGTCAGTATGGTAACAATATTACCATACATATACGGTTATTACTTAGTTACCAGCCTACTTTTGTACATGTAAATAATGGAACAATATCCTGAAACCGGTAAATTATATTAATGAGTTTCTTGCCAACATTGTCGAATATAGCGTGAATGTAGGTACATAAATATTTAATAAAATGGTTTTAAGTGTGGTTCAGCCACTTTCTGATAATCAAAAACAATGCCCCTGAGCACACAGTGAGGAATTCTGTCTCCGTGGTTCCGTTTACATATTTTAGTGAAAGTTTTCTCGGTTTCGGTCGTCACGTGACACCTCACACATGCCACAGTCTCTACAAATAACAACTTTTTCGGCGTCATACTGTTCGGGGTTCCTGCATTAGAATTAACGTGAGAAACTTTAGTAATTATATGGTATCGTTTCCACCCTCCATCAAAATGAATAAATATTAATGAACAACGTTTTTTATTCAAATGCTTTAAACTGTTTACTCTAGAACTTTTCCAGTGGACTATTAAACTCTTCATCTTTTACGTAAATTACGAATATACTCGTATATTACAGGACTACTTCATTTCTCGACAGGAAAATTGTTAGTTTTATGAGGTTAAATAATTGATGTACCTACTCTGTTACGACATAAACATCATTTCAGCGAGGGTAACTTAATAATTATCATATACATCGATTCACTTGATTCATCGATCCATAGCTTTTATTTATGCTTTTTTCTCATAATAATACAATATTAACGCCCGATATTTCAATCTCCTAACAAATGTTCTTAACAACTATTCGATAAACAAATTTGGGAAATCATTACCAGAAATTTAATGCACAATCTGGTACCGTCCACCGCGATAGCAAATCATTTCGTTTGAAATATGATTGCATCAAAAGGACAGTAAAAGAAACTGCAAACAACAAATTTGTATTTTGAGCTAACTCACACAAGTACTCCTAAGATTTCTTAGTGCTCTAGTAACTTTATTGATAATTTTTCCTGCTGTGGATTTATATATACCCCCAAAATCTCCAATAGTAATATAAAAGATCCACGTAGCATAAAATCTTAAAGTTAGTAATAATTGGTGTAACGGCGAAAGACATGAATTTCTAAAATGACTATCTGTTACTGAATAAACAAACTATCGAATTCTTAATAAGACCTGCTTAATTTTTTTGTACAAAACACCTTTTTTTGTCTGTAAAATCAAACTCCTATTTGTTAAACCTAACGAATATAAACTCGCGCCAAAGGCAAATTCTAACCTCACTTTTCTGGTCTTTATAGAAAAATCATAGTTTGTAAGTACCACAATTTTGAAATTACCTATTTGATGGATATTTTGTATAATTTTCTACTAATTCTAAAATATATTCTACGCTAGGTTTTGATAGCCGGAATCTTTGGAAAAATTATTCATTGGTCGAAATATTTAAATAATCAGGTCATTATCGTACACTATATATTATATTTTCCTTAAGGGATTATATATTTTCAATAATTTCAAGTTCTTCCTCTTCCAATATATAATCAATTTCATCAAAATACATTTCCATTTTTTATTTCAAATGTAAATGTGATGACAATTGACAATGACGTTCGTTTTATTAGGTAGCTAACAAATTTATTAGCTACTAGAAGTTCCTCTCAAATTTGTTAGCGAATAAACAATTTATAAGGTACCTAATAGTTATTTGGACATTGAAATACGCAAAAAAATGGTTGTTAGGTAAATAAAATTTATTAGGAAGTTGTTAGGAGATTGAAATACCGGCCCTTAGTCTTATAAAAGGGTTGTTTAATTTTTTTTGAGACCAATAGAAACAAGTATTTTTCGATCAAATTCAGCGATGTTCCAACTTTTTAAGAGGCCCAAACAATAGTTGACGTCTTAATCTGTAAAATAGGCTTGTACAAATACGATGACCTCTTCATTCGACGAAAATCTACATCCTCCGAGCCAACATTTGTATTTAGAAAACAGAAAAAAAAATTGCTGGGGGCCAAATCAGGTGAATATGGTGGATGATTAATCAATTCGAACCGCATTTCGTGAATTTTGGCTATGGTACCTATCGAAGTGTGAGCGGTGCGTTGCGTTGATGGAACAACAAAATAAGATACATAGTCGTGAAACACAATTTCATAACTATCCAATAAAATCTGATGTGGCCAGCACATTACCTTCCGCCAGTTCTATGTATTTTGTATATATGTCATACAGAAAGTTCCTTGCAAAAGATTATATTTCCTGTACATTACCTTAAGGCAGTTGTATGTATTTTATACAAATTCCATACAGAAAGTTTCTAACAAAAGATCCTATATTTCCTGTAAAATTATAACATAAACATACTGTCAACTGCACTTGACACAGACACCTTTCAATCAGAATTTTCTTAATGTAGCATCTGTTTCCAGAGTTATAGCAAAACTGACTAATATATATGATATTTAATTTCTTTATGATTTTTTAACTCTATATACATTTAATATGAAGTATAAAATGCATTAAAATCGTGTAGAGAATAAATAATTCTTTAATATTTATAATAACATTAGATGTGAAAAAATGATATTTAACATCGTTTTTTCAAGAAAAACTGTTAAAATCTTCAAATGAGGGTACTTCCGGTTGACCAATTATAACCAAAATCTAATCAGCTCTTCACATTGATGTAACGAAGAGGAATACGAAAGAATTATAATTTTTGGAATTGTAGTATTAGAGTTATCGCATTAGAAAATTTTGTCACACACAGACACACACACACACACACACACACACACACACACACACACACACACACATACATACACACACACATACAGACATCATCGTAAAAATAGTAAAATCGTATTCTAGGGACCCTAAAACGTGCTTATTCATCAAAAACTCACCACCGATTTTTTTGACCAAAGACAATACCTTCCTTACCTAAAGGTGACGGAAGGTAAAAAAGACAGTCGGCAGTACCTCCGTGGCCGAGTAATCTAACAGTTTCTCCGATTTGTAAAGATGGATCCATGTTTCTTTACCAGTTTAATTAGCATATTTCGATTACAAAAACTGAACCATTATAGTGAAAATAGAAAACAGAACAGCCATGACGCTAATAATTAGGAACATGAAGCCTTCATATAAATAATAGATACACAAGAACATCTGTATTGCGGATAATTATTAACTTACCTGAGTAGCCCAGAATAAAGTTTTCCATTCTTAATTTGAGTAGAATAAAATATACAAAAAAATATGCTGTTTCTAAAAGAGCAGCTAAATCTCTTCAACACTACATTGTTATTTTTATTTACATAACTTTTCTTTTCAGACAAGACACACTTGAGACACAAAAGTTGTCACGGAAAAAAGAAAAGCGTGTTTTTAAACGATACCAGAAAGTGTCGTGTCGATTGAGATAATACAAGTTAGTCAAATAAAATTCTCGCGTCAATTTTTAAAGCAAAAAAGATAAACGATATGTAATGTGAATAAAAATGAAATCAATTGTGACATTATTGACTTGTTTTGTGAATTGCTTATACATAAAAAACTGGTGAATGTAATATTGTCAGACGATGTTCAAATATTCCACGCAGACAAATAAAATATTTGATCAGTTTTTGAACAAGCAAACACGTTATGCTCACATAAAATAAGAAAGATTTATTTGCAGTCGATTCAGAATATCTTATTTAAAATATGAAATAACTGTATTATTTTGACGAATATTTTAAATGACTTTTGAAATGTTATATTGAAATCGTTTTAGTAATAATTATATGTTCCTCAACAATTCATTAATGTGAAACTATGAAACTATCTCGATAATTCCAGCGGCTTCAAATATATTATGACTTGAAAAATCCTATTGGTTTGTTTATCTCAGCGGATTGAAATTACGAGAAAATATTTCACGATATTTTTATATAAGATTTAAATGTTATTACAAAAACAAGTACAACAAACGATAAATTATAAATTTGTGCACTACGTGGTCACTGTATTATTAGTACCTTTAAAATATGTCACATTTATCTTATATACATATATGCATTTAATAATTTTTTAATTATAATTTACAAAATATACAATACAAGAACATGCAAGTATGACTAAACATCACTATCTGAATCTGAATCAGCTTGTTTTTGTACGTTTACCGTCAGCTCACGGGCACTCATTGCTGGCGTGGAGAGTGCACCACAGGGGTCAATATTGTGCCATTTAAAATTCGAAATATTTGGCGTCGGTCGGGATCGAACCCGGTTCCCCAGATTCGCGACCAGACACTCAGGCACGCGGCCACGAGACCCTATGAGACAACACCATCGTAATAAACTAAATTCGTAAATAATTTATTTCAGTTGGTTTTGAAAGAAACATATCTGAAACAATTATTATAATATGAATATGACTATTTTAATGAAGTTTAAAGTTTATGTATGCAATAATTTGTCTTTACTGAACCGTTTCTTACTCGGAGTATATAACTAACTCTTGCTCGTATTGTAAAGTTTAACCACTAACTCAGTAGACGTACGAGTAATGAAACAAACAATAATTAATAACATGAACGCAGAGGCGTCGATATCAAGTAACTAAGTACGTTAGTTGTACGAGGTGTGTAAGTTATAATATACATGTTCGTCTCGTGTGTTACATACATGTTGCTACATTAATTACCTTACTTATTAAAATTACCGGAATAATTAGTGTAGGATGCGAAATTACAACGGAAACTAAGTTAAGAAGAAACTGAAACTATAACGATGAGTTCGTGTGTCTATTTTTTTGCTCATGAGAAGGATTCAGAGGAAAATGATAATTCAAAATTTTTCATATTTTTATCCAGCGAGTCAAATCTAGGTTGATATACCGGCCAAGCTCGGTAACTCAAATCTAACAGGAATCAGAGGTTATTTTGTTCTAATTTAATATGTACGTTATGTACATATTTTGAAATATTATGGTATTATGAAATATATCAAAATATAGAGATTTAAGTTTGAAAAATCGAATTCCAGAGGTAAAATAGACTGCAAAGATTAGCGTAAAACTTCAATTTATTAATCTATTAATTACATCACTAAGTCATCCATTAAACCTCTGGGTTTTATTATACCCTCATGTAAATCTTTCAATAATATAACAACTTTAAAACGTTTATATTTTTCTCTTGTGAGATCTAAATTAGAGTACTGTCTACAAGTATGGAACCCAATTTACAACAAATACATATTACAACTTGAATCAGTACAAAAAAGATTTGCAAAATTCTGTTATTTCAAAACTTTTAAACACTACCCTAATTTCGATATTAACTATAACTTACTTTTGTCTGAAGTTAACTTAATTTCGTTACAATCTCGGAGAAAAATACGGTCATGTTTATTTGTGTATAAATTGCTAAATAATATTATTTTTGATAATACACTGCTTGGTAATCTTCCTATAAAAGTACCCCGGTTAACAACTAGAAATAAGGTGACTTTTAAACTTAATATTGTACGAACTAATTATGAAATGAAATTCCCAATTTATCAAATGTGTTCTATATTTAATAGTATTCCATTTAACATTGATGTATTTTTTTCGTCATTTAGGGTGTTCAAACGTAACGTTTCAAACATTTTTCGTTATGAATAATGTTTTATATTTTCGTATATATTATTTCTTATTTGTTATTATTAGTTGTTGAATGTTTATATCTTAATATTATGTTCTAAAAAAAAGCATATTATTTAATTAGTTTATTAACATGTATTTTTTTATTGTTTTTGTGTACCGTTACTATGCAAGGTTTATTATTGTATCATTCTTTTTTGGTGTAAAATCCTCCTGTAACTGGAACTTTATGTTCTGTAGGACTGGTTAAATAAATAAATAATATAATAATAATTAATGTATAAAGGAAAAACAGTGTTTTCCAAATAAAATAGTTTGATATATTTTCGTAGTTTTTTAGACAAGGCTCATAATATTTCGGCCGGTTTACAATTGCAACATACAAATTATAAAACCTACGCAAATGGTGAGAAATTTCTATAAATTCTTTCAACTAGTTTAAAATATAGATTTTAAACTTATAAAAACTGAATATATTATCCAAGTATTATATTACATTACCTATATTAGTAATAATAGCTTTAATTCTATTAGGTATTGTATCCACAAGCCCTGTACTACTTCCGGGGCCGGCCCGATAGGTGAGGCGGCGAGGCGACCGCCTCAGGCGCGAAATACTAAAAATATAAAATTTTAATAAACAGCTGACAAATTTCTTGATAATCTAATGCACTAATACCATTTATAAAATTATATTAAGTATAATTACAACCGATTCTTCGTTTGCCACTGAGCATTCTAACATCGTTTGTCTTTTTGTAGCGATAACATACGAAGCGAAGTACAAGAGCAAAAAATTTAAAAATAATTTTCAATTTTAAACGGTGTACCTATTAATTCTTTGGATGGTTTACATTTAAGGTGCATTCACAAATGAAAATTAGGTTTATGGTTTTTGTTTAGATTTAAGTAAGTCATTCATAAATGCAAGTTTGATTTAACTCTAATTTAGTTTTGATTGTACTGACATCTATGTAAATGCTTCAAAAACAAGATTAAAATATCGGTAGAGTAATACTTAATAGATACCCGTGTGCCGTGAAACTGTCATTCGCTTGGCATTATTGGTTTTATTTCAGCAATTAAATTTTGACAGTTCTATGTTCTTCTCGCATTTGTTTAAAAAGCTGATTCCACCAAGTGAATACTAAATAAAGATAGCTGTATATATCTATATCGTTTCAGACTCGTTCTCATTGGTGAAGTTTGTGACGTCAACCTCAGTGGCGGCTCGTGCTACATATTTGTGGGTGTGCTGCATACGGTTGCCAACTGCATTCATAAAAAAAATGCGCCGCAGGCGATTTTTTGAAAATTTTCAAGGTCAAACTTGTAAAAAATAAGATAATTTAGAGTTATTTATATGCCTGGTTTCATAAAATCTTGTTTAAATTTAACTCACTGTTACATTCAAAAACGTGTTAAATTTTGACATATGGTAAATTGGATGTTATTAGAGTGTAGAAATTAAACAAATTGTATGTAAGACCATTTTAAATGAAATATGTGTTGAGTATGCATATGATACACCCAATGTAATTGAGTTATATGCACTTATAAAATTTATAAATTTTTCACAATTTATATGTCAAAATTTAACACGTTGTTAAATTTTGACATGAGCTAAATTTTTATGAAACCGCGCAATAATGTAGTAATTTTAACAAATTGTTAAAAAATTAAAGTCAGATAGAAGTCAGACATCTTCAATAATAATTTATTTGACTCACAGTTGCTAATAAGCAGGGTTTGGAATTCATACGTTCTACTGTGTTGAAATACCAGAAAAGCGTACATAAATAATATTTCTTAATAAGCCTGCCTATAGCGTACACATTAATATTTTATTATTAAAACACGTATGTACGCTTCAAAAGCGTACGGTTGGCAATTCTAGTGCTGCATCAAAAAAATAAGGAAAAAGGTTATCAATAAAAGATAAATTTGAGAAATTAAATTTTATTTATTGGTTTATTTTAAATTTTAAAGGCATACGTCTTTCTTTGTTCTCCGCAAATTTATCCATAACTTTTACATTGAAATTTTGAATTGTGGCAATAAACGTTTTTCCATGGATAACATGGAAAGAGCTGTTAACCGATCTTCGCACATTGAATGTCTCAAAAACGTTTTTATAAGTTTCAGAGTAGAAAAACTACGTTCTGCTTCTGATGTAGTCATTAGCGTTGTCACGAGTATTTGTAGTAACTTCTTAGTTTCTCCCATAGTTGATAACTGAGTTTGGAAAATTTCTTTTTACTCAATTGAAATGTTACGTCCATTTTCAAAACCTGTATTTAAAGTCAAAATTCATAAAAGTATAAGGTAAACCTTAATTCAATACACTTTACCGTTATATATATATATATATATATATATATATATATATATATATATATATATATATATATATATATATATATAACGGTAAAGTGTATTGAATTAAGGTTTACCTTATACTTTTATGAATTTTGACTTTAAATACAGGTTTTGAAAATGGACGTAACATTTCAATTGAGTAAAAAGAAATTTTCCAAACTCAGTTATCAACTATGGGAGAAACTAAGAAGTTACTACAAATACTCGTGACAACGCTAATGACTACATCAGAAGCAGAACGTAGTTTTTCTACTCTGAAACTTATAAAAACGTTTTTGAGACATTCAATGTGCGAAGATCGGTTAACAGCTCTTTCCATGTTATCCATGGAAAAACGTTTATTGCCACAATTCAAAATTTCAATGTAAAAGTTATGGATAAATTTGCGGAGAACAAAGAAAGACGTATGCCTTTAAAATTTAAAATAAACCAATAAATAAAATTTAATTTCTCAAATTTATCTTTTATTGATAACCTTTTTCCTTATTTTTTTGATGCAGCACTAGAATTGCCAACCGTACGCTTTTGAAGCGTACATACGTGTTTTAATAATAAAATATTAATGTGTACGCTATAGGCAGGCTTATTAAGAAATATTATTTATGTACGCTTTTCTGGTATTTCAACACAGTAGAACGTATGAATTCCAAACCCTGCTTATTAGCAACTGTGAGTCAAATAAATTATTATTGAAGATGTCTGACTTCTATCTGACTTTAATTTTTTAACAATTTGTTAAAATTACTACATTATTGCGCGGTTTCATAAAAATTTAGCTCATGTCAAAATTTAACAACGTGTTAAATTTTGACATATAAATTGTGAAAAATTTATAAATTTTATTAGTGCATATAACTCAATTACATTGGGTGTATCATATGCATACTCAACACATATTTCATTTAAAATGGTCTTACATACAATTTGTTTAATTTCTACACTCTAATAACATCCAATTTACCATATGTCAAAATTTAACACGTTTTTGAATGTAACAGTGAGTTAAATTTAAACAAGATTTTATGAAACCAGGCATATAAATAACTCTAAATTATCTTATTTTTTACAAGTTTGACCTTGAAAATTTTCAAAAAATCGCCTGCGGCGCATTTTTTTTATGAATGCAGTTGGCAACCGTATGCAGCACACCCACAAATATGTAGCACGAGCCGCCACTGAGGTTGACGTCACAAACTTCACCAATGAGAACGAGTCTGAAACGATATAGATATATACAGCTATCTTTATTTAGTATTCACTTGGTGGAATCAGCTTTTTAAACAAATGCGAGAAGAACATAGAACTGTCAAAATTTAATTGCTGAAATAAAACCAATAATGCCAAGCGAATGACAGTTTCACGGCACACGGGTATCTATTAAGTATTACTCTACCGATATTTTAATCTTGTTTTTGAAGCATTTACATAGATGTCAGTACAATCAAAACTAAATTAGAGTTAAATCAAACTTGCATTTATGAATGACTTACTTAAATCTAAACAAAAACCATAAACCTAATTTTCATTTGTGAATGCACCTTAAATGTAAACCATCCAAAGAATTAATAGGTACACCGTTTAAAATTGAAAATTATTTTTAAATTTTTTGCTCTTGTACTTCGCTTCGTATGTTATCGCTACAAAAAGACAAACGATGTTAGAATGCTCAGTGGCAAACGAAGAATCGGTTGTAATTATACTTAATATAATTTTATAAATGGTATTAGTGCATTAGATTATCAAGAAATTTGTCAGCTGTTTATTAAAATTTTATATTTTTAGTATTTCGCGCCTGAGGCGGTCGCCTCGCCGCCTCACCTATCGGGCCGGCCCCGGAAGTAGTACAGGGCTTGTGGATACAATACCTAATAGAATTAAAGCTATTATTACTAATATAGGTAATGTAATATAATACTTGGATAATATATTCAGTTTTTATAAGTTTAAAATCTATATTTTAAACTAGTTGAAAGAATTTATAGAAATTTCTCACCATTTGCGTAGGTTTTATAATTTGTATGTTGCAATTGTAAACCGGCCGAAATATTATGAGCCTTGTCTAAAAAACTACGAAAATATATCAAACTATTTTATTTGGAAAACACTGTTTTTCCTTTATACATTAATTATTATTATATTATTTATTTATTTAACCAGTCCTACAGAACATAAAGTTCCAGTTACAGGAGGATTTTACACCAAAAAAGAATGATACAATAATAAACCTTGCATAGTAACGGTACACAAAAACAATAAAAAAATACATGTTAATAAACTAATTAAATAATATGCTTTTTTTTAGAACATAATATTAAGATATAAACATTCAACAACTAATAATAACAAATAAGAAATAATATATACGAAAATATAAAACATTATTCATAACGAAAAATGTTTGAAACGTTACGTTTGAACACCCTAAATGACGAAAAAAATACATCAATGTTAAATGGAATACTATTAAATATAGAACACATTTGATAAATTGGGAATTTCATTTCATAATTAGTTCGTACAATATTAAGTTTAAAAGTCACCTTATTTCTAGTTGTTAACCGGGGTACTTTTATAGGAAGATTACCAAGCAGTGTATTATCAAAAATAATATTATTTAGCAATTTATACACAAATAAACATGACCGTATTTTTCTCCGAGATTGTAACGAAATTAAGTTAACTTCAGACAAAAGTAAGTTATAGTTAATATCGAAATTAGGGTAGTGTTTAAAAGTTTTGAAATAACAGAATTTTGCAAATCTTTTTTGTACTGATTCAAGTTGTAATATGTATTTGTTGTAAATTGGGTTCCATACTTGTAGACAGTACTCTAATTTAGATCTCACAAGAGAAAAATATAAACGTTTTAAAGTTGTTATATTATTGAAAGATTTACATGAGGGTATAATAAAACCCAGAGGTTTAATGGATGACTTAGTGATGTAATTAATAGATTAATAAATTGAAGTTTTACGCTAATCTTTGCAGTCTATTTTACCTCTGGAATTCGATTTTTCAAACTTAAATCTCTATATTTTGATATATTTCATAATACCATAATATTTCAAAATATGTACATAACGTACATATTAAATTAGAACAAAATAACCTCTGATTCCTGTTAGATTTGAGTTACCGAGCTTGGCCGGTATATCAACCTAGATTTGACTCGCTGGATAAAAATATGAAAAATTTTGAATTATCATTTTCCTCTGAATCCTTCTCATGAGCAAAAAAATAGACACACGAACTCATCGTTATAGTTTCAGTTTCTTCTTAACTTAGTTTCCGTTGTAATTTCGCATCCTACACTAATTATTCCGGTAATTTTAATAAGTAAGGTAATTAATGTAGCAACATGTATGTAACACACGAGACGAACATGTATATTATAACTTACACACCTCGTACAACTAACGTACTTAGTTACTTGATATCGACGCCTCTGCGTTCATGTTATTAATTATTGTTTGTTTCATTACTCGTACGTCTACTGAGTTAGTGGTTAAACTTTACAATACGAGCAAGAGTTAGTTATATACTCCGAGTATTTGTAGTAACTTCTTAGTTTCTCCCATAGTTGATAACTGAGTTTGGAAAATTTCTTTTTACTCAATTGAAATGTTACGTCCATTTTCAAAACCTGTATTTAAAGTCAAAATTCATAAAAGTATAAGGTAAACCTTAATTCAATACACTTTACCGTTATATATATATATATATATATATATATATATATATATATATATATATATATATATATTCAATTAAATGTTCTTCAGCGAAAATAAATGAAGTAATAAACTAATACGCGTACGAGTATGCAACTGAATAAACCTGCTATTGTGATCTGCGCTGGTTTGCAGCTCTTTTTGAGCATAATCCTGCGACCTCCGAACTTTTTCGATAGCAGACGACATCTGCCGAAGCGCACAATTTACTTGTAGCTGAACATCGTAGTAAGTCAGCGAGGTTGTGGATGTAGCTAGCGGACATACTATTCATTGATCATTTGACTAACTATATCGCGTCACACAGCGCGTATTAAGTCGCGCCGCAGTATTCAATATAAATAAGTAATTTTGATATAGGATTTTTAGATAGATTTTAATATATATTATGTTTAATTTATGCTTAATTAGTAATGGGCATTTTCAGAGGAAAATGGTGGTTCTGCAGCTCTGCAGCACTTAAGGACGAGCCGCCACTGGTCAACCTAAAGTTTGGGCCTTGCAATGTTTGGCTTTATGATTTGGATTTAGAGTCACTAAATTCTGAAGTGTGAATGAAGTCATTACATAATATGCGGCCAAAGTTTTTAAATCTAAAGTATAAACCATAACTGTAAACTTTATTTTCATTTGTGAATGTACCTATAATGTTAAACGATGACGATGAAGCCGATATATCTGCAATTGATCTCAATGAGGAACTAATAAATATTTGTTTAATTTTATCGAAGGTACTAAAAATACACAAGAAAATTTGAATTTTAATAATAATAATAACAATAATAATAATAATAATAATAATAATAATAATAATAATAATAATATTAATAATAATAATAATAATAATAATAATAATAATAGTAATAATAATAATTATAATAATAATAATAACAATAGTAATAATAGTAATAATAGTAATAATAGTAATAGTAATAGTAATAATAGTAATAATAGTAATAATAGTAATAGTAATAATAATAATAATAATAATAATAATAATAATAATAATCATAATAAATAAGCTTTATTGGTTTGTTTTTATAGAGAAAAATGCCTGTCACGCCAGAAACAAATTAAAAACTTTTTTATAATTAAATCGAAAGATTCAAAGTAAAGATTAAATAATTTTCGGTACAAAATTTGACATCCAAAGCATAGTCTGCAAAGTTTGACATGTGATTGTTACTTTAATAAGATGTTCTTTCAACCCTTTTCGTAAGAAAATGTGAAACGTTTCTTTGAAAAGTAATTTGCTTAAAAGTATTTTATTAGTACATAGAAATTCCTTACTAGTTTAAGCATTTAAGTGCAGTGTAACAACGTAAAGATCGTTGAACAAAACTGATTTTCGTAAGGCAAAGAACGTGCTGCTCAAAAGGAGAAAATTGCTTTAAGTTTAAAGAAATCCCTGCCACGTATAGCAGAGCCGCTAGGGAAAGTGGTCCGTAATTAGTTTATTTTTTATGAGAAGAGCTTAGGGGCGATGTTGTAAAGAATGTTCTTCATTCTTCTTACGTGGGTACTGAAATATCTATGCTATTTATTCCAAACAAGACCAGATTAAATTTAACATTAATTTTTAAATCGCGAGGCTAACGAACTTTTGTAGCGAAAAATCTAATTCATTAAAGAAACACCTCGTTATTAATTTAACAAGAAGGGTACTTGGTTTTGTTTGTTAGAAACGTTAAGGCCGGGTATTACCTATAGTAAATTTACTATTTTTATTCATCTTATTTCATTTTATTTTTTTATTGCTTAGATGTCTGGGGGCTGAACCCAAGGTCTCAGATAATATTTTTACTGTGAAACAAACACTTTTATTAATAACGAAATGTCAAATGAGACGTACAATAGATTCGTTGCGTAAATTTTTAAATCGACAGTTAATAGTTATGAACCATACCTCTAAAATTGTAAGGAAATTTTAGTAAGAACATAATGTTAATATTTTCCTAAAAATTCCAAACTCAATATCTGGTAGTTTGAACTGTGATTAGTGTGATTAAGTGTGATTAGAGAGCATTTAACTACATTGATTTATCTCTGTATTTTGTGGATTATTTTAGAGAAAAATACTTCAAATAAGATTTATAGAAACATTAATTGTACACATTTTTTATTTGAAGTATTTTTTTATAAAATAATCTATAAACGATTGACAAAGATAAAACGATGCTAATCAAATGCTCGCTAATCATACTTAAAATGGTTACAAATAAATTGATCTTTGTATATTTATATCATAATATAAGATCATTATTTTGATTTCAGATTATCCACAACATTCCTTGATTGGTACTCGGAGAGCATAGCAGGTAAGGTCAGTAGAAATTTTTTATTTTGGGGCTTCGATGTATTTTTTTAATCTGTTTGAAAAATACATTTTAACCTGACTATTAATAATAAAACAGATTTTTTGAATTCTCTATGCCAAAATTTGACACTGCTGTTAAAATCATAAATTTTAACATGTCTGTTAAACACCAACATATTCATATGTTGTCATTTTATAATATGTTAAAATTTTAGAGCATCGATTTGAATGACGTGAAAATATACAGTTTCAACGACTAATTTTAACGTTTGTGTTAAAATATTAACAGAATTGATAGTTACAGAATAGAAAATATATATTAATAGCAAGTTTATTTGCAACGTACTGTTTAAAATTAACAGTATACACTCTCATATATCATGAACCGAAGGTAAGGTAAGGTAAAAATGTAAACCTTACGCCTTGTGACAGGGTCTGAAACCTGAAGACTCCGGGTCACACCAATAGATATGACAACTCTAACCTCACTGTATCTCAAAGTTAAATTCATGATATTACTTACATTACAAAATAAAATACACTGAAAAATAATTCAATTATCTTATTACGGATAATAATTGCAAATTTTGATGCTGTTTCTACCCTGCCAGTGCCGATATTCATGTTAAGCTTGAATTACATTATAGGGCGCGAGCAGACACGTGACTCGAGCGACCTTGACGTGCTTGGAATCAGCTGATTTGTGTGCGCATGTCATTTTGACAAGAACAATGTCACGTTGACAATACCAATGTTTTCATTTATTTTGATTTTGAACTGCTTTAATGTTATTATTTTACAATTTTTAAACAGTAAAACATATGAAATTAAAAATTATAACATTTCAGCAGTTAAAAATCAAAATAAATCAAAACATTGGTCTTGTCAACGTAACATTGTCCTTGTCAAAATGACATGTGCACACAAATCAGCTGATTTCAAGCACGTCAATGTCGCTCGAGTCACGTGTCTGCTCGCGCCCTATACTATTTTTTCATATTCTCGAACTAGATTTTTCATTCGATTTTCATCCGAGTTTAGTTCGATTTTTGTAATGTACAATCGTGCAATATCGATTAATTCCATATATTTTCGTATTCTGTTTCCGTAAATGATAGGTTCACTAACAAAAATATATAAACGTAACCATGAATTACAGTTTTTTTACCTTTCAAGTCGTTAAGTGTTAGTAACACTGTCTGTCATACTGCACGCAAGAGTACTTTAAATCTAGTATGAAACTCGAAAGAAAAATATAAGACTGACCGTATATGTATTTCTGAACTAGAATCTAGAATGAAAATCGAAAGAAACTCGGATTAAAATGTCTGATTTACATCATACTAGAAATGACTAGAAATATTCGAACGAGAATCGTACTAAAATCTAGACAAAAATAGTATAATGTAATTCAAACTTTAATCCCGGCTTTGTAATAACGTCACATAATTGTATGCCGTAGCCAGATTGTAAAGTCTTCGTTGACTTATACTGTATTTCAAATAAGAATTTAGGAGTAAGATATGGTTTACGATTCCACCTTTCTGATTGGTCCAAACACAAACCAAGTTTATAATAGCGATATGTAAGCAGGTATATAATTTATTCCATTTTGACTTTATAAAATAAATAAAATTAAATATATCATCACGGCTTATTACCCATTGCTGGGTGTGCCAATCTGCTTTGTACACAGAATTCGGTAATGATGAAATATTTGCACCGTGCGGGCGCTTACCAGGCGTCACCTCACGGGCACTCATTGCTGGCGTGGAGAGTGTACCACAGGGGTCAATTTTGTGCCATTTAAAATTGGAAATATTTGGCGTCTGTCGGGATCGAACCCGGTTCCCCAGATTCGCGACCTGACACTCAGGCACGCGGCCACGAGACTTTATAATCTATTTAACATCTTTAAGTAACTAATTTATTTACTAAATAATTAAAAATGATCAAATTTTAACGTTTTGAGCTGTCAAGTATGTCATGCACGAAACAAAACTAATTCATAAGTTTATGTGTGTAAAACACGCTGGCTCCACAGCGCCACCAAGTCTATTCTTATCTGAAATGCAGTATAGTGATGATTCATAGTAGTGGAGACGCTATCTCTAAATATAACCAAAATTACCACAAAATTCGGCCCGGGTTTTCCAAGAATAACTTTTATGCGTTAGGTGAGGTTATTGTTATTTAGAGCAAGCGAAAATAATAGCTATATTACAATGTGGCTGCAATCTATTCGTCGTTTTATAAAACGTAATCTATTCGTCGTTTTATAAAACGTCTAGCCATATTGTAAAACGTCTAGGCGTTTTATGATCTGTCTAATTTAACAATCTGACTACGACAAAATTACAAAACCGGGATTAATAAAGATATAGACGCCAGGAGGCTAAAAACAGCCAGATTTTAATTGCATATGTTTCTAAATTTTAACGGCGTCATGATGCATTATGAATTTATTAATAACACCATTTTCATAATAAATATATTTGCATTACAAAATCTGCATAAAATGCAAATCTAAATAATGGAAATGTAATGTCGTAACTTTATCAGATATTACATCTGTCACAAAATATCTGAAATAGGTTTAGCGAAGAGAATTAAATATGTCGAGAAGTATTCAAACTATAATGGTTGTTTAAAATGTCTTTTCATCCGTACATACAATGTTCGGAACTGAAACTACTAACATTAAATTGCTTCTTAATAAGTTATTAACTTTGGTCGTATTTTGGGACCGTTGTAAATTTCCCTTACCGGGTTATAAAATCCTACTGGGGCGGTAGTAAAATAACTTCAGTTGATACTGCGTATACCTTATGCTATAATTTCTTCAGAATGAATTCTGAACCGTTCTCAGATTTGTACGGTTGTATTATGTTCCTTTATCTGTCAACTTGAATTTATTTACAGACTCATTCTATTAATAATGTTATTTATTGCATTCAATCGTTTTTTATGAACATAAGATGTTGTGGTTTGATTGTGGAATATATTTAGGATACAATGAATTATTGATTTGGATTTGATTGTATCTTTAATGTATTTTATCTTTGAATTATGACTCTGTATAGTAGCCTATTTATATCTCTTTCTATGTTGATTAAATTCGTTTCCTATTTGTGAGATAATTATCCCATCCCCAAAAATGAGTCGAAATATCAATTTGGCATTACATACATATCCATGACAACTAATACGAAACATGACACCAACAAAAGAAGGTTGTAAGCTTATTTAATCATTAAAACGCAAAGGTGCCCACAAATATGAAATGAAACTTAACACGTTCACTGTGTTATGGGTCATTTTGTCTCATATATTCCTACTGTGAGATACAATTTAATGCTTATTTATGATTTTGTGGCAACTATAATTTCAGTAATTTCTATGGAAATCATCAGTAAAAATCTGGTGTGGCCAACACAATACCTCCCGCCATGTAACGCCCGAGTGACAAAAAAGATTAAGCTAATCCTTATTTTTGGATTAGCGAATTTTAGTCTAATTTTGGCAGTTTATTTCTAAAAATTTAGTCTAATCTAATCCAAGTAACTACCTTTTTTGATAATAAAATGAAGATTAAATTTTAAATACCGGGAGAAAATAGAATTCACTAATCCAAAAATGAGAATTAGCTTGAACTTTTTTGCGAATCGTTAATTTTTATTAATCTAAATACATACCTATATATGCTGTATTGATTTCCTTTCCTGTTGTTCTATTAATTTTTTCTTTTTAGAACGTTACTATTATTAATTTGAAATGACTATTTCTTTGACAGTGTCATTTATCTGTCAGTTACATACATTTGAATAACTGCGTAACCAAGGAGTTTTGTTTGTGTAAAGTGTAGGCTCCGGGATTTAATTATAGATAATTTTATAAATTTATCCATAAAATATATAGAAAAAGTATTAATGCAAATCGGTAGAAAATTTAATAACCTTTAATTTGTATAATAACATTATTGTCGAAAAAATAACATTTAATAATTATTTGTATATCAAGGCCGCGAAATCACTCTTTAGCGTACCGAGAGAAAAATTGTCGCCGAGGCCGCTTGCAGCCGAGGCAAGACAATCTCGAGGGCGCTAAAGGATTTCGCGGACAAGGTGTACACAATATTTTTTGTACAACCGTAAAAAATATGTAATTACAAATTTTATTAATTTTAAACAATTTCAATGTAAATAGAAAGTTAGCTTTCAAGGTGGCTGTGGAATTAACATTTGATAAACAAAACCATGCAATTCTCAAGTGTCAAAGTGGTTGTTTACCTAATTTCGCGGCCGTTACCAAATGAATTTCGCGGCCGCTACCATAACAACGGTCGCGAAATTGAATTCCGCGGCCTGTATTGCGGCTGCGAAATGCTTATTTCTCGTCCAGTTGCACAAAAAAGTATTTTTCGAAAAAAAACTATTTTGAGCTTCTAGTAAAGTGCCATTTTCGGTTGTCCGATTTACACCAAAATCTAATGGGCTCTTTCCAGTACAGAAAAAGTTCGAAATGCAAGGTTTCAAAATTTTCAGAATGATAGTATTTGAGTTAGAGTAAAGGATCCACACACACACAGATACACACATACATATACACATACATACACACAGATATCATCGTGAAAATGTTAAAATTGGATTCTAGGGACCTTAAAACGTGGTCATTTACCGAAATCTCGATATGCGATGTTTAGCACGATCCCTATACATCCCTTACCAAGGGTAGCGGGAGGTAAAAAGTAGCACTTTTATTATGGTAAGGGGATCACGCTTTAAAGTTCACTTTGGATAATGCTGCCAAGAATAGTAGAATTGCAGAAACTACAGATATTCACATACCACAAAGAGACTTTAAGCGGGAAATAAAAAGAAAATTTTTAGAAGACTGGAAGACAACGTAGTCATTAAATAATACGAATAAACTACGACAAATAAAGGAAAATACATTACCGAAAATAAAATCCCAAATACATTAAAACTAGTGCTAGAAAATAAAATTGACACACTTAATAATATAAATATCTTAGAGACATTAATATAAATATGTATAACAAAATATAAGTAGATAATACCATTGTAAATAATAAAATACAATATAATTTAACCATATGTAAGTAAGTAATAAAAATGTAAAAATACTGTAAACCCATGTTCCAAGGGCTAGTAACTGAACAGTTGACGTCAATTTATTAAATAACAAAAAGTTCGCTTTAAGGTGTTTAGTCCTTGAATTCATATTGTAAAAAATGAAAATAGTGTAATGTAGAGCGCCCACCGCCGCCGTCGCAGCTGCGCCGCCGTCGCCGCAGTGATGAGCGAATGTCTATTTTTAACGATGACGCAATAGCCGCGGACAGTCGTGCGGTGTAAACAGACTTGTTCAGACCTGTATAATTACTTGGGTGACGTGATCTATTGTACTTGATGTTTTTTATCATTCCGAATAATCTAGAAAACGAAGTCCGGACCTATATAATGTCTACAGGGAAGACAGCCCGGCAGTCTGATGTAAACAAGCGTTGTAAAGTGAATAGTTGGTGACATAAACAAGTAGTCTACGAGTAGTAAACATAAATAAATGTAGTTATATAAATAAATAAGTGAGATAAATATTGTTTAAATAAATATTGTTAGTGTTTAAGTGTTTTATAATATTCTTAGTCTTTAAATTAGTATTTAATGTTTGTTTAACCATAGTGATAGTTATTTTAATTATCTATTTTAATATTCATTTGTCATTTAGTAAAACTTTAATTTCAATTCATGATAATTCTTTGATTATTACATTTCACCCAAATAAATAAAAACGTTAGAATAGTGTATAGCTTCCGCGCGCTAAGTTCAGTCTGTCCTTATATGCGCAAAACCCAGAATTCGTACTTGGATAAGTCGAAATGTAATAGTTATTATAATATGCTATTGTTGTAAAGTGGAAAAGACTCCGTGAACACCTAAAAGTGATATAAAGAGAAAGAAGATGTATATTCATGTATATGCCAAAATATGCGCAGGTCTAGTCTCAATTTAACCCGCGCCAGCTATACGCGATTAGAGGAGATTAGACTAAAACCAATACAAGTCGTAACATCGCGGGTGACCTGGCAATACATTCTATGTGATTTTAGTTGAAGTTTACGGGAGGTATACAAATCTACGAATAACTTATTTCTGCTAAAACTTTTAAATTACAATTTGTTGAATCCAGCTATTGAAACTTGTTTGGATGAATGTATTGAGCGAAACTTTCTCCCACTCTCCTAGCATTAGCAAAAATAGGAAGAAAGGAATAAACTATAATAGAATTCATACCATTTATTTACTTACATGAAAATTACCTTCATAGTTATTAAAAACAGCATTTATTCAAAGTAAACATGCCAGCAAGTGACATTTCATCTATCTCAGTACCTTCCACAGTACCTTATTTTATGTCTACTTCGCGAATTTTCTTACTGGTATTGGCGCCCGCTTCACTTTTTAACTAGTTTTCGTATAATTTCTACCTTATTGCTCACCGTTCGTCTATATCTTCTATATTTTAAAAATTTCTATACAAGATCTACAGAATATGGCATGGTAGCCAAAAAATAATTTGGTTGACAATTGCAACGTAACCCGTCGCCTATGTTAATTTACTCTTCATGTTTACTAATATTTTAATAGCATTGAATAAACCGCTATACATATACAAGTCATGAAGAAACGAATTCTCAGTTTCTTCACTATATATATATATATATATATATATATATATATATATATATATATATATATATATATATATATATATATATATATATATATATATATATACAATTACGTTACATAAGATGTTTGTAGCTAGTCATTATAAACACACAAATATCAACACATATATACACACATAAATAATTGCATGGTAATAAATTAATATAATAAAAATATATATTAAACAGAGTACTTAATTAAATAATATAGACGGTAAAGAATCTTTAGTTTGTTGAAGATATTTATCTACTGAATGGAAACAGTTCTTCAGAAGATAAATTTTAATTTTTGATTTAAAAAGTTTATATGACAGATTCTTAATTAATTCAGGTAAAACATTGTACAAGTTCAGATTCAGAGAATTATTCCTTGATTTATTTAATCTAAATTTAGGAACTTTCAACAGATTCGAATTTCTAGTGCTGTAACCATGATGCTCCCATACTATTAAATAGCGACGCAAAATCCAGATCTACTTATTTTCGCTGAGTACAGCAGGTAGGAGACAACCACTAAACTTGTTGGTTTGTAAATATTTTGTTGTCAATTCAATTCTGCGTTAGTACAACATGAGGAAACATACGAAATAGATTATGCTTTTAGCAGGAGCGTGAAATATAAAAACTATTAAAACATTATGTCTAATGTAAGGGGTAAGAAACTTCTCGGAACGACAACCTGTACACCATTTCTTTAATCAACATACGAATACAAACCGTTGGTTGGAAATATTTAAAATTAAAATTTAGGGACCAAATAAGCCTCTCAACAAAATTATACTTTTTACATTAAGATTAAGATACAATTGTATGTAAAGGAAGTAAAAAATCATTTCGGAAGAAACTCTGAACTACAACCAAATTGAAGCAGGTCGTCAGCATAGGAATGACAGAAATTGTATGTTGCAAGATTCCAAAAATAATTACTACACTCATTAAAAGGCGAACAAAATACCACTTCAAAAGCTTTTTAAAAACATTTACAACAAAATTGGAACGCGACACAAAGAATTACTGCAATAATTAAAGCAAAAGGTGCTGACAAAATATTAATACTTTGAAAATGCAATTCCACCTAAATGGTTAGATTGCATTGATAAAAGTAAAATGGAAAGCATTGGTGTGATATTCTCACCGACATCGGGTGACGTTCGTACAATTCGTTGTGATCTACTGTCACATACATACATACAAACACGTTCAGCCTAATACCAATATCGAATGATCGATTGTAGATAAATTGAATTAACAATGTGGACGAGGGGATACAGCCTCCGAAGAGAACTAGAATGCGTGAGATTCAACACAATTATGTATGCCAACACTGTCCTGAATTCTAAACACGAGTTTTTAATCGAAAAACTATCTAATGGCTAATGGACGTACGCTGTCTATTCATAGTTAAATAAATATTTCATCGCGATACGAACCATAGTTTGTGATTAGTGGTATCCATGCAACATTGCGATTCAATGGTAATTTTAATTAGATTTGATTTATTTACGAATTAGATATTGTCATTTATGATGACGCCGGTTATAGATTCATTCTACATATCTATATTTCGCAATGACCTACTTATTATTCTCACAGTTCCAATTTTAACTTCATTAAAAATATATTTATTACATTTTTATTATATTTAACGGTGACATATGGCGATGAGACATTTTTTTAACAGCATATTTTACTTGAATTCAGTAATGCTACAATTGTGCCACCAGCGCCGATATTTCATTTATAATAATTAGTAATTTTGGGACAAATAATAGTCATTTCTGCAACAAGTGTGTAAAGTAGTACTTTTTTGGTCCAGTACGATATTTTACGGAAATTGTAGCACCAGACAAAAACACTATTTTACACACGTGTTGCATACATTTTTCATACAACCGAAATGTAACTGATGTTTCTCATAATACTGAGTGTTCAGGCATCTAACATCTTCAAATACTGTTAGTGCTCTTTCTCATAATACTGTACAATATGTAACTTAAACACTTGGACGAATCTCAGAAAGAAGTGGATTAGTCTTCTACAATTGTACAAATTGTACATTTAATATTAATATCAAAAATTATGTTACGTTAGAACTCATGACAAAAAAATCTTAAAGTTTAAAAATTAGATTAGTACTCAATCTGTTAAAAAAATTATTATACTTGTTTCATTTATAGTGTACATCACAGTGTAATATATATAGGTGAGAGCACGAGATGCGTTGACATGGCTAAGAAACTGGGAAACAAAATGGCGCTAACGCGACCCGTTACCATTTGATAGGTATTTGACAGTTGGTGTGCCGGTTGTGGTTACAAGTTAAAATGAGTTTCCGTTTAAATAGAAAATGTTTTGCTTCAGGATGCACAACAGGGTATGGATCACATAAAGAGAAATATAGTCTTTTTACGGTGCCAAAATGTGCATAGAAACAGGTACTAAGATTAACAAAATTCTGAATGAAAGATGTCAGTGTCAAGTGCATTTCATTTGACA
Source organism: Harpalus rubripes (assembly GCA_963082715.1). NCBI lineage: Eukaryota > Metazoa > Arthropoda > Insecta > Coleoptera > Carabidae > Harpalus > Harpalus rubripes. The sequence goes on from OY720464.1 coordinate 23,206,880, forward strand.
TATGTTTGTTTTATAATTTTACTGGAAATATAGACACCTTCTGTATGAAATTTGTACAAAATACATTCATAGAACCTACAAAAGATTAAAGGTAGTATTGGAAATATAGAAAATTATGCGTTATATATAAATAATTTAATATTTTGAATATTTGGTGTAAAACCCGGGTCGTAACAAAACCTGACATCTAGCGGCACACTGTATGAACTAGCCCATTTAGTTAGCCATTCTTCGTAATGCATTGGGATACGTCGTGTATTCACCTATATATACTACACCGGGGTGTACATTAATATTTCTTAATAATGCTGCAATTCTGAACAAATCTGTAAGTCTTGCAGATCTGTATATCTGTAAAAAAAACTGACAAAAACGCAACTATTTTTGTTGATTAATATAAAATTATACATAAGAGTAGCAGCTTTCGTTGCGATTTTGTTCATTATTTACAGGTTTACAGATCTGCAAGACTTATAGATTTGTTCAGAATTGCAGCATAAATTTTATTACGTTCATTATTATTTACTTTCTAATTATCTAGTTGACAGGTAAATTAACCGAATTTTATTGTTGCCTAGCAACGCCTATTTACTTTTCAAGCACATTGCTGAAAAGTAACTACACACGAGTGCGTGAAAAATACTTTTTACGCACGGTTGTAGGATATAGTACATTAAGATACAAGTTTCCTAAGACATGATTTTAGCGCATGCGTCTTTGTCAGAAACGAGCGGCTTGTAGCGAGTTTTCTAAGAGGACAAGTGCGCTGAAATGTCGTATGAAACGTGCATTTTATACTATTTTTTTTATTTGGTCCTTTGTCAAAAAATATTACGGTATTTCATTTTGAGGAATTTCTATTTTGGTTGTTTCATAAAGTGCATATTAAAAAACCAAAATAGATTTTTTCACTAGCAAATAAACAGTTACTTTTAGTTATTACTATGGAATTAATAATAACAGTTTCCGACATTTATGCGAGTTTTCATATCGTCAGACAACGAACCACTTCATAGCTTCAAACAGTTTGTCGCAATATCAGTTCAATGAGTTGTTGAATAAAATTCTATCAATACTTTTTTGTTGTCTATAGTAGCAATGTACTTGAACGTGTATGAATTTGACTGACAGCTGACAACCCATTTCATACTGAAAAACTGAACGTATTGCACACGGTCTGTTATGTTCCGACACGGAGCATATCAGACAAATATTCTCGCAAAGAGTACAGCACGAAGAAGGAATGCATCGAACCGTACTGGAAACGATGAATGTCTGATGATGTGTACAGACTCATAACTTTGTACTAAAGAAAATTTGTCGTTACGTTTCTGAAACGATTGATGCATGATAATAGGGTTGCCAGACAACTCAGCGGAGTTGGCGATCTTACGAGTTTTAAACAACAATTTTTTGGGCAAAATAAACATAACCTTTACTTTTCGCTAACCGCTTAATTAAAAAGCTCCACTAACTGTTTAAAATTAAACCAAATTACATGCCCCTAATTTAATCTCACACACGTTTGAGTTTTTAATAACGAGTGATAAGAAAATTCGGGGTGCAAGATGTTCCGCGGAACAATATTCTCTAATGGTAGATTTCATGATGATTTTGCACTAATTAAATGACAAAGCTAGTTTTGCATTTTATTTCTGTTAACTGCTAGTTGAACACTTTGAAAATCGTTCATTGACTTCACGAAAAATACAAATTTTGTCCTGTAATCTTTTTATAAGATCCATAATCGCGCGTAGAAATGAAGTGTTAGGAGAATCTGATGAAGTTCTGCGGTAAGTTAGTATACATGTTTATTCAATTCCTATGGTTGAATGCGACCGATATCGAAATTTTAAGAATCTCATCATCAGGCATAACCATCAGCGTTTAATGGTTTTAGTTTGGAATAAACGTAAATCTTTCATCTTGTGACATGAGACCTTCGAGTATATTATACTGACTCAGTATGCTTGAAGCATATGAGACCATCCAATTCACAAATTAAATCATGAACGACACCTTGCTCAGTTTGAATATTTTTGTAAATATTTTTTTCCCGGTACTGAGAATGGATTACCAACATCTCGCAAATTTCTTTGCATAAATCTTGTCTAAAAAATGTATATAATTATTGGTCAAGTAGGTATATATTGTCGTCCATCTATTTCCAATAAAAGTTTATTTCCAACACAAAATTTTCAAGAAAAACCATTTACCAAAGATTGTTCAATACTAGCAATGGGAGAAATGCAGTTGCTAGAGTAACAACCTGACGTAACAACTAGTTGTTAAATTTTAGCAACTTGATATAATAGTGAATTGGGATTTTGAACTTAGCAACTGACATTTAGTTTAACAACTGAGAATAGTTGTTAATTTTAACAACTTTGCTTAAAGAATTATAGGCCGAAAGTTTCAGAGATATTAAACACTATCCATTTTTACCAAAATTTATGTCGTTTCAAAGGGCTTTAATGTCGAAATTTTGATATGTTATATTTTAATCCAATACAACACAGGAGGGCTTACGGGGATAAAATTTTATTTATTTTTTCGAAAATCCTTATAGTTTCAAAGATATTGGGAACCATCTATTTATTATTAAAATTTATTTCATTTTCAAAGGGCCTTAGCGGATAAAATTACCTTTTGTCTTATGATACTTGAGTTGTAATGTACTATTAATATTTAAAAAAATCATACTTGGCACTTTTCACAAGATCTCAGTTTCTGAAGCAAATTTTTGGTCATTTGACAAAGACTGCCGCACACAACCAGAACCACAGATGCCTTTCGCTTTTATTGGAGCTCATCAGTGAGGTGCACTCAAGCCTCTAGGAGGCAATGACAGGGCTGAGTGGAGAAAAAATATTATATTCTTATTCATTTTGACAGAATTTTAATTTAAACTGGATCATCGAAGACAAAAGACATATACGACTCTGAATTAAGTCACCATTGAACCATAAAGATTATGATTTTATGTTAATATCAAGTTAATTAAATATATCTTTACAGTTTTAAATTCGTTTAATTTACAAGTAGGTACAATAGGTTTTCAAATAACATCATCGTGGATTATAACGAATTTCTGGATGAGCCAATGTACGTTTATTATCAAATTTCGGTAATAACAATACTCGTGTCATATATCTGTACCACACAAATTGACACGTGTTTTTTATTACATTAATTTCCTTTCTTTTATCAAATTTGGCGAGGAAAATAAAAACTTCGTAATGATAAGACTCGTCCTGTATTCGTGCTATTCCAGCAGGACGTGGATCGAAGAAGGCGACGAAAAGCTGTTCATAAAGCCGTCACTAAACCCATCATCTCACTCCATAAAACGAGTGACCGTAAAAATGACAAAAAGCTCACGAAGCCTCAAAAACACTCCGAGGGCAGAAAAGCACGAAAGGGCAGGAAAGCGGCATGTTTCAAATGGACGCACCTACCAGGTAGAAATCCCTACGAAAAAAGCTCTGCAAATCGCGGAAGACGATGGAAAATTTACTGTTTCTCAGTTGCCAAATAGGGATTTATATTTAGATTTAATGTTTGTATCTATTAAAATCGATGTGGTATCTATATACCTATAGACATTAATGCGCTATGACTCTAAACTCTGTTTCCACGACATAATACGCACCTCATCAATCGTAAGCATATGTTTCAATGTTTCAAATCCCCAGGGGTGAAGGTAGATTGACGATAATGATCTTGATGGGTGAAATCGTGTGATTTCCGAAGTAAATATCAATGTGAAAACTGACAGTATTATATATAATCCATACTGTATGAATTTTGTTATTCATTAAAATTCAAAGTATAAATATTTATTTAGAAATAATGAACCAATTGAATAATTATGATATAAGTATAATGGATGTTATGTATTATCTCGTTTAAAAGCAATACGTTGCAATAATTTAGGGCAATTTTAGAAACACCGCCTTTGCAATATACCAAGAACTGACGAAACTGCGAACATACAATGAAACACAAATTATTAACGCCAAAATCACCGTAATCACCACATAAATGACAGAATGATATGAATATTCAAATCATTCAAATATTTAAAAATGATCATTACTGTAGTTACACTATCGTTTGTTTCTATTTCATTTTTACCTCTCGCTAAGAGAGGTATTGAATTCATGCTAAAAATCGCATATCCAGATTTTAGGGAATAAACACGTTTTAAGGTCCCTAGAATTGTGTGTGTGTGGATGTGTGCGTGGATGTGTGTGTGTGTGTGTGTGTGTGTGTGTGTGTGTGTGTGTGCGTGCGTGCGTGCGTGTGTGTGTGTGTGTGTGTGTGTGTGTGTGTGTGTGTGGATGTTAGATCTACGATTTCTCAAATACTATAAGACTTAAGACATTTTTAACTATGGATTCCTCAATCTAACAATAATGGGAAGAGTTGATTAAGCTTTGGTAACATTTGGACAACCGAAAGTAGTAGTTTCAAGAAAAAAAATCGTCTGAATATTATTTATCGAAAATTTATGTAAATACTTATATTAAAGAACGTTAAATTCTTTATTCGATAAATATAAATTCATTATTATATCTTCTATAGATTTAGAGATAAAGAAAGCGTATAAAATACTTGGATGTAAAAAATCAAACTACTACTACACATAAATGCCCCTCTGTTAAAAATATTTGTACATCATTATGAAGATTATGAAAATAAAAAAAAAGTCAACAACGCAAAAGAATATACGTAAAAAAGAATATAAAACAAATTTTCGAAAAAATGACGAATATAAAGAAAAAGAAAAGGAAAGTAGGAAAAGAAAATTTCAGGATATTGAATATAAAGAAAATGTATGTATTGTACATAATTTATATTAAAATATCCAATAGATTTTGCAAATATATGTGAGAATTATTTTGTAGTGAGACATGAATATATGTATTTGTATATAAAAATATTTTTTGTTTTATGAGTACAACCAGGTAAAATATCTGGCGAGAGGTTATGTGCTGGCCACATCAGATTTTTAGTCGTTGGTTGGATGAAAATAACTAATAGCCCGCTTTAAGACGTACGATAATGAGATAGCGAATGCTAGTTGTGTGATTCTTGTAGCAGAAATTGATGACGTGAGTATCAACTCGCTGAAATAGAATAAATATATTATGATCGGAACTGCAGTGTCTCAATTTGAATATACGAGCCAGTTAAGTGCGTTAGTGCGTTAGTAGTTAGAGTATGATACTCGCACGTGATGTCTTGACCAGTTGTTCGTCTTAAATATAATTAGTGTTCGTTGCCTTGGAGTATTGTCGCCTCAATAGTACAGAGTAATCAAATGTTGACACGAAACAAATATCTCCGATACTTGAGGCTTTGGGTTGGGTCTGTAAGGGATATTATACGATAGGCAATGAGATCGTGCAAAAAAAATTGTTCGTTTTTTTTGTTTAAATCAAACAAGTATAGTCTAATTTATCGATCTGTATGAATAAATTATTTTTTATTTACATTTTTTGTTGTATAAAATGGTTTTAAAGTAAGACATTTTTAAAAAGTTGCAAAAATCCAGCCATGTTGTAACATCAGCGTTTCAAAGTGCAAGTTCAGGCTCATTTCATACAACCTTATTATATCGACACCAAATTTCTAATAGAAGAAAATATATAGACTATAAATTTATCTAAATATAAATTTATATTTATAATATATTTATCTAAATATTTGATAGAAATACTATAATATATTAATATAACATCAGTCTATTCATTTTTATAAATATAGTTTTCATTTGACCTGAAGTTATACACTCAGCTGCTGGTCATTAGTAATGTGACCATACGTCCCGCTTTGGGCGGGACAGTCCCGCTTTTAGGCTGTCTGTCCCGTTGTCCCCAGCGAGAGCAAAAATGTCCCGCTTTTGCAAACATCCAAACGATAATTTATTATACCTTGATTTTTGATTTATTTTGATTACCAAGACTAACATCAACAAGTCATGTAATGAGCTCCATTCCTTCTTGAAAACTACATCCGACATTTTGAAACTGATTTGCTCCGCCAACAAATATAAAACAAATGCGTCTGCAACTGCGATCTAACGTCTAAGATTAATTCAAGTTATTATTAATACATTGTTGCAATGTCCTTCTTTTTGAATAAATAGTAAAATAATTTCTTTTTTAGAAAATTAAATTGTTCATCATTTCATCTCAAGTTTATGAGAGTTTACAATTATTGATATTTTGTGTGATACGACGTTGATATTCTGTGTGATATTTGTGATCTGCTTGTTCTTAGTCAACAATCCTTTAAATATATTATCTTTTCTAAAATGTTTGCTCTGGAAATTTATTTTTGTACATGGAGGGGGAAAACTTGCAACTTCACATTCCTTGAAAAAATGTAATTTTCAATTATAAGGCATTTGACCTTGAATCCTCCCCCCCTTGCGCTGTCCCGTTCTGAGGTTAAAAAATGGTCACGTTAGTCATTAGTCATTCGTTTTCGTTTTTATTTTTTCGTCTGGTTAACATTTATCCACGTTGTTCGTTGTGTGGTGTATTCTTAAAATTCTATTACTGTTGCTGTATTTTTCAACAAACAGTAACTGTTTTTCGAGTTGTGTTTTTTGTATCACGCAGTACTATTAAAAATATTCTCACTATTTTCGTTAGTATTTTGGCACGATGGCACAAAACAGCGCTTCACCGACATGTTTACTTTCGTAAATTTCAGGTTATCTTTAAATGTCACTTTGACGTTTAACCTAATGTGACAATCAAAATGGCCGCGTTGATGAAACGTTGACGTCACTGTGCAAGGGACGAGGCGGAGAAAATCTGCCGCGTTTTGAACAATGTCATTTTTAATTACAATTTTTCAGTATTAATGATCGATTTGAGGAAATATAAAAAATACGGGTCTATTATTTTTCATTAATCTATCGATTAAAGTTAAAAATAAAAAATCGTGCATAACCTAGTTGATGATAATAGCTATGTTTCGTACTGCGCGTGCGTCGGACAGTTTCGTACTGATTTGATTGTATGTTGGAACAAACCTAATGATAATATGTATAGCTTTTCTGATCAGTCGGGTACTGATGATAGAAAATAAATATATAAATAATCGCAGCTTATTTTCCATTCCTGGAGAGCAAATCTGCTTTTATTCGCAGATTCCATTAATGACAATCGAGATTTGATTTAAAAAACTACGGTGCACCCTGTCATACGGCAAAAAAATATTTGATAGTAAATCCGTAAAAAATTGTTGATATTAAAAAAAAACTAAGTTAATCAATAAATTAAAAAATTGCATGAAGCAAAGCTAGATCAGTTATTTTGATGCCGGACTAATTAATAAATTGAATTGTTTCAAACAATTGCTGATGAGTTTTGAAATTTATTTTAGTACAAATATTTGAATTGTTTTCTCATTGCCAATTATTTGTCATGTACTATTTCATACATCTGAATTTATGCCCTAAAAGCCACAATGACTCAAAATCAATATCTAAAAATTGAAATCGAAAATAGAACTCTATTTCCGCTCAAAACAATATTAATTTGCGCAATAATATTTGCCAGTTTGTTATCGATGTTCCCGAAACATTTCACCGCCGAATGTTGCGCGCAGAAAAAGTTCCCGTGACGTCTATAAAGTTTCCAATAAAATAGTGCGGCTCTGGTATGTAGGTGTACGTCAAATGACAAATACTTGTCCATGTCGGTAAAAAGGAACACTGAAATTTAATTAAATAAGATTCCCTCTGGTCTCATTTGCTTTCATCAAACGACCGGTCTAAATCCGGGGCAAATAATCTGACGGCGAAAAAGAATTTCATTTGTCCAAACGTCGTATTACATTAAATTAATTAGGCGGAAAGAAAGAAATTCATTAAAATACCATGAAATTCTGCGTTGCTTTATTCTGTTTACGTTACTAGTTACCCAATGCTTGTTGGGCTTTATTTCGTTAAGGGAAATAGTCGTACAGTAATTCTTTTAGGAGTGCTTTCTACTATTTGTTCTACAAAGAATACTATCATTCATAAATAGTATTGTACCATTAATTTAAAATATATTATTTTCTTCCTACGTGAAGCTAATTAAGTCAGTACAAATTCAGACACACTTCTGGAAATTTTATATTTTCTTGCCACTCTAGAAATATTGTCCGATGCAGTCATCTTCTTCCTTGGTCGACAGTAATTCTTTTAGGAGTGCTGTTTGTTTACTATTTGTTCTACAAAGAACACTACCGTTTTGCGATAGACAATTAACCTCCTACGAACCCTATGAATAGTATTGAATCATTAGTTTTTTATATATTATTTTTTACGTTTTTCGAATTAATGAAGTTTCTACATATGAGGAAATTTTATATTTTCCTTTTTACCTTAGAAATAATTTTTGATGCAATTATCCTCTTTTACCTTGTCTTTAGTCCTGTGTTTATTTATTTAATACTTGAACTGACACGTTCCATCTGACATTCTAGGTGTGACATATCTGCTAGAAAGCAACAACACTTGAGTCTTCAGAATAATGTGTTATAGAACCATCCTCGTTTTACTCTTTTACTGTTTGCTACAACAGAATTTTCAATTCTTCTTCTCTTACCAATACCCTCTAGAAGTTTACTCCAAACTTATAGATCGCTTTCGACAATAGCTTGTACCAAGTAGTTTTAAAAAGTTCTCAATAATTTTTTTTATCCCTCACATGCTTTTAATTTTTGGTATGTTAATCTGACATGGCAAATTTGTAATTTAGTAATTTTAGAGATTTGTAAAATCCACTTCTTATGGATCAACGGATTTGTCTTTGTTATAATTTTTCCTATTTTTTACCTCCCGCTACCCTTGGTAAGGTAGGTATAGGGATCGTGCTAAAAATCGCATATCGAGATTTTGATAAAAGACCACGTTTTAAGGTCCCTAGAATCCAATTGTAATATTTTCACGATGATGTGTGTGTATATGTATGTGTGTGTGTACGTGTGTGTGTATGTGTGTGTGGATCCTGAAATACTATCATTCAGAAAATTTTGAAACCTTGTATTTCTACCTTATTCTTATATGGGAAGAAGCCATTAGATTTTGGTGTAAATCGGATAACTGGAAATGGTACTTTACTTGAAGCTCAAAAAGTTTTTGTTAGAAAAATACATTTAAATGTTATTTTTTGAGATTTGTGTTATTATAAAAATTAAAGATTACATTTTCTACAGGTTTGCATTAATACTTTTTCTATAAATTTTATGGATAAATTTATAATATTATCTATAATTAAATCCCGGAGCCTACGCTTTAAACAAACACAATTCCTTGGTTACACAGTACATATCTTAAATGTATGTAACTGACAGATAAATGTCACTGTCAAAGAACTAATCATTTCAAATTAATAATAGTAACGTTTTAAAAAGAAAATAGGAAATAGAACCGCAGGTATACGGAATGGAACTTCCAGCATAACTAAATATGTATATAAGTATCTATACTCGTATTTAAATTAACAAAAAAATGGCGGGAGGTGTTGTGTTGGCCACATCTGATTTTTTCTTTGACACCAAATATTTTTCAATTTAAACGTAGTTAGCTATGTCGTTACTGTTAATTTTTTTCAAAGCTATATATTTAAGGTACTATTCCTTAGTTTTGTCTTATTGTCTTTTTTCCTTTCACCGAAGTGTCTACGTACTCTTTATTAATGAGTTCTTATAATTCACTAATCGTTTTGTATTCTTACTTATTCCTGTCTCGGAAAGCTTTAGCTTCTCCCATTTTCCTTCAAGAATATCTAAAAATCGAGGAATACTTCATAGAACAATACATTATCTTCTGTTACCAAGTAGCCCAATTTGGTTTACTTTATAATAAGCAGACCTGAATCTTGGAACTTTCATAATTTTTTTAAAACGACGTTGTGTTTCTTCTATATCTCGAAGTTCGTACGTTGAGATGTTTTGGACATATGTATTTTAGTATTCGTTTTATATACCAGATCATTTCAAAACTTCGTTTTCTAAAGGTTTTGTTATGGAACAAGTTATTCCCGCTTGATTCTTCCCTAGTTGCTCGGAGACATATTCTTAAACAATCAAACTACCGTTTTGAGATTTTTCCTAAATTATTTATCAAAATGGTTTTAGGATGCAGATAGTTGGTTTATATCTCGAGCTAAAGCTAACATCGACGCTTCGCCTTCGACAGTAATGAAACACTTTCCACTGCGGTTAGTAAAATACTTTTTTCCGATTTGATACTTTCAAGATACATATGTATAGTGTATTATTTCTTGTTCAAGTTCAACTATCATTGTTTATAAATTATAATAGTAGTATAATAGATTTAATTCAAGAGTCCTAAGAAGAATTTTATTACTATTCCAAAATTAAAAAATAAAATGTAATTTGAACAATAATTGTACATGTATTAAATTTTAAAAAAATGATAAGTGCTACCGAATATCGGACAATACCTACAACCTCACCATAATATTTTAACGAGAATTTTAGTATGTTTACTGCGAAATGGGTAAATTAACATGAAATTCTCTATTAATAGGTAATTTGAAATACCACATTAGTTTAAACAAACAGTGTGCTTACGTTACCATTATTTAACAAATACCTACTGGAATAATTTGTTGAAGAGCGAGTGAACTTATCTATTTGTTCCTGGCTTGTTGCATTTGATTACATGGCATTTCAATGAATAATTCACAAACGCGCTGTTCCTGTGTTATTTTATAATTAACCAGCACTATTCGAAATTACGGTTCACTGGAGAAACGAGTAGAACAGATTATTTAGCACAAAAATTTGCTATTTCTGCACGGTCAGCTTATTTGTATATAATGAAACTAAATTGATGTTTATTTTATTCGGCTTACCATTTGTTACTTCATTGGATAAACGGACAGGCGACATTGAGGGTAAACTTTGCTGTGTCCACTTAGAATGTACTGTTTACTTCAGCTAAACTTACAGCTTAACTCTTAACAATAATACGTGTTAATTGCACTTACTGATTTTGTTACAATAAAAAGACTTTCAAGGGAGAAAGTTTTCAACAATCTTCACGGAATAACACTTGTTATAAGATGTCAGTTTAAAGATCTAAACAATTTGAGAAATATTTTCAAATAATTAGTAATTCTGGTAAGCAATAATAACAACAATAAGAGCTCAGCTGCCTCGCTTCACTCTTATAACAACATTCATATTAATCATACGTCTTCAGACAGTAAATGTTTCTTATTCCTTACATATTAAATTGACCGATTTTCGCTAGCGAAATACCGCATACCTAGATACAAAACAATCATCCTTCGCCGCACATTCCTATGTCTGAGCACACTTCTTCCGCCTAGGCCACATACATAATCGCATTCATACATGCTCCTCTTCTCTTCCCACTCGGAAGCTTTCTCTCTTTTTGCAAACCTTCAACTTCGTCAACATGTAGGTACCGGTGGCGCTCGAAATCTGTTACATACACTGTAAAGTTTTGGGGTAGAAACAGGGAAGATGAATCCCAAATTGAGTTGTTGAATCTTCCTTAAAGTTGATTTAGGGTAGGAAGGTCGAAACATGGTAAGAAAAAGGTAGGAAATTTTGGTAGGGCAGATTCAATTCGCTTACAGGCATCTGTGTTGCACTGTAGGTATATTAGGTAGGTGCTACTACCTTTGTAACGTGTTTAGACCTTTAGGGTTGATTCGAGCTGAATGTTCTACTTTTAATTTGAGGTACAGTTCCTAGCATAAAAAAATATGGACTTGACATTAATTAGCACGTAACAATGTCATACATGTGAAATTACAAAGGAATAATAGGAAAAAGACGGCAGAAATAATATAAAATATTCAGTTTTACTGAAATTTGCAAACTTATTGAATTTACATTGTTAATACAAATTAAATTTGTTTATTAATCTTATTATATTTTTTATAATTCCGTGCATACATACATCGTTTTCTACGTTACTTACTAGAAAGTGATTTATAACAAACTATAGAATATACATATCATATCACAAGATAGACAAATAAATGTGTGAAATGCAAAACAAAACAGATTACAATTGATTTATAGCATTATTTACCCGTGTTCATAAAATTATATGAAAAACCAAAATATTCAATGAAACATAACTGACGATGTGTAGACTTATATAGTTGTTATATAAACAAATGCAAAACGATATTAGTTATATTTGTAAGATTTCGGAAATGAAAAGTGATCGAATAAGCTTTCGCATTTCTTAGAAATTGTTTGTTAGTCCAGCTAGCAACTGAAGAACCTACGGGTTTTTCCGAAGGCCAGCATAACGGTACCGCATTTCTAGGGATGGGAAGGAGAACACAGAGGGGTGAGAAATTTATGTGTCATTCTGTCATTTGTTATTCTCTTGTCGAAAGTCGCAATGAGCATACTTGAAACTCAGGTAAAATATATTATGTTATATTTAATAATTATGAACTAATATCCTTTTATTTTTTAGCTCCTTCTTGATTTAGTACGGTACAAAATAACATACATGTAGATTTGTTATGACAGTATTTTCTACAAAAAATGAAGATGTGCCGATTGTAAAGAAACGAGCATCTTGACAACCATGTTCGACGTATAAAAATTAGAACTTTAAAGGTAATTTTCTTTATTTTGTTTCATTTTCTTTTTATTTACATACTTTCAAAGATAATATAACTATATTTCGCGGTATATACCTATACCAAATGTTAATTTTATTTTTGTTGAATTATCATTTAATATGATTATTTTCCTGTTAATAAAATAATATTAATTACAAGAAAATAAACATTGAAAAACTAGCAAATATTTTGAATGAAACGTTCTTTTGTTCGCAAATATTTATTAGACACAACAATATTAATTTAGTTTTATTTGCTACAAGAGGATCCAAAGAAAGTGAAGATATTCCTCGAGGACCTGCAAGAATTGGAGCAATAGCCAGTGAATGTGACTTTTTTTGGAATACATACTTTATTTACAAATAAAATAAATATATCATCAAGGTATATTACCCATTGCTGGATCTGCTAATCTGCTTTGTTCACAGATATCGTTAATGATCCTGACATATTCGTATCGTGTAGGCATTTACCAGGAGTCACCTCAGAGATAAAACACTATGTAACTTACAATATACTTTATCTTATTTTATTTATGTATATTTTGTTTAAGCAAATAAATCTTTTATTATATATAATGTATTATTTTTCCTAAATACCAATAATAAATAATATACTTTTCAAGAAATTTGCAATGACCTCATGTAGGGGTTCATATAAATTACTATAAAGTATTTTTAACAACCTTACAAGCATTTACTGGTAACTTGTGATACGGAAATTTCAAATCACTTTAAAGTATTTCTATAAACCACTGCGGGCATTTGCATCCCACTATATGAAGGGTCGTATCGTGTCTACCTGGTAGTGAGGTAGGTTTTACTACCCTAAATGGAGATTGGTGCATCGACCTTTTAAAAAGGAAGGCTTGTTCTACCTTGGGGTTGCATATAGTTTCAACCCAAAAAGGTAGTTGCAGCTACGTTAAAACTTTACAGTGTAGACATTTAAAATGGGAAAACAAATTTCCCTTCCACTTTGCTTCCCAAATTATTTTTTTAAAAAATACTTTAAATAAAAGTTGTAGATCATGAAATTCTGCATTTGAATCAATGAAAAAAATGAATTTCGCATGTTTTGCAACGGCAGAAATTTGATACAAAGATGTTGAAAATCACGTCAAAAATAGCGTTAGCCATGGAATTAAACCAAAAAGCAGAATAATAATTTAATTTTATACAGTACTTGTCCTTCTTCTCAATAAGTTACAATATGAAACATCAAACATTTCTTTTTTTTTTAATTTCACGGTTAGCACTATTAAATTTTCAAAATTTTTATATTTAATTTTTATAGTTACAAACATACGACATGAAATGTGCTTACTAATTTATAAGTAGAAATTCATGCTCTATAACTTCAATTTGAAGATTTTTTTCTAAAATAATTTTACTGTTTTACCATGTTAAATGCCTATGTAACGGATTTCCGACGCCACCCGGTATACGCTTTACGCCTTGTAATTCTCACGTGTAATTCTCTCCACATGACCAAATCATCTCAACTGACTCACTCCAAGAATTTATATCAACAAAGATTTTCAAATTTTGAGGGTCATTAAAAGTATTTAATGTTGTAAATATAATATAAAAATATTAATTTGGCACTCTTGTGTAAAAACTCATGAAAAATAACATACCTACTTAAATTTCATTTCGATATGTCAAGGTTCAAAATGTTGTTGACATTCAGTTTTTAAAAGTTTAATAGATGTCACACCTGTCTACATTTTGTTAACAATCATGTACGGAACTTTGTATTTTCACATTCAGTCCTCTTTCATTCTTCAACTTGATCAAGTTAAATCACCGCTAAAAATACGAAAATTTAGACTAAATGTGGATTTATGCAGCCTACTTTTTATTTTACGTTTTCTTTTTCTTTTATGTTATAAAAGTTAAAGGTGCTTTAATATATATATATATATATATATATATATATATATATATATATATATATATATATATATATATATACAGGGTGTTCATTTTAAATGGGCCACCATTGCTCTCTCGAGAACTATGAGCTACAAATACGGTTAAATGGGCAAACAATTTCTATTTCACAAGACAAATTTAAAGAAAAGAAAATACGGAACCTAACTTTTTAATTTTAAATAGGATCATATATTTTTTATTTGCTCATTCGTTAAAGAATTTAATACTGAATTCAGTGATATAATATTTTTATTTCCTTACATAATGATTTGGTTGAAAAAAATGCATGTAAAGTTTCATATTAATTTGATTAAAATATGGCTATAATAAGAGTGTCATGAATGGGAAAAAATAATACGTGTTAATTTTCATTGACAGAGAATAAGAATGCCATGAAAAAAATATGTGAATATTTTGTTTATGTTGACATTTATGATCAATTACAAGAACAAAACATTCACGTGTTTCGGTCAGGGCACTCTAATTCTATGTAATAAAAATGACATGTAGTCATTTTTTCCGTTCATGGCACTCTTATTATAGCCATATTTTAATCAAATTGGTATAAAACTTTACATGCATTTTTCTCAAAAAAATCGTTATGTAAGGGAATAAAAATATTATATCACTCAATTTAAAATTAAATTCTCTGACAAATGAGCAAATAAAGAATATATATTCTCATTTAAAATAAAAAAGTTAGGTCCCGTATTTTGAGAACCACTGGTCGAAATATATTTTTCTTTTATTTAAATTTGTCTTGTGAAATAAAAATTGCTTGCCCATTTAACCATCTTTGTATCTCTTATAGTTCTCGGGATAGCAATGATGGCCCATTTCAAATGAACACCCTGTATATATATATATATATATATATATATATATATATATATATATATATATATATACAGTAAACTTCGCCTATAACGTACATGAGATATAAGGTATTTTTGGTTATAACGTACTCTTTTACCTGTCCCGTTCCCAGCTCTATTTAAATTAATGTTATTTTTTCCTGTTATAACGTACCGGCTTATAAGGTACAATCCTTATATAACGTACTACTTCATATATCTTTACATAGGTTCAACATCGGCTATTACGTACCAACCCCACGTGTTTAAGACGTAAACAATCTCATTGCGCAGTTGATAGGCCAGTAAGGCAGAAACAGTCGTTGACGGTAGAAGTCGTACAAAAAATGTCTCAAATAAAGAAATGCAAGACACTTACTCTTTTAGAAAAAATAAATAGAAAAATTGAAAGTGGTATGCAACAATCAGCATTATGTAAAGAATTAAACTTGCCGAAATCAACTGTCTCAGGCATATGAACAAAAAGTATTGAAGTAAAGGTACGTAAATCTCTATCAATTAAAGAAATTACAAAGCCAATTTGAGTTCATTGAACATAACAATAAGCGATCCATTCTTTCAAGAAAAGGCTGGACACTTTGAAAGAATAAACATATTTAATTTTTGTCTTTCTCATGATATATATATATATATATATATATATATATATATATATATATATATATATATATATATATATATATATATATATATACCGTGTGTCTGTCTTAAAGGTGTACATAGGAGATTAACATGGAAAATCAGTTTTTTGCAATTTTCTGCTCGCCTAATTATTTTAACCAAAAATACTTCAAATAAAAGTTTGAGAGCATAAAATTCTGCATCTAAATCAATAAAGAGAATTACCTTTCCATGCATTGTAACGACAGAAATTAAATATGAAAATATCGAAAATTACGTTGAAAATATCGACATTCATGGAATTGAACAAAAATTGAATAAATGCTTGACGTTTTATCTGTCACAACGTAAGTTAACTTATTTGACGTTTCTGACAATTTGATTTTGTCTCTAGTTTTATTGTCTGAAATGATTAAAAAATGAATATTTACGAATGAAGACCTAAATTCGTGTCAAAATTTGAAAAGACTGCTAATGTGTCTTCAAAAAATACACTTGAGCCGCGTAATCAGAATATAGGACGAGCAGAACATGCGTTACTCGAAGAAAAGTGTTAGGAATGATAAGTGTAGACCCCTTCTGTAGTACTAAGGTATAGGTATAGGTATGGGAAATGAGTTGAGCGTACATAACAGCATCATACATAATTTTGTTACGCAATGTTGAATTTTTGATATATTCATATTATTTAAACAAAACTGTATTTTCTTAACTTTATTTATTAATTTTATATTTCTATTATTGCCATAATTAACGATATTTGTTCATATCAAATTGTCAGAAACGTCAAATAAGTTAACTTACGGTGTGACAGATCACAATTATGATAGATAAAACGTCAAGCATTTATTTATTTTTTGTTCAATTCCATGGCTGTCGATATTTTTAACGTAATTTTCGACATTTTCATATTTAATTTCTGTCGTTATATAGCATGTAAACGTAATTCTGTTTATTGTTTTAGATGTAGAATTTTATACCCTAAAACTTTTATTTGACGCGTTTTTGCTTAAAATAATTAGGCGAGCAGGAAATTTCAAAAAACTGATTTTCCATGTTAATCTCCTATGTACACCTTTAAGACAGACACACGGTATATATATATATATATATATATATATATATATATATATATATATATATATATATATATATATATATATATATATAATAAGTGTGCACATTTTAATTTTAATTTATTGACCAACATTCAACTTAAGACCGTTAAAGTAAAAGAATTTCACCACTTCACATGAATGCAAAACTTAGAAAATGAGTAAAGAACAAGATTGTTTTGTTAGATTAAGTGCAAAAATATCCCCACTTATATGATAAAAATATTTATCTGTTTATATTTAACACTACCTATATGCCAGAAAAATCACAACTGCGCTTGTGTACCGAAGGCTTTAAATTAGCTGCATAAAGTACCAAACTTAAAGTAAGAGTAAAAGCGAAAAGAAAAAGTAAAATATAAAGTAGGCTTCATAAATTCACCTTAATATATGTAACTAAAATTTCATTGTTATTTGTAACTTCTATTTGGGAAGTTACTAAAATTAATATTTTTGTTACACAATTATATTTAATGTATTTTCAAATTTCATAGACTTGGTAATGCTATAATAACCGAAACGTCTTTTTGTTAAAAAATACTTCAATAAAGAAATTATCGGCGAATATAAGCCTATTCATCGAAGAACCCTACTACTTAATTATTTTGTATTATGTAACACAGGAGTAAGGGCAAGGAAGAAGATATTGAGTCTACTATATTTCAAATATGAAATTCAATTACATTACCTATACATTTTGTTCGGTATAATTATCAATATTTCCTTGATGTTGGATACCTACATATCTATAGCAGTCTACTGAACTAAGCGCAATCTAAACCAGAGAGAGATTAGTATTAAGCCCGGTGAAACCAAATCTAAGCAACGGTTTAGAGAACAGAATCCCTTGGAATTCAAGCCGTGTGTTCTTGTCAATAATATAATGTTATGTTAACGAGATTTACATTCAATTTACGAAATATACAGTTGACGATATTATATTCGAATTAATATATTCTATTTGTATATTGAATCGCGTAATTAAGATTTCAAATGTAAGAGCTACTAAGTTTTCTTGATACAGTCATTCAATTTGTATAAACGATATAATTTAGGTAAAATTAATGTCGTTTTCATTATATGTTTTCATGGTTCGTAAGGAATAAAGCTCTATAATAAAAGCGTTTAACTTCATAGGGATCTAAGAGTCATTTATATATTTTGAAGGTATTCACAAAACAATAATAGCTTTCGCTTTTTCTTTACTTAATATTCTTATATAGAGTGATTCATAACGGGCGCACCAAAATTAAACCCTATATTGCGGGAGCCATTTTGAGTAAAAAAATATTAAACGAAGGTGTGCCTGGAAACCTTTCGTTATACAATATCGAATATAAATAGAGCGTAGAAACTAATAAAAAATACTCCACCATATTTTAAATATTCAATATATTTGCAAACTTCTTATATAGTTTTAGGTGACATATGTTCAAGTACTTTACTTGAAGTACTTTCTATTTATAGTACTTCGTACTTGACAAAGTATGTCTATTCACATGTACTTGGTAGGTACTTGGAAAAATACTTGAAGTACTTTAAATAAACTTGAAGTATTTTAAATGTACTTGAAGTATTTTAAATGTACTTGAATTACTTTAAATAACTTGAATTACTTTAAATGTACTTGAAGTTCGATGAATAATTTAAAAGTTAAAAATGTTATGAGAATTGTTTGTCTGTTAGTCTTTGTTTTGTAGTGGTGTGGTGTTATTCTTGGAGTACATATTCATGTGAATTTCATTAATAAATATATTTTCAGCGATAATATGAAAGTAAAGATATATTTGCAGATTTTTTGGCAATAATAAATTAATTCTAATCTGCATATACATATAATGTTTGTATTACCTAGCTACAGTGCTGGGACTTTGTCGTATCGCCTGGCGATCGCATGACGTAAAAATGACATTATTCTACCAGCTTCTTGTATCGCTTGGTGATCATAGGACGTCATGAGATCACTAGTTGATACGGCAGTCACAGCGAGGAACTCTTGTTAACCAAATAAATATCGTATATTGAAATTTTTGTCAATAATCACCTTTTAAGGTCCATATAATCAGAAAAATATCAGTTATCTGAAAAAATACTTGCACCCAAATTTACAAGTACTTTTTCAAGTACTTTACAAACTAAAAAAGTACTTGTACTTCAAGTAGGTACATTTAGAAACATCAAGATACTTGGCACTTGTTTTTCAAGTACTACTTTTCGGTACTTTGCCCAGCTCTGGTTACATATTTAATACTTTCATAATTATTTATAATAGATAGCATTCGTCGTGGCATCAAATGGGGACTTATAAATTTGACGTCACTCGCGGCGAATCGGCGGCGGACCTCCCTCCACACAATTTAGAAAAGAACAACAAATTTTTAGAAAGAGCGAAATTCACACCGAGTTCACAAATAAATAATGATTTTAACACAAGATCATGTACCGCGGGCACGATTTGCGTTTAAAAACATTGAAATCATTCCGTCTTACAGTTGAAAAGAGTAGAACATATACATAAATAATTATATAAAAATGTGTCCAGTCTGACATATGTACGTTTCCTTACAAAGAATAGTTGTTGTGATCACGTGGTGGATCACATGATTGATAAATGTCAAACTCTAGAGCTAAATCTTGCTCACTACATAATTATTTACTAAATACTTTTTTACTCACTATAGGTGGTGTCCGAAAAGTTTGAATTGTATAAGTCCCCAATAAGTAAATTATCGTTGTGATTCATTGAGGCAGGAATAAATATGAAGGAAGTATTTAAAATCGCTAGTGAAGCCGCTTTTCCATCCTCAATGTGTTCTTTGTCAGTTTGAAGTTACAAGGATGTTGCTGTCAATTATACATTGAATGTTTTTGCCCAAGTCCAAGATATAGAATGAGCTGGTTTCACATTTTTTAAAAAATAAATGGAAGTTTATGCAATATTTATCATAGTAATATAAAGATAATAGTAATTTATTGCTATTTTCGTAAATAATTAAATAAAAAGTTTGGCGCCAGGAAAAGTCATGAAAACAACCCCCCCACTCCTGTGACGTGGGAGCACATACAGTACATCATTTATAGCTAATAGGAAAATAGTTTATGTTATTTATATAAATAAAAGTAGGCCATAGTTAGTCACATGTTAAACTATGTGCTTTGACGTCACATTCTGTTTCAGATTATGTGGCTTTTTCAAAATATTACACAAATTTCAACAATTAATTGGAAAATATCTAATGGATATTTCTTGATATTTTCAATTTTGAGACTCTTTAAAGAACAATATCTTTTAAAATTTAGTACTTTGAAGTCATATAAACAGCCTAAAAGCGAATAATAAGAAAATATAAGGTTCTTGGCCTGTACTAAAACCTAAAACACACTTTGTCAAAACTTTGCAAAAGTAAAGAAGTCATATAAGTAAATTCTTCCTGGAACGAATGCACACACTCTGTCTAATATTGTTAAACAAATCTCGAAAAAATATTCACCCTCGTGTTGGTTCTGAAAACTTGCGTCAAATCCGTACTCACTTTCGCATATTGAATCTCCCGGCAAGGAAAGAGTTCCCGTGGGAAGTATCGTGGAAGAACAACAGAGTTTGGCTTCCAACTTATCACTTCTCACCTTAGTGTCGTTCAGAGGCCTACGGGGGTTGCCTCATCTCGATATTGAACATTGATCACGGCGGGAGGGAAATTAATTTTCATAAAGAAGGCAAATTAATTTGTTTATATAACAAAGGTATAAATTAACAGGTATCTCGTTTCAACTTCTGTAGGAGACGGACGTGTTTAAGTGAGCTCTGTATTGATTGCGTAATTTCACAAAAACAGTAATTCTAGTATTCTTTACGTAAGAGTGGCATTGTGCAATAAAAATTGTAATGATACTTGACGACAAAGGTTACAGAAACTGTTCATACGTAGTGATGCACGACGAGGCGACAGTACTCTCGCATCTCGTCTCGTCTCGTTACGTTATTCGAGACGAGAACGAGAGAGAGATTGCAGTTTAAAATTCGAGGCGAGATCGATATAACAACTGCGAGAATCTCGCAATAAAAAATATTTGTAACTTTTTACAAGAAGTAGAGTCAACGCTAATTCATGCGTAGAACACGTAAATGGGAAAATGATATGAATTCACAATATTTTTTGAGTCTATTTAGAGTCGATTAGTATCGGTCTCTGAGCGAGAAAATTCAAAAATAAAGACAAAATCGGTATTGCATCCAATGGAACTAGTTTTCACTAATATTTCAGCCCCTAATTCACCCCAGTTAAAACCACGGTTAATAAAACTCTTGTCGCCCCTGAAAAGTTAAGGATGTTATGTTAAGCATCGATAGGGGCCTACATGGAGAGAAGCGGAGTGATTGGTTGCCAGCGGGTTACCAGTGTAGCGGTTTTTTATGACTTAATCTTGCTTAAATAGTGGCATATATTTAATAAAAAAGTGTAGGTACTTCAAGTTACAAAAAATAATTTCTAAATGTTTAATTCGTTTTACTGATGACATAATGTGTTCTTATTGAAATAGTTTAGAGATCATAATTTGATGATAAATTGGATATTTTAGAGGTAAATTAAAGTATTTACTAACTTATCACATTTTCTGGTGACAGTAAAAGAATAAACATGTTCATATTGAAATAATTTGGTGATAAGAATTTAGTATTTCGTCTCTTTATTATAGTTATACGACAGCAAATACACGGAAGACGGTGCTATTGGTGCGAACTTGTCTCTTGTAGTTAGTTATGTAAATACGTAGTGCGCAAGTGCTTATTTTTATAGCGAGACTCTCGCGCGACTCTCGTGCGAGAACGAGATGAGACCCAAAAAAATTTGCGAGAACGAGAGCGAGATCGAGATTACAGATCCGAAAACGAGACGAGATCGATATTTTATATTTCTCGTCTCGTCTCGCGTGCATCACTATTCATACGGCGATATATATTGTAATTCTGTTCAGGAAATAATTTAGAACTGTCGAGGGAACTGTCAACATATTTGGCATCCATTGGCTTGTATTTTAGCATGTTTGTATCTCGTGTTGATTTACGTGATTTATCAATAATGTCATAAAAAAAAAACTATCGGAAAGCGCTAGAATAATGGTCTTACCTGCATGTGTTTTTACCTTCCTTACCTATAAGCACGTTTTAGAGACGCTAGAATACGATTTTACTATTCTTGAAAAAACGCTGTTAAATCATTTTTACACATTTAATGTTATTATAAATATCAAAGAATATTTTATTCTATATACGATTTGATTACATTTTATACTTCGTATTCAATGGATATTGAGTTATAAAATTATAAAAAAATAGTCTCGTCTTTTTGCTTATTTTATAAACTTTTCAATGATATATAACAAGTCTACATTATTTTGTTTTAAACAAGAATAAAAGATGAATTATTAATTTACTGTGACGAAAAATTTAAAATTATTAAGAAACAAATGGATAAAATCTATTACAGATCATCATTTGACTATTTTTAATAATATTTGTTTCAGTTTTACTCATTTTTCAATTAATTTACTCCAAAAGCATATTGGGGTGTATTCTGTAAGGAAACTGTTAATTTTAAACAGTATGTTAAAAATAAACTTGCTGTTAAAATATATTTTCTATTCTGTAACTATCAATTCTGTTAAAATTTTAACACCCGTGTTAAAATTACGTGTTAAAACTGTATATTTTAACGTCATTCAAATCGATGCCTTTAAAATTTTAACATCTGTTTATACAATAAAATTATCAAAGAATTTGAATATGTTGCACTTCTAATTAATGAAAATGAAATAGAAAACGAAAGAAAAATACCATGGATGAATATAAAAAATATCTAGGTGTTATTTAATAAAATATATAACTGTTTTACAAAGTATTTTATTTAATTACGGTCACCCGATCCATCGTATACCGAGAGCACGATTTAGATGTATCGTAAAACATAGTTGCAAACCAAATTTCTTATTCCTGTCTTGTTCGTCAAACCAACGTAACTTAACATTTTGGACTGTCAATTCTGAGGATCAAGAAGAAGAAATTTTACATACCTAATGATAACTTAATAATTTACAATTTCAATGTAATTCATTTTTAATATGGAACCTAAAAATGAGACATGATTATGCAGCAGATTTTTATTTATTTTCCAAAGCATTATATCTATTCGTTTTTCTAAAATATCAAAATGACGGATAAGTTTTATAAAATTTCAAAGTGACACAAACTGACAGTTGTTTACTCTTTTTATCATGTTTATTTATTTGTGTTATGGTTACTAACTACATTACTTTAGCAAAGACGTGCCTTTTTTCTGTCTTGTTGATCACTTCATTCTGGTGTTTAACAGGCATGTTAAAATTTATGATTTTAACAGCAGTGTCAAATTTTCGCGTAGAGAATACCAAAAAATGAATTTATTGTTAACAGTCATGTTAAAATATAATTTTTTAAAGGCATGTTAAAATTAACACATTTTTTACAGAATACACCCCATTAAATCTTTTTTTTCGGATTGTGTTAAAGCCAACTCCAACGTCGATAAATAGTAAGTTAACTAACCCGAAAATAATTAGTTAAGAACAATTATGAGAACATAATTAATAGAAATGGAATCAAAATAAACAAATGATGGCATGTAATAATTTTTTTCTTTTATTTCATAATAATTTCCAATATTTTCACCCTCAATAAATTAATAATTCGTCTTTTATTCAAGTTTACAACAAAATAATGTAGACTTGTTATATATCATTGAAAAGCTTATAAAATAAGCAAAAGGATAAAACTATTTTCAATGTAGAATCCCATTTAAAAAGTCATAAGTTTGTGTTATATCTTGAGAATTATTAAGTATTCAAAAAATCTAATTACGCCGTATTATTCTATCTAAAAAATGGTAGAAACTTTGTAAAAACATTTTTTCTCTAACTGTCATAATAAATAAGATATGACTTATTTTCAAAATGAGCGAAAAACGAGTTTTTGCCTGTAACTCAGAAATAAAAGAAGATCGAAAATTCCTGTGGTGACTATTAAACTTTTCCAGAAAAGTTGACCCTTGAATGTGCAAACAGTTTTGCTATATCATTAATATTACCCGAGATACCATTAAACCATCGAAAATGAGACACTCTGTACAGTAAAAAATATGTTTTATTTAGTACTGTACATTATTTTTTACATTTATTCCTATTCTACATGAACATAAACGCTTTCATTAATCTGTTTAATCATAATTGGTCACTGCAAAATTAGTGTCTCTAGTCCGCACCGTATATCTACTTGCTAGGCAAGTTGTTAGTGTTGCATTCCTTTTAATCTTACATGGATGGTTAGCCTTGCGCAAATTGTGAACGGTTTTGCTAACAGAAATCCGAGTCTAAATCTAAACAAAAAAAAGCAAATTGGCACACTCTTCAATGGGTAAATAAGGCATGATAATGGATTTATTTAATGATTATAATAGTTATTTGTGTATCAAGCGCGTAGCAATAAAGATACTTTACGCTAGAGATGCACACATAATTATTTCTACGACTTTACTAACGAAAAAAAAAAAAAAATAATAATACCTATTTAGTAAGTTCAATTCAATGTTAACCAGTTTCCTGTTTTGTGTTGCCGTAACCATGACGATATGAGTAAATAAATAATTCTGATGCCAACAGTCATTGTTTTATGAAAAGTTTTCACACATACATCAAAAATGTGCTCAAAAATCTCCGAAAATAGTGAAGATAGTGATTTTTCTTGCACTCCTCCAGATATATTCGAAATATATGCTTCCTTGAGTTTATTACCTGCAAAATCAAGAGCATTATAGGAAAAGAATTATAACCTCTTCATTGAATGGTGTAAGTTAAAAAAATCAAGAATTACAGTGAAAATGTTTTACTAGCTTACTTTTTGGAAACATCCAATGTAATGAAACCGTCTTCTCTTTGGTCCATTTATTCCATGCTAAAATCAACACTAGCAGTTAAGAACGATATTGATATCAGCAAATTCAAGAAACTAACTACTTTTTTTGAAACAAAAATCAGTTGGTTATAGACCAAAAAAATCTAAATCTTTAACAAGAGATGAAATAAATAAATTCCTGACTGAAGCCCCAGACGATCACATCCTTATGATGAAAGTTGCTCTTATATTGGGTGTTGCTGGAGCATGCCGACGCGACGAATTAGTTAGGATGACTGTAGATGATATTGAGGATAATAGGTCCATTTTAATTGTGGAGATTTCAGACTCAAAAACCAATGTGCAGCGAACATTTATTGTTGATGATCATAATCGTTTGTCAATATACAGAAGATATGTTGCTCTTCGACCCTCTAACATGTCATCTCGGCGATTATTCATAAATTATGAGCATGGCAAATGTACCGTTGTTGGAATGAACACTATAGGAAAAAATCCATTTAACATTGCACAATATTTGAATTTACCTGATTCGAAATCATGTACAGACCATTGTTTCCGCAGATCCTCTGCTACATTACTAGCTAATTCCGGAGCTGACATTATGACTCTAAAACATTATGGTGGCTGGCGTTCATCAGCTGTTGCAGAAGGTTATGTTGATGAAAGTTTGAAAAATAAAATTGATACAGCGCATAAAATTTTAACAAACAATGAGAATCAAACTTCTACCACTGGCACAATAACTTAATATTCTAGTGAGAATGTCACAGAATCTAATTTATCCTCGTCAGCTGTTTCAAGCTCTGGAATAAATATACAAAACTGCCAAAACTGTACATAAAATTTTAACATTGTCGGTCAATGATTAAATCCTCTAAGTTTGTTAATTATGAAATATATTTATAGTTGTAATTAAATGTACATTCACCAACAGAATAAAGTTGTAACTTAATTAAATGAATAAGTTGGTAGCGTAGCTAACTTCGTATTGTTTCTAGCACATTTGTAGTGTAAAACTGAACCTAACGTATATTTTAGATTTCGTAAGTATTGTTTTAATAAATTAAAATTTCAACAATAATATGTATTTAACTAAGCGAGCAAATTAAGTACTTTACCGCGCGTTGCTATGGGAGACGCGCCGTAAAGTATTTTTTTGCTCGTTTATTAGTAATCATTAACTTTACGATGACAAAAGAGAGCATAAATATCAACTTTTCATGGTGGTCGTAGAAAAATGAGTTTATAAACTATTATAAATGCTCTGAGAGACAGTTTTTATCTTGAAATAAATTTGATATTAAGGTAGTTGGTAATGAAAAAATTTAAACTTTATTGAAATAGAAGTTTGATACTTGCCATCTTTGATTAAATATCATCTTAACTCTTTAGATTTCTTGTTCATCTTAAGCCAAACACAATTATTCTCCAACTTCATCAATCGATTCCAAGTTAATAAAGTTTTTTCATAAAAATTGTACAACACAAAAGAAAAAGTTGCAATTTGAAATTGAAATTTCATTTTAATCGAGTGCCATAATAATAGAGTTGAAAACATTTTTCAAATACGATAATTAACTTTCCGACAAGCCTTAAAAATAAAAGATACTGTATTACAAAACGGAACGCTTACAAAATTTTAATTCAAACTCCGTTTGAAATGAATTCTTTTCTGGGTTCATCGTCATCATTCGAGCGAAACATCCAAATACAATCTTTGTGAAATTAAAATGTCAGTCGAGCTGAGACAACTTCAAAAGTGAAAATCTGAAAGACAAAAGAGCAATCGCGAGTGATGTTTCGGTGTTTCTTTGCTGAATTTCTCGCACGGGTGCGTGCAGTTTGCAGGTGACCGAAGAGAAGCAACTTTTGTTTGTCATTTACAGCTTTGGTTAGACCGAAATGTTTTTGGTAATGTGCACATAGTGGGATTTTATAGCAAACCCCAACGTTTAATATTTCATGTTTTTTTGAAACGCATTGTCGTGGTTATTCAAAACAAAGCGTAATTGCAAAAAGCAATAATGATATTCTCTTTTTTAATTATTTGTGGTTGGTTCAACTGCTTTGAAGAATCTGGGATAAGACTTATTTAATACATACAGCTTTGTACTATAAAATAAGTGCAAGAGATTCTAGGTTTGTATTCAAAACATAACATCAAACTTAATTATTTTATTGCCAAGTTAATAAACTGAAATATAAGAACGCATTTCACTTCAGAAGATAATTGAAAAATACGCTAGGTAAGTTTAATGAATACAGAACGTTTATTCAAATACTTGTAATATATTTCGCGTAATAAAAATTAATTAGTTAAATTATAGTTACTAACTAATATTAAGTACTAAAATAGCTGTAAATTTTTGTTAAAGTTTCCACACTGAAGATAATAAATTATTAATTTCTGAAATATTACTATAGAAACTTCTTGCCTCTTTAGGACCCGATCCTACCACCTTTAGTTAAAGTGACAGTTGATTAACTAATAGTTAAGAATTAAACTGAAAATTAGAAGCGATGCGAACAACAGTTTTAACTTCCAGGTAACTCTAACCGCAGGTGATAAGAACAATTGTGCAATATACCTGTTGGTTATTACTAACTGTCTTGTTTATAGATTTAATATTATTTATAAATTTTTGTACATTCACGCTTGTAAAGCCGTCGCACACTAGAAGGAAAATACTACTATTTTGTGCAGTTTCTTATAGAAAAGTGGAACATAGGTGTTTAATATGGTAAATCAATTTTTCTTTGTGCAAACGTTACCTAATTATCTTATGCAAAAATACTCGTACTTCAAATAAAAGTTATAGAGATTTAAATTCTGCATCTAAATCATGTGAAATGATTATTTTAGCTCTTCATATAAAGGTAAAAATTAATTATAAAGTTACAGTTTTTATGGGCTTTTTGCCTAGGCAACCATGGATTTATGACAAAAAAATCTGATGTGGCCAGCACATTACTTTCCGTCAGCTCTATGTATTTCATACAAATTCCATATAGACAATTTCTTGCGAAAGGTTCTATATTTCCAGTACATTACCTTCCCTCAGTTCTATATATTTTGTACAAATTCCATACAGAAAGTTTCTTAGAATTGATTCTATATTTGCAATAAAATTATAACATAAACATACTGTGTCAATCGCATTTGACATTCACATCTATCAGTATTTTTACCTTCCGTCACCTTTAGGTAAGGAAGGTATTGTCTTCGGTCAAAAAATTCGATGATGAGTTTTTAATCAATAAGCATGTTTTAGGGTCCCTAGAATACGAATTTACTATTTTTACGATGATGTCTGTATGTGTGTGTGTGCGTGTGTGTGTGTGGATGTGTGTGTGTGTGGATGTGTGTGTGTGTGTAACAAAATTTTCGTCTGCGATAACTCTAATACTACAGTTACAAAAATTATAATTTTTTCGTACACTTCTTCGTTACATCCATATGAAGAGCTGATTAGATATTGGTTACAATTGGTCAACCGGAAGTACCATAATTTGAAGATTTTATCAGTTTTTCCTGATAAAACTATGTTAAATATAATTTTTTCACATTTGATGTTATTATAAATATTAAAGAATATTTTATTCTCTATACGATTTGACTGCATTTTATACTTAATATTAAATGGATATAGAGTTAAAAAATTATAAAGAAATTAAATTTCATAAAGTAGCCATAGCTATGGAAACAGTTACTATATTAAGAAAATTCTGATTGAAAGATGTCAGTGTCAAGAGAAATTGACATAGTGTGTTTCTCTTATAATTTTACTGGAAATATAGGATCTTTTGCTTTCTGTATGCAATTTGTATAAAATACATACAACTGCTTTAAGGTAATGTAGAAGAAATAATAATAATAATAATAAATCTTTTATTTCTGCAGATACATTACACTGTATATAGAAAACGTCACAAAATAATAATTTTCTGTATGAAATTTGCATAAAATACATGCAACTGCCGGAAGGTAATGTAGAAGAAATAGAATATTTAATTTAACAAGGAACTTTCCGTATGAAATTTGCACAAAATACATAGAACTGACGGAAGGTAATGTGCTGGCCACATCAGATTTTTTTTAATTATATTACTTTTCCAATCTTATTGCATAGCTGGCTGCTTTATGAAATTTAATTTCTTTATAATTTTTTAACTCAATATTCATTGAATATGAAGTATAAAATGTAATCAAATAGTATAGAGAATAAAATATTCTTTAATATTTATAACATTAAATGTGAAAAAATGATATTTAACAGCGTTTTTTCAAAAAAAACTTAATATTTTCAAATGAGGGTACTTCCAGTCGACGAATTGTAACCAAAATCTATTCAGCTGTTCATATGGATGTAACGAAGAGGAATACGAAAGAATTATAATTTTTATAGTAGTAGTGTTGGAGTTATCGACAGAGACAAAATCGTCGCACACACATACATGCACGCACGCACGCACACACACACACACACACACACACACACACACACACACACACACACACACAAAAGTACTTTTCACGCACTAGTGCTTGAAAAGTGACAGTGAAAAGTGACACTTTACACACTGTAATGAGTGCGTGAAAAGTACTTTTCACGCACTAGTGCTTGACTATGTCAGATTGACTTGTGAATATGGTAAATGTGTAATTACAGTGCCATTAGTTCCTGACTAAACGTTTCCATTAAGATTATAGACAAGTGACATTTCTCAACATTGTATAGTTAGAAATTTGGACATCGAGCGTCTTTCTACTTTGTCGCGCATGAGCGGCAAAGTGACATTTTGTGTTGACAAAAAAGAACGCAAATGGCTACTTTGTATATAAACTATAGAAAAAATAATTTTTGTTTCTAGCCGTCTTTCTTAGGATGCCCTACCACGTCTTCAAATTCTGAGAGAACTGGCAAGTAAGCCGGCTAAGCTCCGCCTCCTGGTTTACAGGCGCAAAATATGCGATCTGTGAATTGTTTACACAAGAGCTGTTCAGGTGGACGGCAAAACAAAAAAATTAACTGGCTTCAAAGGTTTTGCCATCCTACGGAACTGAGAGCTGCAAAACTACAAATAAATAAATACATATATAATCACACCATATTACCCAATGCTGGATGTGCGAATATGCTTTGTAATGATGATGGTTAAAGTACGGGAAACATATATAATTATTATATTCATCTTGGATCTTAGAAAATATGTTCCCGCTTTGTAGAAACATGTAAGCATCTCCTCCCGTCACAGATTCACGTGTGGTACTTCACTTCTTTGTTGTCACATTAATTAACATAAACGAAACAATTAAATGTACACAAAAGCCGGCGCATTCGCGAACAAAGATTTAGTTTACGATTGCGTTGCCGCCGTTGCCATATAGGGCGGCTTGTTTATTAACAAACGCCCAGATTTAAATCCTGACTTATACGAACCGTTTTATTATATCAGCTTAATGTGTTAGCCGCGACAGAAGGGTAATAGTGGGTTTGCGGTACACAATGCGCAGCCCAATTCCCAATGTTTGCGTCTGAAATTCATTGTTCCTTTCAGGCAAATGTGTAAGCGAGGAATTGTTTTGCCGAGTTACAAAGTATCAACTTTCTATTAGAAACCCAGCGTTCAATATGCTCAAACGAATCTTTTTCGCAAAGAGAAGCAATGATTCATTATTTTCAGTCTTGTTTAATTAATTCATTACTTACAAACAGTAAAACCCTTCAAAAACTTTGGATTCTATTTACTTATTTTGATATTTGGGTACACATTATGAATATGGAATAATGTTACATCAAGGGTGAAGTGGCATGCTACCATGGGCGCCCATGGGGGGGGGGCAAAAGGGGGCGCTTGCCCCCCTGGCTTTTCTCTAATTTTAAGAATTTTAAAAACAAAGTTACCATTTTTAGTTTTTTTGCCACGGCTACTTATGTCGCATCCTAATGTCCTTACATCGCCCTGTTGTTTTCTTCTTTCGTTCTGTTTCCTAACGTTCAAATCTTCATTATGAAGTTAGCGTAAGCTTCGCGCGCACATAATTTAAAAGATACATCCGCAGTCCAAATTATAAATAAAAATATTACCAATACCATAGTTGAAGTTAATCGTGCTACTAGATTAGGAGCACAACAACTATCAAGTGCTACTGTTGAGAGTTATTTTATTGTTTCCCTTAAAATAATTTCTAAATATTCGGCACTTCTGGAACCCGTAACAAATATTTTGCAGGGTATTTCTGTTGACATGCTAGCTGTACAGAAACATATTAATCACTTATTGGATATATTTAATAAACATAGGAACTCTGATTTAGAAATAATTTTAACTGAACTATTTAATAGCGCTGAAGAAGTTGCACAAAATTTTTATCTTGAATTAAAAATGCCGAGAGTCGCTAGTGGTGGAAGACAAATTCACCGTGCAAACTAAGAAGCTAATTCTGTGCGAGAATATTTTAAAAAAGCAATTTTTATAAATTACTTAGATTTTTTAATTAGTTCTTTAAATTCTCGGTTTGTTGCCTTTTTCCGATTAATTTAAAACAAATAAACTATAATAATTTTACTAAACTAGCTCAAGAAATTCATTCATTTTATAAAATTAACAATTTTTTTAAAGAATCTTTAGCAAGGCACGAATATTGGGTTTCAAATAAAGAAATGATTATTACTAAAGAAACTCTTGGAATAGAACTTTTACAACATTGTACATTTTACCCAGCAATATCCAAAGCTTTAGAAATTTTAATTTGTCTTCTTCCAACTACATGCACTGTGGAAAGATCTTTTAGCACTCTAAAAAGAGTGAAAACATGGATTAGATCTACTATTAGCGAAGATCGGCTAAACGGTTTATGTATGATGAGCCTCCATCGCGATTACATAAGCGAAAATAAACAAAAATATATAGACGAAGTTCTAAATGAATTTGCCAAAGATGCAAGGAATTTTAAATTAGCATTTTCGGAAAATAATATATATATATATATATATATATATATATATATATATATATATATATATATATAATAATAATAATAATAATAATAATAATATAACGATTTCTGACTTTTAAAAAGTTGGGAAGTTAGTTATTGTTAACCTTCGCGCCTTGGTCAGCTATCTTCGCCCTCGACAGTAATGAAATACATTCCACCTCGGTTAGTAATGTACTATTACTGTATTGTAATTTTTTTCCATAAATATTTATGTTGTTTTATATTTTTAAGAACATACTTATTTTTAGTATATTATATTTTTGTATTCTTGACTTTGCCCCCCCCCCCCCCAAACAAAATTGTATGGGCGCCCATGCATGCTACTGGTCGGCTTCAATCTTAACGACTACGTACGTATTAGTCACTATTATATTCAAGAAAACATTTAAATATTCAATATAAAAAATCTGATGTGTGGCCAACACCAAACCTTCCGCTATTTAATTTTTATTAATTTAAATATACATACTTACATATTTAGTTATTGCGGAAACTGTATTAAGATCCATTCCATATAACTATGGTTCTATTTATTACTTTCTTTTTAAAACGTTACTATTGTTAATTTGAGCTGCTTTCCATTTAGCATAGCTCTTGGGGTAGGTAGCACCGAAGCGAACTGATCCGCCACTACTCTAAACGTATTTTAAAGGAACAGTTTTTTCAACTTTTCAACATAAGTGCGCCAGACGAAAATTTTTTTTTTCATTTTATTTTGATTGTCAAAAATCTAAATATCAGAAATGGACGTAAAAAATTATAGTAATTTAATATAAAATACTATTATTGTTTCCAATGTACAATATTTTTAGTCCTTAATTAAAAAAAGTTGATCTGAATTTTCTAATGAAGACGAAACAAGTACTTCGTCGTCAGATGAATCAGAAGATGATGTAGTACACAGTAGCAATAAGTAAAAGGGACTGGGAACCTGTTTCTGATTCTTTTTCGTTCTTGTTTTCCGAATTTGTTATTGCGAACAGGGACTGGGAAAAAATGTCTAAAATAATTTATCCCACATAACTAAAAAGTTAACAAAAATTTGTAGAATAATAAAAGTATTTATCTGTTTCCGCTCTTTGAGAATCTTCGGCACTAATAATTATTTTATAATTTGTTTGACGCCATGCCAAATAAATTATGTCAAATAGATAAATAAAACAAAATAAACACAAAACGGAAGTAAAAGATAGTAGAATTCTACGTAAAAAAAATTTCCACTATAAATTTTATTCTAAGAATAAGGAGTTTCATACTAACACTGTTTCAAAATATGTAGTTCTATGTTTCATATATTCATTAACTAGAAAGAATATCCTGATGTGTTAATTTTTATGAAAGAATGAAACTTAAAATATTTTAGATTCCAATTTGCTTCCAGTTTTTACTACTACAGCTTCTACTTTTATTAAACTATTTAATGTACCAGTAAAATAATTCCACATTGTAAACTCCATTTATTTCGGCCTTGTGAAGTCCTATAAGTAATGTTTGAGTTGCCTAATAACAAATAAAACTAAACTTTTCTATAATACCGTGAAGTTAATAAACTTTATAATTCTGCAAAAGTTTTATTATTTTCAGCCATTGACACTTATGAAAATAGTATAAGGAACTTATCTTATAAATTTTTTATAGTATATGATGACAATTTTCTTTTCATAAGCATAATTTTCTTCCTGGTAAAAAGTGAAACAGAAAATCCAAAGCAGATTAAAAATAATATGTCAAATTAGTCATCATGGACGATCGTTCACAGAGCATATTTTTCCAGTTAAGTTTATAAATATTTTATATCTTCAAAGGAATGAGAATTATGCTTTCTTATTTATAATACAGTTCAATATCACCCACCACTGCTGACATTTTCAAGTCAACATTTTCAATCTTGCTTGAATATTTAAAGTACTAATCGCAGTAGAGTTATTTTTACAACGAAGACACGAAGAGTAAGAAATTTTATAAATAAATTCCTTAAATATATAATCATGGCACATTTCCCATTGCTGGGTGTGCCAATCTGCTTTGTATACAGATTTCGGCTGGTATGGAGAATGCACCAGCTAAAAATTTCAATTACTATTTTATAAATTAGTAAATTTTCTTTTTTCTATTGACCGAGGTATTGTATTTGGTAGTATTGTCGCTTCTTATAGGTGCTGAAGGTTCCGTGTTTAAATTCCGGTTGGGTATGGATGTTTGTATATGTATTTTTATCTCTGTAAATAAGAATGAAGGAACGGTTACACGAAATATTGTTTCATCTGCATCTATCAGCATCAGATCAGCTGTCGACATGTTTACGTTTATATTTTATATTTATATAAAATTTTACAGTACGAGGATGTTTCACAAAATACTGTAAAAAAAAATTAAATGCATGTAGTACTGACCAAAATGAATAAAAAAGCTTAATCAACATGGGTCCGATCTTCCATAGTTTCCGAGATTTGAGGCAGTGAAAAATGAGATTTTATGGAGTTTACGTCTGCTATCTCGAAAACTAAGAGTTACGACTTTGATTAAATGGGATTTTTTGTTTACCTTTCAGAGGTCATTTTAGATGTGCTTGTTTTCTTAAAAAATCAAATAATTGTACTATGTTAAATGTTGTGGTGACCTTGGCCAACATTTAATTTTCAAATAACTTCGTAACTATTAGAAATTGAGAAAATCGTTACAAATAAAATTTGATTGCTTTTTATAATCTATTTACAAACATTGTTCGATCACTATCTTTTTCAGTTTCACTTTTTTCGATTTTCTAGCATCAGATCCTATGTTAATTTTCTTTACTTATTTTGATCAGTACTATATGTCCTTAATTTTTTTTACAGTATTTTCGAAACATATATACGTATATATATATATATATATATATATATATATATATATATATGTGTTTGTGTGTGTGTGGAGTGTAATCATCACTGTCGATTAGTTAAGGAGATAAATTTTAGTGGGTATATGAGTGGGATGTTTTCTGGGCTTAAATTTGTTTTAGTAGATTCTTTTAAAATCTGTCAAGCTTTCGTGTATTTGGATTGTAGGTACACTTCATCAGGACGCTGAAGTTAAAATACAAATAATTTTACAATGTATAAAATAATTTGATTTAAATGAACTTACGTTTTGTTGAATGACTTTCAAATAACTTCAACAAAACGTAAGTTCCTTTAAATCAAATTATTTTATACATTGTAAAATTATTTGTATTTTAACTTCAGCGTCCTGATGAAGTGTACAATCCAAATACACAAAAGCTTGACAGAAAAGAAGAATCTACTAAAACAAATTTAAGCCCAGAAAACATCCCACTGATATACCCACTAAAATTTCTCATATATATATATATATATATATATATATATATATATATATATATATATATATATATATATGTAAGTTCATTGTAACTCTCTTTTTGATAAAAGAGTTGTACAAAATCTACTTTGTGTACGCGAAATACAAAAATACCTTTTCACGCATTGCCTTTATTTATTAAATGTTGCTCTTACGCAGACTACAGAAAAATTGTGTGTAATGGTTATAACTCATTCGAAGGCTGCGGGCTGCGACTCATGTTGCAAACTTCATCCTCTTGAGTTGTAGAATAATAGAGTAGTACTCTACTACAAAAATCGTTATAAAACATGTATAAAACTAATGTTGAATCTTGGAAGTTATCTTCTTAATCGTAATGAAATATGAAATAAGCCCGGCTGGCCACCGTATGAAATTTGTTTGTTACCACAAACCTCTAGTCCATAAATCCCTTCTTTCGGAGACATATGCCGCGCACCTCTGGCTGTTAGTCTGAACCAACTAGATCGCAGTGCTCTGAATTATAGCACTTTAAATTTCACTTATTGACGTGTGTGCCCCGAACAACTTTAATATTCAAAAAGTATGGTCACTGAATATTGAAATTTCAAGTCCGATTTCGCCCCGAGATTCTTGATATAGTGCGGCATCTGCTACCGAAATCCAAAGTTTTAAACCGTGAAACGGTTTTTAAATAAAAGAGAAATTAAATCATCTTTTACTTCCAACATAAGAAAGTCTTTTCATCATAAAGAATACTCTGCAATCTGCATATGCACTCTCGGAAGTTTTTAGATTTTATTTACGAAATAACCAAACGCCAAAATTGAATTTGTACAAATATGTATATTTACTAATATGAGAAAATTTCAATAAGTAATAGCTAATTGGTACTTAAATTGCCGTCAGTGGTACAGATATATCACCATTACAGAAATCTGTAAATAGAACCAGATAGGCACATCCAGAAATGTGTATTAAGCCGATAAATTTTTTTTTAGAAAAATATATCCTCTCGTATTCCAAACTCCGTCATGGAAAAGACATTTTTATCGAGAATTTGCGAATTGAAAGAAAAATATAAAATAAAGTCTTGTATCAAACTCTGTAGGTGACAGATGTGTTCAATTGAGCTCTTTGGTGATTATACAATATCATTAAATCAATAAATGTGATAATGAAGTGTAGTTATGTGATGATAAGTGGAAATGTGTAATAAATATATAAAAGATCTGGCCAAAATGAGGAATATTAAATAAAGATTCTGGCAAAGTGTCAAATAATGCGTGCGTGTGTGCATGCGTGCGTACGTGCGTACGTGCGTGTGTGTGTGCGTGCGTGTGTGCGTGCGTGCGTGCGTGTCCAAAATTTATAATTCTTTCGTATTCTTCATCGTTACATCCATATGAAGCGCTGATTAGATTTTGGTTATAAATGATCAATCGGAAGTACCGTCATTTGAATGTTTTAACAGTTTTTCTTGAAAAACGATCTTAAATATCATTTTGTTACACTTATGCCCATATTCATCGTAAAATTTTTAACGGTTTGTTATAATTTTTATCCAGTAAAAACAGTCGACACTGACAGAAAAATCGAAATGTAACTTGTCAAGTTTATTTCTATTTGTCAAAAGTTTTAACGAGTTTATGAATATGGGCATTAATGTTATTATAAATATTAAAGAATATTTTAGCCTCTATACGATTTAATTGAATTTTATACTTCATATTAAATGGATTTAGTTTCACATTGTGAACTGCTCTGCTAAGAGAAATCTGAATCCGAAAGGAAAATACAATATAGTCGCCCAAGAAATTTTTTCTAATAATTCTTTTTTACCTTCTTTCACCTTTAGGTAAGGAAGGTATTGTCTTTGGTCAAATAATTCGGTGATGAGTTTTTAATCAATAAGCACGTTTTAGGGTCCCTCGGATACGGTTTTACTATTTTTACAATTATGTCTATATGGGTAAGTGTGTGTGTGTGTGTGTGTGTGTGTGTGGGTGCGCGCGTGCGCGTGCGTGTGTATGTGTATGAAACAAAAGTTTCGCCTGCGATAACTCTTATACTACAATATTAAAAGTTATAATTATTTCGTATTCTTCTTCGTTACATCCATATGAAGAGCTGATTAGATTTTGGTTTACAAATGATCAATCGGAGGTACCCTCATTTGAATATTTCAACAGTTTTTCTTGAAAAAACGATGTTAAATATCATTTTATTACATTTAATGTTATTATAAATATTAAACAATATTTTAATCTCTATACGATTTGACTGCATTTTATACTTCATATTAAATGGATATAGAGTTAAAAAATTATAAAGAAATTAAATATCATAAATTAGCCAGCTATGCTGTAACTATAAAAACAGCGACTACGAGTATATTAAGAAAATTCTGATTGAAAGATATCAGTGTCAAGTGCAATTCACATTAGTATGTTTGTGTTATAATTTTAGTGGATATATACGAGCTTTTGCTAGAAACTTTCTGTATGGAATTGTATAAAATATATACAATTGCCGGAAGGTAATGTACGAGAAATATAGAATCTTTTGCAAGGAACTTTCTGTATGGAATTTGTACAAAATACGTACATAGAACTGACGGAAGGTAATGTGCTGGTCTGCTGGCTACATCACATTTTTTACTTCTATAAATACTGTTTAATATTATTAGATTAAAAATAAGTCTGCAAACATTTACAAGTAGATTCTACTAATCAATTCCTATCCCATTAGCTTCTACCAATCCATCTTACCGTCAAACACGATTGAGTACTAAAGACTGTAATTGTCAGGCGACACCTATGATCTAGTGTGAAACAATATTCAATCCAATGCTGTTCTCATTCGAATTCCACTTTAGCGGCAGTTAATTGCGATTCTGGAGTGACTTCGATAGATCGGGAATTTCCATAAACTAGTTCAAATGCTTTTCACACTTACATCGAGTATGTGACGAAATCAGTATTAACTCTCAATCACAAGATTAACATTTTATGTATTTAAACTTGGAGCGGGCGCACTGGCGCACTGAGAGCGTCAAGTTTAAAAAAAAGGAATTATTTGTCACTCAAGCTAATCCTTCATTGGACCTTTGGTCACAATATGTTACCATTGTTTTTAGTTTCATTACAGTGGCTATGATACAAAATCGACAATTTATTTGTTGGTGCTGGAGGCAAATACAGTATTTGAGAAATATACTTGTATGTATATTTTTATTATTTTCTAATTATTTATTTTGTTCATCTTTAAAATACTTTGTTTTCAAATATCATGCAATCTGTAAAATTTCAATGTCTAAATTATGAAAGAGTGCATTCAGAGGACGAATAAAATCGATCAATCAATTTTTATTATTTTTAGTTTTTTTATTAGTTTAAGTTTAGAGAAAAAAATCGATTTTTCTATTTTGGTGCCTTATGAGTCAACTCACTGAAAAAATCCATTTTTCTATTTTGGTGTCTTTATGAGTCTACAAATTAAATGAAAACATGTCGTTAAGAAGATCTACAAACGCACGGTTTTTGACGCTTTTTGTTCTAGTAGGTAGTATGACTTGCTTTCAAAATTAATTTTTATCTGTGAAGTTAAAATTGTTAGCGAGAAATGCTAGCAACATAACTGATAAAGAATACCAAGTAAGTACTATTTTTAAGTCGCATTTTTTATCAGAATTATAAAATTACGTCAATAAAAAAATTAGTAAAAACGTGTTTCATATGGCCTTTTTTCACTCTCCTGACCCTGAACTCCACCGTTAAAATATAGCTTTATGAAACTTGTTTTTTAATAAAATAGTATGCGAATATTCAAAAAATTAATTTCGAGCACACTTCACAATTAATCAACTCTCATGTCTTGAAATAATGCATACCGGTACTAAATCTTTTGTCATCTCGAATTATGTTTACCGGTTGTAGGAGATTAATTTAGCCTACTTTTGTACATGTAAACATGTAAACATGTACAAAAGTAGGCTGGTTACTAAATAATAACTACAGTGTGTTCAATAAAATTCCTAACTCGGAGTAGGCTATGAACAGAGTAACGTAAGTCTGATCATTATTCAATTCAAAAGAAGAATACAGTATATTGACATTCACTGTTTTCTAATTTGTTTCCATTTCTAAAATGAGATTAAAAAAAAACTTTGATGTCAAATTGACATTAAATTAAATATTTTTAAATTGACATACGTTCATAGCCTACTCCGAGTTAGGAATTTTTTTGAACACACTGTATCTCTACGATAACATTATTACAACACAGACTTGTCAACATTCTCAACAAGTCTATAGAAAGAAAATAAAATAAAAAGATAACGTTAGTGTATCTTTTTTACTTACTTTATTTTAAAATAATAAACATAATGACTAACATGAATATTTGTCATATTGACATATGTCAAAATAATTGTTCTGTTTATCATAGCATTCTGAAAGCAGCTTTAATAAAAAATAATAATATTTAATAATAATGTATGTATGAATCTGGGGAACCGGGTTCGATTCCGACCGACGCCAAATATTTTAAAATTTTAAATGGCACAAAATTGACCCCTGTGATATACTCTCTACACCTGCAATGAGTGCCCGTGGGGGGGGGGCACTCCCAGCAATGGGTAATAAGCCGTGATTATATATTTATTTATTTATGTATAAACTATTAAACAAACCACGGATGTTATGAATCATAACAAGTCTTAGATAAATAAATAAATATATCATCACGTCTTATTACTCATTTCTGGGTGTGCCAATCTGGCTTGTACACAGATGTCAGTAACGAAGGAATATTTGCACCGTGCGGGCGCTTACCAGGCGTCACCTCACGAGCACTTATTGCTGGCTGGAGAATGCACCACAGGGCACGCGGCCACGAGACCCCAAGTCTTAGATGTCTCAAAATCCTCGCTCTACGAGCTCGAATTTCAAACCGGCATCTGTGGCAGTTATGATACTCATAACATTCCTAGATATGTTAATAGCTATATTACTTGATTACTAAAACCGTAAATTTAATAATTTTAAGAATGAAAAATTCAGACTTTAAGTTTCTAAAATTGTATGTTTAAATCATTCCATAAAATTTTACGGGGCAGATTATTGGGCCTATTCTGTAACTCAGTGGTTCATTTTTAAAAGCTATAACGAAAAATGGAATTTTAATTGTCAAATCAATAGCTATTGGATAAATTTTTTAACCAGTTGCTAGGCCTATCCTTGTGTTCACTCTGTGTAACAAATAGAACTTTATAATGTGCGTTGTGTACGCTTTTAATATTGTTAGCAACATCGTCTGATTAAATTCTTTTCTGCATCTAAAGAATATTTACAATTTAAAAATGATTTGGTATCATCGTAAACTATTATACTCACGAATCTGAAACGTGGAAACTTTATGAAGAATATATTAAATTTAAACAATAAAATGTAATTACACTATTCAATGTTAATAATACTTTCCAACTACTCATTTTTGAAGTTTGCTCATTTAATGTATAAATCAATATCTTTAAAACACACTTCTTGTAATCGTATTTAAATTTCAATATTTCCTAATTCTCTTCATCTGTCAAATTTGTATCATAAATGAAGGAAGTAAGTTTGGTTATTCTCATTTCTCTTTCTAATCTACATAATGGTATTTTAATGTAATTCTTTGACAACAGAATTCGACTTAGATCACGGATAGCAAAAGATAGTATGACATAAAACTCTAGAGGTATCATTTCGTATGTCGCATTATTCTTATAATTAGATATTATGAGAAGCATACGATAAGAGAAGATTTTGAAAACTGACAATTTTCTCGAATGTTTTTACTGTCTTGTTTATTTTGATTATTAATTGTTTAACTAAAAATACATACAATGTATGGGAAAGGTTGAGAAAATCTATTTTGTTTCGTGTGTAAATATCAGTTAATGAAAAATAAATATTCAGTTATTTATATTTTAAAATACTTTATCTTGTTTCATATTTCATGTTTTTTGTTGTATAAATTGTTGACTTGCAATATTTGTAAAAACATTGTAAATATTTGTATAGGATATGTAGGTAATCTAAATGATATAAACAAGTATTTTATCAATAAAGGTGTTTTCATAATAAAAATAACCCGAATTCAGAACCGGATTATATCTATTTCACGGGCCTGAAGCCTACTTGGTCAGAACTGCAACCGCCCCGTCTATATGGACTTTTTTCACTACTGATCAAGGTCATCTTAATCCTGAACGAATTAACAAATTGGTATATATTTACCTCTCTCATTTGGAATGATAAGAATGAACATAACACGCTTGTCTTTCAAAAATTCATATTGTTTCAACTAAGTTAGGACATTCCATTTCAAAACAATGCTCGTTGTTGACAATACTTTCGTTGTAACAAAAGTTTATTTATTAATTCAGATAAATTACCTTCATTCATAGCCGCGCGTATTTCTGTCAGTGTTACTGACACTGTGACAGTTTCTTATGGGCGGGGCTAAAATCGTAATTCATACAATTCGTAGAAGACCTCAATCGGACTTCTTTTAAAAAAATTGCTGTAGCTTCACACATTTTTTATAAAGAGTTCCAATTTTTACTAATGTTTTGTCAGTAATATGTTTACTTTCGTCTTTAGACAAATTCTTTTCTATTAAAAGTTCGTCATATATGAACATACTCGTAGTAATAAATTAATAGAAAACAAATTTACTTTGATGCAACATAATGCTCCTTACAAAACCGTTCCTAGGGGTACTGCCGGTTTCGTGCAAATATATAATTCGCCGCCCCTAAGTGATAACTACACAACAAAATACAATTTTTACTATTTATAATACTTTATTCATACATACGAGGTGCTACCCTACCCAAAATATACGAGAATTATTTTCTGGCAGTTGGTAGGGCGCTAATTCCGACTTCTCCCTATAAGGGCCTTCACTATACACCCTTTTGGATCTATTGCCCAAGTGGTAAGGGGAAACATCTGACCGGTCAGTGTAATTTTTTTCAAGCGCTGTTCGTCGTGTTCAGCGGTTTTTCAACGGCAGGCAGTAAAGTTTTCTTTCATGTTAGAGAAAATCAGCTGCGTAAACTGTCGAATTTCTTCGGAAGACTTACGGGGAGGAAGCTTTGAACCATGCAAGGGTAGACAAGTGGTTTTCTTGTGTTGAAAGTGGTCGAATGCCAATTGAAGCGGAAGTGAAGATGAACCTCAACCGGGGCGGCCTACGACATCCAGAAAGGATTGAAAAAATTGGGATGCGGTCATGTCTGATCGACGTGCGTAGAACTATCGTTGAGTTTTTGAAGATGAAATTCATTCTACGACAGCACGTCCAACGACCATATAGCTAAGCATTTGAGTGTGTGTTAGGATTTGAAAGTCAGAAATCGATCCGGAATTTTCGTAAGCTCTCGCAAACATTGATGCTGATTTTCCTAGCAGGAAACAAAACTTGATGTTAACAAATGGCTTTTTAATGTCCGCCATTAAAAAATCGGCGAACACGTCAAAGAGCATTCACGAAAAATTCATA
The DNA here is from genome assembly GCA_963082715.1 of Harpalus rubripes. Classification (NCBI taxonomy): domain Eukaryota; kingdom Metazoa; phylum Arthropoda; class Insecta; order Coleoptera; family Carabidae; genus Harpalus; species Harpalus rubripes. The sequence continues at coordinate 23,249,913 of OY720464.1, forward strand.
CTGACCTCTCAGATGTTTCCCCAGGGATGAAACTCGGACAGAGAAGAATTCTTGGAAATTTTGGGAAGCATCTCGTAAACATAAAAAATATAAAAATTTTCAACGTAACAACGGCCCCATCTTTTGACCGCCTGCGTACGGGGCACGCATTGCACGCCCGCTAGGAACGGCCCTGGCTCCTTAAGCATTCACGCAATTATAATACACGATTAAACAAATTTCTTTTAGTACTAGTTTAAGAAAATACAATTTGAAAATACAGATACAGCACAAGATATTACGTATTCATGTGAGCTCCTGTAACATAATGGTAGCAGTATTTTTACATCCCACCGCTGCCACCAAAAATTGTAATAATAATGGTAGTAGTATTTTTATATCCCACCACGATGCCACCAAAAGTTGTAACAGGTACGGTACTGATTTTTATATGCCACCGGTAGATAACAAAAATGTAATAGGTACGGTAGTGATTTTATATGCCACCGGTAAATACCAAAAACTTGTAACAATAATACAACTTATTACCTGAACATATTTGAAAATTTAGAGTCCGCGAATAGAAGGGCCCGAGCAAAAATAGTTAAACAAATCAATCACTAATTCATTTGATACTCACGCGTTATTTTATCGGTCACTAAGATACACGCCAGAAATGGGTATGAGGCAGATAGAAACACGTATTTCCAACAATAACAAAACTATAAACTTTAATAATACTTCGCGACCAAAATAAATTATATGATCCAAATAAAACTACAACGCGATTAAAAGATTCTATATAAACTTAAAATTCTTATCCTAATTAACAATATCAAACAATTGGCTTTTACGTCGATCTGCAATCTTTTAATTCCAATTCCCAAAGAATAATATAAAATTACTTACATAAGTATAACACACAGTTATACAAAGTGACACCACAAGAGAGAGCCCACAATACAATCTAATCGGTTATTTCTCACAGAAATACCAAGCTCAGTCTAAGACACTCAGTCATAGACTTGAACAACAAGAATTGTAAAACAACAAGCAGAAGTCACGAAGATAACAACTCAATAAAATGTTCAAACAACAAGTATGACTCAGAGTCAAACTCTGTCTATATTTTCTCGATGAAAAAAAAAACAGTGGCTTTCAGACCCTTAATTTCGGCGCTCTCATACAGAAAACTTCCGGTTTCTTTCAAAAACTGTAGGTACTCACTGAAATATTTTACGGACATATACTTCTGAGAACTCATAGTTCTGCCAAAAGCCTTAACATTGAGACTTTTTATAACATCTGATCTGAAACATAACTTCACTAGCTGTCACGTAAATATTTCAACCTAAGGAAAAACTCCAACTACAATGCTAACTTAAAATTCCAAATCTAAAAAAAATAAGTAACAGTCGCTAAGCCGAACTATTACACTCCCATCCATGAACTAACCATAATCCTCCTTGCTTGACTTTACAGGTCACATACGAATGTACATATCCATTGTAAGTAAACCATTGCTTGTTATTATTGTTGCTAATCACTTTCATCATTGTACAAATCTTACATTTTTACTCTCTGCTGTTTGGTATTCTTTGTCGGTCTCTTCCTATTTAATATGCGCTCGGAGAAAGAGCATAAATAAAATTGAATGTAATTATATGCGCAAGAAACAGTCATAATAATAATTAGTGAAATTCTTATGCCAAACGTTTGGTAGGAAGTTTGAAATTAACATGCACATTCACCGCCATTACTATCCATCAGAGAGGGCTAGGAAAAAGAACAAATGTGGTGCACGTCTCTCTAACGCGAAGACGTGCAAGAGAACTAAAACTTAAACTGAGGATGAACAAAGGAAGATGCAGAGCAAAATATCATCGAAGTTGTTTGTGTTTGCTCATTTCAATCATCTACTCGTATATTTAAATGATCAGTGTAAAATAATTAACTATTAATAAAAATATAGCACCTCCGAAAATTCTAAAAAAAAAAACGAGAATGTCAAATGAATTTATATATTTTGCGTTCATAAAGAAGTCATTACGAAATCCAATTACATATAGAAAGAGCCTTCATTTCGAAACCCATTTTTTACCTCTCGCTAAGAGGTATTGTATTCATGCTAAAAATCGCATATCCAGATTTTAGTCAATAAGCACGTTTTAAGGTCCCTAGAATCCGATTATAACATTTTTACGATGATGTACGTGTGTGTGTGGATGTGTGTGTGTGTTGATATGTGTGTGGATGTGTGGATGTTGGATTCACGATTTCTCAAATACTATAAGACTTAAGACATTTTTAACTACGGATTCCTCAATCTAACAATAATGGGAAGAGTTGATTAAGTTTTGGTAACAATTGGACAACCGGAAGTAGTAGCTACAATAAAAAAATCATCTAAATATTATTTATCGAAAATTTATGAAAATACTTATCTTAAAGAACGTTAAATTCTTTATTCGATAAATATAAATTCATTATTATATCTTCTATAGATTTAGAGATAAAGAAATGCATATAAAATAATTTGATGTAAAAATTCTCAGATCAAACTACTTCAAGGCAAGAAATTCAAATGTTTGTAATTGACACATAAATGTAACTGTCAAAATTATTTGTATGCCACTGTAAAAATATTTGTACATCATTATCAAGATTATGAAAATAAAAAAAAACTCAACAACGCTAAAGAATATATGTAAAAAAGAATATAAAAGCAATTTGCGAAAAAATGACAAATATAAAGAAAAAGAAAAGGAAAGTAGAAAAAGAAACTTTCAGGATATTGCATATAAAGAAAATGTATGTATTGTACATAATTTATATTAAAATAACCCATAGATTTTGCAAATATATGTGAGAATTATTTTGTAGTGAGACATGAATATATGAATTTGTAATTAAAAATATTTTTCGTTTTATGCGTACAACCAGGTAAAATATCTGGCCACATCAGATTTTTATATTTTGCGTTCATAATGAAGTCATTACGAAATCCAATTACATAATAGAAAGAGCCTTCATTTCGAAACCCATTTTTTTGTTTTAGAATGTTGGTATTAGATGACATTCACTATGTTCATAAATCAGAATTGACATGAACTTTTAAATAATTCAATAAATGGAAATTTCATATGGAAAATTAATATTATATCCATCACTTTCAAATTTTGTAAATATTTTCGAGACTTTAGAAGGATCTGGTCTAGGACTTTCAGGATATAAATTCGCAAACATGTCACAAACATTTCTCAAACTATAACCAGCATTGTACGATTTTTTTCTTCTTCAGTAAACATCTTTAAAACGTTATGACAAATTCATTTGTCATTGACAACTTTGACAACCTATTGTAACGTGGAACGCCCGCCGTCGCCGCCGCTGTAAGCGAGTGTCTATTTATAGCGGTGACGTAATCGCGCTAGTAGCCGGCCGATGTAAACAGACTGGTCGCGACGTGTTTAATTACTTCCGGTCGCTTGAACCTTTTGTGTTCATTGTTATTATGTGTTCCAATATTCTATAGCTGTTCTAGAAAATAATGGCAACTATATATAAGGGACGTAGCTCTGCTCGAGAGACACACTTAGTTACATACAGAGTCATGGTGATACTGAGGCTGTGGACGTTAGACAGCGAGTTACATAAATAGACAGACAGTGAGGTGAAAGGTGTGACTTCTGTCCGAGCAGTTGAATATACATACGCTGTTGAGTCAGTTGAGTATATAGACACTGTGGAGGTCCGTAGGCGGACAGTTGAACATGATATAAATATATAGTGATATAAATATAGTGACATAAATATCGCGTAAACAATCTACAAGAGTCTGCAACAGACCGGCAGGCTAAGATTGAAACGCGTAGTGAAATAAATAATTTGTAATATTGTGGAAATAAATAGTAGTGTTAATTGGTTAAATAAATAGTGTTAGTGTTAGTGTTATCGAGTTAATTATAGTTTTAGTCTTAATTAGTTTTTAATAGTTTAATATTAGTCATAGTAACTTTCTTTATAGTTCAATAAACACTTAATTTTAATTAATAATAATTGTCTAATATTTACACTTCACCCAAATAAATAAAAACGGTACACTATGTTACATTTTATCTGGAACGATGCAGTATGTGTAACGAGTAACCATGGTAATACAATAATGTTGCATCTTAGCTGAAACTCACGGTATTTAAACTGAATTACAATAATAGGCATTTAAAAAAAAATAAACACAACAATTAGTTCGTAATATTATTACATATATTATTGTTGTTGGATGTTCGTGTTACAATGACTCGAAATCTCAGTCATAAGCATTTATTCTTATAAAATCTACGTTTCGATACACACTTTTGTACCTTCATTAAGGTAAATAAGATTTTATAGTTTTCTACATACAATCATAAATACATTCGTTCGTTTCAACTTTCAGTTTTTCAATCATCGTACAAAAAATTATAAAAAAACACATATTCATCCGTTTGCACTAAAATTCGACAACAGAATATAATGTTCTTTTGCACAGCGTATTTTACACTTTTTTCAGTTAACTTTCATTATATTTTTTTCTGAAGTAAAGTGCGTTCTTACTACTCCAGTATTAAGTTGGCAACAACAGATAAAAATTGAGAGTGCTCCGCTTTGTTCATAATACATTTGAAGATAAAGACACACATACCTACAGATTATATTATATACTTGTATATATTATTCTTGAGAAAGTCCTTAATCGCTGTAACATTCCTGCCGCAGGTACCTACCCTAATTATCCTTCTCCCGCATTCCTGGTGCGAACACATGCGTAGGTCAGTGAATGCGTTTCCAGGCATTGTCGGGTTCATTGTCCTGCACGTCCTGCAGTGCACAGGATGCACCGCATCAATCAAGTGTCCTGTGGACCGGTCACGTGACGACGTGCCACGTGCAGAAATGGATAGCGTAACTGCAAAGGAGACTGAATATTTACTAACTTTTCTATCATTCCATAGGGTCCTTCTGTTTTTATCCTGTACCAATTTTATATATTTCTTCATGTTTTATTAATAACAATTTTCATTTCTTTTATCCGAACGCCTCATTAACCTGAATACTGTCGATTTTCTTCTGAAATATTATTTTAACAAGCTTTATAATTCTGGGTAACTTACACAATACAAATAGCTTGTATTTAAAAAAGCAAAGCATGGTTAACTACGATTTAATTAGTGCTTCGTGGTCGACATTCAGTTGTCTCGTCCTCAGACGTTTCAATGAAACCTTGAACATTTTTCATGAGTCGTCACAGAGTACTGCGCACCATTCAAATTCACAAAAGAAAACGTAATAAGAACGGATACAAAGAAGAGCAATACTGTGATGAGACGATGACTAGATTAAATGAACTTCATTTATAAAACAAAATAAATTCTTTGCGATATTTGTTTGTTTTGCAGTTAGGGAAAAAATGAAACGCGATTGAAAAATTGAGAAATAGATGAACTAAAATATTAAATGTTGTGAATTTAATTTTTGAAGTATTAAATGATCAAGGGTGATTTAATCGTTGAGCAAAAATTTCATATTTTATTTTCATTATTATTATTATTATTATTATTATTATTATTATTATTAGTATTATTATTATTATTATTATTATTATTATTATTATTATTATTATTATTATTATTATTATTATTATTCGTGTCCAAACCATGTATATTGTAAAGGCCAAAAAAAAGGCGGGTGGCCTGTCAACTTTACTCGACGTTCTCTGTAGTTCTCCTTGCTGTCAAAACGGGTTTCTCGGGCGCCAATCGATCGGTCGATAAAACAGCACAGGAGAGGTGGTAAATCCAGCGAAGAACGCTCTTATAGCGTAGCTGAAAAGACTTAATTTTTCATTGTACAGTAAATTCTTACATAAATCTTCTAACTGCAGAGTGATTATATTATTGAGAATATAATTCATTAGTCACGTGACATGTTTTCTGCCAATCAACTTTCAGAATCTCGCTAGTTACATGTCTATCACAGTGATGATAAAAAACAAAGAAATTATCACGTTATTTATATTCGTTACTACGGGATTTATTATCGTTATTAACAACTTGACAGTAAATTTTGAGTATAAAAATGTGCGATAATCGTTGGGTTGATATCAACAATGATGCAAATAATAAGATAATTGTCAAATTAACCGTGTTGTAATGCAATGTATTAAAAGTTAGGTTAGCAGCACACATAATGTGTCACAAAAATTCATTATATTCTCTCATTAAATATAAGCTCGTGATATGATTAATAATCGAAGATCTTGCTCGTGAAATCGAAGCAGCACATTTCACTCGTCCTTCGGACTCGTGAAATCTGCAACTCGGTTTCACTCTAGAATATCATCGATGATAATCATATTACTTGTTATATTACGTATGATAATATTATAAGCTATTCCACAAGTCTCCATTCTTGTATACCTATTCTTTATTGTTAAATTAATACGTGTGTTTTTATTATATATTTTTAGAAAATAGTACTAGCTACTTTAATCTTCTCTATAATCCTATCTATATTTCATATAACCGTGTTGTACACCATTTTTATAACATAATTGTATTTTATTAATATATGTAAATCAATAGAAATATATTTTAGCACAAAATACACGCAGTAAATATATTCGTTTATTTGACGTTTGACACACAGGTTTGTCATATGCTTTTAGAATAGACAGATAAATGTAGTTTTTTTTATGTTTAATCGCTTTTTATTGGTTGAAAATTCAAAAAGGGAAAGATCACATGAATGTATTCGACGTGAATTAACGTGAACGTTACTATCGTGACTTAACGTTATTTAACGCTGTTTTCAGAATCCCACTATTAATCTGTCCGAATAATTTGTAAGTACACAAGGATTACTAACTTCATTGACTTTGAGTTTGTAGTTTGTAATATAATAGGTACTATTTTTAGAAACCGTGTATATAAATAATTACTGAACGTACAACTGGATTCAAATTACGGAAAAAGCTTTGCAAAAAGTTATTTCATTCCAACAAAACAAACCAATCTCAAAGTGATTCTCCTCCGGTTTACTATTTCCAGCTTTAAATCCAAATTTACAAAATGAGTCCCGGTTTTAATTAAATGCGCTACAAAACACCTGTGGTGCTGCGGTTATCCTTCCTTCTTGATTAATTACCTAAACAATGCGATTGTCCCTGTCCCTGTCTTTTTCTAGGGAGAAACGTCTGTCGGTTATTGACTGATGGGTTAATAAGATCTGTGCGCAGAAGATAAAACTAATACCGTGTACTTTGTCAAATTGAAATTTTGTCTCCGACGATGATAAATACAGTGAGTGTCATGTCGTTTATTGAGGGAGAACAAATATTTGAGAGAAGTTAGACAGAATTTTAATTTAAGTTTTAATCTGTAACTTTTTATTTGAGGGGGATGTTTATGGTTTAATGTAAGAATAATAAGTGGTAATGAAAATTGATAATAACTCGGCTAGAGGCAAACTCAATGCCGATTCCAGGCGGTAAGCAGACGATGCGTTGCATCCGGGCGCCTTCCTTAAGAGACGCTGAAGTGAGGAAAAATTACAATTTATATTTTTATATTATATTATATTATATTATATTACAAGAGGTGGTCTCCTGTGAATCCCTGTACTGCGACCTGTAGATCTATTGTACCCTCCAGATTTACCCCTATTCTAGGAGTCCTGTTTGTTTATTAAGTAACAAAATTCCCAAAGTTTGGAGGAAAAGTAAAATTATTGCTATTCCAAAATCCGGTAAGAATTTGGATGATCCTAAGAATTTCAGACCTATCTCTCTCCTATGTACCCTTTATAAACTATTTGAAAGAATAATACTTAACCGAATTAGCAGCAACATCGATGATCAGTTAATTCCAGAACAAGCTGGTTTCAGACCTGGAAAATCCTGCACAGCTCAAGTACTCAATCTAACCCAGTACATCGAGAATGGTTATCAGGCGGGCTTAGCAACGGGTGTGGTCTTTGTTGATTTATCATAGGCATATGATACGGTAAATCATAATCGCCTAATTATGAAAGTATATCAAATGACAAAAGACTACCGATTTGTTCAAATTATCCGTACCTTGCTTTCAAACAGACGCTTCTGTGTAGAATTGGGTGGTAATCGCAGTAGATGGAAATTGCAGAAAAATGGGTTGCCGCAAGGTAGTGTTTTAGCCCCAATTCTTTTCAACATCTACACAAATAACCAACCAACAGATCCACAAACAAGAAGATTTCTATATGCAGATGACTTGACTGTAGCTAACCAACACAAAGATTTTTCAGTCATTGAAAACAACCTGTCATCATATTTATCTACCTTGTCCGGTTATTATAAAGAAAACGGTCTGAAAGCAAATGCTGGAAAAACAGTAACTAGTCTCTTTCACCTTAACAATAAGGAGGCCAACAGGGTGTTGAACATCATATGGAATGGCAAACATCTCAATTTCAGTAAAACACCTACTTACCTGGGGGTGATTCTTGATCGGACGCTGTCTTATAAATTCCACGTTGAAAGGATGAAAGGTAAGGTCTCCGCCAGGAATAATCTTTTGGGGAAACTTGTGCGATCTACATGGGGAGCTGACCCACATACTTTAAGAACTTCAGCTCTTGCTATATGCTATTCAGCTGCTGAATATGCAGCTCCGGTATGGGAACGTTCTTGTCACTCCAGAAAACTTGATCCAGTACTAAACCAGTCATGCCGGCTGATTACTGGTTGTTTAAAGCCAACGCGGATATCGCACTTACACCTTTTAAGTGGAATAGCTCCTCCACACGTTAGAAGACAGGTTTCCAGCATGAAGGAAAGGCAACGAGCAAATTCCGACCCTCGTCACCCATTGTTTGGTCAAACAACTGTAAGGTCCAGATTAAAGTCCAGAAGGAGTTTCCTTTCAACAGTCCAGCCGCTTACTAGTTTAATATCCGCCAAAAGATTAGAACTATGGCGGGCTATTGAAACTCCAAACACTTTACCTGGAATAGAGCCAAGTGAAAAGTTTCCATCTGGGGCAGATCTAAAGTGGCCAGTCTGGAAAAGCCTCAACCGCCTACGAACACAGGTCGGAAGATGCAAGACGAATATGAAGAAATGGGGTTATATTGATGGTTCATCGAGTTGTGAGTGCGGTGAAGACCAAACAATGAACCATCTCCTCATTTGCCCAAACCTTCCAAGTAGATGCACCTTCAAAGACCTTGCAGAAGGGAATTCTATTGCAGTTGATTGTGCCCGTCACTGGTTGCTTTCTATTTAATTTCTTATTATGGTCCCTTCAGTATTTTACATTTTGTAACTTTTAGTGTTTTTTTGTTTCTTATTTATAGTTATATTTTATAATTTATATGTATGCTAAGTTGGATACGAGTAATAATAATAATAATAATAATAATAATAAACTCCAGGGTTTTCTTCAGATCTAAATCTTTTAGCATATCGTGCTGGATCTTTTCTGCCCCCAGGATATTATATCTGCTGCTCGTAAATGCTTCACAGTGACATATAAGGTGCTGAAGGGTTTCTTCTTCTTCACCATAACCCCTGCATGTTGGTTCTTGTGTTAGTTCCATCGTGTGTAGGTGGTTGTTTTAGTAGACAGAGTCCTGTTAGGAGTCCTGTTATTAATCTAACGTCTTGTTTGCTCATTAGGAGTAAACGTTCCGTTCTTTTCTTGGTTGGTTCATTTAGAAAGAGCTTGGGGTGTCTCTTCTCTGGTGACTCCAACCAGTGATTCTTGTGCCATTGATTCAACAATGATTTTATTTCCAGCTTATTTGTCTCCGCTGAGATTCCGAAAGCCGGTTCTGGTCCTGTGAAAGGGAAACGTGTTCTCTTCTTAGCCAGACTGTCTGCTACCTGGTTTCCTTCGATCTCTGAATGCCCGGGTACCCATATTAATTTCAATTTGTTTCTCGCTCCTAGTGCATTTAATCTGTGGATGCACTCTAGAACAAGTCCAGATTCTGATTACAATTTAATATTAACAAATATTAAACAAATATATGGACTAAATAAGTTAACATACTTTTATATAAAAATTCGCGAGTAATTAATTCTATCAGTGCCACTTCATGTCGTGTGTAAAAGACGCCTTTGTCTATATTTCAGCGTCGCCCACAATGTATAATTTACAAATTAGCACACGCTTTAAAACCTATACTTTGATACCTTTGATTCTTCGAAAAATTCTAGATTAAAAATATTGATGAAATTCCCTTCTTTTAATCAATATTATTAGGTTACTCGTATAAACAAAATCGTTTATTGTGATCAACAATTTAACAGTTATAGTTTATAGTTTGCAACATTACAATGCTAGAAAATTATCAATTTGGCAAGATTTTTTTTACTTTCTTCTAAATTTGTATAGTACCTAAATAGGTAAGGGAAATTCAATATCGGCAATCGGCAGAAAAAAAATTATCTCAACAGATTTCAGAATGGACCTTTTCAATTTAAAGAGATAGAAAATATGCGCAATGGGGATCTGCGCGTAATAAGAACAACTGAGATCTATGGCATTTGTTTCTAAAAAAATTAGACGTAAAAGGTGAGAATATTTCAGATAACTTTAAAAAATCTTATCGAAATAAGTTACAAAAGCTTTTATTGAAGTTAAAATGTCTAACGATGCAAATTTTCACCGAGAATATAGGTATTTTAATGTCTACAATATTTTTGACGTTTCGTTTGACAGCCCAACTTGCAGTTATTCGCGCCATTATCTTACTATTTACGGCAATAGAAAGAGATAGCCGTTAAATTGAAAAGGTCCGTTGTAAATCATAAGCATTTGATTCTTCGTAAAATTATAGTATTTAAATATTTGATTCATTGTCGGATTCTTTGTTGTAATCAATATTCTTGAGCTATAATGAAAATATTCATTGTTGTAATCAACACCTTCACATGTCAATATAACAATGGTAGAAAAATATCCTTTTGGTAGGATAATGGACCTTTAAAAAGATGGTGGAGTCCCCTATTGTTCCCGATATCTGCTGGATCTTGCATATATTTTTATTATTTTATACGTGCAATTTTAGTTATGTTCTGTTTTGAATTTTGTACTTTATATTTTGTTTGCAATAGCGGTTCATCCATTAGGCTATTGACCTCCCAAATTTATCAAAGCAGAAAAGAAAAAACGAAAGAATAAAAATAATATAATATTTTGAATTAAATAATTTTTAATAAAGTCAGTCTACCGTGTCGTTAGCGTTACTTGCTCTATGTTGAAAGCAAGACCACGAATGGCAAGAGTGCGCTGCTTGGGTCACATGAAAATTGTGACTACGTTGTGTTACATGCTGAATATAAAAGCCCATGCGTCAGACAAAGACAAACGAATTGTAAGTGTGCTTGTAATAGACGAAGGTAACCGCCACCCTCTTTGCTTACACACGATCAATGACCGATTCTTGAAATATGAGAATTTTCTCACAAGGTGACATAAAACTTCATCTCATTTTCATCTTATTTCATATTTTCTCACTTTTTTAATTCCCGAAACAAAGTGAGATATATTTCACATATTTACATGGCCATGATTTAGCAAGTGAAAAATTTGATATAAAAGTGTGATTTTTAACATTGACAGTACTACATTGCACTCTTCTTTCATTACCTTTACATATTTACCGTGATATTTTTATTTTCATTTTAGCTGGTATTGATAATGTTTTCATACGCAACTACTTTTTCTAGATTTATTGAATTTTGAGTCCGTAGATCTTCGTAGTCCGTGTCCGTAGTGTAGTAGTCTGTTAGGCAGCCCGCAGGCCAAATTTTCTCCGCACCTATGCTTACGAGTGACTAACGTATAGCTAAATTTTCTATATTAACTATTTATTATTATGGCCGTAATCGAACATCTACAAATAAAATTTGTCTTACTACGTATAAACGTATTTTTCTACAGTCTATATACAAAGTAGCCATTTGCGCTCTCATTTGTCAACGCAAAATGTCACTTTGCCGCTCTAGCGCGACAAAGTAGAAAAAACGCTCGCTGTCCAAATTTCTAACTATACAATGGTGAGAAATGTCACTTGTCTACATTCTTAATGGAAACGTTTAGTCAGGAACTAATGGCACTGTAGTTACACATTTACCATCTTCACAACACAAGTCAATCTCACATATTATAACTGCTCTGTCGGTATATTACATACCCAAATAAAATGTCGCACTGCTGTGAAAATAAAATAAGGCGTTCATTTACAAAAACGAAAGTATAAAATGCTTAGATTAGATTGAAGCAATAGCTCAAGAAAACTGGAAAATAACGATAAATTAAAATTAAATATAAAATAAATTGTGAGGACAGTTGTGCTGCCACCTGCAAAAGTTTGGCGTGAAGGCTTCCAATGGACATTCACTTTTCCGCAGCACTAGTTTAATGTACTTGAAACAAATAAATTTTTGTTATGGTGGAGGACCCCATTGTGACGGCTGTAGAAAAAATCTTGTGTATTTCGAGCGCAAATGGACATTGTCGATTTCGAACCTCTCAATCGACAATGTCCCATTTTGCGCTCTTAATACAAAAATAGCTATTGTATTGTATAAGTATGTTATTTAAATCGGGCTGTACTTATAATAGCTAAATGTATGTCATTTGCCACACAGAGCTGAATACCCACAAATCAAAAAACGTAAAGTTGGTTGGTTTAAATTGTCACCCAAGCGATCCACATTATTCAGCCGAAATAATATTTCAAAAATTTGGTTCGAAAAGTAATTTCTTTATTTTCCAAATGCTTTAAAGCAGCAGCTACTTCTCTTTCGTCAACCATGATATTTGTAATAATTTTATTTATAATAGTTAATATAATTTAGTATTAATACTTAACATTAGTGAGTGACTGATTCTCACAACCAAAAAGGTGGGGAGATAAGTTTCACGTAGTGAGATGAAATGTGAAGTAGTGAGACGACAAAATTATTTCAAGAATTAAAGAAAAAATCTCAGTACGTGACATGTAAGTCACGTGACGTTTTTCTCACTTCTGTCAAATTTCACTGACATTTCACTTTTCAAGAATTGCCCCCCGGTGATATATAATTTTGCAAAGTACAGGGTGGCTCTTGGGACTATATCCATTTTCTAATGGAAACTACAACATTATTTTTTCATAAAAAAATTATTTCATAATTATTACACAAGCGTGAAGGTATGCCATTAGAGTTACATAGAAAAATCACATCTTCCGTTTCTCTTGATATCTGCAACGCTTGTGAGTGGCGCCGAGCTGAACGCGTGGGACTAGCACCTAAAGCTACTCGCACTTTCCCGATATTCTCAGGTGTTCTTTGAGGCCCTGGACGTTTTTTAGGGACAACGCTACCTGTAGCTCGAAATTGTCAAACCCATTTTAATATCGATTTGCGGCTGGGGACTCCTGCATGACGACCAATGTTGAAATGACGGCGAAATTCCCGCTGAGCTGCAATTACCGAGTTACCATTTCGCGTATACGCGTCGTAAGTGAACACACGCTGCAGCACAGTCCACTGTTCCATGGCAGAATGGCACACCCAAACGAAGAGAAAAGAGAACGTGCCCACCTTCACTTCGCCACCACTGTCCGGAGCCAGGTATAGTGTCGTCAAAAATGGGTAAAGTCCCGAGAGTCACCCGGTATAAGGAAAGACAAATAGACAACATTTAACACTAATTAAATAAATATTTCATATTAATAAACTTATATTACTAATTACAATATGACCCACCAAATCTTAAACCCACGAGCCGCCACTGTTTATGTGTATATAAAGTTGGACACGAATAAAAACAATCTGTAAATAAAAGCAGATTGGTACACACAGATATGAATAAGCAGCGGTGATGATTATATTATTTATTTTAATAACATTGTATTCATGTTTGTTTGTTGCAAGTGAAATATCTTTATATTTATTTTATTAAGATGTCTGATATTAGCAGTAAAATATTTCCTCTAAAATGAATTTCTAAGCTGATCACCCCGTAAAACTTTACTGCCCGTACTGGCTGGAAGCTAGACGTAAAGAAACCTCCCCCAATCTACGCTGCGCCATATCTCACAACATAAAGCCGTGGAATGGGAGCCGTCGGTCATATTCGAGAAATCGCTGACGAGAGCTGCTACAAGGCGCTAACACATCATAAAACAATAAAAGATTATGCTGTGTCCCTGGGTACTAGCTGCTCCCCAAGGATACATGTCTGATCCAAGCGCTACTGATCGAAAACACATGGAGGTTTATCCTTACAAAGTAACTCGCTTTGCGATATACATCCTGTACATTGCTTACAACGTAGGGAAGTAAAGTGTAAAACACGACAATTTCTAATTAATATTAATGTACTGTTTGTTCTCATCAACACAAAACAACTATGACGAATTATTGTTAAAGAACAATATGTCTAGGTAATCCAGTCAAGGAATGGTTTCTAGACCGACTTTGTGCGCACTTTTTTGCTTTTGTGCTGTTTTCGGTGGTGTTTGGAGATGAAAAACTCTAGAGCATAGCAAAATGTGTCTTTTTTTACCTCCCGCTACCCTTTTCGAACTTTTTACCTTCCGTCACCTTTAGGTAAGGAAGGTATTGTCTTTGGTCAAAAAATTCGGTGGTGAGTTTTTGATAAGCACGTTTTAGGATCCCTAGAATATGATTTTACTATTTTTACGATGATGTCTGTATGTATGTATGTATGTATGTATGTATGTATGTATGTATGTGTGTGTGTGTGTGTGTGTGTGTGTGTGTGTGTGTGTGTGTGTGTGTGTGTGTGTATGTATGTGTGTGCGTGCGCGTGTGTGTATGTGTGTGTGTGTGTGTGTGTATATATATATATATATATATATATATATATATATATATATGTGTGTGTGTGTGTGTGTGTGTGTGTGTGTATGCGTGTGTGTGTCTGTGACAAAATTTTCAAACGCGATAACTCTAATACTACAATTCCAAAAATTATAATTCTTTCGTATTCCTCTTCGTTACATCCATGTGAAGAGCTGATCAGATTTTGGTTATTATTGGTCAACCGGAAGTACCTTCTTTTGAAGATTTTAACAGTTTTTCTTGAAAAAACGGTGTTAAATATCATTTTTTCGCATTTATTGTTATTATAAATATTAAAGAATTATTTATTCTCTATACGATTTTGATGCATTTTATACTTCATATTAAATGGACATAGAGTTAAAAAATTATAAAGAAATTAAACATCATATATATTAGTCAGCTTTGCTATAACTCTGGAAACAGCTGCTACATTAAGAAAATTCTGATTGAAAGGTGTCAGTGTCAAGTGCAGTTGACAGTATGTTTATGTTATAATTTTACTAATCTGTATGAAATTTGTATAAAATACATACAACTGCCTTAAGGTAATGTACAAGAAATATAATCTTTTGCAAGGAACTTTCTGTATGACATTTATACAAAATACATAGAACTGACGGAAGGTAATGTGCTGGCCACATCAGATTTTTCTGTAATGGAAAGAGCCCATTAGATTTTGGTGTAAATGCGGATAACCGGAAATGGCACTTTACTAGAAGCTCAAAATAGTTTTTCTCCCCTTAATTGTTATTTTTTCGACATTAATGTTATTATAAAAATTAAAGATTATTAAATTTTCTACAGATTTGCAATAATACTTTTTCTACATATTATATGGATAAATTTATAAAATTAACTATAATTTAAATCCCGGAGCCTTCGCTTTAAACAAGCAATACTCCTTGGCAGTTATTCAAATGTATGTAACTGACAGATAAATGTCACTGTCAAAACTAATCATTTCAAATTAATAATAGTAACATTTTAAAAAGAAAAATGTAAATAGAACAATAGGAAAGAAAATCAATAACGAAAACGCCTTTATATACAAAATTAAAGCTGACAAAATTCGGCATAAAATAGTCCCTATAATTTTTTTCTTATCCCTAATCGTTTAATAGGGGGGCGGGCGGGCGGTCGGGCGTGCGTGCGTGCGTGTGTGTATATAAAGATTTAGTACTGATTTTTTGTAGCACCAAAAAACAGCGCCATGTATGAATTGATATCCGAAATATTTTTATGTATCCTTCATCAAGATCCTCCGCAAGTTTTATTAATATTGGTTCAGTGCAGTTCCCGCGTGGGAGCATTTTGTTGATTGTTGACCTCTTAAATTTGCTTCGTCATGAATGCATCCGTCGATCAGCGATACGTAATCAAATTTTATGTTCGTTTTTGAAAAGAACTAACCTAATCGTGTGCTTTGGTCTAAAAAGCGTTTGGCTATGCTGCATTGATACGTTGCAACGTTTTTAGCTAGCAAGAGCGATTTCGCGAGGGGTGAGATGAAAACAAAGATTATTTATTTATTTACAACCTCCCAATAGGATACAAAGTATTCCAATAACAGGGGGGTTGGATACACCAATGCATCACAATAACAACATGAATAGACACACATTATACAAAAATATACATTCTATACAATAAGAAAACAACCAAGTACAACGACAAAGTAGAAATTGATTTTAGAATATTACAATAAATTTTTACATAAAATGTTTTTTAATTGACAGTAATTAAGACTGAAAATATCCAGTTTGCAATCGACGTGTTACGATTAAGATGGTTGCAGAGTAGTCGAATATCAACAAAGAAACAGCTGGTTGGACTGTCGTCGAATATTCAAAGAAACACGCGTACGAAAACGCACCGACCAATAAAGCAAGAGTTGTTCGTTAATTTCTCTCCTTCAAAAATGTCACTGTGTTGCATTATCCTGCGTATGCTTCTTATTTGGCCGCGGCTCACTATTCTCCTTCCCCAAAATACATTTAAACTGAAAGGAAATCGTTACACACTAAACCATCATCACGTTGGTATTGAACAGCATTTCAGGTTTAGTCTTTCTGGCGTTAATAACAAGATCAAAAAAGAACTAGAACTGACATTTAAACAGTTGGAAGAGGTATCAAGTACAACGGGTTTACAAATTAATGAACAGAAAACAAAATATTTGGCAGTGAGAGGAGGACAAACGACGGAAAGAAAATACTTCAAAACGACAAACAAAGATGGGAAAATATATAAATTCGATGAAGTACAAAGTTTCGTATATCTAGGTGTAAACATAACAAACAATAATAGTGAAGATGAGAAAATCAAAATAAGAACGATAAGGGCTAACAGAAGTGCGGGAGCGTTACTACAAACTTTAAAGTCAAAGAAGGTCTTAATAAACACAAAAGTGAGGATATATAAAACTATAATCAGACCTTGTGCGCTGTACGGTTGTGAACTATGGGTCTTCAATAAAACTAATCAAAGAAAGCTGGACATTTGGGAAAGACAAATCTTAAGGAAGATATTTGGGGGTAAAAAAGAGGGTAGTATGTGGTTAAGAAGGACAAATAGTGAGTTAGAGGAACTATATGGGTAACCGGGAATAGTTAGTGTGGTGAAGGCGCAAAGGCTGCGGTGGTTGGGACACGTAATAAGACTACCAGAGAATAGAGTGACAAAGTGCGTGTATAAAGGAGGTGTAGAAATGAGAAGAAAGCGGGGGCGCCCAAAGGAGAGATGGTTTGATGCTGTGATGAAAGACATTGGCGAGTTTAATATAAGGAACTGGAAGAGCTTAGCTACGAACCGGGACCAGTGGAGAAAAATTGTGAATAAAGCCATGGGTCTTTAGGCCTGCAGTGCTGAACTATATATACTTTTAGAACGCCGTGAATGGTCTTCTAGAGGACCGCCTTAAGCACTGTGTGAATTTAGAAAAAACGTATATTGAAGAATAAATTGTGATTTTTTGGTGATACAACGGTTTTTGTCTTTTGTCATAAAACTTTATAGCCACACTGTGCATGGTACACTCTATACCGGATTTAAATACTATTATCTTTAATTATGTGTACGAGTACGTTGTTGTAGCTTTTTCCTGTTGTCTGTAAAATTCTCCCATACATCCCTGTCTCCCCAATAGCTAGGAGGTTAGCCACAGGCCACCAGGGATCACCGTCTTGATCCGATAATCTGACTGAGGTTTCCAATCCGATTTGCGCTACAAGAACAACAACACTGCTAAACCTTCTTGCGCTATTAACTTCTTATAATCGTAAGGCTCGTATATGCACAACGTCTTGGTTCTGCATTTATAAAATATGAGCATCTGTTGCTTAAGATCAGCTTAGGAATTCATCAGAGTACGTGATACCGGGAATTATTTACCGTGGTTTATATATTATTCGCTGCGGTTCACTTTCTTAAAGGATTAATTATGAAATTAATTTGGATTATTAATCACTGTAGAGGGTGTAAATAAAATATCCCTCATACCCTCACCTCCAAGGTAAAGGAAGCTTAAAATAGATTTACAGATTTACGGTAGGAGCTGTAATCAATGTAGTTCTTAGTTTAATTTACAGTAGTTCTTTAAATTCTTATTCCGTATTGAGAGTTTATATCTAAGAGCCAGTTTTACAATCTGCGGTTAAAATTTTAATTGTCAGTTAAATAAACAAAATTGAAGCGAAATGAAATGTCAAATGACAAATTTTTTGTTAAACTGCTTCAAAACCAACTACAATATGAGAATTAGATTCTCAAGATTTCAGAATCCGAATGAACCCCTCGGTCATTTTTCGAGCTTAAAGATGTCTGTTACACCACACTGATGAGTTCCAATAAGAGCGCAACGCGTCTGTTGTTACTAATTGGCCTCAGCCAGCATCTGCAAAATGACTGAGAGGTTGATTCAGATTCTGAAATATTGTGACACATGGCGATGTTTTTCTATTTCTTTAATAGACATTGTTTCACCGATAGTTCGTTATTGTGCTTTTATTATTTCATAGCCTTACGACGTTCTTCGGTAGATAGCTCTATACCGGATGTTTTCCAACTTCGGGTAAAAAATTTAAGGGTTTATAGTAAAATGAGTAAAAATGCTTAATCAACATAGGTCTGATCTTCAATTGTTTCCGAGAAAGAGGTCATTTACTATTAGAATTGAAGAAAAATTGACAAAGATAGTGATTGAACAAAATTTTGTCAATGTCACCAAATAGACTATAAAAAACATTTTTCTCAATTTCTAATAGTAACGAAGTTATTTGAAAATCAAATATTGGCCAAGGTTGCCATAACATTTAACTTAGTACATTTATTTGATTTTTTTAAAAAAAGAGCACATCTAAGTTGCCCTCTGAAAGGTAAACAAAAAGTCTTATTTAATTGAAGTCATAACTCTTATAGTTTTCGAGATAGCAGAGGTAAACCCCGTAAAAACTCATTTTTCACTGCGTTATATCTCGGAAACTATTTAATTTTTAATACGATTACGCTTTTTTTACTCATTTTGGCCAGTACTATATGCACCGAAAGTTTTTACCCGAAGTTGAAAAACACCCTGTATGTGGTTAATTAGCTCTGCAGTCATCTACTTTGCATGAAATAGTATACATATCTCATTCTTAGCCCACTTAGTTATTACTTCGCGCTAAGAGAGAGGGACCTTATAACATGCGATTATAACATTTCTACGATGATGTCCGTGTGTGTGTGCGCGTGCGTGCGTGCGTGCGAGCGTGCGTGAGTGCGTGTGTGTGTATGTTGGATCCACGATTTCTCAAATACTATAAGACTTAAAACATTTTTGACTACGTATTCCTCAATCTAAAAATAATGGGAAGAGTTGATTAAGTTTTGGTAACAATTGGACAATCGGAAGTAGTAGTTACAAGAATAAAATCATCTAAATATTATTTATCGAAAATTTATGTAAACACTTATATTAAAGAACGTTAAATTCTTTATTCGATAAATATAAATTCATTATTACGTCTTCTATAGATTTAGAGATGAAGAAATGCGTATAAAATAATTTGATATAAAAAATCTCAGATCAAACTACTTCAAGGTAAGAAATTCAAATGTTTGTAATTGACACATAAATGTCACTGTCAAAAATATTTGTATGCCATTGTCAAAAATATTTGTACATCATTATGAAGATTATGAAAATAAAAAAAGTCAACAACGCAAAAGAATATGCGTGAAAAAGAATATAATAGGAATTTGCGAAAAAGGACGAATATAAAATATCCCATAGATTTTTGCAAATATATATATATATATATATAATGTATGGTAACACCGGCACAGCCAAACATAAGACCAATAATTCCTGCTTCTCTAATTATTTTAAATTAAAATTGTAGAACATAAAATTCTGCATTTGAATCAACAAGAAAAATTAATTTGTTATGCTTTATAACGGCAAACATTGGGTACGAAAATTTCGATAATTTCCTGGGGGATAGTGTTGAATTGAGACAAAATAATCAACAAATTAGGAAAGCAGGAAGTTACGAAAGTCTTATTTTACATGTTAAAAACCTATGTTCCGCTATGTCATGGCGATCACCATACCATATTACAATATACTTGTATATAAAAGGTAATTCAAAAATAGGGACAAATACATAGCTATTTTCTCTATTATTAATTTTACATACATAGTTTAAAAATTGGTGGCGAAATTAAATGCCACTTTTTGATGTGAAATGATCCTACAAGTTTGCGCCTATGGCCACAAGTGGATCATGGTTTCAATTTTTTTAAGCGTTTTTGATCGTCAGCTCTAACATAATATTCTTTGTCGGTGGAATTTTCAGTATGTGTATAAAATACCACCGGCGAACATTTAACCAGTTCCTATGAAAAATCAAAAGAAAAATATGAAATAAATCGCCATACAACATCTACAGTTCCTGGTGCACTTCCACATTTGTGTGAGTTAAAAATAGTAAGAATGTAAACCGCCAACATGTTGATATTTTGTATGAAAACTTGGTCAGTCTGAATTCCTCCGTTGTATCCAGTGAAGTGAGAATAAATAAGATTTCATTTGCACAGGGTGTTATATTCTAATGGCTGAGAGCACATATAAACGTAGCGTAGCCCGACGTAAGCGTTAGTACATAAAAGCCGAGTGGAATTGCGTCGTTATTCTGGATTCGATGCCTTTCCAGCCAACCCAATCGCGAATACACTATATATTTTTGAATATATTTATTGGTATATTTCAATAAAAGGCTGTTACGGAGTCGCCGTCGACTATGATTTAGGAATGCCTTTCCAGCGATAACGGCCCGAAGATGTGGCCATCGCAGCCAGTGGAAATAGGACGATGGCTATTTCACACCAAGGATTCCGATTCCATATAAAATGTCCTCGGGCAAGGATTCACAATTTTAATAAAGTAACTGATATCCTGGAAGAAGACTTCATAAAATCCCGAGAAATCTAATTATTATTTTTACTGCAATTCTCGTTCTTTCTTTGTAACACAATAAAATAAATGTTTTCAGTTTTTTGTCAAAGAACTTAATATTGTTACAGATGAATAAATAAATATATCACGGTATATTACCAATCTGCTGTGTGCAGATCGATAATGATAATTTCAAACTAAAATACTATAAAATTAGAATTTCAAATTAAAAACATTTATACACATTACATATTATATATTTTACGTATTGTATTAATAAATTGTATTGAACTAGTCTGAGTGAAATTTATGGGTCGATTCTGTTCACATCTGTAAGTTTTACAGATCTGTAAATCTGTAAAAACTAACAAAACACATCTGTTCTTGTTGATTAATATAAAATTATACATACGGGTGGCCGCTTTAGGTGCGATTTTGTTTATATTTACAGATCTTGCGACTTACAGATGTAAACAGAATTGATTCATTAAGTTGTTTTATATTTCATTTCTATTGTAATAAATATGTAATATAAGTATTGTAATAAACTACATATTTAAATATATATATATATATATATATATATATATATATATATATATATATATATATATATATATATATATATATATTATTTGTAGTTAATACCTACACATTTTCCAACCCTCCTTCATAATATTTAATATTTAAATTTAGGATTAAAAAGAAATCACAGGTATAAAATTTCACAATGTGCGTAGTATATTCAAATAATTACAAAGAAGTGATATACTTTTGTTATATACCATTTACGTTACAATATCTATATACATGGGATGTGATGTCCCATAGACCATGTTGCGGACATAGGTCTATACATGTACTTTCCAGGAATGTTATTCGGTATGTAACATATAATACGAGTTATGTCTATTACGTACTAAGGACGTAACTGTGTTTGCTGGGCGGGATCGAATCCGGTTCTCCAGATTCGCGACCAGACACTCAGGCACGCGGCCACAAGACTCCATACAAAATTTAAAAAATCATAACAAATTTGAGCCATTTCGAATCTTGTAAAGTTCTGCAATTCATATTTTAATTTGTCGAATTTAATTATTGACTTCAATACGTATATATTTTTCAATGAAGTGATTCTTGTTTGCCCCCCCCCCTCTTTTAAATTTATTATGGTTAAACTTTTTTATAAACATCCAGCTTTTAGAAATACGTAAACAGGAGTAACCTACTTTCCTCCTTAAGTTTACGACAAAGGCAGTTGAACCGTAGAATTCAATTAAAATTAAAACGCAATTTAATTTATAAATAGAAGTCAAACTAAGTTTTTGAATATTGACAAGTGAATTAATGGAAATTCCTTTTACCGCTTCGGACGGAAATCTAAATATTTTAATTCCCGCCCCTATTTACAGACTGGAAAACATATCGATAAAATAAAAATAATTGTTGGTATAAATTATTAATTTGTTTACATAAATACGCGAAAATTCTAAATATAATTAAATTGCAACGGGCAATTATTTGTACAAGATTCTATTTAAATAAATTTTCCAAATAAATTTTTTACTTATACAAACAAAATTTAATTTCAATTAAAACAAGCGAACACAGTTGCTTTATGTAATTAATTATATAATTGAATTTGTGTAACTTTATTTCTGTTAATAAACAAAGTATGTAAATATGTACGTAAAATAATTTAAACTAAATCAGGAAGCGCATATTATAGTTAATATAAGTAAAATAATAAATAGGTATACTGAATAGAGCACCTTTGGCTGATGATTGTTGTTGAGGTTTTAATAAAATTAGACGTGCGTCTATTTTGATACAGACCGACAATAATAATTTAATGGAGGATAATATATAAACGATACATACAAAATGCTGATGTCTTCTAATCTGCAGTAAATCTTTTTCAAACCTTTTTTATCACAAAATTTAAAATAATTTGTTCTTTCTTTTACATCTTGTGTACGTCTTTATATTCTTTCGTTGTTATACCTATCAAAATATTCAATAAGCTTGTACAATTTAAGTGTCAGCTGTCAGACGTTAGTAAATGCTTAGCGATTTGGGTAATTCTTAAATCAATATAAATGCAATTTTTTGAGAGGTGAATTAATGGAGAACCAGTACTTGAAGAGCAAATTATTTTTTCTACAGTCTATATACAAAGTAGCCATTTGCGCTCTCTTTTGTCAACGCAAAATGTCACTTTGCCGCTCTAGAGCGACAAAGTAGAAAAAACGCTCGCTCCTCAAATTTCTAACCATACAATGTTGAGAAATGTTACTTGGCTACATTCTTAATGGAAACGTTTAGTCAGGAATTAATGACACTGTAGTTACACATTACCCACTTAACAAGTCAATCTGACATATAACTGCTCTGTCGGTATGTTACATAACCAAACAAAATGCCGCACTGCTGTGAAAATAAAATAGGGCATTCATTTACAAAAACGAAAGATTAAAATGCTTAAATTAGATTGAAGCAATAGCTCAAGAAGAATGGAAAATACCGATAAGTAAAAATAAGTAAAAAATAAATTTTTGTTATGGTGGAGGACCCCATTGTGGCGACTGTAGAAAAAATCTTGTGTGTGTTTCGAGCGCAAATGGACATTGTCGATTTCGAGAGAATGCCTCGCTCCTGCGTCGCTCGGCCACAACCTCTCAATCGACAATGTCCCATTTTGCGCTCTTAATACACAAATAGCTATATTGATACATTAACAATAAACAACACCGACGTTTCGGTCACAAATTGGCCATCCTCAGGGTTAGTTTAAGTTATTTTAAAATTTCAGATTCGTTAAAATAATAATGATACATAATCAAAAACATAGATTGGTGATGTATCATTATTATTTTAACAAATCTGAAATTTGAAAATAACTTAAACTAACCCTGAGGATGGTCAATTTGTGACCGAAACGTCGGTGTTGTTTATTGTTAATGTATCAATTAATAATTTGCTCTTCAAGGACTGGTTTTCCATTAATTCACCTCTCCAAATCTACATCAACAGTCGATTAAAATTTACTGCAATAATATGCAATGCTTAGCGGTTGGTGAAAACGAAATTTTGCTAGGTAATGCCTATATGGTGCACATCGGGTACATAGGCATTACTTAAATTTTAGGAATCCGTGGTGAAATCGGCCACTTATGGCCGAATTTTAAGCGATGAGGTTGAAATCATATATTGTTTGTAGAAAAGACTACTTTACTTGAAAAACCAATAAATAAAAATTTAAAAAATACATGTATTTTATAATTTTTTCAGAAAAGTCACTGATTATTTTCAAACTATAGATATTGTGTGTATTTTTTGTATATGCAGTACGTATAATAATTTAATTGAACAGAATTAAAATTTTCTTTCAGATAAATAGAATTATTTGTTGTTGATCAACGTATCTCTCTGTAAAGTAACTAGGTAATATGTTAAAAGGCAAATACATATTTTGTATGGCAAACTATGAAACATTGTTGAAACAACTTCATGAACAAATACTCGTAAAAACTAAATCTACAATGTAAATATTATGTTCATGCTTATAAATTTACTGTATTTATAGTATATACGTATATCATCCATGCATTTGTTAAAAGCCACAATGTTTGTCTTTCTTTTTATCCTATAAATTCTCCAGTTAAGTTCCTATTTACGTTAACAGAGGGCTCTGCAAATAAGAAGTTAAAAATGAGAAGCTGGCATTAGTCTCATTTATACTTAAATCTGATTTACGGACACAAGAGTCGTTTCTTTGCTGATTTTTCATTATTTAGGAAAATAATTTTAAAATATTCACTTAGATTGTGGCTGGCTTTCCAGTAGGGATTTCAGTGGAAAGTTTTAAAATTCTTGGCGAGAATTTGTATTTTATTGCGTTGTGTGAAATATTTACAATACAGGAAACAAAAATCCCGTGAATTATAAAAGAAACTCGGGCAATGACTTTGTAGTTTATGATTTTATTATAATCTGAGAGAAGAACGTCGTATTTATATAATAAAAATCATATTATTGCAACACAGATATTCAGCCCTATTTTGTAAAAAAGTTGTTATTTCTTAGTAACGTTGTTGTTGCAAATAACCTAATAATTGCGAACACTGAATAAAACATGAAAATGACAGGCTTTATATTTGTTTCTATTGGTTAAAATTTATAGCAACGTTGATAAGACTTAACAACTTCTTTACAAAATAGGGGTGATTATTATTTACAAGCTTGTATATTTTTTGTATATCTCAGGTACAGTTAAAAATATTTTTAATTCCTGCAAAAATTGTTTTCTGGTTATTTTTTTCTTACAACCAATGAAATGTTCCAATTTGTGTCACGTGTTTGCGTTTTAACCAATCCTGTCATTATTATACTGAGAATGAAGCTCTAGAGATTATTCCCGGGAATAATCTTTATAGCTTTTGTTTTTGTTGACAAATCTCAGACAGTAATCAGCACATAAGTAAATTGAGTGAAAAAGATCAATTTTGTGCCATTTTTGTTCATGAAGTATACCAAAAAATTATAGAAATCACTTCTAGAAATACCATAATTAGTAATTACTATTGCCTGGCAAATTTTTTTAGAAATATCTGTCAAATTATTTTCAATTTATTCTCACTCTCTTGTTATACATATATATATATATATATATATATATATATATATATATATATATATATATATATATATATATATATATATATATATTTAATCATTTTAAATTATTTTTTCACCTGAAATATAAAAATCTATTTTAGGCTTGCCTCTATTTGTGTTTTGACTAAGTTACGACATGCATTTTGAAGTGATGTTCATTTTTTATTTCGGATCTCGTATTAACTTGATTCATAGCCGTGCGTACACCGTTATTTTTGTCACTGTCAGAATCTTATTTTTCACAAATTTGAATTGGTTTGACAATAGTAAGTACATACATTTGCTAATAAACTTATCAGTTGTCTTATTTTTTAATGCTTTTCACTATTAAAAAGTAAAATTTACAGCAAGATATAGTTTTAAAATAACAAAATAATAATATGAATCCTCATAAAAATTAAGTAAATGACGGTACTTACACAATTAAGTTAGTTGTATAATTGAGCAGTCAAAGTAAAAACTTTTCGCCTGTGTCTCATCGACACTAAAATAAGTTGTACTGTTATATTCAATACTAAAAATAGTGTGTACCTCAGTTTCACACTAGTATTGAATTTGTATGTGGTAGGATTTCCATTCGAAGTAGTAATATTTAGAAAATTGAAAGTTCATATAAGCAATCAGATCAAAACCATGGTTAGAATATATCCAGTACTAATCCCAATAAACTGACATCAAATCAGATGAAGACAAACACATCGCAGCATAATCTGCGGCATTAATATCCCCTCACAAACAAACCGAAGAGCTATATACGGTTTCGTACTCTATTCACCTCAACCGTAATTTAGTATTACAAAATACTCACTTTTAATCATGACTGCGTCATCTTTTTTTCATCATAACTAAATAAGAATAGATACTGGTATCATTAACTCTTTTTACACATTTATTATTATAATCTTCAGATACGTGAACAATTCAAATATAATTAAAGTACCTACAGGTAGAAAATAAGATCATTACATTACAAAATCAAAAATGTAAGGATGAAAATGTCAAAAAATATCAGAGGTAATAAAATGCGTGCATACATCAAAAACAACTAAAGATAACTGATCAGTTATCTTTAGTTGTTTCTGATGTATGTACGCATTTTATTACCTCTGATATTTTTTGACGACACTTTCATTCTTACATTATTGATCTTGTAATGTAATGATCTTATTTTCCATCTGTACTTTAACTATCCCTGATGATGATTAATTTTCATTTTATTCATCCGAATCATTAAAGTCTTATTTTAAAGGGAATTTCAATAAAATTTCATTTTAAAATAGGTGTAGAAAAATATAATTGAAATTTTGCTGCCAATAAAAATATAACATAGTCTGTAGCATGATTAAAATAAAAGCATTTGAATATTAAGAGGAAAGGTTACCCCTCCTCTGTGCTAAAATATTTAGCGAAAATTCAAATAATTTGTTACTGTACTAGAACTATTAACACTTTAAAAAATTTACCACTGGACAGGATATACTAATAGATTTCAATTTTTTTAATATAGGTTAATATCGAAAGTATGTATGTCCAGTGTTGAATTTTTTAAAATATTAATAAGTAGTTCTAGAACAGGAACAATTTATTTGAATTTTCGCTTCATATTTTAGCACAGGGGTAAACCTCTTAAATTCTAAATATACAAATTTTAAAAAATCATTTTCATTTTCTGTTTATTATAAATAGATGCAATTCTAAATCTAGTACAATGTGTGTGTGTATTCTGATATTATTTAGCTAACAAAGCTGTGCCTACAAACCAGCTCAGCTAATTCTGGACACAATGCATGAAATAACAGTTACCATGTACGTTAACTGTGAGTGGTTGACAGAGATAGAAGGCTCAAACCATATGTTATAATAATTTCACACCGTTATTCCACTGCACATTGCGCTATCGTCGCTATTCTGCGAAGGATAGTTAAAGGATTACCCATACAACGAAAATAATATTATATTCAGAGGATAGTTTCGACACGAATTGGTAGGTACCTGATATACAAGAATTTATTTTCGCGCTACTTGTTGTTTGTTGCAACTATGTACATATTTCATCGATTTTCGCATTCGAAATTAACGATAGAGGCGCTGATTTTCGAAACAAGATGGCCGCCATACGATGGGTTTGACATATGACAGTTCACATAGTCCACTGTATTTCGTTGACTGTGTGTACAAACCGAGTTTAAAACGAGATTAAATTTTTCATTTACATAACTAGGACAATAATAACAGTAAGGCTGTAAGGCACTAGTAAAGTAATAAATACATACATAATAATAAATTCAATGCAGTAAGCCTTGAGGATTCATCAATATCAATTATTTTTCTTTGCACAATGCACAAATTAGGCACAAAATTCAAGATAAATGTTAGGTTATAAATCTATTTTTCTGTTCATACTATGCTAGGATATTCAATGTTTTGAAGCATACGGCCTTATACCCGGGGAAAGGGGACTGTGCCCCTATAGGTTTTTATGTTGGTTGCTTACTTACAGTAAATACAAGAGTCGCGGTGTACTTAGCCATTTCGTTTGTCATTTTAATAATAATAATAATAGTTTTGTGTATTTAATTGTACATTTGTGTTTTGGTCTTTGTTAGTGTTTATATGTAGTTATTTAATATTTTGTTGTGTAACGGGGCGCGAAATAAGTATTTAGCAGCCGCAATACAGGCCGCAAAATTAAATTTCGTGATCGTTGTTATGGTAACGGCCGCGAAATTAGGTAAACAATCACTTTGACACTTGAGAATTGCATTGTTTTATTTATCAAATGTTAATCCCATAGCCATCTTGAATGCTAACTTTCTATTTACAATGAAACTTTAAAATTAATAAAATTTGTAATTACGTATTTTTACGGATGCACAAAAATTATTGTGTACACCTTGTCCGCGGAATCCTTTAGCGCTCTTGAGATTGTCTTGCCTCGGCCGAAAACGGCCTCGGCGACAATTTTTCTCACAGTACGCTACAGAGTGATTTCGCAGCCTTGATATACAAATAACTATTATGATGTTCAATTGTATTTATTTGTGCTTTTGTAATTATTTGTTTGTTTTAATTTTTTTAAATAATTATAATAAATGAAAGTAACAATCATGGTTCGCTAGTGTGTAGCTCCTCTAGAAAGAGAATAAGGATTCATCTACTTTACTTTCAGAGCCGCTCCATGGGTATAAGACGCCTTTGT
Organism: Harpalus rubripes; assembly: GCA_963082715.1. Lineage (NCBI taxonomy): Eukaryota > Metazoa > Arthropoda > Insecta > Coleoptera > Carabidae > Harpalus > Harpalus rubripes. The sequence goes on from OY720464.1 coordinate 23,279,088, forward strand.
GCAAAGTTACATTTTAGCGCCCCCTCCCACAACTACCCCCCCCCCCCCAATGATGTAAAATTTGAATATTATCACACTCTTTAAAGTTTAAACTAAACTATACTTTTTATTCTTCAAAAATGATAAATTTAATATATCGATGAAATTGTAATCAATAGGTTATCAAAATCCGTTGTTATAATCAACACTTTTACAATTAGTTTGCAATATAACAATGAGAGAAAATTACCCGTTGGGCAGGATATTTCTTTTACTTTTTAATTTTTAATAATAAATAAGGGATATTTATTATCGGAAATTATTTCACTAAGATTTCAGAATTGTCTGTAAATCATAAAGTATTTGATCACATCTTCACAAAATGCTAGTAGGTATTTAAATATTGGATTCATTGTACAATTCATTCTTGTAATCAATATTATTCAAATATAATCAATATTTTCTTGGTTGTCATCAACATTTTCACAGTTATTATTTCGAACCGATTGGTACGATAATTATTTTACTTATAACTAGAGTTCTATCTATAGTAATTTTGTCTTTACGAATAAGAGCATTTTATAAAAATTTACTATCGTTTACGGCGCCCCTCAAAGTCAGGCGCCTTTGTGCGGGGCATATTTTTATTCATATACACACTTTTATGGAAATTTCTGTAATTTAACATAATCCATTTTACATTATTAATAATTTTCTTACATTTCGATAAAAAAATGTTATCTATTAACGATTTATTAAAATTGATGTTATTACATTAGATCTGATCAAAATTAATTGAATTAAATGTTTCTATTCATTATAATAGTTAAACAAAAATACAATAAAACTGCTTACAACATAAATTTCATTTTATATTACTTGTAATGGAATAATACTTAATTTTTAAATAAATACTTTCTTTTATGCAACCACCATAAAAATGTATAAGGGCACAGTCCCCTTTCCCCGAGCCTCAAACCGTTCACTTCACAACAAATCCCCGTATCACGTGTCTATAGTTATATGGTCAAAGGTTCATACTTTCACTTTCTCACTAACACAGCAACGCAATACACATAGGTAACTTATTGCACAAATTTGTAAATCTTATAGATCTGTAAATCTGTAATGAACAAAATTGTAACAAATCTGCCACTCTTATGTATAAATTTATATTAATCAACAAAAATAGACTCATTTTTGTCAGCTTTTTTTACAGATTTACAAATCTGGGCCTCAATTTTGTAACTTTAAGTTCTGTCGGAATTAGGTTTTCTCCACTACGAATTCTACTGCTCCAGAATTTGAAATCTGACAGAATTGAGATTTCCCCAATTCGTTCTCCGGATAGATATGGAAAACCCAATTCCGACAGAATTTAAAGTTACAAAATCGAGACCGTAAGACTTACAGATTTGTAAAAATTACATATTAGCTGGAAAGAAAAGAATAACATCTGAATAATTTTTTTCACAATTGTCAGACAGGCTTTAGTTTTATAAATATTTAAGCTTAATACGTCGGTAGCGCGAGATATATAATAATAATAAATAATACGAAATGTACATACATATTCAAATCTTCGCGATAAATGTTAAGACATACTTACATTCCTTGTATCATAAATAGCTATTGATAAAAACTAATTATAGTATTACAAAACTTCATTAAGATCAAGGGTATCGAAGGCGCTGCCACCATTATCCATAATTTCAGTCTTGGAATTAAAAAAGACAACATATTTCAAAATCAGTTTCAATGACATTTGTAGAATCAGAGAAAGAAAATCTTGAAAATAATATAGAAGTTCGCGTTTAATAACGTTCATGTTCTTATCGTTATAAGGATTACAACATCAATTTGAACGTCGAAACAAGATGTTTACTTCGCTTTACATCTTCTAGTTTCCGCTAATCAGTTTATAAATCTATCTACCTAAATTAGTTGGTTACAATATTATCGTCAATCATAATATAAGCTTGTTCATCTATAATATTTGATAACAGATTGTAGCTACGTCAGAACCACATCAATGAACATGTTTATAGATTTTATTTATGGAAACACATGCATACAGTGCATTACGAGAGTCATTTGAAAAATCACAGCCTAACAATGAAAACTTACAGGTTCTCGGTTCTCGGTTAATCTCACTTTTCAATAAGATTCCATTAACTTCAATGCACTAGTTGTTTCACCAATGTTTGACTTCTTGGAAGATAGTTAATCAATAATATCCTTTTAGTAACTTTCTAACGGATTATGCTATTTTTGGTGCCGGAGAATCACACAGTGTTATCATTATTTGCACTTTGTTTTGATTCAGGAGTATAAATAATGAATTCAAATCTCATCTTGGTTTGAAAAACTTGTGGATATAACCGAGACCACAGAGAATACAGGCCTGAATGCCCAATTTGTGACGTCACAGCTAGCCTCTTGCTGTCACGCCACGCCTCGAACGACAGCAATGTAAGTATAGGAAATATACAGAATTTAAAACAAATAGGATTGTACAATGAGATTTATAAAGATATACAACTCGTAAATAACTATTCTACAGATATGCATTAATACTTTTTCTATATATTTTATGGATAAATTTATAAAATTATCTCTAATTTAAATCCCGGAGTCTACGCTTTACACAAACAAAACTCCTTGGTTGCGCAGTTATTCAAATGATTCAAATGTATGTAACTGACTTAAATGTCACAGTCAAAGAACTAATTTCAAATTACGTTTAAAAAAAAAGTAAATAGAACAATAGGAAAGGAAATTAATACAGCATATGTAAATATGTAGGTATGTATTTAGGTTAATAAAAATTAACGATTCACAAAAAGTTCAAGCTCATTTTATCCCGGTATTTAAAATTTAATCTTCATTTTATTATCAAAAAGGTAGTTACTTGGATTAGATTAGACTAAATTTTAAGAAATAAACTGCCAAAATTAGAGTGAAATTCGCTAATCCAAAAATAAGGATTAGCTTAATATTTTTTATCACTCGGGCGATACATGGCGGGAGGTATTGTGTTGGCCACACCAGATTTTTTTTAGTTTTAAGTCTATATTTGAAATAGCATAAAAAAAATTCTAGAAATTTTTAACCATTTGTTTAGGTTTTATAATTTTTTGAAAATTTAAATCAGCCGATCTATTATGATAGTTTGAACTCGTATATTTAAAAAAAGAAACTGTAGATAAAAGTCTAGTCAGTCTAGTTAGATAGCAAATTTTTCAATGACCCTCGTATTTTACTGTTTCGATGGTATTAAAATTTGAGAACAATAAATGTTAACGACTTTTGAAATACCATTAGTATTAGGGGGTAACTTTTAAAACAAATTTAAAACGGAATCATAAAAATGACGTAAAGTCGTTCGTAAAAAATATTCATCCCAGTGATATTTACTGCTATCAATTCACTATTAAATTTATAGGTAATCTTAAGTTTCCATCAAATAGGAATTTGGTATTTTTGTTACCGTTGCAGAAGGCGGAGAGAACAATTAGTAAATCAAGTTGTAATTGGACAGTAAAACATTAAGTGGTTCCCTAAAAATGCTCATAAAGTTTTAACGACTGCAATAGTAGTAAAAGAATAACGAGGGGTGTACTCTACATCAATTAACCCGGTCTGAAATGGAATCGAGACCTCGGCTGATTTCCAAAAGAAAACGAACAAAACAATGACAAGAAATAAGAACGAGAAACAAATAAAAAGATTATGTTATTGTTTTCTTATTAACTTGCTTCTAAAAATGTTCATAAAAAAACAAGTCAAGGCTTTCCAAAGCAATTATGGAATCTCTCCTTACAATTTATACTCGATTAATGATCATATTTAAAGAAGGAAACTAGTAAGTAATGAAGACTGGTCATTCCCTGCATCCAAATTCTGAGAAATTTATACAAACATGCTAAAGTATTGAAAACGTACGTTACTTCCATAAAAGTGCGAATAGTTGGACTCGGTATTAAAAAATCTGATGTGGACACCACACGACTTCCTTGTACGCAAGACCAATATGAAGTATAGACCCAATTATAAAATTGCACGTATTTGACGTAATTTGACATTAACATCTATTTTTTGTCCTAATCCATAGCAAGCTTCATTACAAAAACCAAAAAGTATATAAGTTTTAAATATACATATCTCGCTTATACAAAGGGCTAATTTAATTATACATAATGTGCTAGACGCAAAATTTAATTCTTTAAAACTCTTATTTGAAGCATTTATTTCTAAAATCAAATTGAAACCATTTTATTTAAGAAAAACTGTTAACAACTTCAGGTAATATATCACTTCCGGTTAGCCTGTTTTAACCAAAATCTACTATGTTATTCCAATTAATGATTCCAATCTTTTATCCCATATAAATATCCATGTTCCCCGCACATAAAATGCCCTGTAAGGCGCATATGCGTACTTATTTCAATAACATATCTAAGTGTGTAGATATAGACATTTTTAATGATAAATTTAATGTCTACAATTATAAAATAAGTAATTATCTCAAAAAAAATTGTGAATATTATTTTCTTATTATATTATATTCTGTATTTTTTTTTTTATGTTACTACTCAGCTACTACTGGCATTCTATATTTGGTGTTACTACATATTTTGTAATATTACCCTCTGTAATTGGGACGTAAGTCCTGTTGAGTGGTATAAATAAATAAATAAATAAATAAATAAATAAATAAATAAATAAATAAATAAATAAATAAATAAATAAATAAATAAATAAATAAATAAATAAATAAATAAATAAATAAATAAATAAATAAATAAATAAATAAATAAATAAATAAATAAATAAATAAATAAATAAATAAATTGACATAAAAGTCTTATATACCAAATTTGAAAAGTTTTGGATTATATTTTAAAATAGTTTTTCATTTCTGGAAATTATGTAATGACCAAAAAGGGAGGTGCACAACTAGATATTATAGCAGTCCTAAATACAAAATTTCAACTTTCTACGGCTTACCGTTTTTGAGTTATGCGAGATACGTTCGTACGTACAGACGTCACGACGAAATTAGTCAAAATGGATTCAGGGATGGTCAAAATGGATATTTCCGTTGATACCTGAAAACCGAAATTTTTCGTGATTACAATACTTCCTTTACTTTGTACAAGGAAGTAAAAATATAATAAAAAGTTTGTTTTAATCAAGCTACTTGATTGTCTCCGGCTTGACTTGGTTTGATATTTAAAGCTTTTTAGTTTGTTTTAGAAGCTTATTCAAGCCCTCTAAATCTGATATACACTCAAATTCTGTTACTACTGCAGTTACAAACACTGATTAAAACATAAAAATGACAGGCTTCACATTTGTTTTTATTGGTTACAGTTTTTAGCAACTTTCTTACATAATTGGGAAGATTTTTTTAAGTTACGGGATACAGCAGGCCGTATATTCTTTCTTGTTTAATCCTGCCTTAGTCAGGTGGGGTATGGTAAACCCCAACTACATATTTTGTTTTACTTGCAAATGTTCTTAAAAGATGCATTTCGGTTATTATCTCCTATATAACTTCCTAAATAACATCAGACAACGATGTCGCCCGTTTAATTCAGTACTTATTGATCACAGTACAGAGTTAGACGTGTTCAAAGTGACTTGGGGTGCCTCACACCCCACCTGATCAATAACGTTGGTGATCTCCACGGGAAAGGTACGCTGTTATAATTATTTTTTAATGAAAATAAATATATACCATGTCATTTTTAGTCGAAACAATGTCTTATGAAAGAGAACAAGAAAGATTACTCGCAGAAGTTCAAAGTGACGACGAAATTATTGAACCAGGGAGTGAAAATAATATAGATCATGTAAGTAAAAATGAACGCAACACATATACAGAGCAAGAAATAACGGATGATGAGGAAATGCACGTCAAGGAACATACAAATGAAGAACTGACAATAGATTATATGAATGCAATGCAGCAGGAAGGCAATACAGAAATTCTGAAAAGCAGAACAGATTTATTGGAATGCGTCTATATTGAATACGGTTATAATGAATACGGCTGCTATAAATGCCCAAGTTATTTTTAGAGAAAATAATAAAGATTTCAAGACACCTAGACGAAATTTATCAAAACATTAGGCTTAGAATATCATTGTAGGGACGTGACGAGTTCGGCCATTTCAATTAAAAACAGCAACAGAAAACTTTACCTAACGTACAGAAGCATATCGACTCAAATTTGTCTACAGCTGCCTGCAAGTTGCTTGGACGGACTCGTATGGACCTGATGAAGGCCGTCACGCATTTCAGCGACGCGAAGAGCGGCGAAGAGAAGTTTTTTCATTCGATATATATATATATATATATATATATATATATATATATATATATATATATATATATATATATATATATATATATATATATATATATATATAGGGTGATAATTAAAAAGCGGGCCATAGGCGTTTAACATGGGAAATCAGTTTTTCCTTGCGCAAAAGTTCCCAATTAATTTTAGACAAAAGTGTTTTAAATAAAAGTTGTAGCTAATTAAATTATACACCAGCATCACTAAACAGATTTTATTTTGCATGTTTAGTAACCTGTAAAATCCAAATTGAAATTCTATAAATATTGCTCATTTGTTAGTGATAGCCATGGAATTTAAACAAAATTACAAAGAAATGCATATCATTTGAACTGTCAGAAATTCGATTTTCAAATAAAAATTACTGATAATTATATTCTATCGCGTCTTTAAAAATATTTTGTTTTTATAATCTACATCTAAATTATTGCTTATTTTGCTTATTTTTATTTTGTAACCTGCAAAATCGAAATTCTGACAATTCAAACGATATGCATTTCTTTGTAATTTTGTTTAAATTTCATGGCCATCACTACAAATGAGTAATATTAATAAAATTTCAAATTGGATTTTACAAGGTACTAAACATGCAAAATAAAATCTGTGTAGTGGTGCTGGTGTAGAATTTAATTCTCTACAACATTTATTTGAAACATTTTTGTTTAAAATTAAATGGGAAGTTTTGTGCAAGGAAAAACTGATTTCCCATGTTAAACGCCTATGGCCCACTTTTTAATTAACACCTTGTATATATATATATATATATATATATATATATATATATATATATATATATATATATATATAAACACTCTATATCTCCCAGTTGATCCTCACGTCATCAATATCTGATGCAAGAATTACAAAACTTTTATCTAGCATCTTTGTCGTACATACATTGCATATATGAGACTTTTATTTGTTATCTCATTGTCGTCCGTGTTTAGGAGGGGTATAAGCTATCTCCGTCTAACCAACGGCAAAAAATGAAATAGAAACTGTATTGTAACCGCGGTAACGGGTGTCATTTTCAAATATTTGATTTGAATTATTTGAATATTCATGTCATTCTGTCATTTATGCAATTAAGGTGATTTTGACGTCAATAATAATTTGTTCTATTGTGCGTCGTTGTGTGTTGGTAATTTTGTTATTTCTTGTGATTATACATATTGTGCATTTTGTTATTGGAAAGACGGTGTTTCTAAGATGTCCGACAATCATTGAAATATATTGCTTTTGGACAATAAAAAGGTGTATATTTCATCCATTTTACTTATATCATATTTATTCAATTGGTTTATTATTTCTAAATAACTATATATACTTCGAATTTTGATAAATAACCAAATTGACACAGTGTAGGACATGTTCTCAATTTTTACCAGTTTTGACATTACATCATAATTATTCAATTGCGAAATATATGTGTCACTTCGGATTTTGATGAATAATAAAATTCACACAGTAGGTATATGTTATAAGTATTAGCGAACAACAAAATTATTGCAAATAATATATTGAAAATATCAAACATGACAAAGTTCTGTCATACTCCACCTTACATCAAACTAGAAAATAAAAATCCCTATGATAAAACCAAGGTAACAATATGACGTCATCAATTCCCTCCCTGCCCTGGCGATTTGAACCATATGTTTACTATTGATGACGTGGGGATCAAGTCGTGGAAACGGACTTTATTTTGCTCTGCTCTTCGTTGTTCCAAAGTGCGCATATACACAATAAAACAATTAATGAAAAAACTTTTCTTTGCCGCGCCTCGCTTCGGTCGCTCAAGTGAGTGAAGCGCGGTGAAGAGAATTTTTTTTATTCAATACATGCTTATGTTTGTAGTCGCCTCGTTGCTCTGCTCTTTGCTGCTCCAAAGTGCGCGTATACACATAATAATACATTGAATAAAAAAACTTCACTTCGGTCGGTAAAGTCCGCGACAGCCTTTATAATATATTCCAGATAGAATGTTAATCAAAATTAACAAGAAGAACATATAAGCCTTATAACGAAATAGCGTATCTGCATATATCGGGATAGCTTTTCAGTTTTCATCACCCTTGCGACGATGTTGGTCTTAGATACTCGTATTTCTGCCCGCGCTGAATATAGATGTGTCGACATCGCTACGTTTAGTTTTTAAAAGTTTTATGTTTGCTTAATTTTAGAGTAATAGGTGTACATATTAATATTAAATTTTGTAGTGTCCATTGGTTTTAAATTTGTGAGTTTTTGTAACATTAAACATCAACATTCAGGTCATCATCGGTAGAACCATAGTAAGACACAGTCGACTCTTGTCTTTGGCTCAAGTATCACATCGGCTTTCAGCGCTTGTAATACGATTTAAGATATTGAAATCCTGGAAATAAAATCTGTAATTACTATTAGCGATTCTTCCGAGATAGATATCCACTTAAAAAGGTAATCTCTTTGTAAATTACGTGGAATTGCCCTGTTTCAAGTAATAGAAATCCTGGGAAGTTATATTAAAACAAGCAATTACACTAACTTGTGCTCATCGTTAGAGACAACGGCAGTGTTGCAGTGTTACATTTAGCAGTGTATGGCGCAGTAAACTCTGCTGATATGGTTATTGGTTGTTACGCGGCGGGACAATGTCGCTGTGTCGCTAGACACGACAACATGCCGATGGAACACGGCTAAATCCTGCTCTTATGATGAGATGGGTAGATGTCAATGGCAACATTGATTTTTGTTTGTAAAACAAAAGGAAAACTGTCAACTGTGACCTGATAGTTGCGAATGATAGCTGTGGTCGTTGCAAAACTATCGCTTGTAAGAATGGCATCCAATTTTTTTTCTGATAGGTAAATACTTAGTCGCTCACAACCAAAATTCGTAATCGCCACTCTTCGACTTCAAAACGCAATTCGAATGTAAGGTAGATCTCGAGCCAAACGTGATGGGCTGTGGCGCAGAAAACAAAACTCGTATAACGATACTACAAACTATTCTAAAAACATTTGTTAGAGCAACTAACTGACAGCTGAGCACAAGACAGTTTTTAAGATAATCTGTAGTATCGCAATACGAGTTTTGTTTTCTGCGCCACAGCCCGTCACATTTAGAACAGACTTTCATAAGCTGCAAGGTGTCTATTAAATCAAAGGTTAATTTAACATATCTTACAATATTTATTTGCCATCAGTTTTAAAAAGAACTACCAATAATACTTCAAAGATTTTTTTATTATTTATTTGAGTGAAGTGTAAATATTAGACAATTATTAATTAAATATTAAAAAGATAATAACAATGACGGTTACTAATATTAAACAATTATTAAAAACTAATTAAGACTAAAACTATAACTAGATAACGCTAAAGGCCGTCGCGCACTTGAGCGAGGCGCAGCGTGGCGAAGCGAAGAGCGGCGAAGAGTCATTTTTAGAACCAACGCGCACTTGCGAGCAGTTTTCAACGAGAAACGGCCGCGTTTGCTTCAAAAGATGGACAGCTCGGAGGAAACGCATCTGTACGAGACAAATTTATAAATTATTTTGTGTCATGGTACAGAGAGGCCGAAAAAATGTTTAAATTTTTTGATATATTCTACTACATTCTGTAACCAAGTAGTTAATCTCCTTTTTTGTTGAGTCTGCAATACTATTTACACAATAGAATTTGTTTAATATATAATGAATTTTCTGAACTAGTTTTATAAACTTTCAAACAAGATTTATATTATGTACATTTATTTCTTTATATTTTGAAACCAAAATAACTAATTTTTGACATTTTACCATAATCTATACGTATTGTTTTGCTATGATGTGTAAAGGTGTGAAATTTAGTTCTACATCGGCTATTTCCGATGCGTCTCGGGCATATTCGTTCTGATTTAGGTAGCTGCGCTATCGCACACTTCAGATCAGCGAAGAGCAGAGAAAAATATTCTCCCCGAAATATTCCGGTGAGTCGCTTCGCTGCACTGCTCTTCGCTGCTCCAAAATGCACGTATACACATAATAATATATTGTATGAAAAAACAACTCTTCGCTTCGCCTCGCCCAAATGCGCGACGGCCTTAACGATATGTATTTATTTAAACAATTAACAGGACTATTTATTTACACGATATTACTGACTATTTATTTCCACTATTTATATCACTTCACATTCAACTGTCCGTCTTACCGACCTCCACAGCGTCTATATACTCAACTGACAACATTGTCTGTATATTCAATTGCTCGGATAGAATTCATACCTTTCACCTACCTCGGTCTGTCTATTTATGTAACTAACCGTTTAACTTCCACAGCCTCAGTATCACCGACTGTCCATATGCCACAGTTCTTCAACACAACTGCCGAGTATCCACTTCCACTCGCAGTTACTGTCCTCGTATACCTAGCTTCCCAATACTCTTCAAAACTACCGAGTATTCACATTCACAGCTATCCCAGTATACCAGTAAGTTTCCGAGTATTCCAATCGACACTAAACTGCATACGCTTACCACGTTACTGCTGTGCTTCTCAAACTCACTAACATCTTACTTCTTACTGTTTATGTAAATGTCCTTCTGACGGACTAACACTCTATGTGAATGTTTAAATTCGCACACTCGTACGTCGCTTATATAATTGCTCTTAACACCGTCTGGAATATTCTCGTCACGTCTCAAACTATATAACAATACGCGCGTAAATACTCTTATCTCCCTGTATTTACCTAACCGCCCGCCTCACGTCGCCCGCCTATCATGCGCTGTACCGTTATTGATCGCCTACCTAGACTCCTCCTTCTACTAGAATGCTTCTAGCCACAGGCGTCGGTTCACACGCGTTTGCCGGGAGCTTCGCGGACCAAATGTTGTAGGTACCCTCACGTTACAATACGAAGAAAAAGCTCGTGCAAAAATTGGTTTTGCATCCAACAGAATTAGTTTTTCTCCCTCCTTCATACCAGGTAAACCAAGTTTAATGTAGTTCTTGTCGTCATTGAAAAATTAGGATTATATTAAGTGTCGATGAGAGCCAACGCGGAGCGAAACAGAATAATTGGTATCTAGTGTGTTTTTATTTTTCGTTTCCGCATCACTGCATCTTCATATCGGTACCGATCGACTCAGCTTGACGAGTCCAAAAATATATTTATCGAATTTTGTAATAAGTGGTGATCGAGGTATTTGTTATTCATGGCTAACTTCATTAAATTGTGCTACGCTTATTATGGCGGTTTCAAATCGTTATTTTCGTATATAAAAATTTTTTGTGAGTTTTTTTTTTCAGATTTGGTACGGATAATAGTGACATCTAGTTATTTTTATTTCAATTAGGGGTAGAGTATCGGTATCCCTGATTTTCCTTGGTCCTCTGTCAAGGAGAGAAGTAAAAATGTATTGGCAGTATATTAAAAGTAAACACAAAATATTTGAAAACAAATTTGTTTTAATTTATTTATTTGTGACAAGCTAATTTGTCAAAGTTGTACAATGTTACGCCGTGCATAGTACTACTTGACAAAGTCTCTCTGTAAATTTCGGTTGTGTAATTTTAGGAACATTTGAGATAGGCATAATAAGCGTAGAGCAATTCAATGAAGTGGCCATGTGGTTATCAACCCAAAAGTAAATAATAGAAAATAAATTTATTGTTACAAAATTTTAAATGAATGCAGTGAAACACTAAAAATTTTCTGTTCATTCGTCATAGTTTCCATTTTCCACTATGAAGAACTTTAATTTTTGTCTAGTTTATTTCCCAAGTTTACATATTTTCGCAGACTGAGTGTTTATTACTGTTTCTACATGAACTCAGCTGCATATAGTAAAATTTATAAGTACAATAATACGAGTATTACAGAACACTTATTTTATAGCTCAACTTTTATAGCAATTTTATACGGCACCAAAAGTTATGGTCTTAAAAATTGAAATGAAAATTAAAATTTTATACATTAAATATTTCTGAATAAAACTGAATATAGTAGAGGGGTTAATTGGTTTGTTTTGCGGGTTTAAACAGACAACTGGACTTTAGTAGGGTGGGGGGGGGGGAGGGGGGTCGTATAAAATTTGTATTAATTTTAAATAGCTTCCTGTATTATTGTGAAATTCAATATTGTGAAATGCAATATAAACAATTGTTTTGGCAATATAATTTGCCTTGAATTAACAAAATAATAGATTAAAATTAATTGCGGAAATTTATTTAATAATATTAATAAACCAAATAATAATGAAAGTATTTATTATTAATTAGTAAATACTATGGTTTTTAATGTGGGAAATATTTGATTTCGAACTTTCCATATACCAGTATTAACATGCCTATCATATCAAATACCACACAGAGAGTGTTGTTAGTGTAAATTATGTTTAAAATTTTAATGATTTTATTTATTTCATTAAAATAAAATATAATAATGATAATTATTTATCCAATTATTTCGTTATCAATTCATCTGTTAATACATAAAATATTTACCTCTTTTCTCAAGATCCTAAAAGTCTCATATATTATTTAGGGCAAAGCTTATGATAATTTACGTTGTTTGATTTATTTGCTCTTTTTTTATTTCTTTAAGAATAATAAACAATATGTATATTTATTTTTGTTTCAACAAGTAGGTAATATCAACAACAAAAAGTATAAAATAAAGAGACATTTACTAATGTTTGTTGTTCCTTAATTTATCCGCTACTTGGGCACTTGGTTGGAAAAATACTTAGTTCGTTGTTACAGAATTCTACTGGTTATAACCAAGTTAGTAAGTACCTAGGGGAGTATTTTTCTGCGTGATCCGTTTTAGGTACACCATTTCATTTTACACAGCCGGAATTTTTATTACCAAATTTCATTTTCAAAATTTTACACAAAATTTTGAGTTCACAACGAATATTTTAAACCAAACACACTCAAAATTTAATAGTGGATCGACTTACAGTACTTAAAATATTTAAAATTTTAAGTTTGCACCAAAATAGACAAATGCGTTCGTGAGGTTCACATACAACAAAAAATCGGATGTGGGCACCACACGACTTCCTTGTATACAAGACCAATATGAAGTATAGACCCAAGTATAAAATTACACGTATTTGACGTAATTTGACATTAGCATCTATTTTTTATTTTTTTGTTATTTTTTGTCCTAATCCATAGCAAGCTTTCATTACAAAAACCAAAAAGTATATGTTTTAAATATACATATCTCGCTTATACAAAGGGCTAATTTAATAATACTTGATGTGCTAGACGCAGAATTTAATTCTCTAAAACTTTTATTTGAAGCATTTATTTCTAAAATCAAAATGAAACTATTTTATTGAATAAAAATTGTTAACAACTTCAGATAATATGTCACTTCCGGGTAGCCTGTTTGAACCAAAATCTACTATGTTATTCCAATTGACATAATTGAAAAGTCTTATATACCAAATTTGAAAAGTTTTAGATTATATTTTAAAATAGTTCTATTATAGGCTTCAAATAAAGTACCATTTCTAGAAATTATGTAATGACCAAAAAGGGAGGTGCACAATTAGATGTTATGCAGTCCTAAATACAAAATTTCAACTTTCTACGGCTTACCGTTTTTGAGTTATGCGAGATACGTACGCACGTACGTACAGACGTCACGACGAAATTAGTCAAAATGGATTCAGGGATGGTCAAAATGGATATTTCCGTTGAAATCTGAAAACCGAAATTTTTCGCGATTACAATATCTGGCACTGGCAACAGCGCAAATCTGAAGTAGCCGAAATTACATTGGGTAAACTTTTCTCTTGTCTCTAATTTCAGCCAATCAGAGAGGTCAAAACTATTCCCTATTCTCCGCAATACATAAGCCATTCAGTAGATGGCACGGGCAACAGCGCAAATCTGAAGTAGCCAAAATTACATTGGGTAAACTTTTCTCTTGTCTCTAATTTCAGCCAATCAGAGAGGTCAAAACTATTCATTATTCTACACAATACTTAAGCCATTCAGTAGATGGCACGGGCAACAGCGCAAATCTGAAGTAGCCGAAATTACATTGGGTAAACTTGTCTCTTGTCTCTAATTTTAGCCAATCAGAGAGGTCAAAACTATTCCCTATGCTCCGCAATACTGAATGGCTTAAATGAAACAAGGTATAATATCATCTTCAGGGTGGTGTTTTGTTCTAGTGTTGTGGTTGACCATTAGACACGGAGTCTGCCAGTTACATCCTTTGAAGTTTCACGTAGAGAACATGCATGGTTTTACTTAAGATGTGAAGTGGCACTTTACATTAGCTGGCATGTTGAAAGTACCTATGTTGTCATAGGAAACCGGATTGTTTGAAGAAAAACCTTCCCTTCTGAGTAATATTAATAGTATATAAAATCCTGAAAACAATTTCCAACTCCGATTGGCAGAACAACCAAAAATTTATTCTAATTTAATATATAAGTTGGTTAATATACAGATGTTTCAAAAATACTGTAAATAAAATTAAAGGCATATAGCACTGACCAAAATGAGTAAAGAAACTTAATCAACATAGATCCGATCTTCCATAGTTTCCGAGATTTGAGGCAGTCAAAAATGAGTTTTTACGGGGTTTACGTCTGCTATCTCGAAAACTATAAGAGTTACGACTTTGATTAAATAGGATTTTTTGTTTAACTTTCAGAGGTCATCTTAGATGTGCTTTTGTTTTTTTAAAAAAAATCAAATAATTGTACTATGTTAAATGTTGTGGCGACCTTGGCCAATATTTAATTTTCAAATAACTTCGTAACTACTAGAAATTGAGAAAAGTGTTTCATATAAAATTTTATTGCCTAAAGGGAGGTATTATCTTTGGTCAAAAAATTCGGTGGTGAGTTTTTGATGAATTAGCCCGTTTTAGGACCCCTAGAATACGGTTTTACTATTTTTATGATGATGTCTGTATGTATGTATATGCGTGTATATATATATATATATATATATATATATATATATATATATATATATATATATATATATATATATGTGTGTGTTTGTGTGTGTGTGTCTGTGTGTGACAAACTTTCTAATGCGATAACTTTAATACTACAATTCCAAAAATTATAATTCTTTCGTATCCTCTTCGTTACATACATGTGAAGAGCTGATTAGATTTTGATTATAATTGGTCAACTGGAATTACCCTCGTTTGAAGATTTTAACAGTTTTTCTTGAAAAAACGATGTTAAATATCATTTTTTCACATTTAAAGTATAAATATTAAAGAATATTTTATTCTCTATCTATACGATTTGAATGCATTTTATACTTCATATTAAATGGATATAGAGTCAAAAAATTATAAAGAAATTAAATATCATACATTAGCCAGCTATGCTATAACTCTGGAAACAGCTGTTATATTAAGAAAATTCTGATTGAAATGTGTCAGTGTCAAGTGCAGTTGACGGTATGTTTGTGTTATAATTTTACTGGAAATATAGGATCTTTTGCTATAAATTTTATGTATGGAATTTGTATAAAATACATACAACTGCCTTAAGGTAATGTACAAGAAATGGAATCTTTTTCAAGGAACTTTCTGTATGACATTTATAAAAAATACATAGAACTGACGGAAGGTAATGTACTGGCCACATCACATTTTTTATAGTCTATTTACTGACATAGACAAAATTTTCTTCGATCACTATCTTTGTCAGTTTTTCGCTTTTCTCAGAAACAGTTGAAGATCAGTCCTATGTTGATTTAGCTTTTTACTTCCTTGTACAAAGTAAAGGAAGTATTGTATTCGCGAAAAATTTCGGTTTTCAGATTTCAACGGAAATATCCATTTTGGCCATCCCTGAATCCATTCTGACTAATTTCGTCGTGACGTCTGTACGTACGTACGTATCTCGCATAACTCAAAAACGGTAAGCCGTAGAAAGTTGAAATTTTGTATTTAGGACTTCTATAACATCTAGTTGTGCACCTCCCTTTTTGGTCATTACATAATGTCCAGAAAAGGTACTTTATTTGAAGCCTATAATAGATTTTAATGAAAAACTATATTAAAATATAATCTAAAACTTTTCAAATTTAGTATATACGACTTTTGTATCAATTGGAATAACATAGCGGAATTTGGTTAAAACAGGCTAACCGGAAGTGATATATTATCTGAAGTTGTTAACAGTTTTTCTTGAATAAAATGGTTTCATTTTGATTTTAGAAATAAATGTTTCAAATAAGAGTTTTAGAGAATTAAATTCTGCGTCTAGCACATCAAGTATTATTAAATTAGCCCTTTGTATAAGCGAGATATGTAAATTTAAAACTTACATACTTTTTGGTTTTTGTAATGAAGCTTGCTATGGATTAGGACAAAAAATAACAAAAAAAATAAAAAATAGATGTTAATGTCAAATTACGTCAAATACGTGCAGTTTTATAATTGAGTCTATACTTCATCTTCATATTGGTCTTGCGTACAAGGAAGTCGTGTGGTGTCCACATCAGATTTTCTACTTATTTTGGTCAGTACTATATGCCCTTAATTTTTTTTTACAGTATTTTTGAAACGTCCTGTATATTTGGTGTCACGTTAAGAGAAGTGTATTAACCTAAAAGGAGAACCATTAAATAGAAAAATAAAATCGTTGCTATTATTTTTCCTTGCGAAATTTCAGGGTGCTTCTTTCTAAATTAGTTATTTCTTGTGCAGAAGCAGCACCACGTTGGTTCTACAATCAGATTGTTGGAATCGATCCGCGTTTAAATCAAAGCTAATGCCAACAATCCGTTTACTCGTATTTTTCCACATTCACCCTGCGGTAAATCACACCGCAAGTGATAGAAACTGCTCCGAGGCGTTGGAACCCGGGGCTCTAATCGAACCCACCGCCTCGCCTTCGCCTCCGAAGAATACAATTAGCGGTGGGAGATAAGACGCTTCATCGCTCATCGATTACAAATATTTTATTGTAAATGGCGCGGATGGACCTGAAGTTAATGCTGGTGTTCTTTCGCTTGAAATATGGACACTGTGGGATGATCTGATTCCAAGAAGGAGCGTTATAAACGGCCTCATTCCGTGTTCAACGTTTATGGGCGCAAACAGTGTATATGATTTATTTTTTACACGAAATCAGATCAAAGAAAAGGAATTTTAACGCTTTAAAGGGAAATTTTACAGGAAACACCATTTTGGAACGCATATTTTAAACTTAGGTTCTTTTTTAAATTAATGAGAATTCAAAATTTTTCTAGTTTGCAGTTGAAACTTGTGACTGGCTAACTTTTATTATCTTTTCCATCCTGCACTTATAGAAAAGGAAGGAATTCGACGATAATTTTTTAATGAATTTTATCTTCATATTCAGTATATTTCAGTGGCGGCTTGTCAGGGTAGGCAAGTGAGGCATTGCCGCACCAAAAAAGAAATAAAGCTGTAAATAAGTAGTATGTAAATTAAATTTCAACTTATTCCATTAATGCTTGTCTTTATAAATATCAAAAGAATAATTTAAGCCACCACCAAAACTAATCTGTAATGCAGATCACCTGATTTACACCCTTTGAAGTGCTTCTTGAAATGAGTAGTTTAATACTTAATATTGCCTATTGTTGTTGATACGGCTTTATTTCATACGTGCGCTAGACAGAGCTGTTCGAGGCAGTGCTTCAAATACAAAATGCAATGAGTGCGTAAAGGATAGAAGATAGTTACTTTACTTTCCTCACGGCCCTATAGAGGCCGAGACCGTACGTGAATACAATCAAACGCGGCATGCTGACAAATGAACTTCGAATTAAATGATAATAATGTAAGGAATAATTCTGAAGATATTTTTTTTTTTTAATTAACAAAAATCCATTTCATCGACTGTCTTGAAGACAAACTGTTTATTAAAGAATTAAAACAAACAGACCTCTCTGATTAGTTCTGATCTTAGTACATCATTAATAAATATTGGAGAAGGAGGCAAGAGGCAACTAACACCTGCTATGATAAATATAACTGACTTGTCGGCAGTAAAGTACTAAATAAATTATTTTGTTGGCCGTGCATACTTTTTACTAGTACTGCTAACATACGTAAAGATCACATTGCTTCGACTTGTAAATTAGTACTTTCAGGGAAGCAAAATATTTCTACCGCAATTGAGAGTGCAAGAAAAGTTGAAATTCAAAATTTTAATTCGAAGGTGGAAGAAATGTTTTGTGGTCTGGCAATTTATTTTGTACGTGAAAGGGAAAAAACATGCAGCTGCACATCCCTTAAAAAATATAACTTTCAATTATAAGACATTCGACCTTGAATGAAAAAAAGTTTTGATGCACGAGCCGCCACTGGTATATTTAGCGATAAAAAATAATAAATAAATTATGATTCATATGCTGCTTCACCATAAAAATAAAAACAGTTAGGATGCTCAAATATTACCTATTAATATTAATTAAAAGATGCAAGTGTCAAGTATAATTTACATTGTATATTCGAGAAATAATTTTACTGGAAATGTGTATAATCTTTTACAAGAAACTTTACAGGTGCATTCACAAATGAAAATTACCTAGGTTTAGATTTATGGTTTATACTTTAGATTTAAAGACTTTGGCCGCATATTATGTAATGACTCCATTCACACTTCAGAATTTAGGATCTCTAAATCCAAATCATAAAGCTAAACATTGCAAGGTCCAAACTTTAGGTTTGTGATTTAGTTTGACGTCACAAACGTCGCCAATGAGAACGAATCTGAAATGACATAGATATATACACCCATCTTTATTTAGTATCCACTTGGTGAATTCGGCTTTTTAAACAAATGCGAGAAGAAAATGGACACTGTCATAACTTAATTGCTGATATATAACCAATAATGCCAAGCGAATGACAGTTTCACGGCGCACAGGTGCCTTGTTGTGTACTGCTCTACCGATATTTAAATCTTGTTTTTGAAGCATTTACTACACAGATGTCTGTATATATCAAAACTAATTTTCAGGTAATTTAAACTTACATTTATGAATGACTTACTTAAACCTAATCAAAAACCATAAACCTAATTTTCATTTGTGAATGCACCTTTAATATGTAATTTAATTTAGGTCTTAAGAAAAAAGGGAAGTATACCATTTACATTTCAATATGCTAATACACAATAATTTTTTTCCAAAATTTGGATAATTATTACATCTTATTTATTTAATTCTTAAATTATACCTACATTTTTAGTGCCACTGGTCGACACAATAGTTTTAATGAAAAAAATTACGAATTAATTTATTTGCTATACAATATCAGTTACGTGGTTAGATAATTCATTATATTTGAATTTAATATGAGCGCCAATGTGACGTCGCACTATTGCTATCTTTCTCGCGCAGCCTACTATAGAAACTGGTGCGAGATACAGCAATAGGTTTCGTTAAAAATCAAATGCAATTAAACCAAAAACAATTATGACTTTTTAATACTGCGAATTGCTTAAAAGTTAAACGAGCTTTCATTTAAAATAATAAAAAAGCAGTGTCAGGTCGCGAATCAGGGGAACCGGGTTCGATCCCGACCGATGCCAAATATTTCCAATTTTAAATGGCACAAAATTGACCCCTGCGGTTTACTCTCCATGCCAGCAATGAGTGCCAGTGAGGTGACGCCTGGTAAGCGCCCGCACGGTGCAAATATTTCATCATTACCGATATCTGTGTACAAAGCAGATTGGCACACCCAGCAATGGGTAATAAGCCGTGATGATATATTTATTTATTTATTTTTAAGAATTTGTTTAGTAATAAAATAGATTTGTTACTTCGAGGCCTAGAATTTTACATCGGAAAAGATCACGTCGGAGGCACCAATTATTGTAAAATAAAATCCGTTCTAAAGGCTTTAATCGTTTAGTTTATTGTACATTTATTTACATGAATGATAATTTTGTTGCATTTATAGGTATCTAAATAAGATTGGTTTATTATAATTTTAATTCGTCAACTCAACTAAAACATTCTCGGTACAATTATTATAACCAGGCAGGAGGGAAAATTAATATAGCAATGTAAACTGCTACACATTATTCTCGTTTATTTCTCATTATTTTCTCGTATTTCCCCCGTAGATTCGAAGGAACAGCAACACTATATCCGACTCCTCGGCAATCCGAGATTTCAATCGTTAACTCTGGATTAACCGACGTGATGATGTAGTGATGGAGACTTGTGATTACTTTGATTCAGGGGTTAGTTTCGTAAATACGACTTAGAGGGGATGTTACACCCTTATTGCGTACTTAGGGGATAAATGGCAGATCTAGAAACAGATAAGCGGCTATTAAATGGTAATCATAGTGGTTACAGAGATTTGTCACTAATAATGGCGAGATACGGTCGTTATGTCGATAAATAAAATAATATACAGGGTGGATGAAGAGTTTTTCTCAAAAGTGACCCCTGTGATGTACTCTCCACGCCAGCAATGAGTACTCGTGAGGTAACGCCTGGTAAACGCCCGTTCGGTACGAATGTGATCAAATAAATATATCTTCATGGCATATTACCCATTGCTGGGCGTGCCAATCTGCTTTGTACGCAGATATCGGTAATGATGATGACATATTTGTACCGTACGGACGTTTACCAGGCGTCACCTCACCGAAGTTGGTGTAGTAGGTATATGATTATTTCAAAAAAAAAATCTGATGTGGACACCACACGACTTCCTTGTACACAAGACCAATATGAAGTATAGACCTAAGTATAAAATTGCACGTATTTGACGTAATTTGATATTAGCATCTATTTTTTATTTTTTTGTTATTTTTTGTCATAATCCATAGCAAGCTTCATTACAAAAACCAAAAAGTATATAAGTTTTAAATATACATATCTCGCTTATACAAAGGGCTAATTTAATAATACTTGATGTGCTAGACACAGAATTTAATTCTCCAAAAATTTTATTTGAAGCATTTATTTCTAAAATCAAAATGAAACCATTTTATTGAAGAAAAACTGTTAACAACTTCAGGTAATATGTCACTTCCGGTTAGACTGTTTTAACCAAAATCTACTATGTTATTCCAATTGACAAAAAACTAAGAAATATTTGTACACAATATTAACCATTTGTGAATTAATGTGAAAATACACTCGTTATAATTGTAATAAAGAACAATATGTTTTATAATATGGATATTATTAACTGAAGAGACAGAATGAACAAAATAAAAAAAACATACATAACATACTAAACAGTAGTTTCATAAAAATTTTGTTTCATTCTGTCTGTTCAGTTAATAATACCCATATTATAAAACATATTGTTCTTTATTACAATTATAACGAGTGTATTTTCACATTAATTCACAACTGGTTAATATTGAGTACAAATATTTCTTAGTTTCACCTGACTTGATTTAACCCTGAGGATGAGCATAGTATGATCGAAACGTCGGCATAATCAAATAAACATATTATCTTGACTGCATTTCCGAGAATTTTTTTTTTCTGCAATATTTCTTATGTTAAACGCCTATGTCACAAATATAGCATTTCAGTTAAAATAAAAAAATTAAGGACTACTTCCGGTTAAACCGGAAGTACCACTACATCAAAAATATTTTTCTTGAATGTCGGTAAATCCGTTGATATCAAATTTTGTAAAATAATATTAGTTTTCAAATAATGATCGTGAAAGCCAAGCCTATGTTTTCTATTAATACATGTTCTATATTATTAAAATGAGTTTTACAGAAGTATTAAAATATTAAAAAAATATTTTTTTTTATATATTTTTTCATAATAATTTAATACATGACCCTAAACATAAATCATATAAAAGTATCCATAAAATTTTTATTAAAAATTAATAAATCATGTTCTACTTCAAAATATGCAGTAAATTTATATATTTTAAAAAATCAAATATATAATAAGTAAATTACTATTTGGAGACATAAGTAAAAAATTTCCAAAATGAAAGGGTTTGTGTTTCTCTTTATAATATTTTTCCTTCACCATCTTAATGGTAATGTTAATAGATCATAGTTACCATATACTACCGTCAGGTATTTTAGATGCATCGGGTATATTTAATAGACAAAAAAGAGTTATTGGAGGGTACATCAGTCCAGAGGGAATGTTTCCATACGCAGTTAGTCTACGAGTCAATAAATATGGATACTTCATGCACTTTTGTGGTGGTGCAATTATTTCCGAAAAATATATTCTAAGTTCAGCTCATTGTATGATTTTCCAAGATGAGACAGAATTAGAATGTTATAAAGGACGATACGTCAGGTAAAACATAAAAAAATATTTGAAAACATTTCATTAATTTTCTTTTAGTCATGAGAACATGAAGTATGAGGTCATCGCAGTGGTTGGCACCAATGAACTTGAGGGAGACAAGGGTGTTGCGTATGAAGTACATTCTTTTATGTTCCATGATGAGTTCAGTTATAAAATTGGTATAAATGATATCAGCTTGATACTTACTAAAGTAGATATACAGTTTGATAAATATATTCAACCTATTAAGCTGCGTAAGCAGATGGTACCAGAAGATTCTACCGTAACTGTACCAGGATGGGGACTTACCAGTTTTCCAGGTATATTTTCGACATTATAGCCGTATTCTGTTCATGTTTTTATTATAGAGGCACTTTCAAATTTATCTACATAAGTCTCACTATTATACAATTTAATATACAGTTGTCCGGGTTTCGGAGGCCACCATTGGGATCTAAGTAACTACAAGTATAAGAGATACGATCAAATTAATGTGGTGCGCCTTTGGGACTTAGATTCTACTGTCAAATAAGTCTTTAACCTTCCTCAGGCCAAGCGGGGTGCACCAGCACCCCACACTGAATTTTCCACAGAAATTACTAAGAAAAAAAAATTGCAGCTGGAACTTTTCAGTAGCTTTATAAACTTGTTTTTTAAACATTTTTTTAGCAAAAATGTTTTTCGTACTTTTTTTATATTGGAGAAAATAATTTTTGTTACAAGTGGGGTGCGTTGGCACGACCAGCATAAGGTACACCAGAAGCTCCTGCAGAAAAATTCAAGGCCGTTGTTACCTTTGCAACCGCAAAAAGGATCGAAAATCAAGGCAGCAGTGCTTTAAGTGCAAAAATTTTGTATGCACGAAGCATTCTATCCGATCCTTAGTTTGCCAGAGATGCAAAAGTCAATAATAAAACTTTTATACATTTTCAATTAATTTTTTTTTCTTAATTTTGGCTTTAATATGTTCCAAATTAAACAATATTCTAGAAATTGAGCAATTTTTAAACAATTTATGCGTTATTCTGGTTGTTGCTTGACACACATGACCGTCTACATAACAAATAATAGCTTGGCCTGAGGAGGGTTAACAATTAGTATACTACAAAAATGTTTTAAATATATATATATATATATATATATATATATATATAATGTTTATCAAGGGGTGAACGAAAATATTATTTTTCTGCATGCAAATTTCATAAAAAAATACGAAAAATTGAGTTGAACCTTACAACAAATTTAAAATACAATAACCGTTATACCAATGGGGTATGTGACCAAATTTTCATTTTCAAATATGATACTAGACTAAAAAATATACCCGTATTTTTTAAATCGATTAATATTATTCGAGAAAATAACTATTAAAAATTTGGGGATGGCATATATGACATCACAAGGGTGGAAGAAGACAGATAGACTGGGAGGGACAGAGATAGTAAACGCTGATCTATAACTATCTCTTTCCTTTCCAGTCTATCTGTATTCTTTCACGGTCCTACCATGATGACGACACATATCCCTTCTTCAAAACATTAATTGCTAATAGCAATATTATTACAAATTAATGTTTAGTTTTTATTATTACATTGAAAAGCTATAGTGGTTAGTTTTTTAAAATATATTTTATGACATATATTGAAATTTGATTAAGGTCACATACCCCATTGAAAGAAAAAAAAAATTAAATATGGATTCCATTTAAAGAAAAGATATGTTTGTGTTACATCACGATAATTTACTTATAGAATAATTATTTTTGTTCGCCGCTAGATAAACAATATCGTAAAAATATCTTACTTTTTTTTATTTGAAACACTTTTTCAGTTTGCAAATAATTTAAAGGAAAATTTCGGCTAAAATCAGTTTTTTACCTCCCTCTACCCTTGGTAAGGGAGGTATAGGGAGCGTGCTAAAATTCGCATATCAAGATTTTGATAAATGACCACGTTTTAAGGTCCCTAGAATCCAATTTTAACATATTCACGATGATGTCTATGTGTGTATGTATGTATGTATGTATGTATGTATGTGTGTATGGGCGCGCGTGCGTGCATGTGTGTGCGTGCGTGCGTGTGTGTGTGCGTGTGTGTGTGCGTGCGTACGTACGTGTGTGTGTGTGTATCCTCCACTCTAACTCAAGTACTATCATTCTGAAAAATTTGAAACCTTGTATTTCTACTTTATTCTAACATGGGAAGAGGCCAGTAAATTTTGGTGTATATCAGATAACCGAAAATGGCAGTTTACTTGAAGCTCAAAATAGATTTTCTTCGAAAAATACGTTCAAATGATATTTTTTCAAGATATGCATTATTATAAAAATTAAAGATTATTAAATTTTCTACAAATTTGCATAAATACTTTTTCTATATATTTTATGGATAAATTTCTAAAATTATCTATAATTTTAATCCCGGAGCCTACGCTTTAAACAAGCAAAGCTCCTTGGTTAAACAGTTCATATATATATATATATATATATATATATATATATATATATATATATATATATATAAATGTCACTGTCAAAGAACTAATCATTTAACATTAATAATAGTAACTTTTTAAAAAGAAAATAGAGAATAGAACCATTGTTATATGGAATGGATCTTAATACAGTTTCCACAATAACTAAATATATAAGTATGAATATTTAAATTAATAAAAATTAAATAGCGGGAGATTTTTTTATTATCCCTGCGAATTTTTGGCAAAATAAAAGCACATCTGGTCGCACCAGATGTCCCATTTAACCAAAGTCGTATCTTTTATAAATTTCGATATATTAATGGTAGCTTACGAAATACGGGCATCGCGTCTTTTGGAGAGAAAACCACAGGGTCGCTTTTTGAAAATTGGAAATAATTTTTTTGTGCAACCGGACGCGAAATAAGCATTTCGCAGCCGCAATGCAGGCCGCGAAATTGGATATCAAATGTCAATCCCATAACCACCTTGAAAGATAACTTTCTATTTACAATGAAATTGTTTAAAATTTGTAATTACATATTTTTACGGTTGCACAAAAAATATTATGTACCTATACCTTGTCTGCGAAATCCTTTAGCGCCCTCAAGACTGTCCTGCCTCGGCTGCAATCAGCCTCGGCGATAATTTTTCTTTCGGTACGCTAAAGAGTGATTTCGCGGCCTTAATATACAAATAACTGTTAAATTTCATGTTTGCCTTTGGTCGGTATATTCAAATAACCAGTCAACTAACGCATGAATATTTTTAAAGCTGGCTCCATTAGAAGTACGTCACTTTAAAAACTATATAAAGTGCACTTTTAAAACAGCATAAAATCGCAAATAAAACACCTTGTCTGCGAAATCCTTTAGCGCCCTCAAGACTGTCCTGCCTCGGTCGCAATCAGCCTCGGCGATAATTTTTCTCTCGGTACGCTAAAGAGTGATTTCGCGGCCTTGATATACAAATAACTGTTAAATTTCATGTTTGACGTCGGTCGGTATTGAAATAACCAGTCACCTAACACATGAGTATTTTTAAAGCTGGCTCCATTAGAAGTACGTCACTTTAAAAACTATATAAAGTGCACTTTTAAGACAGCATAAAATGACAAATAAAATATATCTGCTTTGAAATGCTTCAAACTGTAAGCTTCCCACAAAACACTGTCTTCTTTCAAGGTGAACCATCAAACAGTCTCAAACACATCGAATTGACGGTCATCTCCAAGGAAGAATGTGAAGAAGCATGGTTCACAATCTACTCGAGCCAAATCTGTACTTATAGAGGTGAAGGAGAAGGCGTTTGTACCTCTGATTCAGGAGGTCCCTTAATCTATAAAGATGAGCTAGTAGGGCTAGTCTCTTACGGAAAGCCATGCGCAGTAGGATACCCGGATGTATTTACTAATGTAACCTATATGGTACCGTGGATAACCAAGAACATGCAGTGTATGGATGGACAAGACATAAACCTTGAAGATGAAGAAGAAGAAGAAGAAGAAGAGAAAGTAGAAGGGTATTGGAGAAATGCTTAATGTAATGTTTTCTTATAAATATAAATATCTTTGGATTGTATAATTCATGTTGTATTTTTTATATAGTCTAGATACTACCATTCCTTCGCACTATGCCTTTGAGAGAGATTATTAAATTTTAACAATTTTCTACTTAACTTCTGATTTCGTTCTTGGATTTAACAATTATTACATATATATTCTAAACAAAGGATATAATTTTATTTTTATTTAATTGAACTTTTCGAAAAAAAAATATCATCACGGTATATTACCCATTCCCGGGTATGCCAATCTGCTTTATACACAATTATCGTTAATGATGATAGCAAGATATTATAATTCCTTTTGCTAAAATTACAAGAGGAAGAAGAACATTTGGCATGTGGACAAATATTAATGACGAAAGGAATGACGAGGGGCTGAAGAGAGAGGAGCAGGACATACTACAGCTCGGCCAGCGAGCCATAAACTTTAGAGATGAGTAGTGCGCAGACACAGAAAGCATTCGGCGCAGATAGTTACGCGCGACAGTATAGTACGTGACACAAGTTTCAGTACTGAACTATGTGATTTATACAAATTATGTATGTTGCAATACAAGCAATAAAATATGTCGACTGTTTAGCCGTCGGAAATGTGTGTAGGATACTCCCTTGGTACTCCGAGAAGAGGCAATCTACTTAGATTTAAACTCCATACTTCTGCCTCGGATTGCACTTTCACGATAACGGCTATTGGTCAGAGAATAAAATCCCTACTACAATTTTAAGGTCAGACGCATGCGCATTTTAAAAATATCGTTCCAACCCAGGGCCGTTCCTAGGGGTCCTGCCGCCTGCGTGCAAATAAGTGCTTTCACTAGATACCCTTTTGGATCTATTGTCGTCCTTGGGGAAACATCTGACCGGTGTGATTTTTTTATTTAAAGCGCTGACGTGTTCAGCCATTTTTCAATGGCAGGCGGTAAAGTTTTCTTTTCTGTTAAAGAAAATCGCATTTCTTCAGAGGTCTTACGGGGAGGAAGCTTTGAGCCTTGTAAGGTTATACGAGTTGGTTTTCTATTGTTAAAAATGGTCGAATGTCAATTAAAGTGAAGATGAACCTCGATCGGGACGTCCTACGACTTCCAGAACGTCCGAAAGGAATGAAAAAATTGCGATGCGATCATGAGTTGGAGGAAGTCACTGGATATCTTGGAGTTTGTGCCAACGAATTTTGACTGAAAATTTGAAAATGAAATTTGCTCTACGACAGCATGTCCAACGACCAGAGAGCTAACCATTTGAGTGTGTGTCAGGATTTGATAGAATAGTCAGAAACCGATCTGGAATTTTTGTAAGCTCTCCCAAACATTGATACTGATTTTCCTAACAGGAAACAAAACTTGATGTTAACACGTTGCTTTTTAATGGCCGCCAGTAAAAAATCGCCAAACACGTCAAAGAGCATTCAGATTCCCCAAGGATGACACTCGGGCAAAAAATAATTCTTGGATATTTTGGGTAACATCTGGTAAACACAAAGTATATAAAACTTTTTAAAAATATTCTCGCACATATTGTAATCTGATAAAATATTTACGTTATTTATTATAATTATTTTGTTATATCTATACGTTCAACGTAACGACGACCGCCCTATCTTTTGGCCGCCTGCGTGTGGGGCACGCGTTGCACGCCCGCTGGGCCCTGTTCCAACCGAATGTTGTATCGGACTGTTGATATGTTTGTTCCTACAGACTTTGGACGTATCCATCCACTGGTCTGTGCTATGTACCATTTGTCAGCATATACGAACCACAATTTTCGCGCGTTGCCAGAAAAATATCGAAACATAATCTATGATTATTTATCTGCTTTCATAAAGTGAACATAATGAGTAATTTGGAATTTGTTACCTGATTTATCTGATAAAGGAGTGGATTTGATATTTGGCCAACCTCAAATAAAAAACAGTAATTATTTAGGTATGTAATAGGATAAAAATTAATATTTGTTTTTCGATAATTCATTGACTGTCGTTAACGTAATCGTCGCGAGCAAGTGGCGAAGTAAACAAACGAGTCTCGGCCCGTTTAATTACTTCCGGTCGCTTCAAGCTTTTGTATTCGATGGAAAGTTCTAGAGTTCTCCAGAAGGTAATGGCAGCTATACAAAAGGCATGTAACTATCCCCGGGAGTTGGTTACACGGACAGTTCTGTTAGTGAAGTCTGACAGTTCAGTTCTGTATTCAGAGGCTGTGGAGTTCAGTTCAGTTCCGTTAGTGAACTCGGGCAGTTGAGTATATAGACGCTGTGGAAGAGTTCTGTAAGTAGAGAGTAACGTTAAGTGGAAGTGAGTTGACAAGTGAAGAACCGAGAGGGAAGGTGAACTCGGGCAGTTGAGTATACAGACGCAATGGAAGTCATTTAAGTATACAGACGCTGTGGAAGAGTTTTGTAAGTAGAGAGTAGAGTTGAGTGGAAGTGAGCTGAAGAGTGAAGACCCGTGAGGGAAGATAAATTAAGGCAGTTGAGTATATAGACGCTGTGGAAGTCAGTTGAGTATATAGATGCTATGGAAGTTCTTTTAGTAGAGTGGAAAGCAGTTGGTCAGTCAGCCAGTTAGTAGAGATGAAGAGAGTTCAGAAAAAGAGTTGAAATGAGTGAATTCTGTCCGGGCAGTTGAGTATACAGACGCTATGGAAGTCAGTTGAATATACAAACGCTGTGGAGGTCGGAGAGTTGAATGTGACATAAATAGCGTAAATATAAATATTAGTGTTAATTGTTCAAATAAATAAATAATCTTAGTATTTAAGTAATTACTTATATCCTTAGTCTTAAATTAGTTTTTAATATTTGTTTAAGGATAGTAATCGTCATTATTATTATCTTTCAATATTTATTTATCGTTTCAATAAACATCTATTTTAATTAGGTAATAATAATTCTTTGATTTTTACACACATAAATAAAAACGTTACAATATGACAAGTCCGTTGTCCGTTCCAACCATACAAAGTTTCTTACATTATGTCGAATGAGTATATAGGAACAAGATATGCGCACAAAAGGGTGTAGGTACAAACCTTTAATCGCTCACGGCTCGCTGGTCGGATTGTAGTATGGAGGCAGAATTTGCGCTGAGACCTGCCCAAAGACAGAATTCACAAATGATGATTGTGATGATGATACTTGACCTCAGAGAATTTACATAATACGCTGTCTATCAAAAAATAATTACAAAAATTTAAAACAAATATTCAACTACGCTGAGAACAGTTATGTTATACACATATAGGTCAATAAATGCTAAAATTTATACTCGAGTGACTTCGATTAAACAATAATTGTAAAACCATATCAAATTCGTTAGCCTTAACAGCACTATTTATATTTAATATCTTCAAAATGATTAGTTTTTAATATTAAATCCAAATGTTGGAAACTTTTCTCGCTTGTGATATCTCTTATAAAATGTTGATTTTCTTGGCTATTCTGTTTTCCGTAGCACATATCAGTGTCGTAATGTGTGGCGCAGGTGTAACTACTCCAGTAAATTCGTTGAGCGCTATTATAATAACCGGTCCGCTTTGTATTACCGGCGCAATGGACTCGGACAACGCCATGACACTGTACACCGGATAACGCTGTCATTGCATTGCTTCGGGTCACTACATTTGCAGGATTTCCATTTGATGTGGGTATATTAGATAGATCTTTACTATAGAAATATACTACACACTCTCATCTGAGTACAGACATACAGTTCTGCAATAGCGATGATCGCAATATTTTTTTTTTATCTATTTTTTGTATATTCATTTTGTTGTTACCTGACGAAATGGACGATCAAATTGAGTTACGTTATTTAGAAATCTACACAAATATGTAATGTAAAAAAATCTGATGAGGCCAACACATTACCTTGCGCTTAAAAAATAATCTAGAAAAATATATATATTTTAAAATTAGTCCCCAAGTTTATTTCTATGCCAATTTTGTGTAATTCTTAGAGTATAGAAACTATACTACGTATATATAGGAAGTGTCGGTGGCAAACAGTGAAGCCAAGTTCTATAACCTAATCGCCTAGCGTCCGCCATTTGTTTAGGGACCAAGTTTTCATTTTTGGCATAGCTTTTCGGGTATCTTTATTTTATATTTCATTATAGACTACGTTTATTTCGATAATTCAAGCGGCTTCAAGTATATTATGACTTGAAAAGTCCTATTGGTTTATCTCAGCGGATTGAAAATAGGATTGAGTTTTTCTCAATCTTCTTTAAATTCGTGTCGACTAAAAAAGATAGTTAAATACTAGATTATGCAGACAGAGAGGGAGAGGTATATGATCTAATCAGTGGCGTACCTAGGGTGGGGCAAACAGGACAGGTGCCCTGGGCGCCAGAACCAAAGGGGCGTCGCTTGAAGCTCTTGGTATCCGTATATAACTAGGGTGCCAGAAATTGAAGTGTCAAAACTGTTGATTATTGTGCGTATTGACATTTTTCGGAACTGTTGAAGCTCTCTATCTGTTTTTTCATCGGCTACTCGACGTTGGGAAATACTCAAAAACGCTCTGCCCTTAGTTATTAAATCTGAGTCTAAAACAATATGGAGTGCAAAAGTGGAAGCTGTGAAGCCCATAAACAACTACCTGGACGGCATACTCCAAGTTCTGGAGACTATAATGGATGATGTAAATGAAACGAGTGAAACAAGAAGTGATGCTACGCAATTGTACAACCGTATGTTGACACTCATTCCTATTGATAGAGTTTAAAAAAGACTGCAAGATATAAATAGGAACTTTTATGATGCCGCCTTAGATTTGAAAGGTTTAAGAGATTATTTTCGCAATGAAAGAGAAACTTTGGTGACTGAAGCTCTGGAAATTGGACTCTCTGTCAAAACTGGGATGTCGAAACCGAAAAACGCCAACGGCGATAAATCTTCGAAAAGCCATGCGAATAATGTTGACTATTGCAGTTTCCATCGCTAGCTGTGAAGGATCTTTCAGCAAACTAAATCTGATCTTAAATTATCTGAGAGTCTCCATGGATCAAGATTGATTAAGTGATCTTTCTTTGATGAGCGTTGAAAGGGAAGAAACTGAAAAGACTGTTTTCGAGCACGTTATTAATGCCTTTACATCAGTGAAGGCAAAGAAGATGCAGATGTAAAAATCATGCAGATCAAATTCGTGGATGTGTTTGTTAGACCTCTTTGTACCTTGTACCACTCGCCGTCGCCAAATATACTTGTTTCCGCACATCGACTCTCTGAACAACGAGACTAGGGGAGATCTCCAACAACTTCAACGCGCATAAGATCACCTTAGGAGAGATAATTGGACTGACTACTTATACTCGACTGACACATAATTAACCTTAATGATGTTCCTAATATTTGATATCTAAATAAACATACACAGGGTGTTCCGCGACTCGACCGACAAACATATAACATATATTACGGGGGTCATTACGATCAAAAAATATTATATGACCTATAGGTGTACAGTGTTTCCGAAATATTGAAGGAATTAAAAAAAAAAGTTACTTAAGAATATATATGGATATTCTTCAGTAATTTCAACAATACAAATGCCACATATCTCGCTATACTAAAGCGAAAAAGAAGTAATCTTGATTTTACATTGTTGACAGGGGGGCGCAATTGCGACCCTTGCCCTGGGCACCATTTCACTTAGGTACGCCACTGGATCTAATTTCATCCTGGATATATAACCCCAAAATCTAAAAATGGGCTACTTGCGTGGTACTGAAAATCCGATATCCATCACTATATACCTAATGTTATATTGAAAAAGTATGTAAATATATAAATTTTATTTAAAAAAATATATGTGTTCTAGTAAATTACAAAAGAACATTTTCTATGACGTCATTATTTTGAAGCGGCGAAAGGGAAGCATATTTAAGAATGTAACCCGTAGATGGTGTGCGAGTGCCAGATTTAATTTAATTTTGACAGTTAATTTTTCTCTCTTTGTCTCTTGTTTATTATTTGCGTAAATTAACCTTCATATACAGCACCCCTAGAACAAACTATGAACTTCGATCTCGAATTAGACAGTTGTGTGCTACATTCAACACTGTGTTCATATACATTACCAATATTGATATTTTCTATGATACTCAGTCCAAATTTGGAAAACAAATTATGAACTATTTCTTGTCTGATCTTTAGCAATTAAATTGAGTTATTTCTATTTCTAATATTGTCACTTCATTATTTCAAAGTTTTCTTGTAACTACACTGTATTTATCCTTGTTTTTGTCAATAATCCTCTGTAATTGGGAATATCTGTTCCTGTTAAGTGATTACTAATTACTAATAATAAATAAATAAATAAAATAAAATAAAATAAAATAAAATAAAATAAAATAAAATAAAATAAAATAAAATAAAATAAAATAAAATAAAATAAAATAAAATAAAATAAAATAAAATAAAATAAAATAAAATAAAATAAAATAAAATAAAATAAAATAAAATAAAATAAAATAAAATAAAATAAAATAAAATAAAATAAAATAAAATAAAATAAAATAAAATAAAATAAAATAAAATAAAATAAAATAAAATAAAATAAAATAAAATAAAATAAAATAAAATAAAATAAAATAAAATAAAATAAAATAAAATAAAATAAAATAAAATAAAATAAAATAAAATAAAATAAAATAAAATAAAATAAAATAAAATAAAATAAAATAATTTAAAATAAAATAAAATAAAATAAAATAAAATAAAATAAAATAAAATAAATAAATTTGTGTGATTTCTGTTACTTCTATTACGTATTTCGATTTTTTAAGCAGGCTTTTGACAAACTAAAATGCTAACCTCCAACCGTCAAACAGGTGATCTGTCATGTTTAAATTACCCGCACATGCTGTTGCCATGGGGCGTACCGATGCTATGGCTCTACGGCCATTCATTGGTTTGGCGTAATTCTACGTCATACATGGCGGTAATTTAAATAATCAAATTTCACTATTTTTTTCTGGCCAATTAATGATAATTTTATCAAAGGAAAAAGTATGGGTAGTAAGTTTTTATTGTCTTTTCAAAATTATTAAATAAAAAAATTAGGTAAAATACAAATAACCAACAAATGATATGAATTTAGTAACATTGCAACATATTGCGGATGTTCGCATGCATAGTTGCATTATTTGAAGCTTCGCTGTTTATTTCGACAAAAGTCAGCCGCTTCGTAAGTCCAAGCCTGTTATTTTATATGCTTGATTTGACATTTTCAAGCGGCTTCAAATATTAATCTCGATCGTTTATTTCGAAGATTGAAAAGGGATTTACTAAATTCAAGGGCTTTACACGTCGAGATGAACGTAGTCAGTGAAACAGTTTTTTTTTTTTTCAAAACTACACACAAAATGTCATCTTGTGCCGTGTTTGCCTGTAATAATCGCACATCTCGCAAAACACAACGTCAAATTGAATATGAAAGAGAGAAGTTTATGTAAGTTCTAAAATGACATTTAAAATATGAAATATGGCTCTATTTTTAATTGTTATCGACATATTTTTACAAAATTAATTTAGTTTAGTCGCCAATAAAATTTATATTTCATATTCACTTAATTATTTGTTTTATTTGCGTAAAAAATAAAACTGTATAATATTGTTAAATATTTTATATATTTGTTGATAAAATAAACATACTTTAAATATAATTCTTTATTTTCTTTTATTTACTGTATTTTGTCTTGTTAATATGTAAATAAAAAAAGAATCATTGTTCGGAAGATATTGAACAAGTATATTTGCTTTATTAAATGAAAAGTACATACCGTGTTTTCACTTTTTTTTCCGAATATAGGCAATTCAATGTTAAAATTTTGAATTGGCGATATCTCTTTACCTATTAATTTTAGAAAAAAAGTGTAATGAAGAAAAATGTTCAAAACTGAAAAGTGTATCAATTGAGTAGGTTTGTTCAATTGTTTCTTTATGTACGAGTTAGAAGCTAAAGAAAGTACACAATTCAAGACAATTATCAAAGCACCATGAAAAATTAAAAAATACTTTGTTCTGACATATCTGATAGATTTGACATTTCTTTTGATTTTATTATTTTTGGAATAATAGGAAGACAATCTAGAAATAAAAATAATCACAATTTCTAATAATAATAATAATAATAATAATAATAATAATAATAATAATAATAATAATAATTTGTAATAATAATAACAATAATAATAATAATAATAATAAAATGAAATGACATTTCAAACATAAATTATAGTTTTATTTTTCTTTCAATTTAAAGAGATATGCCTTGTTCGATTTAAGCCATTCAGTATTGCGGAGCATAGGGAATAGTTTTGACCTCTCTGATTGGCTGAAATTAAAGACAAGTTTACCCAATGTAATTCCGGCTACTTCAGATTTGCGTTGTTGCCAGTGCCATCTACTGAATGGCTTAAATGGAACAGAGCATAGAAGATATGCGCAATGGGGATCTGCGCATAGTAAGAACAATTGAAATCTATGACGTTTGTTTGTAAAATAATTACACGTAAAATGTGAGAAAAATCTTTGACAACTTTAAAAAACCTTCCCGAAAGAAGTTACAAAAGCTTTTATTGGATCTACAATGTATAACGATGTAAATTTTCAACGAGAATACATGTATTTTAATCACTGCAATATTTTTGACGTTTCGTTTGATAGCCCAACTGGCAGTTGTTCGCGCCATTTTCTTACTATTTGTAGCGATAGAAAGAGATAGCCGTTAAATTGAAAAGGTCCATTGCCTTAAATTGTGTATTTTCTTTTGCTTCTCGTAGAAGAAATAAAAATCAACAAACTTGATACTCATCGTGCGCTTTTTCATTCTGAATATTTTTGTTCATTACACTTTTTTCTAAAATTGATAGGTAAAGAGATATCGCCAAATTAAAATTTTAACATTGAATTTCCTATGTTCGGAAAACAAAGTAGACACCCGGTATAATGTTTGAATTATTATAAGACAGTCTTTACTAATATGAAACAGTTATTCCCACGTTTAAATACAAATAGAAGAGACTTGTAATCATATATTAACTTCCTCAATATTTCTAATCATTTTATCCCCCTATAAATGTACACACAGAGCAAACAAAAATATTAATATTGCCTCCCTAGATTTCAATTACTTCTTCTAGGGATGAAACAACCTCCTATCACATCCCCTCGATAAATTCATATCAAGGCTAATTTGATTTGCACGCCTTCTATGCCAGAATCAATTTTGAAGTGTATGTAGTTTAGTTCCGAAGAATATTCCACACGATTTATAGAGCAAATACACGAAGAAAGAAAGCTGTAGTTCTTTTGGTATAAGGAGTTATTAGTTTTTGATAAGATCTTTAAGATTTTTACGATATTAGTAGCGGTATTGCGTGTAGGGCGGAATATTTGTTTTCATTTGGATAATTAATATTAATTGTTCTTTTTGGACGGGATGTGGAATCAAAAAGTTCAAATCAAACTTTGTTATTAACTTATTGGTTGTACATACAAAGTTTCATTTTTAATATGCATTATTTATAAATTGTTATAACTTAATCATAAGAAACAGGGACCCGAACCGTAACGAAACCGTAACCGAAAACCGCACCGATATTTGACTTTTTATGAAACCGTAACCGAAAACCGAAACCTATATTTTATTTCTTCAAATATGGAAACCGAAAACCGATACGATAAAAAATAAGTTCGTTCTGTAACCGAAAACATAACCGAACCAAAATAATATCGGTACTAAAACCGTAAATTTAAAATTAGGGATTTTTTATTAACCCACATTTTTTCGTAGAAATACTTTGCATACCTTCGAGTTCATAAAAAAGTAATTTCTTATTTAAAAAAAAATTAAGGCATTTTATTCCATTTTTTAGTTATTTTTTGCAATTATAATAAAAAAATTACTCATTTGTTGACATTTTTCATTCAATCACCCATTTAGTTTACGTATTACTATTGGATTGGAATTATTATTATAACTTAAAATTAAAATATTAATAGTTTACGAAACGTATTTAATTTTTGTTGCAAAAATAAACTTAAGAACTAATTACTTACAGATTCTTTTCGAATTTTGAATTCCGAACAAGCCGAATATATCTATTAGTACTAGTTGTTAGTAAAACGTGGAATTAAAATGTTATTACATTACGAAATAGGTACTAAATGTATTTCATATTGCAAAAAATAAAAACAAAGCTAATTTTTCATTTAAACCGAAACCGAAAAGAACCGAAACCGTAACGAAAACGAAATTTATTTGTTTTTTTAACCGAAACGAAAACCGATATAATATTTGCAAAAAAACCGTAACCGATAACCGAAACCGAATTTTTATTAATGTAAAAACCGTTAATCGTAACCAAACCCCAAAATTTTTCGGTTCCAGTCCCTGGAAACCATTGATTATTTCAGCTCTCAGGGAGTATATAATTATTAATGCATAGGATTGAAAAAAATATGATTACACTGTATAATTATTTTTTACTGTTTAAAAATTTATGATAAAAGTAGGAAATACATAATTATATTCTTTTTGTTCAATTACTTCTTTATTCTTGTTACAGCAGATGTCAGTACTGTCGATAACCACATGTTTGCTATTTGTTATTAGTAAAATGACTGCATCCGTTTATTCCACGTTAATTTTTGTGAATTTTTTGTTGTGTTTCGCGAACTTTATGTGTGTGTTACTGCTAATATATGTTTAAATATTATTTATCTAATAAACATTAGTTATTTATAACAAAAGATATTTGTTTCAGTGTTCAAAGTGCGTGAACTTAACCTCCAAGGTGTATGGGACATCAGCTGACTGAAAAAGGTAGGTGAATCAAAATCTTGATACCCGCATTCATTTAACATATTTTGCATCTAATTCAATGTAAACATGATAGATGCTATGAAGTACTGTTATATTAAATACTTATCTCGTTTAAATAATAGGATCTTTGCTGTTTAAAATACGTTTAATTCTTGACTGGATACAGCTGGTTTTTATTAAACGTTTCACAAATATCAACAAATACAACAATAAATAATTACTTAGGTTTTCACGGCCGAGGTCTATGAAAGGCTGATTCTTATTCTTATTTTTTCATTTAATAACTAGCATTTAAAATGAAACATTCGGCAATAACCTTACACTAATTTTTACAACACATAGACATATATAAGCTGAATATCCTTTTATGTAAATGCAATAATAAATACTGAATGCATTTCTACATACATTCATTTTTATAAATACAGAGTGAGTCTAGGAAGATACCACCCCCTTTAACTTTTTTTATTATAAGTAATAGGAAAAAATTGCTCATATAAAAGTAGGTAGTATTATTTTAAATATGGCAGATGTAGATATATTTTATAAAGTCAAGTTTACAAGATATGACTATCAACTTTTATTTTTTAAATAGCAACCAACCTATAATTGTTTTACCAAAATATAACCCGACATTTTTTTTTTTTTCATTTCAACGATATAATAAATATGAAAATATTCGAAAAATATAAGAATTGAATAATATCAGACATTATTTTTATTCAAATAAAAAACACGTTAAACAAGTAACAATTAAATGTTTATTTTATTTTGTTTTTTCCCATTGTTATATTTTCTTTATTTTCCTATAGCCATCTAGAATATTTAAATACAAATAATTTCTGATATTTTTTAATTCTTAATTTTCACGATTTTTTATACATATGTACATACACACACATAAAATCACGCATTTCCCACTTAGTGGGTTAGCACAAACCCAAAACAAAAACAATATCAACCACAAAATTAATCACTCTCTCTTTCAACAATATTCTTACTAACCTGACATCGTACAACAAATATTCTTCACTCTTAACATATTAAAGTGATCGATTTTCGGTAGCGAAATACCCTAACCGGACCACAATAATACATAGTTACGAAACAATCAACCTTCGCCACACATTGCTGTCTAAGCACACTTCTTTCGCCTCGGCCACATTCATAATCGCATTCATACAGGCTCTTCTTCTCTTTCCACTCGGAAACTTTCTCTGTTTTACCACCTTATCAATTACATCCATTCACTTACACACTGGACGGCCACGCAATCGAACACCCTCAATTTCAACAAGATATATACGCTTTACAAGCCGTTCACTCTTCATTCTGTCCACATGACCAAACCATCTGAACTGGCTCATTCCTACTTTCTTAACAACATACTTCCTAACCATACATTCTTTATAAACCATATTTTCATATTTTTGATATATAAACTTTATAGCTATATTTTTTTATTCTAATTTCTTGTTAATATTTTGTAACAGATTAGAAATAGCTTGAAATAAAATAAATTAATAGAAATAGAATAAATTTAATAATTAATTTATGGATCTCAAATATTACAAATTTACATATACACTATTATTCACGAAAAGCAACATTTTGTATTAGAAAGAGAAAGATTATTTGACCTATGTCTATTTAATTTATGTAGTGTGACAGATATACGTAAATAGTGGCATTACTTTCTAATACACTATAATTAATAATGACATATGTCGTAGAATTACAGATAGCTAATTATCTACTACACTGCCCTCTGTGCTAATATTTACCCAGTGGCGTTGACTTTTAAATCAAATTATTATTCCTTGGTTTATAAGTTAAGTCTATGTTTTTGTATTTTGCAAAAATATAAGTGAAGAACATAAATCTTTCAGAAAGGCATTATTAAGAAAGAAATATTATTTTCAAATGAATTATTCTTATTTTTTCAGTTAAAATGTGTCCATAAATATTTCATGTTGCACGCCTATGCAAACGAAATGCAATGAACTTATCTGCAAGTAATATTATATCAGACGGCTCACAAATGACCTTGAATAGTGAATAATAGTTTATTTAGAGTTATTTGATGCAGAAATATTTTATCTTCTTTCTTTTGATACTACAACCATTGTTATCAGTTGAAACGGGGTGCAATAGTATGAGAAAAACGATTTTCCCATGTTAACGGGCTATGTTTGGGTTTCGAGCATTCACCCGGTATACTATTCTTAGCATGTTCGTCAGTCAATTTTAAATCCAGTATCGTTTTGAGTGAAGCCATACATAAGTAGATATATTAAAACAATGATTTGTATAATCGGCGACTACATAAAAAGGTTTCCACAGCATTCACGAAAGATGACTAGCCAAGGTCATTTGTTCGCAGCTTAGCAACATTTTGTATTAGAAAGAGAAAAATTATTTGACGTATGTCTGTCGAATCCATAATATGTAATTATACATTTCATAAAATGGACATCCACTTCATGAACTAAAATCCCATTCATTTCATGTAACTATTTACTTACTTTTTAAAAAATACCAACAATAACATTACCTAACGCACAGAACTCATTAACAATAACCTCCCCGAGTTTTCCTAAATTGAGTTCTGTGCGTTAGGAGACGTTATTGTTGGAATTTCTTGTTCAGGTGGCAGACAACTTTGACATTACACTATAAGTAGCCGCTTCATGATGTGAATGTCCTTTTCATGAAATAGATGTCCATTTCATGAAATGTACAATTGCATCTTATGGATTCGACATATCTATTTAATTTATGTAATGTGACAGATATAGGTAAATGATACCATTACTTTCTAATACACCAAAAATAGCAGTGACGTATCTCGTAGTACTACACTGCCCTCTGTACTAAAATTTTTGTTTTATGCAAAAGCATTATTTAAAAAAAACAAATTTTTGAAATACAGTGCATTTTTACCTTCCGTCACATTTAGGTAAGGAAGGTATTGTCTTTGGTCAAAAAATTCGATGATGAGTTTTTAATCAATAAGCACGTTTTAGGGTCCCTAGAATACGAATTTACTATTTTTACGATGATGTCTGTATGTGTGTGTGTGTGTGTGTGGATGTGTGTGTGTGTGTGTGTGTGTGTGTGTGTGTGTGTGTGTGTGTGGATGTGTGTGTGTGTGTGTGTGTGTGTGTGTGTGTGTGTGTGTGTGTGTGTGTGTGTGTGTAACAAAATTTTCGTCTGCGATAACTCTAATACTACAGTTACAAAAATTATAATTTTTTCGTATACTTCTTCGTTACATCCATATGAAGAGCTGATTAGATTTTAGTTACAATTGGTCAACCGGAAGTATCATCATTTGAAGATTTTGACAGTTTTTCTTGAAAAAACTATGTTAAATATAATTTTTTCACATTTCATGTTATTATAAATATTAAAGAATATTTTATTCTCTATACGATTTGACTGCATTTTATACTTAATATTAAATGGATATAGAGTTAAAAAATTATAAAGAAATTAAATTTCATAAAGTAGCCATAGCTTAAACAGCTACTATATTAAGAAAATTCTGATTGAAAGATGTCAGTGTCAAGTGAAATTGACATAGTGTGTTTGTCTTATCTTTTGCTTTGTGTATGGAATTTGTATAAAATACATACAACTGCTTTAAGGTAATGTACAAGAAATAATAATAATAATAATAATAATAATAATAATAATAATAATTATAATAATAATAAATCTTTTATTTCTGCAGATACATTACACTGTATATAGAAAACGTCACAAAATAATAATTTTCTGTATGAAATTTGCATAAAATAGATGCAACTGCCGGAAGGTAATGTACAAGAAATAGAATATTTAATTTAGCAAGGAACTTTCCGTATGAAATTTGTACGAAATACATAGAACTGACGGAAGGTAATGTGCTGGCCACATCAGATTTTTTTTCAATTAAAATATGTCCATAAATATTTCGCGTTGCGCGCCTATGGGTTCAAAATGTAATGAAGTTATCTGCAAGTAATATAATATCAGACGGCTCATAAATAACTTTGAATAATCATCTTTCGTTAATAATACTATGAACATGTACAAGTGCCTTCTGATAATGTTAATGGCATCTTTTAAAATTTAACTTTACTCCTAAATTTCTATATCGATTCATAGTTTCCTTTGAGTTTACAGTATCCAAAACTAATTATCTGTTAATTGTTTGCTGTTTGGATAATATCTCGACCATTTCCATGTATGGAACAGCGATCTATATGCATATAAGACCCATGTTTGTTATGTACACTTGCTTTATATATTAATGAGTATAATTTAGCAGTGTATTAAGAGCCGGACAGTAGTGTCTGTGTTGAAATATTTACGGCTATTTAGCCCGGGGTAATAACTTAAGTAAAGCCCGAGCCGCGGCTGTAGTGTCACACTCACGCTCAGAGCGTGATGCGTGGTGCGTGACGTTGAGGCG
Organism: Harpalus rubripes; assembly: GCA_963082715.1. NCBI lineage: Eukaryota > Metazoa > Arthropoda > Insecta > Coleoptera > Carabidae > Harpalus > Harpalus rubripes. The sequence continues at coordinate 23,321,008 of OY720464.1, forward strand.
CTCACGCGCACGCTAATGACTATTAATATTTGAGAAAGACTGGACCGGGAAGCGTTCCGCTCCGAATACGACCTGAAGCAGAGGAGTATTACAGAGGTGATCTTTTCTGTGGACCGCGGAGTCATTTAGTTAATGTCTCCGAGCATTTGTGTAATTAAGTTTTGTTTTGTACCAACGCCTCCTTTTTATATTTTCACCTAATACGATTAATCAGGAGAGTATTTTTACTGCCTCCAGTGTTTACAACGTAAATTGTAATCATTTCTTTCGCTCTTCATTAAAATATACATTTTATATTTGCTTTTATTTGATGACACCACAAAAAAAGCCCAGTAGATGTTCTGTTACTCAGCAATTAAAGATATAGATAATAGTTATTGGTGTATCTAGATTGGAAAATAATGCTACTCAACTTCTTTCTTAATCGACAAGGACGCTTTTCGCTCGTGATATACACCGCACGTACATAATATTTTTTCTTCATTTCAGAGTTAAATGTCACATTCTATCATTCATATTGATGTTAGAAGGAGCTACATTCTTAAACGATTTTTGAAAACATTTTGATATAGGCGTGACTGCAATAATTACACTAAATATCTAGGCGACAGAATAAGGCTTGATTTACATTAGCGGTACAATAACGGTACGATACTTTTTGGTCCAATGTATTTTAATGGACCCATTTACATCTACGTTCTCAGTACGATGACGGCCCAGTGATATTTACTGATTTACATTAGCGATACGACCAGGGTATAGTATAGTTTTGTTTATTGAAAAAATATTGTATATCATAGTAACAGCGTAGCATTTCCATGCAAGGGGGAGTGGAAGTTTGCGTTTGAAGAGTACGTGCACTTCAAGTTGACGTTCATGTCAAAATCAGCCGAGTAAAAGTAAACATATGCTAGTAGGTGATTGACAACTTTTTGACTTTTTCGTATTTGTCTTTTAGTTAAACCAAAATATATTCAAAATGAGCTAGAAATGAGAAATAATTATACATATACATTTATCGAACAAAAGTTCTCTGCTTATAACAAAAACGTGAAATATACACTACAGATTATTACAGAAAGTACATAAAAAATAGTATCGTTTTGTAAAATGTTCTGGATTTTCTTCTTCTTCTTTGACAAGAGTAAGGACAGTTATAGCCACGGTTATAGCCAAGTCGGTATTTGAGAAATTTTTAAACATTACACGATATTTTCTACTTTTGATAGAAACATGACATATGCACTACAAACTGCTATAATACATAACAGGCAAAACTATACTGTCATGGTATTTTATTAGGTTCGTAAATGCCTCGTGTAATTGCCTTACCGTCATTGTACCGTTATTGTACCGGCACCGTATCGTTATTGTACCGCTAATGTAAATCAAACCTAAAAAGCACAAATCACTGTCACCAACTAAACAAGTCTACCAAAAATATCACTTAACGGAAATTGTGAAATATTTTTATAAAAACAATAATATAAATGAAAGCCTCAACAGAGAAAATAGCAAGGAAAATAGTATAAAACATACGTTACAGAAGGCAATTCAAACACTCGTTTATTTACCCACCCGCCGCTGCGCGCTCGTGACTTATGTTTTAATTTAATATACTATTCTACGTCCGTTCAAAAATTACTTTAAAAAAGATTTTTTAATCTTACTTTCATTATTTTATTTGTCAGTTGTGTTGTTTTAGACAATCTCCAAGATATTTTTATGTGATACTTTATCAAAAAATATTATCTGCATCGTTTTGTGAACTGAAAAACGGACATAGAAAAATAAAATATATCAACACGGCAAATGATTTTGTTAGTATATTTGGATAAAAAAGCTATATTTTTAAATACTAAAACAACCAAATTCTAATTCTACGAGTAAAGGAACTAGCATCCAAATGAACCAATCTCATATGTTAAAACACATTGTAATTATAAGCAATGGAGACTTGATAACTTAAATCAGAACATTTGTAGTCAACACTTATTTTTTGTGTTTTGACTTACAAACCCTTGCCTACTCTACTCTAGCTTTGCTTTCTCCTTTTGACTCTATCTTCTGTTTTCTGTTACCTTTCTCTCGCTCTTAAAGTTTTTAGAATTTTTGTTACATCAGCGTACTCTCTTCGTGGTCTACCTTTTTGTTTTATTGCTGCTGGTGTCCATTTAAAAATATTTTAGCGTTTCTTTTCTCCTGCATTCTAGCTCTGTGTCCCAAGAATCTTATTCATTAACAGTTAAATTGTAGAATGTATATAGCGTTACCTATTTATCCAAAAATAGCTTATATCCTCCGGTCAATTTTATATTTGACGTTAAAGCAAACATAACCTAACTTTTAGATAAAGACAGATACAACGTTTTAGTTACATTTATTGTGCAGAACTGTATGTAGAAGTTTCAAGACTGTATGCAGTATATGTATTTAATTGTTGACTTTCTAATTCGCCTTTCATATTCCTTGTTTGACAGATAAAATAACGTGTACGGTGCGTGAAAACATTTTAGGTAGTCAGCGCAGCTTATTTCCGTATAAACTAACTTGACGTACAACTCAGAAAATAGAGTTATTGCAGCTTCAATGCATAAATAACGTGCACGTTAAAGTCACGTGACAGCCCCAATGCGCATGCGTACTAATAAGGTTCACATTAAATGAATAAGAGCTCTGTTCGTTGACATGCACTGTGTTACACTAGTGTTAACTTTTTTACACTAGCGTGTTCTTTGACAAATCGGGCAGTTTCGTGCAACGTGTTCGTTGACACCCATTTCAGAACTGGGACTAACTTACTTGCACTGACTCCCGAGGTAGAGTAAATAGTGCAGAGTGCTGTAGTGGGGATGAAATATGTTAAATGCTCATATTTACAGGGAAATAACCTGAAAACTAGTGTTGTTTATTAATTTAATACTTGATATGGACATGGAAAATATAGTATTATACAGACGAAAGAAAAAAGAATATTATGCAAGAAAATTTGAACTGCAAGAAGAAAAATTAAAGGCTTGTGAGAAACGTACTGAAGTAATAAATTAATACATTACTGAGAGAGTTAATAGATATTTTATCTAAAAAATATTAGTGTACCTATATATATTTGAATATGTCAGAATGACTTATTTACTTTTTTATATATGATGCAGGTATTAAAGACTGATAATATTTTTAAGAAATTATATTTTATTCTTGTTGTTCTTTTGTTTGTAAACAGAATGTGATTGTTTTTATTTTTTACAAATATACAAATTAATGGTCAATATTTTGTTGCAACAATCTGCAAATCTCATGACAAAGCATGAACTGCCCTACACTTTTTTGTTTTTTGATACCGAAGTACCAGTGTACACTGGTGCTAACTACACTATTCCACACTGCACTGACACGATTTTCAACGAACAGAGCTAAGGTGATACGATGTGTGCGATGGAATAGCGAGCGTTTAACGTCACTTGTTAACTTAAATACACTAATTAAATGCAGTAAATATTGAAATTGAAAGTCCCTTTATATTTAAAATAAGGTGTTTTCTACATAACGTAACATTTCATCTTAGAAGTTGTAATAACTTCCTACATTTCAACGGTACGGTATTACCAGTTATTTGAATCACGATTTGAAACAAAATAAATAAATATATCATCACGGCTTGTTACCCATTGCTGGGTGTGCCAATGTGCTTTGTATACATAGATATCGGTAAAGATGAAATATTTGCCCCGTGCGGGCGCTTACCAGGCGTCACCTCACGGGCACTCATTGCTGGCGTGGAGAGTGCACCACAGGGGTCAATTTTGTGCCATTTAAAATTGAAAATATTTGGCGTCGGTCGGGATCGAATCCGGTTCCCCAGATTCGCGACCTGACACTCAGGCACAAAACAAAATAAGCTTCGCAATTTTTTTTTAACATAATGGTACAACATCCAATTGTACGTCACGTAACGTTATACGTAATTAAGGTTCGTAAACTGCCTATGCCTAACATGACGTTCACGTTATCTGGATGACGTTATGTGAAAACTCTTTAATTTAGTCTACGAGTACAATCAAATTGTAGAAAGTTTCACACAAAGGAATTAACACTGAAAATTGCTTGTTCTTGCTATATGTTGTATGTAATTAAGTACGTATATTATTAAAGTTCTCCCAAATTATGTAATGTTTCTTTAAGCCACATAAATGTCTTTACGGAATGAATAATCTCCCCGATGATACTGTTAACTTTGGAAGTGTCCTAGTTGAGAGAAACAAATGTACTGTTCTTTCAGTTATTCAGGAGTGTATATAATCCCGCTTATCTAAAAGCTGGGATATATTTCACGGCGTCATCGCCGCGCAACGCATGACGCATGACACGTGACATGCGACACACGTGTGACATGACGCGTTCGTCGTCTTTATAGACACATCAAGCATCAAGTGCTTCTCACTGTATGCGCAGCCAAAATGTAAAAGATTTTCTTTTAGCTGCCGTGAAAGCTCGCTACGAGTGTAAGGATTTTTTGGCTGAATTTAAATTCTGAAGAGTTTTGGTTTATAAAGAGATTTCGTGGTGTATGTTCGTGTCAAAATGTCAAAATTGCGAGAGATCAAAGGGATTTCTCTGGGTTATTTATTATAGAATGAGTTGTTAACGACACTCTACGTTCATACGTTTTCACTCATTTCCAAACGGAATTATACACATCACAGAATTTGAGTATTTATTCAGTGTTTTATACTCTGGTCTTAACTTTGTAATTAATATGTAATTATGTTGCTTTTCTCGAACGCAAAATACAGAAACAAATATTTATATGTTTAGTACTTAGGCATATTATCGTTGTCATCACAGCTTAAACTCAATACCCGGTCAGGTGTAGAAGAAGCAACTGTGAATCAAAAATAGACATGAATTGTCTTTGGAGGAAGTAGAAACTAAATTATGATTTACAAATACAACAGTTTTATAAGACTAACATCTGTCACTTATATTTCTCTAAGTTTTACATTTTGTTCCTAAATTTATATAAATTTATAATTCATATAAAACTGTTAAAAAAATAATAAGTATGGAAATTTAATTTTAACATTGGTTACTCTTATAAAACTTTTGTATAAAACTTAAAGCTACGGTATATTCAAGTTATATAATGGCGGTAACAGTAACGTTCATACTCTAAAACAGCTAATGGAAAACAGTTACGAACACAACTTGGCTGTACACTGTCTTTTCATAGACTTTAAGCAAGCTTATGATACAATTATTCATGATAAATTATACAATGTCCTTCAATATTTTGACATCTCAGAGAAACTAATAAAATTGATTAAAATGACGCATATGAAATCAACATGTAAAGTAGTAGTGGACGGCGCAGTATCGAACAGTTTCAGAATAAATAAAGGCCTAAGACAAGGCGATCCTCTGTCACCAATATTGTTCAATTTGGTATTAGAATGGGTAATTAGGGAATGCGGTTTACATACAAAAGGATCAATATACCATCACAGACATCAAATATTAGCCTATGCAGATGACATTGCAATAATAACTAGAAATAAAAGAGAAGTGGAACTTGTAGTCAAAAAGATCATCACTAAAGCTGAAGATGTTGGGTTAAGAGTGAATGAAAGGAAAACTAAATACATGGTTTTGAGAGGAGGTCACCTAGAGGGAAGAAAATATCTGACAATTAGGACAGAGGAAGGAATGACGCTTAATTTTGAAGAAGTTGAAAAGTTTACATATTTGGGGGTTACCGTATCAAATAATGGTAAAGAAGATGAAGAGGTGCTAGAGAGGTTGGCGAAGGGATCTAGAAGTGTAGGCTCTCTTTTAAAGGTGTTAAGAAATAAAAATGTATCGAGAGGGGTAAAAATTAAAGTCTACAAATCGATTATTAGACCAACAGTGATATACGGATGTGAAATGTGGACGCTAAACAAACTAAACCAAAAAAAATTAGAAGTGTGGGAAAGGAAAGTTCTCAGGAAAATTTTCGGTGGTAAAAAGTTCGGGGAAATATGGATACGAAGGACAAATGAGGAAATCATGAACTTGTTCGGTAAACCGGGTATAGTGGAAACAGTGAAAGCGCAAAGACTAAGATGGTTCGGTCATATAGTGAGAATGCCAGAGGACAGGACAGTTAAAATAGTCACCGAGAGAGGCATAACAACAGGAAGAAACAGGGGAAGACCAAGAGAGAGGTGGAAGGATGCGATACTGAAAGACATAGAAATTTTAAAAATCAAGAACTGGAGAACAAGAGCAATGGACAGAGTGCAATGGCGAAATATCGTCAATAAAGCCATGGGCCTTCATGGCCTGTAGTGCTATTTATATATTATATATATAAAAGTAACGTTTCTATTACCTATTTATAAAACGTTACGAATAAATCACCAAATGAAACGTTACAAACCACTAATATAACTTCGAAACCAGTGGTAATACTACATAACTTTTAAATAACTTTATATGTTTAAGTTTAAGTAACATTTATATAACAATTATAAAACTAAAAATTTGAAATTTGGTGACTATAAGCTCCGAAAATGTTAGTTGGGTTGTTACCCATTTCTGGATATGCCAATCTGCTTTTATTCTCACAAATTGGTAACCGACGAGGTAGCTTTCTAGGTCACCTTGTTTACTGGCTTTCTAATCACTTTTTAGTTAGTTGAAAATCATCTTCATCATTATGTAAATTCTATCCTTCAACATCAACAGGTCTCAACGAAAATGTCTCCAAGCTAATCTGTCCTGCGCGTCCGTTAACATTTTCTTTCCCCCAATTAGCTTTCCCCTTTCATTCAAAAAATTCTTCTTTCTTCTCCTATTTTTCTCAACATCTCCTCATTTCTGACTCTTTCCTTCCAACTAATCTTCTCCAACCGTCGCCACAACCACATCTCAAAACTTTCTAAGTACTTTTTCTCCTTGTTTCGCATGGTCCACCTTTCGCAGCCATGCCGCACTATACTCCAAATTAGACATTTTGCAATTCTGTTTCGTAATTCAATAATAATGCATCTGGCTGTTAGTAAGTCTTGTTTTTTAGTGTATGCTGCCTTTCTCTGTCCAATTCTGCTTATAATTTCTTCCTTGCAGTTTCCATTTCAATTTATCATGCTTCCCAAATATTTGAATGAACTTACTTGACTTGCTCTATTCTCTCTCCGTTTTTAACAAATTTATGGGTGGACCAATCAACTTCCATTCGTAGGATTCGGTAACAGCTGAGGCCGCTTACCAAATCATTGGTAATCGTAGATTTCGGTAATGACGGTATGTGGTCCGTAAAGGGTTCTATCGACGTCACCTCACATCTGTGCTGTTTTGAAAATGTTACGTGTCCATGTGTACTTTGTTATTTTTGTGTCTCTTTTCTTTATTGTGTCTGTGTTTCAACAACCGTTCTCTGCGATTACTCCTGCCATTTTGTTGTGAACCGATTGGCCAGTTAGGTTAGGGCCGTTGTATGTACCCGCGGGAAATATAATCGTCGGTGTCCGCGCTTCTACTCTGTTCTTTCCTCTTTCTATCTCCCTTTTCTCGCTCTTTACCTCTCGCTAAGAGAGGTATTGAATTCATGCTAAAAATCGCATATCCAGATTTTAGTGAATAAGCACGTTTTAAGGTCCCTAGAATCCAATTATGGGGGGGTGGCGGTGGGGGTGGTCGTGGGGGTGTGGGTGTGTGTGTACGTGTGTGTGTGTGTGTGTGCGTGCGTGCGTGCGTGTGTGTATGTTGGATCCACGATTTCTCAAATACTATAAGACTTAAGACATTTTTAAATACGGATTCCTCAATCTAACAATAATGGGAAGAGTTTATTAAGTAGTAGTTACAAGAAAAAAATCATCTAAATATTATTTATCGAAAATTTATGTAAATACTTATATTAAAAAACGTTAAATTCTTTATTCGATAAATATAAATTCATTATTATATCTTCTTCATTCACAGCTACTTCTTAAATGCATAACGTTAATACATAATGCTAATAGATAATGCGTAACGAAGTTTGTTATATGGCAACGCACAAGATCATTCACAGCTAGTTTTAATTTTAACGCATAATGCATAAACACAATGCATAGCAACAAATGTTTGCAAACTCCAAACTTTTATGCATTACGCATTATGCATTAAGTAAACTTGTGACAGCTGTCAAAATAAATTTGCGAGAAATCTTAAAATCTTCAATTTCGAAGAAAACAAATCTAGTGCTATATTTGTAATACCATGTGCTAAAAAAAAATTAAACAAGGGAATACGCTTCAGCAATCCTTTCCTGCCATGATAAACTTCAATTTTGACAGGTAATTTGAATAAATACAGATGTCAGCTATCAATTAAATTTTGTTGAAAAAAATGCTATTTTTCTTAACTTTACGCATTAGCACTATATATTAAAGTTATGACTTATGCATTATTATTACGCATTAAAAAATCTGATGTGGCCAGCACATAACCTCTCGCCAGATATTTTACCTGGTTGTACGCATAAAACGAAAAATATTTTTAAATACTAATACATATATTCATGTCTCACTACAAAATAGTTATTTTAATATAAATTATGTACAGTACATACATTTTCTTTATATTCAATATCCTAAATTATTTTTTCTACTTTTCTTTTTCTTTTATTCGTCATTTTTTCGCAAATTCCTTTTATATTCTTTTTTAGATATATTCTTTTGCGTTGTTGACTTTTTATTTATTTTCATAATCTTCATAATGATGTACAAATATTTTTGACAGTAACATTTATGTGTGAATTGCAAACATTTGAATATCTTGCCTTGAAGTAGTTTGATTTATAAGAATTTTTACATCAAATTATTTTATATGCATTTCTTTATCTCTAAATCTATAGAAGATATAATTATGAATTTATATTTATCGAATAAAGAATTTAACGTTCTTTAATATACGTATTTACATAAATTTTCGATGAATAATATTTAGATGATTTTTTTCTTGTAACTACTAGTTCCGGTTGTCCAATTGTTACCAAAACTGACTCGACTCTTCCACACACACACACACACACACACACACACACACACACACACACACACACACACACACACACACACACACACACACACACACACGCACACACACACGCACGCACACGCACGCGCACGCACGCACGCACACGCACGCACGCACACAGACACACATACGGAAGCACGCGCACGCACACACACACACACACGTGCTTATTCACTAAAATCTGAATTTGCATGAATCCAATACCTCTCTTAGCGAGAGGTAAAAAGTAGTTGTGAATGTAGCTTTTCTGTGCAATTTATTAAAAATGTGTGCACCCAACTGAATAAACGAACGGTTATAAGTATGTATACACAATTTATAAAAGGGAAATTAAATGTTTTGGCGGCATTTTCAAAATCAATCAAAATTAAAAATAACTTTCTGGGTGTGCTTTTATTCGCAGAAATAATATTTGTAAGAGCATAATTGGGATCAGTTTGCTGTCGGTCAGATTCGATCTCGGGCCATCAAAACAAGAACAGATCATATAGCGAGCTCAATTTATTTTTGTTCGTTAATTCAAATGAAGTGCTTATTTTGTTTTTATTTGGAATATTTGCCGAGCGCAGAGTCGGTTATGGAGACATTGGCATTTATGTGTATGAGAGGGTGAATATCGTAGTAGCGGGTACAATAACATTAACATTTCTAATTTTATATGAAATAAAGTTGAAATATCTGGTAGAAACGGTTCCGTATTCAGGTCAAACACAGGCAATAAAACTTTGGCGGAGTGAATAAATATTAGTTGTCATATTTAAAAGAATCGCGGGGCGATCTGTTCCGGAAATCCAGAATCCAGCGTTGGATCCCTAGTAGTGAAATTGTTCCTCTCGGTCGTCATTTCCAATCCCATTGCATAATTTTTCCATTTTGGAATGGAAGTTATCATCGGCCGACAGGCGAGAAGCCCAGCGATGAACGACACAACAAAACGTGGAGCCGCATTATACTCGTGTTCGATCTCCGGCGGTAAGACAGATTTCCGCATTTACAATACCAGGACTCAATATCTGTCACCACCAGAGTTGAGCTACAACTTCTGATCTCGATGAAATCGACTCAAAGAATATCTCACACGCGAAAAAGCGAATCTGCTTTTCAGATCAGTTGTAATTACAATGAAAAGTGAGAAGGATATTACATTCTATAAAATCTATTACAATATTTTCATGATTAAGCAACAGAAAGATTTTAATCAAAATCATTTTTGAGTGTCCCAATATGCTTTTATTCGGATTTTAGTAATCTGATCTTTCGTGGTATCATGTAAAAGTGAAAACAGTATTGCGACTAACGAGCGCAAATGTAATCACGTAAATAGGGTCCTATACCATTTTTTCTTTAATTTTTTTTCTGTAGGGACAGAATGAAATAAGAATTTTAGTGCAAACGCTACTTAAAAATTTTACGTAATAAGCGAGATATGAATTTTTAAAGTTAAGAATTTCTTGCGTGGCGTAGCTGGTACTTCCAGTGGTGTTAGTTAGAGAGAACAGATTTTTTACATGTTTGCATAGCTGAAATATTTTTATATAAAAACTTATACGTTATATTCACGAAGAAATTATTATTTAACATAAATAATAAGCATTTTTTTCTTAATAAATTATAATACATTGAAACAGTTTGACATTATTATGACACAGAGTACGACGGCGGATGGCGCTAGTGTTTGTTTGTTTGTTTTGATTAGTTAACATTATTATTAATTTAATTAATACGTATTACAAATTTATTTAATTATAAATACATTATTATTGTTAATATTACTAGATATTATAATTAAACAAATTCATGAAACATGAAATTGTAAATTCTTTGATAGGTTATACAACAACGTGACAGTTCATAATCTTTCAAAGGTGACCGCAGCAGACGCGCGAATCTCGTTTTTAAAATCAAGCGACCAATCAAATTCTTAGGACCTACCGCGTCATACCTAATTAGTAATCAACTTTAATCGCTTGTAGTTTGCGACCTAATCAATATTGAAACAAATTTTTTTCACTAATACTCATTAATTGATGTATATTTTCGTTTTCTTATTTAAGATAGTTAAAATTTGACTATGGTATAGTACCCTATTGTGCAATCCAAAATGGATATAGTTTTTAGAAACAAATATATTCACTTTATGGATATAACCAAAAATGAAAAAGAAGCGAGTAAATAATTTTATTCACAATCATTTTCCAAGAGGTTGGAAAGTATAGCGTATGTGCTGGGGTTGGAAAGTTGACGCTTTCCAACCACAGCTAGCTGGGTATTTACATACAAACAAAGCTTCTTTACAATTTATATGATCAAAAATGGAATAAAATTGTAAATAATACAAGTAATCAATGGAATGAAATCAATATTTAAGGTTAGAATTCAAACTGACAGTTCATGTGTTATTTTAGTAAAACTGGTATTTTTATTTATATCCCTATCATTTGTAAATTAGCTGCTTAAATTATGAAATACAAACATTTTTACCTTTTTTATGTGAAGAAATGAATAAATTTGTAAATAATATAAACAAGTGTAGATAAATATGAAATCAAAATTTAAGGTTAGAAATCAAACTGACAATTCATGTGACAAATGAACAATCTCAGATCATTCGTTTATTTATGTAAGGTTATTATTATTTAAATATCAATTATTAATTTTTACCTAGGTATTGATTCATGCTAAAAATCGCATATCCAGATTTTAGTGAATAAGCACGTTTTAAGACCCCTAGAATACGATTATAACATTTTTACGATGATGTCCGTGTGTGTGTGGATGTGTGTGTGTGTGTGTGTGTGTGTGTGTGTGTGTGCGTGCGTGTGTGTGTGTGTGTCTGTGTGTGACAAAATTTTCTAATGCGATAACTCTAATACTACAATTCCAAAAATTATAATTCTTTCGTATTCCTCTTCGTTACATCCATGTGGATGAGCTGATTAGATTTTGGTTATAATCGCTCAACCGGAAGTACCCTCATTTGAAGATTTTAACAGTTTTTCTTGAAAAAACGATGTTAAGTATAATTTTTTTTACATTTAATGTTATTATAAATATTAAAGAATATTTTATTCTCTACACGATTTGAATGCATTTTATACTTCATATTAAATGGATATAGAGTTATAAAGAAATTAAATATCATATATTAGCCAGCTATGCTATAACAGCTGCTATATTAAGAAAATTCTGATTGAAAGGTGTCAGTGTCAAGTGCAGTTGACAGTATGATTGTTATAATTTTACTGGAAATGTAGGATCTTTTGCTAGAAACTTTCTGTATGGAATTTGTATAAGATAGTTACAACTGCCTTAAGGTAATATATGTACAAGAAATAGAATCTTTTGCAAGAAACTTTCTGTATGACATTTATACAAAATACATAGAACTGAGGCAAGGTAATGTGCTGGCCACATCAGATTTTTTATGATTGGTACTGCAAGCAACAATAATATTTTATGTAAAATATAATCATCACAATTGGCAACTGACTTTAAGCTTGCAGCGCCAAATTTGAACTCACGGAGTTGAGATAAATTGACATTTAATAATTTCTTTTGTATTATTAAGAAGTACTGCATTTCTAAAAATAAGTAATATAAATATAATGGATAAAATTAATGTTTATACAACCAAACTAATGTCGCATAACATTATCTTTCACAATCAACGATAGTTCCGAAAATGGCACCAGATGTCATATTGCTTCAAGTCAGTTGGCAATACTGAAATAATCTACAATGACACTTATCCATAAAAACAAAGTTGATCTCCTTGCTTGTAGTAAAATGGAATTAGCCTTTTTTTAAAATTCCAGCCGTTGGACATAAACTGGGAAAGAGATGCAGTACGCGCAAATAAAAGATGCTAAATGGCGTATAACTATGAATTTTTGATCTAGGAGGCAACGAAAACCGCAATCTAACAAAAAGCAAATGTTTATTCTTCCATCTGCGACGTTGTTCATTGTAATCCAGAGCGCAAACGAGACATAACCACGAGTGGTGGCCGGGATGCCAGCTCAGAGATTAGAACGGCCGAAAACGGCGCAATGTAGAGATTGAGAGCGGTAAACATGAAAATTTAATAAAATCGCATATTTCCGCCGCGCACAGATTCGCAAACAATTCCACCCTTCGCTCTATGATTGCCAAGATAATTTGCTATATTATTTCTCGAATCAAATAAGTTACATCGTGCAGAAAACAAACAGAGGAAAAACGAATGCAGAGGTTTACTCCGCGAAAAGATGAGCAGTTATTCTAGCAATTCTTCCTACCAGTAGCGGATTGTACTCTAACTGTACAGACAATAACAAATGTTCTCCCGTTATATTACTTATAACGAATATTGAAGCGCAGTCAATATGCTCATTTGAAGATACTGGATTCCAGTAATATATTGTGAACTCGGACTATCAAGTATAGCTGGTTTGGAATTTATTTTGTAAAACTTTGTATTTTCCGAGGTATTTTCTATTGGTTGAAATATTTTTGTAACAGTGAACCGGAAGCTAGATTTTGCAAAAAGTCGGATTAGAGCTTTTGCATTTTTTAGAAGGATTGGTCAGTGACAGTTAAAAGGAGTCTCATTGAACATCAATAGTTCTTGTAAGGAATTTGAGAAGAAATTAGAAGCTGTGTCGAGTTTTCCATACGATATAAGCCTGTAAAGTAATAGTTTGATATTCATTTATTTCTTTCTCTGAGGGCCTTAGGGAGTATATAATCAAAATCAGACTACGGCATGAGTTTGGTCGCGTTTCATTTCTTGTTCGTTACATATAATAATATTTAATGTACGATTAAAATTAAGTTGGTAACTAACTTTAATTTCCTGTGTTATACGGTAAAATTATTCTAGTTACAACTATATTTTAGTCATAGATTAAATGTTTTATAATACCGGCCCTGAAGCTACATTCACAGCTACTTTTTTAATGCGTAATGAGAATGCATAAGACATAACTTTAATACATAGTGCTAATGCGTAACGTTAAGAAAAACAGCATTTTCTGCAACAAAAATTTATTGATAGTTGACATCTGTATTGATCCAAATGACCTGTCAAAATTGAAGTTGAAGTGGCAGGAAAGGATTGCTGAAGCGTATTTCCTTGTTCAATTTTATTTGAGTACATGGTATTACAAATGTAGTACTAGATGCAGCTATTTGTTTTCTTCGAAACTGGAGATTTTAAGATTTCTCGCAAATTTATTTTGAGAGCTGTCACAAATTTACTTAATGCATAATGCGTAATGCATAAAAGTTTGGAGTTTGCAAGCTTTTGTTGCTATGCATTATGCGTTAATATTAAAACTAGCTGTGAATGGTCTTGTGCGTTGCCATAAAACAAACTTCGATACGCATTTTCTATTAGCATTATGTATTAACGTTATGCATTAAAAAAGTAGCTGTGAATGAAGCTTTAGTGTCTTAGACTGGGCTTAGTATTTCCGTGTGAAATAACCAATTAAATTACGTATTTGTTTCTGCCTCATACTCATTTGCAGCATGAGTCTTAATGACCTATTGTGAGTATCTATTGAACCTACACGATCAAATTTCAAATTATTCACAGACCGCGCCATATATAGGTATAAGTAAACGAGTAACTAAAAAACCCAAAAGTTGTAATCCGATTATTATTTGTTTTATAGTTGTAATGTCTTAAAAGTTTAACTTTAATAAATAAGAAAGTAAACAAGAACATTTTACTTCTCAAAAAAAAATCTGTCGTTTATTATTGATTGTTCACAAGTGATAAACAACGCCACATTGACAAATTCCTGTTCAGAATTCTGCGGTGTGGAAACCGTTGACGATATTCTATAACAGCAGCTCTTTAGCCTCTAGCATTCCTGTTACAAAGAATTATCGTTTTTTAAGTGAGTACTTGCATAATAAACAACATTTGACATTATATTATTTTTTATAATATTACAGAGTGATCTAAACCACCTGATAGTCACGTGACCTAAGAAGTTCTCAACATATTATTCCGTGGAACAGTTGCATGCTTTCCTGTTCAACAATTCGTTACGCTCTCTGTTTATTTTTACCGTCTTTACTACATGCATTTTATAATTACATTATCGATAACAGTTTTTTCAAGACTCTTATTAGTGTATTTCGTAATTTGCTTGGTGAGTTACAAAAATAATTTTAATAACTTCATTAATGAGTTTTTTAGGTTAAGTTACCACACGAAATAGTTTTAATGGACGAACACCACAAGTTTATTATCGAAACGTATTCTTTATAATAAAAATTCCACGTCCATGAACTTACATACCAAACTTTGTTCCCAGAAGTCTAGATTTGATGTCATTGAGGAAAGATGCGGGTCACGTGACTATCAGATGATTTTTATCACTCTGTATATTAAAACAAGTATTCTATCAAGAGTGCTTGAATCATCAACCTTTCAACTAATAGACGCAGGACGCAGCGTACGAGCAACACCCTTGTCCCGGTATAACGGTGCAGACATAGTATCTCTATCCTTCAACAGTACGGAAGTTAAGAAAGCGCGGCAAAATTAAAAATTATAAATTTTGACATGAAGCCACTTGTGTAATCTTTGGGAAACCTAGAACAATATAATATATTATATTAATATATAGTGGAGAAGTAATAATTAATGAGAACTTACATATGAAATGACACAGCTGAGCCGCGTACGTACTGCTGACTGCACGAAATACACCGTTTCCCCATTATTTTGTCGCATATAAACTCCACAACACATGTATGCATATATCACGAATTATACATTGACCGAAATAATTGTAAATGTTCTCCAAAAAAATATATAATATACAACTCAAACAGCTGGCACGAAACACGTACTGTTGAAGGACAGAATATATATCTCTATCCTTTTATGTTGGAACAATATTCTAACCATAAATGAATAGGAGACACTGGGTCTATTAGTTAAAAGGTCGATGGCTTGAATTTACTTCTGGAATGTGTTTTTATACCATTTTCTCTGTTGAGGGTTCATTTATAATATTTTTTCTAAAAATATTTGACAATTTCTATTAAGGGACATTTTGGTAGAATTATAAGGTTGGTGACAGTGATTTGCGCTTCTCTGTTCTCATTCTGTCCGTTGCCTAGATATTTAGTGTATTTACTGCAGTCATACCAATCTCAAATAACAATATATCACCAAATATCGTTTAAGAATGAAGCTCCTTCTAGCATCAATATGCGTGCTAGAATGTGACATTCTAATTCCGACACAGAGGAAAATATAGTTCATTGTCCAGATCGATTGATGACGTTGCATATTGGTGCAACGATAGACATATTTTTCGAAGAGCCACCACTGCTTACATTTGATAAACTATAAAAATCCGTGTAAAAAGTCGTCTTGCTAAAACGAAATTTGTAAATATCGAATATTTTGAATAATTGATTGGTACGAACGACTGGGAATTGAAAATATAAAAGCAAAAGTGCGACGCTAAGAGTCGAACGGCAGTTGGAATCTCTCGAGACATCCCAACTGAAACTTTCTACAAGTGAAGTGCGAATATAAATTCGTCACGATTTTTAAAAGAATCTTGGATGTACTTTTCGCTCTTTGCCCATAAATAAAAATATTTCAGATATATTAAAATACACATTAATAAAACATATTTTAACATAAAATATTTTCCACTCTGACATCATAAACCAGAAAGATTATTTCTCATGAACAAAAAGATTATTTTTTTTTTGTTTTTCATTATAATGCAAAGTTAATTATGTCTTTTAATAATAAATAATATTCCGTCGTTTTATTTAACAGATAGTATGTTATTTCATATGACTACATCCGAATGTTGCCTGCAAACAGTTCCTGTTGCTATCATCCACAATGACATATATGAACAATGAAGCTGTATCGACTGTCGATATAGACTTCCGCATACCTACCTACATGGCAAAGATATTGGCATATAATACGCCCGCATATGAAAGCTACATTGCGTCAAAATTATTTAAAGTTTGCAATTTAACGCCATAATAATATGGTTTCAGGAAACATGTTCTTCTTGGGGTTCAATTCTCGAGCTTATACGAGCAGATTCGAATACGAACGCGTTCGCATAAAAATTTTCGTGTAAGAACCATTACACGTATTCTTGAGAGGTATACGTAAAAAAATCATACGAATAATCTTTGCGAATATTCCTCTCAGTGATACCAATTGTATAACTTGAAATTAATTATGTAAAATACCCATATATTTTATATTTAAGAACAAATATTTCTGTTTTGGTTTATAGAACGTTATTTATATGTAAAATAAATATTACAATATATACTAAAGTTTCTGTCACTTCAAAATTTTCATGTGACAGTTCGAAAATAAGTTGGTAATATTTTGGAATAAATGATTAAGACCTTGGTGATCCAAAAATAATTTATAATTGATATCAGCTATAAACATGGTATAAACGATATATTTTAAAATCACATGTGTCTGATTTTGTTTTTGTTGTTGTATGCCGGTTTATAAAAGAAAATTGTAGAAATAAAAAGAAGTCAGGAAGCATTACAAATGAACAAAAGATTGTTTTAGTGGAGTTTATGGAAGCCCACACCGCTATGCTATGCATACGCATCTTGACACCGAACACTGACTTATCACCATATTTATTTTGCCCATTGTCTAGCTGGTAACTGCCGCTAGGAAAAAACCTTAATGCAGTTAATATCTATAAAAAAAATTATTAACATTTGTTACATTGAAGTATCTAAATGATTCTACTGTACGGGTACATCAAGCGCAGATTTTCTTGAATGAGGATTTATAAAGTCTTCTAACTCATCAATTAAATTGTATGTCATTTCTTTGGACAATCTGAATAATTTTATGAACATTTTTTCCAGAAAATCAAATGCGTCATCACGAATATGAAACTCTCTTTCTGTTTCTGCATTTATTTCAGCCTCTTCAACTGCAGCTACACCAGCTAAACTAAATCGATTAGTTCATCTAACGCCGCCATTTCTGAAATTTTAAAAATATTTCTCCTATTATGGGCACAATGTAAATATATATCAAGTTTATATTGTGATAACCTCAAAAAATAATTAAAATATCCAGTGAATAAGTGAAATTATACTAAAAAGATCGTTATATATAATCAATTGCTTACCAGTTTATATATTGATTCACTGCAAAGTAAATATTATTTTGTTGACGAATGTATATTATTATACGAAAAAACAATTCGAGTGAATAACACCCACTCGAATAATGTCACTCGAACAGATTCGAATTCGAACAGCATGTGACCGCTCAAGAATACGAAATAGTAAAGGTCATTCGAAAATGTTACAAATCCGTATAAGAATACTGTTAGTATGAACTCGAGAATAGCACCCTCGCATTTCTTAAAAAGTTCGCTCTGTTTCATAAGATAAGATGTAACGAAAAAATGATTGAATGGACCCGTCGCTTCACCTGACGTTCAAGGTATAACATATGTACCTATATATGTCCCAAAGAAACATTACTTTAGTGGTATAGCATGTTCGAAGATATTTCGTTATGGCCCTCTCAGCGTGTCTATTGTTAGAGATATAAGCTTGATTTATACGGGTGAAAGGACAGGTATGTATTCAATATTTCCCAATTTAATTTTATTTCTAATAATGAAACAGAGAATTTTGTACAAATATTATTAATGATAATGAAGCAAAAAAAATGTTACATAAAAGTATCATTGTATAAGAATTCGTTATTTAATTAAATAATGCAATTAAACAATAGTGCCATACATAACAATAAATACATAATATTACACTAGTATACATATGTAATTATTCGACAATATCATTGTCACTATCACAGTCCATTTCACTATCGTCACTTGAGTCTTGAATATTTATAATAAAGTCTTTGCTAATATTATTAATATCAATATATTGATTTTCTATAGCAATCACATGACGCACACTGTTAGCCCAAATTTCTGGTGTTATATTGTTCATTTCACTTATTATTAGTTCGATAACATCGTCACTTATAGTCGGTGATGTATTGTTGTCATTTCTGATGTTTTTATCAGAGCCGAATTTTCACCTTCACTATCTTTTTCTTTTAAATAGTTATACACATTTGAAACTTTCGCTTCTTGCGATAAAAACGTCCGTATAATTTTATCACAATTTTCAAATGGTAAAACATCAGTATTGTCTTCTTCAAATGGTCGCCACATATTAAATACGTATATTGTTAACCTCAGTACGAAAGTTAATATTACTACTGATTTTAAATATTTGAAAACTCATTTATATACCTACTCACTAAGTATGCCTTCGTTATCTTATTTTTCCTAATATGTATTAATACCGGTCAAGGACGATTCTTCTCATCTTATATTTCCAATAATAGTCAAAGACTTAATTTAATTTTGCGAATTCATTATTATTTCAAATAAATTTGAAATACGTAATGCGCACAGAAATTAGAGATTTCCGAATTTAAATATTTTGCAATCCTACCCTGAGCGCCAACAGGTACAATCGCTTGCTGTGTGCGGTTCACCACAGGCTTAGTAAGTTAAAGCCATAACGAAATATCTTCGAACAAGCTATAAAGTTTAGTTCAAGAACATTTCTTTGACTTCTATAATCCCCGCAATTTCGACTACAATAGCGAAAACCGCATATGGTAAAATAATAGCTATAGAAAATAGCTTTTACTTACAAGCTCTTTCGGTTCATAATCGCTTACACGATGATTATATTAAGAATTGACCCGGAAAATTTACAATTCGTACCGATTTTTCTGGGTATACTTACAATAGCCATACTTCTGAAAATTGCAATATCAATAACACACTACATAATTCTGTTCTCCATTTCATTCATTATCGTTGTCAAAAAACAATTCTGTAGTATAAACGCTTCTCTCTGCAGGTGGCATGAGCGGGTTGTATTTCTTTAGGTGTAGTTAAATACTTTCACTATTGATCTTTTAATGAAATGTAGTTATTTGTGCTGAAACTTAATATTGAATATATGAAAAATAACTTTATCACATAGAAAATTATCAGCAAATAGTGGAATACGGCCCTCGAGTAGCAGCATCAATTGAAACAATTTGTTAGTGGTCGTTCTTGCAAAGCATTTTTACTAACAAAATTTTCACACTGAGTACTTCTCAGGTCAGTTATCTATAGAGTCGTTGTGTAAGCGATTGTGAACCAAAGGAGCTTGTAAGTAAAACCTATTTTCTATTGCTATAAGTTCATCATATGCGGTTTTCGCTCTTGTAGTCGAAATTGTACGGATTATAGAAGTCAAAGAAATGATCTTGAACAAAACTTTACCAACGCTATTATAGTTCGTCCAGAAATCATTTGAATAAATGACTTTTAAATCATCTATGTTAATACTAATATGTACTACTATTCAATACAATCCTGTACCTCGTGCACAACAGCAAAGATTAGTATTAACATAGATGATTTAAAAGTCATTTGTTCAAATGATTTCTGGACGAACTATACGAGTAGATGAAATACAATTTTATGCTTCCTAATATAAATTTGTATCACAGGGGGCAGAATTTCTAAGGAATTAACCTTTAAAATTTAATTAAAATTTGTGAAAAGTTGATATACGATGCAATTAGACCTTATGATTATTATTAGTCTACTAACGTCTTCCAGTAGACGTACCAAGTTATAGGTTGGTATTCTGAGCGCCCGACTAAGGAAACGACTAGCTAGTCGCTCGACTATCAGGGGCCGTATTCTCGACCCTTCGTAATCGTCAGAGTCGTGCGCGTTCGTACGCATAGCGAACGAAATCAGTAAAACGGTATTCTCGACTCTTCGCATCGTTACGAATTCGTGCAATCGCTTTCGTGTTCAAAGCGAGTGGGTAAAAGCATTCGTCTCACCGGTTGTCGAGTTTATTTGCGCCTTGTCTTTTAAAAGTGACGTGTAATCAGTTGTTGTAATAATGCAAATTTTGTAATATTATTAATGAATGAGCTAAAAAAAAAAAATTGTTAATGTAGATTTGAAAGAATATGTTGAAGAGATGAATAACAGGGATATGGAAAATCCTGTAGATGTTCTAACAGATACACCATTCAAAAAATTATTATATTAGAGTACTACCTTAGAGATTGTTTTTGTTTTATTTATTATACATCGTAGATTGGCACGAAAATTTATATTTCTGCCTATTGTTATATTTTGTGATGCTTTCTCCATACAAGTTCAGCCTTTTTTTAAATAACACATTTATCAGACTTCATAAGACAATGTAAAAGGTATCTTTTAGTAAACCTATCTCTTAAATCGTACTGCCTAGTTAAATAATGATATTTGTTTTTAGAACTTGAATTTGTTTTGTTAATAACTTGACAAATTTACAAAATAAGAAAACATAATGAAATAATATATTATTAAGAATAATAAACAATTTTTTAGGATACAAAGTATATAATTTTTGTGTATATATATTTTTAGTAGATCAAATACCAGTACGATTGAAGAAACTATAGCGGTCCGATTTAAAAAAAACTTAGCAAACTTTTTAAAACATCAATATACCATTAATCGTAGGTATAAAATATACATAAAATAAATATTGACAAATAGTGCAATAATGCTAGTTTTACAAAAATTAATTGGTATATTTCGATTTAGTTCGGTTTCTTATATGTTGCCATGTCTGAAATACATATTGGTAAACTGTAATAATATATTGCATAATAAGTTATGTTGTTTTCCGCTGTTAGAAATTAAAACTATTTGAGATTTTTAACATTTAGAAAAAAATATTTTTACATTTTTTCCAATTTTTTCTAGCTCCTAGAATACAATTTAAAACGTTAAATATTTCCTTCCATTTAGCTTGCGCATTTTTAGATGCAAAAGATGCTGTATATTTACAACTTACTTATTTAAAGTTTTTCTTAATTAATTCAATATGCATTGGTCTTTGTTTCTCAGATATTTTGGCACTGTTTGTTTCCATATTGATAATAGTAAAAGCTAATCACTCAAAAAATAAAGACGATTCAAACAACACTTAACCATCCATTCATTGAAAACAGTTATGCAACTAGCAACACGTCCAATGTCCAATGCGACGTTGCTAAATTAGCGTTCGTCTAAAATGCGAATGCGCG
The DNA here is from genome assembly GCA_963082715.1 of Harpalus rubripes. Taxonomy (NCBI): domain Eukaryota; kingdom Metazoa; phylum Arthropoda; class Insecta; order Coleoptera; family Carabidae; genus Harpalus; species Harpalus rubripes. Next base: position 23,343,224 of record OY720464.1, read on the forward strand.
TGTGGCGAAGCGAAGGGTAGTTGAATAAGTTTCGTGCTTACGCATCGCGTTGTACTTCTCGTTTCGCATTCGCGCGAAAGCGAACGATGTCAAGAATCGAGCCCCAGAGTGTTACAATATACTTTAGTCGGGTGACTAGCTAATCGCTTGCTTAGTCGAGCTAAGTTGCGACCTCAGAATACCAGCCACTGTATTTTACCATTACCATACTGCAATTGAAAAATTATTTCCGTGGTAACCCATTCCGGCTTGCAACTGGCGAAAAATGAAGATGTTGCATTTTGTGTTGTAACACCTTTATTTCTTAATTCTTATTAATGAAGATAAGGTGATAAAGACGCACATACCCTAACCAGAATTCGAACAGAGCACCTTCAGTCAATACGACTACAAGCGGCACTATATTTCTGCCAGTGTTGTGTTGATTGAAAATATGAGATGATAAAAATAATTTTGGTTAGGTTTTCAAACAAAGAAAACCTTATGTGAGTTACGTTTGCCCCAATGATGGTGGAAATCGCGAACCGAAAGATTAGGATCGATGAGGCAGTGCATTATATGAAATTAATTTCGTTAACAGAGCTCTCGTCTCTGGCTTCGTGATTCGAAAGTGATCCATCACGGCACGTTAATTAACTTGCCCCTGCACCCGAACGCAACGTACGTAAATTACTCTTCCATCTGTTGATTATTTTCGAACACTGCAAATAATATTAATTTGTTTGGTGAAATAATATACTTCGGAACGCGAAACCAACGAATTTCTGATGGGATTTAATTAATTCCACGCTTGCTAAAACAACATATGACCAACGCCAAAATGATGTTTAGATAAAATTATTTGCACGTTGAGTAAATGTTTTAAATTTAATTAGGATTATATTGAATTGTGTCCGTATCATCTACATATACGAGAGTTGTTAGGACCTCTGGCATGGTTGACTTGTTGTATTACTGATGATGAGAACTTAGTTCTCGAAATACGTATATAGTTTTTGTTAAAATTAATTTGAAGGTTAAGGGGTAATTATATTAGTTTTAGGTACATATACGAGCTCTATTAGAAAAGTATCCGGCCTTTGGCCGGAAAAAAACTCGTATACCTGTTGGAAACCTAATCACCTTCAAAGTAGTCTTCTTAGGACTCCACACACTTCTTCCAGCGGTGCCGCCATTGTTGGAAGCATTCCGAGAAAGCCTCTGTCGGAGTGGAGTTTAGCTCGGCTGTCGTTGCAGCCATAATGTCCTCTCTTGTCTGAAATCGCGTTCCTTTCAAAGGCCTCTTGAGTTTGGGAAACAGCCAGAAGTCACAGGGGGCCATATCAGGAGAGTAAAGAGTCTGTTGAACCCCAGGAGTCTTGTTCTTCGCCAAAAAATTCTGAATCAAGTGCGAGGGATGTGCCGGAGTATTGTCGTCATGGAGACGCCAATTTCCTGTTGACCACAACTCCGGTTTCTTGCGCCGCACAGCATCATGTAGGCGACGGAGGACATCCCTGTAGTACTCTTTGGTGATTGTTTGACCCTGTGGTGCGTACTCGTGGGAGTCAAAGAAAGCAGTCCGCATCACTTTGACGTTGCTGCGCACTTGGGGAGCCTTCTTTAGTCTTGATGCCGTAAAATGCTTCCACTGTGACGACTGGGATTTTGTTTCCGGGTACCCGAATGGTTTCTGCCTGGCTGTCGTCCAGGCAAAATTTGATGCAATAACGCTGCTCTAATCGTTCCGTCATTTTCCTTGCAATGAAAACCCGACGAGAGCACTACACACTACCTCACTCAAATGTTGCTTGCCAGCAGCAGACGCTATCGACAGGCGGGAAAAAATTCACGCATGTGCACGAAGGTTCAAGGTCGGCTCATGCAAGCGCGCTTGATTTAAATCCATCAGGTTTTCGCAAAAAAAAATAAGGTCGGATACTTTTCTAACAGACCTCGTATAGTGCTTCAGGGTGTCATTTCATAGATTCCGTTAGATTATAGGTATACAACCTTTTAGATCTCTCAACCGCATCACCCTACATATTGAATATCATATTTATTTATGACTTATGTAAAGGTAATTCTGTTTATTGTTTTAGATGTAGAATTTTATACCCTAAAACTTTTATTTGACGCATTTTTGCTTAAAATAATTAGGCGAGCAGGAAATTGCAAAAAACTGATTTCCCATGTTAATCTCCTATGTACACCTTTAAGACAGACATACGGTATAGCCAATAGGAAAACAGTTTACGGTTTATAAATAAAAGTAGGCGATAGTTGGTCACATATTAAACTGTATGTGCTCTGACGTCACATTCTGTTTCAGATCACGTGACTCAAAATATTACACAAATTTCAATAATTAATTGTAAAATATCTAATAGATATTTCGTGATATTTTCAAATTTGAGGCTCTTTAAAGAATAATATTTTTAAAGTTTAGTACTTCGAAGTCAGCTTTTTTGCGATAGTTTAACTATCTTAAGTATAATGATTGGGACTTCAAATTTTGTCCACATATTCTCGGGTCATTCTAGTATGTATTCCAATATTGTGTAGATTTTTTAAACCTCTTATAAAGTTCCAAAATGTGTCAAAACCCAATGTTATTTGAATGGAAAAATCAAGTGCAATTAGGCACGATCAAAAATGAATATTAAGCGGAATCATTGCTAGCACAATTTTTATTTATTTATTTATTTGGAAGCTCTTTAGTGCGCGTCCCAATTAAAATTATACTTGACCCCTTTTAAGGCACACCCTCATGTACATGTTTTCTACAATTGTTCAAATCTTTAAATTTTTGTAGTATTACTCTAGTCGATTGTTCATCGAACATTGATTCTAGAACTCTTTATCGTTTACTACGATACTAAGTTGCCCAAAGTATAAGGCACTTTTGTACCCGTAACAGCTATGAGATTCCGTAATGTGATGCCCGGTAAACGCCCTCAACGGTTCAGATATAGGTGTCGTTATATATTCGATCAACAAATCTATTTAAAATCATCCTTTACAATTAATAGAATCATGTTTACTTCACTTTCTGAAACAAAGTTATATCCGTCTTCTGTTGTTCCTACGTCTCTCCATAATGCATGATGGTGTATCTTGTATGGATCTGTATCTAGTTAAAATGCATCAACTGATGTTTAAAACATCCCCGGGTGTATGCTAGCACTAGCGCACGTCTGAAGGCACCACGTTTGTTTGTTTAAGATAATCAGGCGTGCTTGTCCTTAGTGCGTAGCGTGGCATGCGTGTTCCACATTTACAATTCTCCTGGCTATGGGTAGATTTTAGCTGCTGATTTAATTACATAATCTGTGTAAACATATCATTATCGTGTTTGCTAACGAAATACACATGGATCTTCTCCACCGACAACGGAAGATGGGTTTGTTTTCGAGGATGTATATATGTGTTATTTTCACATATTTGTGTGGATGTGAAATGGGTAGGTATAGGTCTTCATTTAAGGGATTATTAAACAATCATGAATTGTATTAAAATCATATGAATATTGAAGTGAGTGATATTTACGAAACTTTTCATAAAATAGAAGTGATACTAATAGAAAAGATAAACATTTGTTTTTGCTATATTATCCGAAAAGTATAGATCACAAACGATCTGTTTCTAATAATGCTGGACCTCGATTTTGTAACTTTAAATTCTGTCAGTGCGAATTCTACTGCTCTAGACCAGTAGAATTCGAAATCAGAATTAAGATTTTCTCCACACTTTCTCCAGATAGATTTCAAATTCCACTGATCTGGAGCAGTAGAATTCGTAGTGGGGAAAACCCAATTCCAGGGATCGGAAACCGCAGAAAAATGGGTTCGGTTTGGGTTCAGGTTCAGAAATTAAAATAAAATTGGGTTTAGGTTCGGTTCAGGTTCAGAAAAAAAATTTTTAGATGGTTCCGTATCGGTTTAGTTCCGGTTCGGGTGCGAAAAATTAGAAAAATGTACACACGAGAAAGTATAGTAAATAATAATAACAAAATAATATTACTCTATTAGGTAAATAATAAAAATGAAAATTAAATACAATTATTCTAATAACCAAAATATCTGGTATTTCTTCAGACATAATTGCTCGTTGAAGTAGCAAAAAGAATTTCAGTGCATAATATGTCCGTTCCACACTAACTTGTGTAGCTGTAACTGCTATCTCAATCTGAGCAACGTCACAGAGTGTAACAATTTTTGTTCCTTCCAAATTTTAATATATTAGCAGTTTTTGGAAGTCTTTGGACGTCTTCATAATTTTTAAAAACTATGTTCTTGTAAAGTAGGTTTATTTTAATTTTAATATTTCTCCTTGGGCTTTTTTATTAACTTTCACTAGCTCTCTAATAAATTTTCCTCATCGTCAAATAATGAAATAAAATATTAAAACTGTAGGTTTTGTTTAAAGGTAATTATTTCAGTAATAAAACTAGGACATGGTAACAATGTATTAATAATATGTAATTTGAATTAATCTTAGACGTTAGATTGCAGTTGCAGACGTATTTGTTTTATATTTGTCAGCGAAGCAAATTAGTTTCAAAATGTCGGATCTAGTTTTCGAGAAGGAATGGAGCTCATTACATGATTTGTTGATGTTTGTCTTGGTAATCAAAATAAATTAAAAATCAAGGTATAATAAATTATCATTTGGTTCGTTTGCAAAAGCGGGACATTTTTGCTCTCGCTGGGAACAACGGGACAGGCAGCTAAGTATAGTATTTTCTTCTGAAAACCATTATTATACCGTATTTCAGATAAGAATAGACTTGGTGCTGTGCCAGCCTGTTTTACACAAATAAAACTTATTAATTATTTTTGTTTTGTGTATGACATACTTGACAGCTCGAAACGTATAAATTTGATAATTTTTAATTATTTAGTAAATAAACAGTTCCTTAAGTTATTAAATAGATTATGAAATCAAAATGGAATAAATAATATACCTGCTTTACGTATTGCTATTGTAAACTTGGTTTGCGTTTAGACCACTCAGAAAGCTGGAATCGTAAGCCCTATCTTACTCCTAAGTCTGTTTTTATCTGAAATACAGTATAGTATTTTTTTAAAAATTTTAATGCAGTTGGCTTTTCATAGAATCATTATCTTTAAATACATTTTAAAGTTTGAACCAAGTTCTTCTCTTGCCTGAAGTAAAATTAGTTATTAGTTGGAGTGGAGTGTACCATCTGATTAAAACACAATATCAACAAGGCATTGACTCTAGAATAACAAATAATAACTAGAAGCGGGTAGGGAAACGGCAGCAAATTGAATGATTCATGTGAACCGTGTACACTCGGCGAAATAAATTCACGATATCTCAAATTTACATTAATACTCGGTTCCGCTATAATTTACGGGCGAGTTTAATTGTGTAGTGTGGAGAAACGGGGTGGCGGTGCGGACGCCAGAACCGTGCCGGCCTCCCGTAAATCAGACCGCGAGATATGCTAGAAAATAACGACACAGCCACTCACGAGAAAGAATGCAATCATGAAAAATACATACACTAACTATAATGAAAATTTTGGAATTGGAGACGCATTTATTCACTTAAATTCTTCAACGTCTATTTTGAACGTAGAATTCTTAAACTGTCAGTTTAGAAAACAAAGATGTTTGCATTTGATAGAACGGTTTGCAGTTTTTTCACTTAAAAGTAAAAAGTATTTTTTCTGAAAAAGAACAACACGAAAATACCTTGAAAACTTTCTAGTTTAAACGACTATCTGAAGAATTAAAATAATCTGTCAATATGTTTTGCAGAGAACTGTTTTTGGTCATTTTCAGCGGATATAGAAAAAGTAATTATTGATGACAAATATTTGTATCAAAAAATAATATTCAAAAATTTTGCGTATGTGATAGATGATTTCTTTTGAAATTCGTCTAAAATTATCAATATTTAATATTTATTAATTTAATAACGCATATCAACATCTCACCACATTGAACAAATAAATATTTAAATAGTCTGTATATAATTCATTTATTTAAGAAGAGTAAGTTTTATCTATTAAGCAGAAATAAAAATTTATTTTGATTGAAGTTTCAAGATTTACTATTGACCTTCATGTACAGTGAGCAGCTTTTTTATCGTCTTAAGCCTCATTTCCACCGAATGTTTTAATGCTTAATGCAAAATGATTTGTGCGTAATGTTTAATGCATTATAACAATTTACTAGGATACCATTTCCAGCTACTTTGTTTAGTGACTAATTCGACAGAAATGTCACATTTTTTATCCTTTTTAAACTTATTTTCAAAACGAGGAAAATGAAAACACCTTTATTGTAGTTGATGACAAAAATGTAAATTTAAGACATAAAATGTATTGGGAAAAAGTTTTTTTGTTACTATCACAAACATATGAATTTATAACATAAAATAACATCACAAACCACCATTTACCATTAAACAATGCCCCAATCTATTATAAAATTCTTGTCTGACATTTGCTAATTGTTTATGTGATATTTGTTTAAATTTTTATTCCATGGCATCAATGATTTTTGCAAAAATGTTAATATTTTCGACTATTTTTACTGTTTCGGAAATTGAAAAATTATAAACAATATCATATTCGAATGCAGTATTTTTTGCCGTACCAAAAATTTAAATACAATTTTGCTCTAAAATAATTAGGGGAGCAAATAACTGCACATAAAGATTTTACCATTGAAAACCCTATGCCAGCGTCTTCCAAATCACCACCCTCTATATATATATATATATATATATATATATATATATATATATATATATATATATATATATATATATATATAATATACTCGGATTTTTATACAAAGAGGATGCCAAAGCTATGAATCATTTATAATAAATTTTCAACATTCACATGCGTCTCTACATAATATCTGCTTTTATTCTGTATCGTTGAACGATGCGAAAAATGAACTTGTTTCGAGTATTGATTCATCTGCACTGGCTACGTTTAGAAAAGTATTATGCACGTTGTCAGGCACTACATACCATTTGTCTAAATTAATATATTTAAAATAGTATTACAACTGTTAATCAAATTATTTACGGTACGTGTACTTTTATTCAAAATAAGCGTATGTATTTAGGCGAACACCACGCAAGCACCAATGCACTAAATTTGTATAAATCGCCGAAAGGGTATTATATATCAGTGGTAGATGAAACATAACTATGGAATCCTCTTTGAATAAAAAGTCGAGTATAGATACATCTGAAATGGTCTATTAATGGGGCAACTTTGTCCTAATTAACCGATGTTGTATCTATTAAGATAACCGAGATCCCAATGATGAGGGTCGAAAAACGGACACCATGTTTAAAATGCAAACAAAAGAAAATCAAACTTATATTTATATGCCTTTTTTCATGAAAGTACGTTTGCTTCCGATCGCTAAGTTTGTAATGAAACTAACAAATCACTTTATTATAATAAAAATTTCATGTGTACTACTAAATTTGATAGGCAAAGAAGAATCTCATACTTCTAGCAAACTTACACAAAACATTTACTGCATCTCTTAATCACTGATTCAGCATTATTATACGCCTGCAGTATTAGTAATATGCCCCCATTATTTTAGTGAGAACTGCAGCGTCTTGTAATAAACTCTGGTAGATCTCCTTCAAATTGGCTTGCAAACTGTTTGATGGGGAATCAATGCTCGAATCTCGTAATGCATAATCCGTAATGTGTTTGATTAAATCATTATTGTTCTATTATGTGTAGCACTGTACCAGTCCAGCAGATTGAACCATTGTCATTCATATTGATATGTGTGAATATGTGGAGAGCACACGTCAATGTAATCAATGTTTAACAGCTGGGATTTCAGTCAATTATCTATTAGGGATTGCTCTTACTTAAAGACAATTGCCCTTCTGGGATTAGAAGATGATTATGTTATTTTCTCAAAATAGAACACAATTAATATAACCATATTTTATTTTGTTATTTGATTTTCAATCATCTTCAGATCGGTTTGTCATATAACCCAAATACCTTTCCAAAAATATTTTATATGAATAGGAATTAATTAATTTATTATCTTCATCAAGAAATTGAACTTTCTAAATTTTTAAGCCACATTACATCACATCAGCGTATCCGATGATTATTTGATACACGATCATCATGGTACAGCTATTTATATGATGACAAGGTATCCAGATTTGTAGCACGTATCTGTATCTTATATGCGTATTATGTGTTAGTAATTTACATTGCAAGACCGTTACTTAGAACTTAGAACTTTACGGGCGCACACGGTACCTAACGAGCGAGAGAAGCGATCTTGTTATCCGTACGAACACGTAAAGTTCGGGTAACGGTTGAGCATTGTACAATATTTCATGATATACTGAATCGTAAAGATCTTGAAAAAATGGTTTCAACAGCCTGTAAATTTTCTAACGGGCGGAGCCCGTAAAAACCTTCTTAACCACTAGAGACAGAGCTCTGTTATAAGAGGTTTACGATTCAGTATAAGCTTTCATGGCCGGAGTCAATGATAGGCTGGTTCTTTTTCGGATTTCTGGGCCGTGGTCTGTTTGATAGGTGATAGATAACCTAACGTTTCGTCTAATATTGTATTAGGTATTTTCAGATGATTAGTTTCTAATTAGAGAAAAAAAATACCTTTTTTGACAAGGTGACAGTTAAAAATGTCAATATTTGATGAATCAGAAAAGGTAATTTTCCTTTAATTAGACACTAATCTTTTGAAGATGCCTAACACAATATTAGGCGAAAAGTTAGGTAGTAATTATTTATCTATCAGACCACGGCCCACCCGAAAAAGAAGCAGCGTATCATTCTAAATGTATCTTGCAGTTTTCCACCTACCAGTCATGTATCATCACTTGTATACTGGTTAGTTAGCTCCAACTTCCGGCATTACCAATGTTTCTACAGCTGCATTAGGCTGCTGCCAGCTATACGAGTATTTTCATATATCACGCATTAAATAATAAATCGAAAATGTTACAGAGGTGGTGAAAGATATGTGGTTTTGTGAACAGAAAAACTCTTGAAGGCTCCACGATTGTGCACAACACAACAATAATACAAAATGATATTTGGAGAAATGGCCCCGTCCACACTTTCCGTGTCTGTATCGCATATTTTTCCTTTGTTGTAACGCTAAAAGACCAATTTTCAATGCAAACAGCCCCGATTCGATCATTGTATCATTTTTGATACATGCGCTTCATAGAGAACTGAGAGATGACACAGTTACAGAATGATCTGATATGCCAGATTTTAGAACACCCAGACCAAGAAGTTTTTTAAGCTGGACAAAACATCACTTGAAATGCGAATACATATGACAACACTGGGACATTCTTCTGATACAGGAACGACGCCTGGCAAGCCTATCGATATGTGAACCAAGGTAATGTTGTGGTAGCGTTATTGCTTCGAATTCGAATTCCACTAGGGTATCCATCAAAATGAGTTTAATATGCAACATTTGCAAGAAAAATTATCATTTTCATCTTTCATTCCTTCCAAATCTAATTGGATCATCGTGAAAGTAGATTTTTGAACCTTGCTCCTAGGAGTGAAGAGTGGTCATACAGTACGGCTTGAAGTGTCTACTGAGTTAGAAATAATTTGTAAAAATATCATGTCAGCCATCGTGATTCAAACCCAAGTCCTTCACTTTGTCGGAGTGACGCTCTTACCAACTCAACGACAAGTGACAGTCCCCATACTGGCGCAAACTTTTCGAGTTATATTCGCAAAACTTACAGAAAAATTGATGAAAATGGTACTAAAATACTCAATTTGTGTCCATATTTGTAATGTTAGAACCAATTTGGACTAGGGGGAAGATCTAACTTTAATCTATTTCTAGTGTGTTTCAATCCGCCTAACGATGACTCAACATTTTTCTCGTCAGTTTTTCTGGTTTTATCGGCCGCTATCGCCGCTAAACATTTAAGCGGAGGGACCATATGATGTCTAGGGAGTATTTCCATGCCTATATCAGATATACTAGCGGGTGTTATGTCATCTATGCCGCTATCTGGTGTTATGCCTTCTGATAAATCTCGACTAGATTTCTGGGAAGATAACTGGTAATCCCGCCACATAAATTTTGATTTGGGCGGCTATTGACCCGGGAAAAATTGAGAACTTTGACCGACTGATTGGAACGGGCGTGCCTAAGTGTCAGGTTGCGAATCTGGGGAACCGGGTTAAATCCTGACTGACGCCAAATGTTACGAATTTTAAATGGAACAAAATTGACCCCTGCGGTACACTCTCCACGCAAGAAATGAGTGCCCGTGAGGTGACGCTTGGTAAGCGCCCGAACGGTGCAAATATTTCATCATTACCGATATCTGTGTACAAAGGAGATTGGCACACCCAGAAATGGGTAACAAGCCGTGATGATTTATTTATTTATTTATTCTTTATGTTGTCAAAATTGTGACATCAGCGTATGAAATTCTTTAATTTTATGAATATATCCACTTTCTTTTCTTTCTCCAGATACAGTAATTAATAGGTATAGATAAAGCGGTATACAAATAGAAACGTGACATTATGTTAGTCATCTAAAGTCTAACGCAATCAATAAAATTGCCTTTTATACGTCTGATCTGGATTACATTGTCGCAAATGCTTCTAAAAAACTAACGCTTTGGTGTGGATACACACGCGAATTATGTTGCCGCAATGAACGTAAAATTCTCGTCGTCGCCACCGCCACGAATCTTTCGCTTGGTTAGGTCGGCTATGAGAAAGACTAGGATGTTGAGTAGAGCTTGACAAGAAAACGCCAATGCTTATATTATTCTCTATTCTGTGGTTTCGTTTTTGTTTTTTACCTCCCGCTACCCTTGGTAAGGGAGGTATAGGAATCGTGCTAAAAATCGCATATCGAGATTTTGGTAAATATCCACGTTTTAAGGTCCCCAGAATCCAATTTTAACATTTTCACTATGATGTCCGTGACTGTGTATGTGTGTGTGGTTCCTTTTTACGCTCTAATTCAAATACTATCATTCAGAAAATTTTGAAACCTTGTATTTCTACCTTATTCTAATATGGAAAGAAGCCATTAGATTTTGGTGTAAATCAGATAACCGAAAATGGCACTTTACTTGAAACTCAAAATAGTTTTTCTCCGAAAAATACCTTTAAATTTTATTTTTTTGGGATATATGTTATTATAAAAATTAAATATTATTAAATTTTCTACAGATTTCCATTATACTTTTTCTATATATTTTATGGATAAATTTATAAAATTATCTGTAATTTAAACCCCAGAGCCTACGCTTTAAACAAACACAACTCCTTGGTTACACACGTTACATAGTTTGGGCGCGTTTTTTTATTCCGTAGATATATATCCCTACAATATTAACTTGCATAGATGGACAGTGTTTTTTTTATTTAACTGCAAAGCAGTTCTGCTCGTTGACTGCGCGCAGTTATGCATCCAGCTTTGAAAAGATTGCATTGGATGTACGCATGCGCAGACAGTATTTGAAAGTTATCACGAAACGAAAATCTACAATAACCAAAGATATTAATCTTCAATAACTACTTTAGTAGCATTTGTAACAATAGTAAACATTTTGATTAACTTTTAATAAAATCTGATGAATTTGCGTTTGACAGATATCATAACCTTGTTATAATTGCAGTTGCTGCCGCAGGGTACTGTTTGTTTATTCATCGCAGAACTGTAAGCTGTTAACAGCAGTTGTGACGTCATACAAAGCAGATCAGCGATACATCGCAGTTTTTTGTTTACAATAAAAAAACGTACCCTTCATATCTCAAATGTATGCACCAGAGCTGGGCAGTAATTAAATACTTTTGTAATTAATTACTAATTAAATTACTTTATCCCGAAAAGTATTTGTAATTGAATTACTTTGCGAAAAAATGTAATTTTTTTACTTTTTTGAATTTTAAAAAAAATTGTAATTTGTAATTTAATTATTTGATAATTAAAATTACTGTAAGTAATTGAAATTATTTGATAATTGATAATAAATTAGTAACTGAACATGCAGTCCCAGAATACAAGTCAACGCTTGTCGGCGGCCGACTCGACACAGGTTCAAAACAGAACACACAAGAAGCGGCGTGATTAAAGTCGGCGGCTTTACAGCAGTCCAGAATACAAGTCTCAGCTTATCGGCGGCCGACTCTACACAGGTTCAAAACAGAACACACAAGAAGCGGCATGATTAAAGTCGGCGGCTTTACAGCACTACAGAATACAAGTCGACGCTTATCGGCGGCCGACTCGACACACGTTTACAAAAGAACACACCCGAAGCGGTTTGAATAGTCAGCGATTAGGTCACTTGTTATAACTTGAATTCTATGTTCGTTGGGTCAGTTCACATATAGCCACCTAATATTTGAATAAAAATTATTTCTAAAATCTTATTTTTCTCGAATTTTTTCAAATACATTAATAAAAACTAATACATCATTGAAAAGAGAAAAAAATGGCGGTTTATATTTTAGTAAAATAATTGTAGGTTGCTATTTAAAAAAAAATAAGTTGTTAGTCGTATCTTGTAAACCTGACTTTATAAAAATATCTATATCTGCGATCAAATAGTATATTTAAAATAATAAAACTTTTATATGAGCCATTTTTTTCTATTACTTACAATAACAAAGTTAAAGGGGGAGGCGTCTTCCCAAACTCACCCTGTATTTATAAATTGTATTTGTTTTTATGTATTAAGAAATGGAAATGTAATTTTATTTTATTTTCGATTTAGTATTATAATTTGTTTGTTTGTAATGTAAAGTGATTACCTTCTGATAAAATAAAATAATTGAAAAGGTGTTTAAAATTATTTGCTCGAATTACAAAAGTAATTGGTAATTTAATTCCTTTTTTCCTTGCGGTAATTATTTTTAAAGTATCTTAATTACATTTTATTATTTGTAATTAGTAATTGTAACTAATTACATTTTGTCAGTAATTTGCCCAGCTTTGTATGCAACTGACAGATAAATGTCACTGTCAGAGAACTAATTTCAAATTAATAATAGTAACGTTTTAAAAAGAAAATAGTAAACAGAATCATAGTTAAATGGAATGGGACTACAGTTTTCAGCATAAGTAAATATGTAAGTATGTATATTCAAATTTATAAAAATTAAATGGCGGGAGGTATTGCGTTGACCACATCAGATTTTTTCTGTTAATTTATCTCCTGATTCACACGGGGCGAGAACACCACATTGTTTCGTTGGCAAGTTTTACTTACATAGTAATGATACAGATTCTCAGTCTACTTGTATAGCCTCTACAAGAGCTATACACTTGATAATGTGTTCTAAACCATTCAGGTATTTTTTTGGTTAATAGTCAACATTAAGTAGCCCTAAATATTTGTATTATATTTAACCATCTACTCTTAACTACATGGTATATACGGTACCTAGTCGCAATACAGAATATATTTCTATACTTGTGTGAATTGAGATAAGGTATGTATCTCAATTATCATCGATATAGCATTCTCAGTTCAAACCGTTTCCATTCTACTCTACAACAAAACCATCTTCGTCTTCTCGTTGGCGCCGTCATAATCTGATTGTCTTCCGCCTGAATTTCTATCAGACTCCGACGTCCGTGTTCGACGCTCGACGTCGTAGTTGTAGGTAATGCCGGTTTAAGTCAATTAGAACACCGTCTCGAGAAGTCACGTGACCCAACTAGCCAATCGCGACGCCGGTTGTTCCCATTCTGATCGCGCGTTTCACGAGGAAGTATCCGCGATGAACGGCCTCCGAGTTTTTCATTTTGGAACGGATGCGATATGTAGAAATCAATAATTACGTGACTCTACCGTTGAATAGTTGGCGGCGAGCGACTACGATGGTGTCATATTCTTAATTAACTTACATATACGGCAACAGAAATAAGATATTTACAAGAGATCTCCCGACAAACAGTAACCATTTCCTGCTGGTTATCTCATAAAAATACATTCGTCCCGGTATTTTCATCTTTGGTAAAACTGTCTATTAACGTGCACTTACATAAATAAAATAGAACAATATAGCATCCCTATTATAGCATAATTTGTATTTTACATGGTGTCAATTTTTCGATGCAATATTTTTCGTTTTAATGAATAGTTAATAAGTTAACGAAAGTTTAGCAGAGATGAAATTACCGAGTCTTAATTCTACATATTAAATACCCTTCCTTGGATTAGAATACTAAAATTATTTCAAAATCCAGATAGTGAATTGGCCATATAATCAATCTAATTTCGAGGTATATTTTATGAATATTTGACAAAATATAACTGGAATAAAAAAACCGTTCAACAATAATAAAATATGACACCAGCAGAATGTCAATAAAAAACAAAGAGTGGACTGTAAAATATAAATAATATCAATAAATATTTTCCGACCTAGTACGAGTCCGACAATGGTCTTGAAACTATAGAAAAGATTTACAGGATAATTTAAAAATCTGGTGTGGCCAACACAATACCTCCCGCCATTAACCGCCCGAGTCACAAAAAAGATTTTGAATAGAATAGAATTCACTAATCCAATAATGAGAATTAGCTTAAACTTTTTGCGAATCGTTAATTTTTATTAATCTAAATACCTACATACCTTCATATTTACTTATGCTGGAAACTGTTTTGATTTCCTTTCATATTGTTCTATTTACTTTTTTCTTTTTAAATCGTTACTATTATTAATTTGAAATGATTAGTTCTTTGACAGTGACATTTATCTGTCAGTTACATAGATTTGAATAACTGCGTAAGGAGTTTTGTTTGTTTAAAGCGTAAGCTCTGGGATTTAAATTATAGATAATTTTATAAGTTTATACATAATATATGTAGAAAAAGTATTAGTGCAAATTTGTAGAAAATTTAATAATCTTTAATTTTAATAATAACGTTAATCTCGAAAAAATAACATTTAAAGGTATTTTTCGAAGAAAAAATATATTGAGCTTCCAGTAAAGTGCCATTTCTTGTTATCCGATTTACACCAAAATCTAATGGGCTCTTTCCATAATATAAAAGTTCGAAATACAAGGTTTCAAAATTTTCTGATTAATAGTATTTGAGTTGGAGGATCCACACATACACACAGACATTATCGTGAAAATGTTAAAATGGTTTCTAGGGACCTTAAAACGTGCTCATTTACCAAAATCTCGATATGCGATTTTTAGCACGATTCCTATACCTCTCTTACCAAGGGTAGCGAGAGGTAAAGAGTAGGCTCTTCGAACATCATTTGTTTGCAAAATAGAATAATTGTAGACCAAAAGCACTTTGCAGACACTTGAAATAAATCACAGAAGAAAATAATGCTGGCGAAAAATTTTTTTCTAGACTAAAGTCTCATTTCCACCTATTGTCTTAATGATTAAGAGCTGTAATTAATATCTAAGCGCAATGCGCAAAAATGTTTATTATATGGCAACGTTTATTACCATTTTCAGCTATGCATAAGGCTTAATGCTTAAGAACAAAAGCTTGCAAACTCCAAGGTTTAAGGCATAGGCGTAGTTACGGGGGTACTTGGGGGTGCTTAGCACCCCCAGATTTTAAATTAGCCCCCCCAAACAAAATTTCTATAAATTTTAATATTAAAGAAGAACCTTAAAGTAAAGAAGGGAATTTAACTATCATTAATGATGTAATAAAAAAAATATTAGAAGAAAAGCTAATTGACTATGCCTTTTTGTACTCATGGAGAGATATTGAAATTCCTTCAAAAATAACAATATTGAAATTGAACCTATTAAAACTAGAAAAATAAAAAAGTGAGTCAACAATTGGACCTAGTACACATGATACTGACTTACATACTCATGCTGATAATTGTTGATGATGATTCTTTCCGAATTAATATTTACTTGACTACCATGCAATAACCTAAAACTCCGATTTTTTCCTGAGAGCCAAGAACTAGCAATAGCCGTAGATATAAGTAGATCATTATACCAGTTTTGCAGTAAATAAAGATATTTTGAAAGCTGTACTATTCTAATGAAAATGATGAGCAGTCAAGAATCAAATGATATTAAAAGTGAACTTAATCAAGGTACATTTGGTAATTATTATAAACTTTATAAAATTACACTCATTCTGTCTATATGTATATACAGAAACTTGTGAAAGATTATTCTCTGTTATGTGGAGAATTAAAAACTGACTAAGCACTACTATGACACAAAAAAGCTTTACTAATTTAGTAGTAGATAGATAAATATTGAATATTGAAAATGAACTTTCAAAAAAAAAAAAAATAATAATAATAAATAATACTTAAAATATTTTGCAAGAATTTATTCTTCTAAATAGAAACAGAAAATTAGCTTCGCATAATATGTCACTTTTAACACATATCATAACTATTTTGTTACTTTAAATAATATTTTATGTTTTTGTTTATAAATTAATCAAATAAATACTTTTTTTTATTTTGTAAACCAACTTTTTTTCATTTTAAGGTAAAGGACTTTAGCACCCCCTAATTTTAAGGTCTAACTTCGCCTATGGTTTAAGGCTTAATGCCTAAGCGTAATTGTGAGATGGAAATACATATCTGTCATCTGTCTTTCTTTATTTTCTAATCTAAACTGTCAGCTATCAGTCTATTTTATAATTATTAAGTTTTCTTAATTTTTTGATATTGATATAGATGCCAAAAATTATGCATATGACGTTAAGAAAAGAAGAATTACTGCTGCAATGACAGTCTGCTAGAGTTAAAAATAAAAACGATAAAAAATGTGACATTTCTGTCGAATTAGTCACTGTGGTCACTAAACAAAGTAGCTGGAAATGGTATCCTAGTAAATTGTTATAATGCATTAAGCATTACGCATAAATCATTATGCATTAAGCATTAAAATATTCGGTTGAAATGAGGCTTAAATGTATTGGAATGTTTTTTTACCATTGTACTACCTCAAAAAAATTAAAATTATTTCAATTTTCAAATAGCCTAAAAAGGGCACATGTGATGCCCCCTCTCCTCTATGACAGCTTTGAAAATTTGTGAGGTGTCAATTGTCAGAAAGTTGGCTGTATAAAAAACTATTGGAACGAGGTACCTAGCTAACATGGCAAGTATCAAAACTAGCACAGTAAGCGCCCTATTTCTCGCGAGATAGTGTTGAAAAGAACTAATAGTCGTATTCCGTGCCGTGGTGCAATTACTCGTTTATAGTGTAGGCCGTACGCTAATGATTATGTTGTGTTCCAGCGATCTGTACTGCCATAAACTACCGTGGACAGCATCTGGGGATGGTTCACTCAGTTGTTACCCGCGTTTGATTTAAAGTCAAGAAAAATCTCCCGTGTTGCATGTCTGGATAACAAGTGGGATTTATAGCAATGCATGGGTGATAGCTAAATTAGAACACGGTTGGGGTTGTTTGATGTACTTGTATTACAACGCCAGATTAAAACATACCATGAATTATTAACAAAGCATTGCATTATTTAGCAGCTTTTTTACGAAATTAAGTAATTGCGGACTCACAGAACTCATTATAAAATAGTATTTCAACTTAAATTATTCTGGACATGAACACAGGTAGATATAAATTTTAATTTTGAAAAGAGGTACGCTTTCTTTAACTAAAGGTTAACCAAAATTAAAACAACAAATTATTAAAAAAGGTAGCTATTAAAAATGATCACTGGGAGACGAGTGCTGAATTTGGTTCACTATTAGTATTTTACTTACATCTGTTCTTAATTAATTTCAAGTAATAATAAATAAATGTACATACAGGCTGTCTCACAACTCGCGCCCCAGAGCGAATGAGGAAACACGAGACTGCACTCGGATGTGTAATTTCGAAGAAAAAAATCTAGGTTAAAAGATATTCGAGAGACGTCTTAAAATTGACCAATCAGAGACCTACACCTTTAACGTGTGTTTGCCGTAATTTTACGTTACTAGGGTTTCATACAAATCAAATCTTCTTTAAAATGTGACTGTAGTTTTCGAAAAATGTCAGTGTCAAATTAAATTTGACAAGGTGAATAAAAAAAGGAAAATTCTTACCATGTATTCAGCCGCTGATTACTTAGAAATGATTATAATTTTCGGAGAATATGGACGTAATGCCAGAGAGGCAGCACGAGTCTATTCGGAACGTTTTCCGGATAGAAATCTTGTGGATCATAAAGTGATATTGAGAGCCATCGCAAGGACACATGAGACCGGTCAAAGAATTCAAATGACAATAATATTTTTGTTTAACACATTTTACACAGCTGCTACAACACGTTGCACTGTACGATATAAATGATGATCTCGGATGACACCTTCGCTAACCTAAATTTGTTGACAGTGAAAAGTCAACTCTAAAGTGTCAATATTACAGTAAGTTAAACAAATTTTGTAACTCACTGGTAGTATTTTTAAAACCTAGCAACCAGTTTTATTTTGTAATAATATCATTACAACTCACGGTATCCTTCCGGGATTGGTGGATTAAAAAGTCTTGTAACTCCGTTATGCAAGCAGCCGCGAATTATTTTCTTCTATTTGTTGGCAACCTATTGTCATAGGCAAGTGTTAGTTTCGTTTGGGGCGCGAGTTGTGAGACACCCTGTATATCATCACGGTTAACTACCCATTTCTGGGTGTGCCAAGCTACAATTTTTAATAGATTTCACTAATAACAATTACGTTTACATACAGTATTGAAAATGGTTTCAGTTTTCAGTCAAAATTACTGTTTACATGCAAGTTTTAAAACAGGTTTACACATTGATTTGAAAACAGTTTCGGCACATGCGCGTTTGACTGATGTAAGTGTCAGATCCTCTTCACTCCAAATTCTTCATTTTGCCATTATTCCAATTATTTTGTCTACTTTGTTCCACTACGCACTAAAACTACACAACTGTCAGTTTATTTGTAGGATAGTAACATCAAATAACACAAAGCGACAGAAACGTTATGCTATGTATGCATGCGCAATATCGAAACTGAATTTTAAGTGTTTACATGAGTAGTTTTAAAACTAATTTTCAAGTCAAACCCATGAATTTTAGTTTTGGTTTAAGATAATTCAAAACCGTTTTGACACTGTATACATGGCGTTTTCAAACTAAAAACGTTTTGAAAACGGTTTGAAATCTATATGTAAACTCAGTAAATATATCAGGGGTCTGATTTTGTAACTTTGAAATCTACTGGAGATTGAAATCCAGGGGATTTGAGATTTCCCTTCCATTTTATTGCCACCATGTGGTGTAGATTTGAAAACGAGTGCCCGAGACCAGCCGATTACAATCTACACTATGTAATATTTTGAAGCTGAAAGAACATTTCTACAAAATTTGGCGTATATTTGTAAAACGGTATAGAACAGCAATGGAAACATATGGCGAAGCGAAATAATGAATAACTAAATCTGTATACATATTGCTATGGTTTTAACAGCCCGTAAATTTTCTTTACCACTAGAGACAGAGCTCTGTAATAAGAGGTTTACGATTCAGTATAATGTAAAAGTCTTAAATACTAAAATTAAAAAGTTATTGAATATATCATAATATATTTTTCACGAAAATCTGTTCAGAGTAGTATCACTTCCGGTTATATAATAATAACAACAATAGCAAACAAATAACCAAGGTAATAATTTATAATATTTGTGATATAGGGAACCATGCTCTAAACCGTCACGATGATTGAGATTATTATTCTTGGTTTTAAAAATCTCAATGACTTCTCTAATTAATCAGTTGTAAACTTTTTTTTCTAAAGATCTTTTCCTTCATTTTTATAATTTTCATTGGGTAAATGAAAAATTCTTACAAAAACCAAGCAGGTACAGATTTTTATTTTTAATAAAGTATGAAACTGCAAAATAAATTCCAAATTGAATACCTTGTTTTTAAGCTTATTACGAGTATGTGTATATGTAGGAGGTGAAATTTCTACAGTTCTACGAATGGTTTTGTAATAAGAAGTTTTTTTTTACCTAGGTAAGGAATGTATTGTCTTTGGTCAAAAAATTCGATTGTGAGTTTTTGATGAATAAGTACGTTTTAGGGTCCCTAGAATACGATTTTACTATTTTTACGATGATGTCTGTATGTGTGTGTGTGCCTGTGTGTGACAAAAATTTCTAATAACTCTAATACTACAATTCCAAAAATTATAATTCTTTCGTATTCCTCTTAGTTACATCCATGTGAAGAGCTGATTAAATTTTGGTTAGAATTGGTCAACCGGAAGTACCCCCATTTGAAGATTTTAACAGTTTTTCTTGAAAAAACGATGTTAAATATCATTTTTTCACATTTAATGTTATTATAAATATTAAAGAATATTTTATTCTCTATACGATTTGAATGCATTTTATACTTCATATTAAATGGATATAGAGTTAATAAATTATAAAGAAATTAAATAAATAAATAAATATATCATCATGGCATATTAGATGTCGGTAATGATGATGACATATTTGTACCGTGCGGGCGTTTACCAGGCGTCACCTCACGGGCACTCATTGCTGGCGTGGAAAGTGCACCACAGGAGTCAATTTTGTGCCATTTAACATTCGAAAATATTTGGCGTCGGTCGGGATCGAACCCGGTTCCCCAGATTCGCGACCAGACACTCAGGCACGCGGCCACGAGATCCCAAGAAATTAAATATCATATATTAGCCAGCTATGCTATAAGAGCTGCTATATTAAGAAAATTCTGATTGAAAGGTATCAGTGTCAATTGCAGTTGACAGTATATTTGTGTTATAATTTTACTGGAAATATAGGACCTTTTGCTAGAAACTTTCTGTGTGGAATTTGTGTAAAATACATTAAGATAATGTACAAGAAATAGAATCTTTTGTAAGGAACTTTTTGTATGACATTTATACAAAATACATAGAACTGACGGAAGGTAATGTGCTAGGCACATAAGATTTTTTTGTTTCCTAAAATGTTTTTTAGAATGACAGATTTTTTGTAAAAAAACCTCATTTAAAAATTCTGAAATATTTTTGATTTTCAAACATAATAATTATTATAATTTTTGTTCCAGGTGAGTCCAGTTACATGTCCACATATTGATTACTACTTCGAAAAAAAGGTCAGAATATTTGAAACAGAATATTACTGTAGCATTTTAATTCCATATTTTACAGATTCTCTCTTTTATTATTTTCAATATGTAATTAAAACAAATTCGTAACGGTTTCATTTACTTCAAAGTATCATTTTTATTTTCTATTTAAATATATTTTTTATCAGGGGATTTAATATCAATCCTAAAACCAATGTTTTCACATTGGTAAAAGTATTTTGACTAACTGAAAAAACACATTACTGAATCAATTTAATCTTTTCCCTGTGTAACATATCTAGCATTGCATTGTCTATCCTGCATCATTCTAATTTCGGATAACGAACGTACACACATCCAGGCTCATTTGAGCCGTAAATTGCCACTCCGGTTTGGCAAACAACCGCGATCTGCCCCAAATGGAAACAGCGACATTGCCAGCCCTTCACCCCGCCCGCCAGATCGCTGATAACTCTTCCTACTTGTAAACAATGTGTAAATGCTTACGTGTAACGAAATTACATGCCGGTAACAATCAGGGGAGGAATTTAAGAATAGATTCAATGGTCTGGATTGTTACAGTGTTCCACGGAATTTAGCTGTTGAAATGTGTAGCGATGTTTCTCTCCTATGTGCACGGTTTATCGATGATTCTGTTTTCATATATCGCCTGTCTACATAATAATGCGTTCGATCTCTACTTTCTTTGTTCATTATCAATATACCAGGGCCTCAATTCTCCAAATCATTCGTTCGCATTCGTATGCGTTCATGAACGTATAGTGTCTAAACGTATACGTTATAAAAATTCTATTCTCCAATGGTATACGTTTGTCTCGCTTGATTTGCATTCGAATACGTTTCGCTTCTAAAGGACGGTTCCACTAAACTTTTTCATTTGCGAATGGATCAATCAGACAACAGCACCACGCTCCATGCGTTTGATAAAATGTCAAAATTTGACATCTTGACATTGATATACAATAAACCTACAATTTTATTTGAACAAGAAAAAAATGCTGAAATAAAGTATTTCTTTTCTCTGAAGAGGGAAAAATAATAATTATTAGAACGTGGAAAATTTGATTACACTTTTATAATAATAATAATTCTTTATTAACAGCACTATTCTACAATACTACAAAATAAATACAAAAATATATGCATAATATGAAAATGGTATCGTGATAAATTACATATAAATATTTACAATAATTGTTTAACATTAATGTAAATTCTAAATCATAATTTTCTTAAATTCATCATGAAC
Source organism: Harpalus rubripes (assembly GCA_963082715.1). Classification (NCBI taxonomy): domain Eukaryota; kingdom Metazoa; phylum Arthropoda; class Insecta; order Coleoptera; family Carabidae; genus Harpalus; species Harpalus rubripes. The sequence continues at coordinate 23,365,584 of OY720464.1, forward strand.
CAGTAAAAGCAGATGTGTACAATCTATATTTGTAAATCTAAATTTGTAAATTAAATCTATCATAAACCAGCTATAACTTTAAATTTTCGTACTGATTTTTCCTCTTTGACAACAGAAGGTAATTTATTGTATAAAATTAAACCTTTATGAAATATAAACATACTAGTTCTTACTTTATTTGTTTTACACACATATAACATATTTGACATGAGTAATATTCTTAGTCAGATATTGTGGTAACCTATTATTTAATATTTTGTGTATAAATATTAAAACATTATATTCCACAAAGTTTTTAATATATAGCCATCCTAAGGAATCTAGTACCAAGTAAATAAGTCTTTGGAAATTCGTGATAATTTTTTTTACAAGTGTATTCAACATGCTTGTCAGACTTTAATTTATTATCTATTATGATTCCTAAGTATTTTATTTCAGTTACCATGTCTACGTCATGTGAATTCATCATAATTTTAATATTACTTTCGATAATTTTTTGTGATGGAAATATGTACATTGCTTTTGTGTTATTAATGTTTAATTGCAGTTTATTGTAATTTAACCAACTTGCAATATGATCCAATTCTTCATTAATGTGCATGATTAAATTATTGATGTCTTTTCCTTCCATATAAATGAGAGTGTCATCAGCAAATAAATGTATTTTAACAGATTTTAAAACACTTGGTAGATCGTTTATGTATAATAGGAAAAGCAGTGGTCCTAAGACACTTCCCTGTCGTACTCCTAATTCAATACTTAATTTATCGGAATAAACATTATTAAGTTTGACACTTTGAGTTCTTCCCATCAAGTAGTTTTGAATCCAGTCCAAAGCTTTATCTTTAATTCCATATTTATTTACTTTTGCAATTAAAATATCTCGATCTACAATTTCCAAAGCTCTTTTTTACACACAAAATGCAATCGAATTTTGAGAAGATTTAATAATAATGTTAAATGTTATCCCTGTACTGGAAAAACTGAGGGAAGATCTACATATAAGCATATGAAATGTATTTACTGATTGATTTTAGACTTGGTACGATAAGCTCTGTGGGTAAAAGACGCATTCATGCAAAGAAATATAACATATAAGAAAAATATTTAAGATACTATGTACTTTTTACAATATATATTTTCCTTTGTGACTACAGCCTCCGGAGAAGCCTCGGAAAAGGATCATTTCATGAATTTTAATTTAAATTAATCTAAAACATACAATTTGCTTTATTGGATTCATTCTTGTAATCAATATTCTTAACTGTAATTAAAATATCATTTGTTGTAATATACAAGTTCGCAGTTATTATTTCAATTAATAATGCCAGAAAAATATCCGTTTGGAAGGATATTTCCTTTACATTTACTTATAAAGAGCTCTAATGCAAACGAAAGTTCAATATTAATTTTTTCCTTAGGAATAATAAATTACAGTCGGGTTGAATACTTTTATCGTATTTCTATTAGACATATACTGTATTATACATATTATATTAACAATTTATAATTTATATTTTTCAAAATGTACTTGCCTTAAAAAATAAAAGAATTCACCACTAAATATTTTTATAATAAAATTATTCCCCATAGTATAGTATTATTATATATAATAATATTGCACTTAGAAGTAAACGTATGGAAAATTCATTGAACGAATGGTCACTCCCCGCCCGTTGTCAAACGTATGAAAGTTGTACGTTTAGAAACATATACATTCATTCGGACTAGTGATGCACGCGAGACGAAACGAGGCGAGAAATATAAAATATCGATCTCGTCCCGTTTTCGGATTTGTATTCTCAATCTCACTCACGCTCTCGCACATTTTTTTGGGCCTCGTCTCGAACTCGAACGAGAGTCTCGCTGTAAAAATAAGCGCTTGGCACTGCGTATTTACGTCACAATTTAAATATACAAGAGTGAAGTTCGTACCGTCGTCCGTGTATTTCCAGTCGTAGAACTCTCGAAGTAAAGAGAGGAAACACAAAATTCTGGTCACCAAATTATGTCAATAGGATAGTACGAACATTTACGGTCACCAGAAAATGTCATGTTACTAAATACATAATTTAATTTGCCTCTAAAATAACTAATTTATTACAAAATTGTGATTTGTAAACTATTTCCATATGAACATCTATTAATGCATTCCTGTCAGTCATGAAACTAATTAGTTAAAAAAATATTTTTTGTAACTAAAAGTAAACTTTATCATTAAATATATGGCACCATTTAAATATGATTTAGTCATCAAAAAACCGCTACACTCTGGGAATCTACCGGAAACCAATCACTCCGCTTCGCTCCGTGTGGGCGTAGTGAGAGCTTAATATAACATCATGATGCAATTCCTCACTCTGAACTGATACCAATCGACTCTAGGTAGAATCAAAAAATATAGTGAATTAATATAATTTCACATTCACGTATTCTCCGGTCCATTTTTCATTAAATTTACAAATCAAAGCTATAAAGTTACTAACACTTTTTATTGCGAGACACTCGCGAGATTTCTCGCTTCTCACAGTTGTTATATCGATCTCGCCTCGAATTTTAAACCGCAATCTCACTCTCGTTCTCGTCTCGCAAAAAACAACGAGACGAGATGCGAGAGTACTCTCGTCTTGTCGTGCATCACAAAAACGGACGCTGGAGAATACCAAAATCTCATTTCATACGTTTCGACCGCCGCAAACGTATACGTTTAGATTCGAGAATAAAGGCATATGCGTGTGCTGAAGGGTTAAAAATGAAAATCGATTTTTTGTCTAGAACGAACTATTATGGCGAGGGGCTCGTAGTAAGCAAAAGTCATCTAAATAATGAGTGTCCAACCTTTTGAAGAACCACATAGAATTCATATGTATTTTTCTGTGTCGGTGACTTTATGAATCTAAAATACGGATCGTGACTAATAATAATGGTCGGCTTACGTCACGATCCTTATGACATAAATATTATTTAAATAAATAAATATATCATCACGGCTTATTACCCATTGCTGGGTGTGTCAATCGGCTTTATACACAGATATCGGTGATGATGAAATATTTGCACCATGCGGGCGCTTACCAGGCGTCACCTTACGGGCACTCATTGCTGGCGTGGAGACTGCACCACAGGGGTAAATTTTGTGCCATTTAAAATTCGAAATATTTGGCGTCGGTCGGGATCGAACCCGGTTTCTCAGATTCGCGACCTGACACTCAGACACGCGGCCACAAGACCCCATAAATATTATTTCATTTCCCAAATCATAGAAATGTTTAGGCGGCCCGCGGGTTGTATACTCTTGTTCTAAAGGATTAAGAATTGTTCACAGCTCAATGGACCCGTCCAACTCTTCTACTTTTTAGAAATTACATGTCGCATATGAATTTTGAATATAAATAAATGAAAACGAAATGAAAATTGCTATATATTTTGTATTTTTATACCTATAATAATGTAATTAAAGTTTTTAGTGTAAAATGATCGCCATGTTGTGACGTCAGCGTCATTACAGTCGTCCAGTTACCCTGTGAAAATGTCACTATACAGTGGATCATGCATATTTTGCTAATAAGTTCGCGATTGGCTTTACACTTTTTTAACATACACATATTTAATATATCCGAGTAATTTTTTATTAACATCAAAAGAAAATTCACTTTTAAATAAAATTATATTATAATTTGTTTTAATTATTGTAATGTCGATACTTGTCGTTGTTACTATCATTTAGTAAATAGGTACGTAAATGTTGGATTACTTTTTATTATGAACTATGCTTTGATTATTGTAATCAATACTGTCATTGTTGTATTTAATTATAAATAGAAAATAGTTTAAATACTATTTTATTTATAAATAATAATAGCACTTGGGGAGTATAATAACCTTCAATATTATATTAAAGTCTTAAAGACACATTAATTAAAGCGAATGATTAACCTGATTATGAAAAGGAGCAAAAATTATTAACTTTACTTACCTGATTTATGTATAATGTACTTTGGAAGTTTTTCATAAATTATCATTTAACACTACTCCTATACCTATTCATGTAAGTACATCAAATCAAACAAATATATATTTTGAAATGGTATAATAACTATCTCGTTTATTTATTACCATTAGCTCTAAAGATTTTTGATCACAGTTTATAATGGATAAGTATTTATTGTATTTATTGTATATTACCATATTAATGGTAACGTATGTCGGTTCTCTCTACTTATGACGGAGTGACGCTAACGTCACAACTTTCGCGCCAAAACTTTAATAATTATTTGAGGCGTTATTAAGCAAATTTCAAGAAAACAAAAAAATACGGAATTTCTATTTTTAAATTCTTCATAACATAAAAAATTCAAAAAAAGTTGGACGGGCCCATTACTCGTCGATAAAATAAAAATAATTTCTGCCTAATATTCCGCCTGAAAGGAACTGATAATCTTTAGAAGATAGTTTTCTTTAAAGACGTGTTCTATTTATGAATGCCTGAATGTAATTCTCCCAGTCCGTCGATAATTTTAAATCTTTTCTCTGGTGTAAAACCTCGCCCGGTTTTTCTGGGCGTCTCTCCCGTAAATCTCAACCCCTGTGAGTCTGAGCCAGGCGTTAGGGATCCTGCTCTTAGCTCCGATCCCGGTCAACTGTCTTTCGGGTCAGCGCGAATTTTTATTATGTTTTATGTCCTTCATAACAATGTAGGAATTGTAGCGATCCTACAGCTTCAAATCCTGAAGGTTCGGGGTGGAACTAAGGATTTCGAAATAAGTATATCCTCAGTTTTGATGTTAATAGGATGTTTATCATATTCTTTATTAGAATTTAGAGCGCTTGACAGGTGAGTTCCATTCTCATATCAATGCACATTACTTGAAAGAATAAAATTTGTTGACAGCGTTCAAAAAAATTCTAACTCAAAGCAGGCTATGAACAAAGAAACATATGTCTTAATTTAAAATAATTTAATTAAATCTGAATTTGACACGAGACATTGTCAAACATGTTATTTAAAGAAAAGTATTTCTTCTTGAATCTTATTTTACAAATGGAAATAATTAGAAAACGGCGAGTGGCAATGTACTGTATCCCTCATTATTCTTTTCTGCTTAAAATTTCAAGTAGTAATGCGAGACGAGACGAGAAATATAAAATATCGATTTCGTCTCGTTTTCCTATCTGTAATCTCGATCTCGCTCTCGTTCTCGCACATTTTTTTGGGTCTCATCTCGTTCTCGCACGAGAGTATAAAAATAAGCGCTTGCGCACTATGTATTTACGTAACTGTTTAACTGCAAGAGACAAGTTCGCACCAATAGCACCGTCTTCCATGTATTTGCAATCGTATAACTATAATAGAGAAACGAAACACTAAATTCTGGTCACCAAATTATTTCAATGCGAACATAATGTTTATTCATTTACGTTCACCAGAAAATGTGATAAGTTAGTAAATAATTTAATTTACCTCCAACATATCGAATTTATCATCAAATTGTGATCTCTAAACTATTTCAATACGAACATCTGTTAACACATTCTGTCATCAGTAAAACGATTAAACATTAAAAAAAAATTTTGTAAGTAAAAGTACCTACAATTTTTCATTAAATATATACCACTATTTAAGTAAGATTAAGTCATAAAAAACCGCTACACTGGTAACCTGCCGGCAACCAATCACTCCGCTTCTCTCCCTGTTGGTAACCGTGGTTTTAATTGGGGTGAATTAGGGGACGAAATATTGGAGAAAACTAGTTCTATTGGATGCAATACCGATTTTGTCTTTATTTTGCATTTCCTTGCTCTGGGAACGATACTAATCGAATTGACTCTAGATAGACTCAAAAAATATAGTGCATTCGTATAATTTTCACATTTACGTGTTCTATGCATGAATTAGCGTTGACTCCACTCCTCGTCCGGTGCATTTTTCATTGAATTTATGAATCAAAGCTATAAAGTTACAAATACTTTTTATTGCGAGACTCTCGCGAGATTTTCGCTTCTCGCAGTTGTTATATCGATCTCGCCTCGAATTTTAAACTGCAATCTCGCTCTCGTTCTCTTCTCGCATAAAATTAGTAAAAAAAATTAAGGGATACTACACGGCAACAACGATTATCATTATCAGACATCTATTATTTGAATAGAAATTGCCAGAACAATAGATGTATCTAACATATAGCCTTTCCAGCTTGTCATTTTAGTGCGCACTAATGTGCACTGACTTCTCGTTTTGTTCCCCAGATTCGCGAACTGATACTGGCACGCGGCCACGAGACCCCATACCCAAAAGTAAAATAAGTTTAAACGTCAAGAATCTGACAGATATCTGCGCTTTTGTTTAAAACGAGGAAAATGAAAACACCTTTATTGTAGATAGTTGATGACAACAATATAATAGTAGATTACAGAAATGTAGTTTGACGAGAACGAAATTTAAGATCTCATTAAGTAGTATGTTATCAGTGATTGGCAAAAGGCTATGGATGATAATAAATCTGTTATTATTATATTCTTGGATTTAAAAAGGGCGTTCGAGACCATTGACAGGGATCGATTACTCTTTAAATTAAATCATTATGGAGTACAAGGAACCTGCCTTGCGTGGATCCAGTCATATCTTAGCAACAGAAGTCAAAAAGTATTATGGGAAGATTATAATTCTGATATGCTCTCTAATGACTATGGAGTACCACAAGGTAGTGGTCTTGGTCCTCTACTTTTTCTCATATATATAAATGACATATACGTAAACTTTAATATTTGTGATTACCATCTCTTTGCAGATGACACAATAGTGTATATAAAGGGTAATAATTTAGAGAATATGGTTGTTAATATGAACAATGAGTTAGAAAAACTATATAGTTGGTTAAACAATAATAAACTGAAGTTAAATGCTAATAAAAGTAAAATAATGGTATTAGGATCAGTAACCTGCAGACAATTATTTGTTGATAAACAATATAACATAGTGATGAATCAAGAAATAATTGAAATTGTTACCACTTTTAAATATCTTGGCGTTCTTATCGATAATGGTTTGAAGTTTAATGCGCACATTGACTATATATGTAAAAAAATAGCAAAAAAATTAGGTGTGCTGTGTAGACTTAGAAATGTTTTAAGTATTGAAACAAAAAAATTAGTTTACAATTGCATTATCTTGCCGCATTTTACTTATGCATGTACTTTTCTTTGTTTATGTAGTAAAAGTAATATACATAGACTACAAATGTTACAAAACAGAGCAATGCGGATTATCTTGAACGGCAATAGATATAGTAGCATTAATCAAATGTTAACTAAATTAAACTGGCTTAATATTGAAGCATTCATTGAATTTAATTGTTTAGTTTTTATACATAAAATTAGAATTGGTAATGCTCCACTGTATTTGCAAAATTCTGTTACTATTATAAATGAGGTTCATAATCGTGATACTAGACATAAAAACAACTTTTATATAAAAAATCTGATGTGGCCAGCACATTACCTTCCGTCAGTTCTATGTATGTTGTACAAATTTCATACGGAAAGTTCCTTGCTAAATTAAATATTCTATTTCTTGTACATTACCTTCCGGCAGTTGCATGTATTTTATGCAAATTTCATACAGAAAATTATTATTTTGTGACGTTTTCTATATACAGTGTAATGTATCTGCAGAAATAAAAGATTTATTATTATTATTTCTTGTACATTACCTTAAAGCAGTTGTATGTATTTTATACAAATTCCATACAGAAAGCAAAAGATCCTATATTTCCAGTAAAATTATAAGACACTATGTCAATTTCACTTGACACTGACATCTTTCAATCAGAATTTTCTTAATATAGTAACTGTTTCCAGAGCTATGGCTACTTTATGAAATTTAATTTCTTTATAATTTTTTAACTCTATATCCATTTAATATTAAGTATAAAATGCAATGAAATCGTATAGATAATAAAATATTCTTTAATATTTATAATAACATCAAATGTGAAAAAATTATATTTAACATAGTTTTTTCAAGAAAAACTGTTAAAATCTTCAAATGATGGTACTTCCGGTTGACCAATTGTAACCAAAATCTAATCAGCTCTTCATGTGGATGTAACGAAGAAGTATACGAAAAAATTATAATTTTTGTAACTGTAATATTAAAGTTATCGCAGACGAAAATTTTGTTACACACACACACACACACATCCACACACACACACACATCCACACACACGCACACACACACACACATACAGACATCATCGTAAAAATAGTAAATTCGTATTCTAGGGACCCTAAAACGTGCTTATTGATTAAAAACTCATCATCGAATTTTTTGACCAAAGACAATACCTTCCTTACCTAAAGGTGACGGAAGGTAAAAAGACTAATAAAGTGAGTACACACAAGCCAATATTTTTTAGTGGACTTATACAATATAATGAACTACCAAATAAAATAAAGAATTTAAATATGGTAAGCTTTAAACGAGAAGTTAAAAATAGACTTATTAAATAGAAAATGTACCTATACTCTTTTCTTGATTGTGCCTTTATATATTTTTTGTACCTGAATGAATGTATATTTTTCATGTGGATTGTATCATATAGCTAGCTAATCTAATAAACATATATTATTATTATTATTATTAAAAAATGTTTTCGCTTTTATTTCAATTTTTGTTCAATGGCATCAATGATTTTTGCAAAAATGTTATTGTTTTCGACTATTTTTACGGTTCTGGAAAGTGGAAAATTATAAACAGTAGTATATTCCGATGCAGTATTTTATTCTGGAGCAAAAGCCTAAATGCAATTTTACTCTAAAATAATTAAGGGAGCAAATACCCGCTTATTAAGATTATACCATTGAAACCCCTATGCTGCGTCTTCCAAGTCACCAGCCTGTATACATAAAGAAACATGAAGCAGAGGTACTGCTTTGGTGTCAATTCATAATTACCTATTAGAACTCTAGTTAGTTTTGTTTTTTACTTAGAGTAAGTTTATCCGTTCGTCAATCTATTGATCAGCAACGCGGTCTTTCCATCTTTCCCGCCGTTAAAGAATCGAAGTCCCGTGTTTTATGCAGTGCATCCCGCTCGAGCATTCATAAGCATTTTTATTGTGAAAGTTATCGCACGCCCGAAGACATATCCACGAACTAGGTGCTGTATTCCGAGATAGAAGTGCAGCACATGTGCTGAATGCAGCTGAGCTGATGAGCTCCACACGTGAAGTACAATGTTGGAGCCTGTGTTCGTAGCCAAAGGGTGAATAGATGCATGATACTACGGTCCAGTCAACAACGACATAATGATGAAATGGACACAGTTATGGAGGTGAGTCAGCAAGATGCTTCAATAACAAACCAACCAATAAAAACGACGAGATACCACGGAAAATGGAACGAATCATAAGTTTATGAAAAGTGAAATATTGTTATATGTCTGCTAGCATCAAAATCAGTAATATTACATTTATTTTAACACTGAACTGGTTTCATCGTCTATATTTTAGCTACTACTTGTATGATGCTTGTGGATTCTTACCGCTTTAGGTAATTTCCTATGGCGAGGCAATGCACGTTTTAATAAAAACAGTTTCTGCACGTCATCAAAACATTACAAAATAAATAAAAAACTGACATAATCGCTGTTGATGTTTATATTTAAGAAAATAAATACTATTTTTTGCATACTATAAGAAAAGTATATTTTAATTAAATTTACAATTATTTTAACGCATATACATAATACATATCTGACGACGTTTTTTAAAACCATTTTTAAAAGATATAAAATGTATTGAATTCATGCTAAACATCGCATATCCAGATTTTAGTGAATAAGCACGTTTTAAGGTCCCTAGAATCCGATTATAACATTTTTACGATGATGTTCGTGTGTGTGTGTGTGTGTGTGTGTGTGTGTGTGTGTGTGTGTTTGTGTGTGTGTGTGAGCGCGCGTGCGTGCGTGCGTGCGTGCGTGCGTGCGTGCGTGTATCCACGATTACCCAAATACTATAAGACAAGACATTTTTAACTACGGATTCCTCAATCTAACAATAATGGGAAGAGTTGATTAAGTTTTGGTAACAATTGGACAACCGGAAGTAGTAGTTACAAGAAAAAAATCATCTAAATAATATTTATCGAAAATTTATGTAACTACTTATATTAAAGAACGTTAAATTCTTTATTCGATAAATATAAATTCGTTATTATATCTTCTATAGATTTAGAGGTAAAGAAATGCATATAAAATAATTTGATGTAAAAAATCTAGATCAAACTACTTCAAGGCAAGAAATTCAAATGTTTGTAATTGACGCATAAATGCCACTGTTAAAAATATTTGTACATCATTATGAAGATTATGAAAAAAAAAACGCAAAAGAATATACGTAAAAAAGAATATAAAAGGAATTTTGCGAAAAAATGACGAATATAAAGAAAAAAAAAGGAAAGTAGAAAAAGAAAATTTCAGGATATTGAATATAAAGAAAATGTATGTATTGTACATAATTTATATTAAAATATCCCATAGATATTGTAAATATATGTGAGAATTATTTTGTAGTGAGACATGAATATAAGTATTTGTATTTAAAAATATTTTTTTGTTTTATGCGTACAACCAGGTAAAATATCTGGCGAGAGGTTATGTGCTGGCCACATCAAATTTTTTATGTTGTAACTCATTCATAGAATTTTGACTACATGTAAGTTACATGGTCTGACTTGAGAATGACCTTAACCAAGGCCGAAACATCGTCAAATATGTATCCGCAACAATAAATTGTTAAAAACTACATTGAAGCTTGAATCTAAAAAATACTCCTATAAAACAAAGTCCACAGCTTCAGAAACATTTCATCTACTTTACTAAATAATTATAGAAAAAACTATAAAGAACAAATTTGTAATAAAAAGCAGTTAAACAAAAAAAAAATAATTAAATTATCGAGCACCTAAATGAATTTTATTCCAAAGAACGTAATGGTTATTTTAAATTATATTATGCGTACTTATGTATGTCATTCATTTTTAGTTTCATTATTATCATTTTCATATTATGTTCTATGTTATATTATTTTTATTATTTCTTGTATTATTTAAATAACAATAAATAATTTAAAGTAAAACATGAGTTTATTCGTATATTAGGCCATTTATAATTCGTTTTTTTTTTTTATTTAATATGTTTAGTTATGTATATAAAATAGTTATTATATAATATTTGGAAGTTCTTCTTTATAAATCACATTTTACAATCCTATTTGTTTAAAATTCCGTATATATCCTATGCTTACAACGATGTCGTTCATGGCGTGATGATAGCAAGATGCTAGCTGTGACGTCACGAATTGAGCATTCAGGCCTGTATTCTCGTGTGGCCTCGCTCTGTTGGTTAAAGAACCGTATTAGGTATAGGAGGGTCCTGGTTTGATACAAATTTAATTTCTTTCTCTGATAACCTAGGTTCAAATATGGATAAAAAGAAACAAGTCGATGTTATATACACTGATTTTAGGAAGGCATTTGATCGAGTTCACCATTACACCCTTTTAAAAAAATTGCAAATGTTAGGAATTCATGGTTCATTACTGCGTTGGATTGAATCGTATGTAACTAACAGGTCACAATTAGTCAACTGCAATGGTTTTAAATCACGTTGTATTTCAGTCACCTCCGGTGTACCGCAAGGGTCTCATTTAGGCCCTTTGCTTTTTATATTGTTTATAAACGACATATCAAGTTGTTTCAAAAATTCTAAATTTTTACTCTACGCCGATGATCTTAAAATTTTTAAAGTTATTTCAAACAATGACGACAGTTTACAACTTCAACGTGACCTAAATAACTTACAAAACTATTGTACTTTAAATAAACTCTCACTAAACGTATCCAAATGTCACGTGATTAGTTTCACGCGAAATACAGAAGTATTAAGCTATAATTACAGTATAGATCGAGCCACATTAGAAAGGAAAACTATTATTAAAGATTTGGGTGTTCTTTTTGACCCGAAACTTCTATTAAATAATCATATAGATAATTGTATAAAACAATCATATAAATTATTGGGATTTATTTTACGTTGTTGTAAAAACTTTAATAATCCTAATTCCATCATATGTTTGTTTAACACTCTGGTGCGGTCAAAACTGGAATATTCCTCGACTATCTGGAATCCTTGCTACCAAAAAAATATAGATATTATAGAAAAAATTCAAAGAAAATTTGTATTCATAGTTTGTAGAAAACATCATATTGAATGTAATAACTATGTAACAAGATTACAACATTTTAACATGCTTTCTTTGGAAAACAGAAGAATTTTAGCAGACATGATCTTCTTACACAAAACATGTAATAACCTGCTTGACGCTTCAACGTTTATATTTAAAATAAATTTTTCTGTTAGCCAAAAGAGCACTAGATCTAAGGACCTGTTCATTTTACCTCATTGCAATACAAATAACTACAGAAATTCACCTGTAAACAGAATGATGTCTACGTACAAGTCTAAATTTGCAGATGTTGATTTGTTCTGTACATCAATGCTGCAATTTAAAACTATAATTAAAAGTAATTTATATTAATTTTTAAGTACATATTCACTCTGCATATCATTACATCACAATATTTATTATTGTTAACTATTGTTTGTATACTATTTTATCTGTGGAAACCCGTAATTGGTACCTACGTACTGTTGGTTTTCTTCAATAAATAAATAAATAAATTAATTAATGAGGTCCATGTATTTTTCACATATCCTTTCTATGTTATTTATACAAAATAATTAATATTTGTTTGGGATAAATTTTACATTGTCAACAGACTTCTAGCACATCCTACATAATATATGATTAATAATATTGAATAGCGTCGTACATCCCGAGGTATATTCTTCTAGTGAATAATATGATGTTTTATTTCATTTTTAATGTTTACATTGTAAATCTCTTCCTCTCTTTCGCTCCTTACGTAATTAAACGTTTTATACGTTTTTGTCTTGACTCGAAGCGGTATTTTCATTTAAGTTAATTTGTTTTATGAAGGAGAAAAGAAGCCAGAACCGCGCTTTACTAACAAGTTTTATACTTTACACTCCGCCGTCCTCATGTTTTGCGATCCGGCATGGATCTGGCCAGAGATATTCACTCGGTGTTTACGACTCATGAAAGAGTTAACTAAGAGATTTCTTCTCATGTATGCAGATGAGCTGACCCGAAATTTAATTTACACGAAATGCAGTCTTTTTGCGGGGAATGTTGAGTTGATGTAGAGCTAAAATAAATGCAAATTGATAATACTTTATACAAAGTATAAAAATAAAATACGCTTTTGAGGCACTGAATTTTTTATCAGCACTCACTTGATCATAAATACACAAACAACAGTCGCCATCTTTTAGATGGTGGTATGATTAAGGGCCGGGTACATAAACAAATTTAATCTGGACTTAAAATTTACTTGCATAGCAAATTTAATGAAATGAAAATATGCAACGCATTTTTTTGACTGCAATGATTATATAAATGTCATAAGAACAGAGAAACTGATTCGCATTTTTTCATTTCAATAAATTTACTTGAAACTAAATTTTAAGAAGATTTAATTTCTTTTTAAAATCGGCCCGAAAAGTATAAAAAAGTATAGAAAATACTTTATTTAATAAGAAAAATCTGATGTGGCCAGCACATTACCTTCCGTCATTTATATGAGGCATTTACGAAAATTCTACCGGTGAACTGTTATCCGTAAACAGCTGTTTATCAGGTTATAGCTACCGGAATCGATATTTTAAGAACGCAAGTAGTAAACAGGGTAGATCCATAACCTATAAAAAATGAAACAGGTTAGAAATTTGATATAGTTAACAAACTTTTAAGCGCGCGCTTCGCTTTGCATCACTACGTTTTTTTGAGATTAGATTCTTCATGAATCTGGTAGATGGATCTGGTAGATATTGTACTGGTAGAATTTTCGTAAATGCCTATGTATTTTCTATAAAATTTATACAGAAAGTTCCTTGCAAAAGATTCTAAATTTCTTATATGTACATAATCTTTCGACAGTTGTATGTATTTTATACAAATTCCATACAAAAAGTTTCGAGCGAAAATATCCTATATTTTGAGTAAAATTTTAACACAAAAAATATATTACGCACACGAATATGTCAATTGACACTGACATCTTTCAATCAGAATTTTCTTAATATAGTAGCTGTTGGCTGTTTCTAGCATAGCTAGCTAATTTATAAAATTTAATTTCTTTATAATTTTATAACTCTATATCCATTTAATATGAAGTATAAAATGCAGTCAAATCGTATAGAGAATACAATGTTCTTTAAATGTGAAAAAATGATATTTAACATCGTTTTTAAAAAAAACACAGTTAAAATCTTCAAATGAGGGTACTTCTGGTTGACCAATTATAACCAAAATATAATCAGCTCTTCATATGGATGCAACGAAGAGGAATATGAAAGAATTATATTTTTTTGAATTGTAGTATTAGAGTTATCGTAGACGAAAATTTTGTTACACACACACACACACGCACACACACACACACACACACACACACACACACACACACACACATACAGACATCATCGTAAAAATAGTAAAATCGTATTCTAGGGACCTTAAAACGTGCTTATTCATTAAAAACTCACCACCAAATTTTTTGACCAAAGACAATACCTTCCTTACCTAAAGGTGACGGAAGGTAAAAAAGGACGGGAAATAAATCAATGCAAAATTATTATTTAAACCCAAACTTATTCAATCATCGTTGGTTAGTTACATATGATATACCGGGTGCCTAATTTTATGAACCATAGGAATACAATTCTAAAATTGCGTGCCGCGCGAGAGACCAGAGTTGTGGTCAACAGGAAATTGGCGCCTCCATTACGACAATGCTCCAGCACATTCCACGCATTTGATTGACTTTTATGGCGAAGAACAAGGCTCCTGTGGTTCAGCAGGCTCCTTACTCTTCTGATATGGCCCCCTGCGCCTTATGGTTGTTCTCCAAACTCAAGAGGCTATTGAAAGGAACGCAATTTCAGACAAAAGAGGACATTATGGCTGCAACGACAGCCGAGCAAAACTCCATTCCGAAAGAGGCTTTCTCGGGATGCTTCCAACAATGGCGGCACCGCTGGGAGAAGTGTGTGAAGTCTCAAGGAGACTACTTTGAAGGTGATTAGGTTTCCAACGCTCCAGGTATGCCAGTTTTTTTCGCCCCGGCCAAAGGTCAGATACCTTTCTAACAGACCTCGTAAGTATCTTAGGCGAATTCTGGCGACGAACACAAATCCATGAATCCGTGAATTTGTTTCCAAACAATGACGTCAAGAATCCGTGCATACGTCTTGATTCCATCGTTACGCCAGAATGAATAATTCCATGTTTTGATTCCATCAAATGAGTGAGCGACAGTAGTAAGGTAATAACAAGTGAAAATTTTGTAAAGTTATGGATTCGATAACTTCTGTTCTGGTATCATCTTTTGATGTATTATTTTCTGATGATGAAGAGTATATTTATGACAGCATTTAAAATAAAATGAATCGTGGGAGTCAATTTATTAATGCTGTATCAAATGCAGTTATTATAAATAAAGAAAAATATAATGGGATACAAAATTACTATGAAGAAATAATTTTCGATACTAGTATGTCATTTCAGTATTCATTTTCACCTAACCTATTTTGTACATTGATAAAACAAATATAAACATCAGCTTGAGAGAGAGGGATCTATAATAAGAAAAAGACAGACCTATGGAAGTTGCTCGCTAGCTGCATCCATAGAATCCGACGGATTACTAACTCATGACGTCATGAGTTCGTCGCCAGAATGGGGTATGTGACCATATTCGAATTTCAATATATATGTCATAAAATATAAAAACAAACCACTATAGCTTTTTATTATAATAATAAAAACGAAACATTAATTTGTAATAATCTTGTTATTAACAATTTAATGTTTTGGAGAAGGAATATATGCCGTAAGTATGGTAGAATCGTGGACAAAGACAGATAGACTGCGGGAAGGAAAGAGACAGTTATAAATCAGCCTATCAGCACCGCGTTTATGTTGTGGTAGGCGTGGCAGGGTGGGGCATGACCACATCTGGCTATAACTATCTCTTTCCCTCCCAGTCTAACCGTTTTTTTTCAAGCTTCTACCATTGATACGTCACAAATCCCTTCCCCAAATTTTTAATAATTATTTTCTCGTAAAGTGCGAATAATTAATCGATGTAAAAAAATACGGGTATTTTATTTTTTTTGTCTAGTATCATATTATGTAAAAATAAAAATTTGGTCACATATCCCATTCGGTTATTCCATGTTTCCCACAAACACACAATTGTTTTCGTCGCAAGAATTCGCCTCTTGCTTCTGCGACTAATTATTCGGGTAAATATGCCTTCAAAATAATCAAAATTTGCATAAAAAAGCTAGCTTCAATTTAATCGCTGTTAAAAAGCTAGGTCCTATTAATCACTTATTTAAAATGCACAACAATAGAAAATGAGACATTCTGATTGGTCAAATTTGTAATTAATGAAATAATCCATATAATCAAACTCAAATACTAATAGATAGATAGCAATAAAGCTGCGTATATTGAATTCGTATGGGTAACGATAAAACGATATTAATATGTACTTGCAATGTTAACAGAGAATCGTAGTTAAATATTTCGAATTCATGTTAATATATCCTAATTAATTCCCGCGAATTGAAATCTTTGTGAGTGCATATTTGAGGAGGAATGCCATATAGAATCCATCTCAACATCTCTCAACTCGGGAGAAGTTTTTGCCACATTTTTGCGGTTTAAGCAATTTAATTAATTAAAATATTTGGCAAAAGAACGAGGTTGGCCGCGATCGGTTGCGTTTCGCTTGTTCTCAGAGTCGTAGAAGTAGCGAAATCACTATTAAATTAAATTCCTTTGAGACAGTCATCTTCACTACAGATTTCCATCTTCAAGAGATATGAAACAAGAAAACTTCTTTGCTTGGTTTATTCAAGATTTTCTCAAGAGGGATGATTACATATTTATACAGAAAATGGCACCGCCCGCAGAATTAAAATAAGTAAAAGAAAGTAAAAGTTAAAAAAGCGCGGGAATATGAACATAGATATAGATGTTTAACTTAAAATTTGGTTTCATTATATGTTTAAATAAATTTTAAGTTGTATTGCTATTTAAATTGAAACCTGTTCAATAACTAAAAATTTATTTTTTCCACAAATTTATTAAAAGTGTGCTTTTTAATGATTGTTTTTAGCGTTATAAATGGCATTTTATGACACAAGTGTTAAAAGTGATAGATCATTGTTACTTTTGACACTAGTGTTAAAAGTGAATGTCAAAAAATTATTAGAAATACAAATTTTAATTAAAAATCAATGTTTGTAGAAAACCTAGTGTATGATATACGTGTTAAAAGTGATTTTATTTTGTTCGAAGGTTTGGACCACTCTGCTTCGCGTCGTGTACCAAACTTCCTTCTCACAAAATAAAATGTCACTTTTAACACATATCACAAATAACTATTGTATTTTATTATTTTGTGTGTGGACTAAAGTGTGCGATTAGTAAACACAAAAAAAAACTAAAGAATAACAGTGTGGACCTAATGGTATACTAGGTAATGTAATGTAATGTAAGGTCATCTCTATTTTTAGTGTTAAAAATAGTTATTTGTATCACTAGTCCAGAAACTAAATATTTGCGGGAACGAGTTTATTTTGACAAATACAAGATCTCGCAAAACAGTTTCTGGGCGTGTGGTACACAAGATTTTTGTGCCGACATCTCCATAAATTCGTCGTATATTTCTCAACACTTTATTCTATTTTACATAATCTAAAAAAATGAACATATATTTTTAACGGTTTTGCATTGCAAGTTTAAATATAATTACTTACATTTGAGCTTAAAATGCGTAATTATTTTATATTTATTGAAAATATATCATACAAACATTAGTTTATATATATATATATATATATATATATATATATATATATATATATATATATATATATATATATATTTTATATATACTTTAGCATATTTTCAATGACAGATCACGTGTAGTTACAAAACAAACGAAACAAATTAGTCCTAAAGTTGGAACGTATTATTAATCTATACGAGATGACAGCAATGACAGCATATTATTATTTTTATGACAAAATTTAGTTATTTAAGTTACAATAATTAAACATTTAGCCCTACAATTTCTAAACATTTTGCTAATTCTTGTGTTGAAAATAATCCTAATTGACATATCACCAGAATAGTAATACCAACTCCTTTTGCCGGCCTAGGCCAGCAACAGCGCATTTCTGGACGATTTTGAGTTCTGTAATACTAGTCAAATTGGACGGAGCTAAAAAAAAATATTTTAGTGTTCTATAGATTTAAATTAGTAAAAATATCATTAAAAAATTATAGTATAGTATGTCACTTACACTAATGGAGCTCATCAGTGTGGTGCACTGAAGCCTCTAGGAAGCACTGAGTAGGTTGGGAGCGAAACGACTCTCTGGTTCTGCTAGAGTAGGTCAGTCTTACATATATGGCCGAGAGGTTGATTCTGATACTGAAATCTTGTGAAACGTGTCTAGTGTGATGTTTACCTCGCGCTGCTCTTGGTAAGGGAGGTATAGTGATCGTGATAAAAATCGCATATCGAGATTTTGGTAAACGAACACGTTTTAA
Organism: Harpalus rubripes; assembly: GCA_963082715.1. Classification (NCBI taxonomy): domain Eukaryota; kingdom Metazoa; phylum Arthropoda; class Insecta; order Coleoptera; family Carabidae; genus Harpalus; species Harpalus rubripes. The sequence goes on from OY720464.1 coordinate 23,384,354, forward strand.
GGTCCTTAGAATCCAATTTTAACATTTTCACGATGATGTCTGTGTGTATGTGTGTGTGCGTGTGCGTGCGTGTGTGCGAGTGTGAGTGCGTGAGCGTGTGTGTGCGTGCGCATGTGCATGTGCGTGTGTGTGTGTGTGTGTGTGTGTGTGTGTGTGTGTGTGTGTGTGTGTGTGGATCCTCCACCCTAACTCAAATACTATCATTCAGAAAATTTTGAAACCTTGTATTTCAATCTTTTTCTATTATAGAAATGGCACTTTCCTTGAAGCTCAAAATAGTTTTTCTTCGAAAAATGCCTTTAAATATTATTTTTTCAACATTAATATTATTATAATAATTATCTATAATTGAAATCCCGGAGCCTACGCTTTAAACAAACAAAACTCTTTGGTTACGCAGTTATTCAAATGTATGTAAGTGACAGATAACTGTCACTGTCAAAGAACTAATCATTTCAAATTAATAATAGTAAAGATTTAAAAAGTAAATAGAACAATAGGAAAGGAAATCAATACATTTTCCAGCATAAATAAATATGTAAGTATGTATTTAGATTTATAAAAATTAACGATTTGCAAAAAGTGAATTCTATTCTATATCCCGGTATTTAAAATTTATTCTTCATTTTGTTATCAAACAAGGTAGTTATTTGGATTATATTAGAGTATATTTTAAGAAATAAACTGCAAAAATAATGATTAGCTTAATCATTTTTGTGACTCGGGCTGTAAATGGCGGGAGGTATTATGTTAGCCACACCAGATTTTTAAATATTATAATGGAATAGTTTCATCAAGAATCGCAATTGTACTTCGTAAGTGTATTGTTATCTTAGGTTTGGTTTTACTTTTGTATGCATCGCTACAATAACTTAATTATTATACCAATGTTGTCATATTGAAGCACATTTTTCATAAAAATATAACATATTTTGATTCTGCGTTGCAGGCAACTAGGTATCTTATTCTAATAAAATTATATGCAGAAATAACATTGAATATTTTAGTCTGCAAACGAAATTAAGTTGAAAATTAATCAAATATGCAGAAAGGAAAACAAATCAAACATCCATTCCTCTTAAATTATTAAAATTAGATTAAAATTCCTGAAATAAACATTGGAATCAAACAGCCATAACTCACGCAGACAAATAAACATCAGAATAAAAGCAGAGGCAAATGCGAAGACATCCTCTGTCCACGGTCTGTGGGTCACGTCCTTGTTTGACAGTTTTATTATTAATCACCATCGCAGAACGTGTCCTTCTCATGGATTTGGGTCCTGTGGTAATCTAGCCACCCAACTTTACACAAACATTTAATTGTTTAATCCTCGTTCTTGATAGCTATTTACAATCCGTTCGTATTTACTGCATTATGATAAATTGTCCAAAAGACCTAGTCCATATACAAGGCGATTTATTATTTGCAACTTGTAGGGGAAATAATATAGGTACGTTATTAATTATTATTGATTTCAAGTATTCATCAATTTCACTCACATGGAACTTGAGTTATAAGATAATTAAATCATACTTCATGTGTGCTTTATATGACAGTGACTAAACGATTATTACGGTAAAATTTTCGCGGAAATCTATTACGCCTAATTCCTCAATTAATACAAATATAACAATGATATAAAAATAATAAATTGATACGAATTCACATTCGAATGTGAAAGTATTGTCACAAAGAACGAGAAGACAAATTCAAGTGCGAACAATAGGAGTATTGGTAGCCTGAATACTAGATACTTTCCACACGTTTTGCGTAGACTATTTTCTGGCCATTGTTTGAATTAATTTTTAAAAAATCTGATATAGCTAGCACATTACCTTCCGTTAGTTCTATGTATTTTGTATAAATGTCAGAAAGTTCCTTGCAAAAGATTCTATTTCTTAAGACAGTTATGTATTATACAAATTCCATACAGAAAGTTTCTAGCAAAAGATCCTTTATTTCCAGTAAAATTACAACACCAACATACTGTCAATTGCACATGACACTGACACCTTTCAATCAGAATTTTCTTAATATAGCAGCTGTTAATTTATGATATTTAATTTCTTTATAATTTTTAATTTTTAAACTCTATATTCATTTAACATGAAGTATAAAATACATTCAAATCTTATAGAGAATAACATATTCTTTAATATTTACAATAACGTTAAATGATATTTGACATCGTTTTTTCAAGAAAAACTGTTAAAATCTTCAATTGAGGGTACTTCCGGTTGACCAATTATAACCAAAATCTAATCAGCTCTTCATATGGATGTAATGAAGAAAAATACGAAAAAATTATTATTCTTGGAATAGGGGATTCCACCATTTCTTTTATAATTTCATCTGAACGTATAAGTAAAACTAAGACTGTCGATGAAAATCCGGTGAAAAAATTCCTATTAATAAGCGAGTTATAGTCCTCCGATATTTTAAAATATAGATGTGACGTCACGTATACAAGTTTTTATATTAAACTGTTTTCTTCGTGGATCTAATTGTTCTTGAAATATATGCTATTTCTAAATTATATTTATAAAAAATAAAAATTTTATACTGTACAAGTCAACATAATTTATAATTGGAAATATATTTAAATTATTAAGATTAATGCAAAATATTTATATTCAAATAAAATCTGTTTGAGAATTGCACTACTGGACTGATAGCCACGCCTCTGCTATTTGAATTTCTCTATTTCCACTAGTAGTAGGCTCCGCCCCTAACTCGCTATTCGTTATATATTTATAGGTGGTCTTTGAGTCGCCAATCAAAATAATATATATGGATTCCATATGAGTGACGAGCTGTTAAAACATAAACCCCCTTATTTCCGAAGTATTTCAATTATATCATTTTATTTCTTTATTAATATTCATTATTAAGCATATACTTTTACTGTTTTTTATAAATTTACTTTAATTCGATTGAGCTGTAATCCCCTATAAGGATTAGACACACACACACATACACACATAGACACACACACACGCACACACACATACACACACACACACACACACACACACACACACACACACACACACACACACACACACACACACACACACATCATCGTAAAAATAGTAAAATCGTATTCTAGGGACCCTAAAACGTGGTAATTCATCAAAAACTCACAACCGAATTTTTGACCAAATACAATACCTTGCTTACCTAAAGGTGACGGGGGGTAAAAAGAATGAATGCCCATTTTTAACAAATTGAGGTGATTGGTCCTACTAATATATTGAAGGTGGGGCTTTGGCTTTCAAATGGTATATTTAAAGCAGGCAAATATGGTAACATTCCTAAGATGCAGGACCTAAAAAGGATGACGATTCAAGCATTTTTGCTTTCTGTAGGCAGACTGGTAAAAAATAATGTCCAATCCGAGTTTTGAACTAAGATTGAATACAAATACAGTATCTTACGTCAAAAATAAGGGTCTAAGTTTAAAATATGCGTATTGAAAACACATTTTGTGGCATTAAACTGTTTTCCCTCTGGCTCTTCATTTGTCAGTCTTATGCCCGTTTGCACTGTTGCGAGTTAAGTTGCACTTAGTAATAAGTGGCGCTTCTAAAATTCAAAATCTTTGCACCGTATTGTAAGTCCCACTTTGTTTTTACTAATTGACACTTACATTAAGTTCCTTAGTACCTACTTCATTTCTAATGCATGTATTCTAATATTTTAATACGTATATCATAAAAAAGTGAGAATCAGCACTAAAAGAAAGAATTTCGGTAATGAAAATTAAATAATTCATGTTTCATACGAGAAAAATCCATTTCCCTGTAGGTTTGATTGTTGAGTTGTCTGTTTGCTGTTGGTAAACACGAACTTGTTGAGTGTAGGTGGCAGGCTGACATAGAATATTTACACATATTTACATGGCTCCCCTACACGCAGACGCGGCGTTTTCTTATGAAAGCAACGCAACGCAGCGGCTTTGAGAACCGACAGGTGATGTGCGCTGTAATCAAGGCACATGCGACCCCGACAAGCAAAAATGTAAATTCCACTGGAGAGATGTACTTGAATTTGAGATGGAGAATTCTTACCGTACTGACTTGCAGATTCTCTTGAGACTGCGGTAGAAATAAACACGCAAGTTAGCAAAAGAAAAAGAGTTCTTATTTATGAATCGAAGGTAACATGAAATCAACTTGGTTTTAATAGCTTTGTTCGCGATAGCGACCCCGAACTAGCTTGAGCATCACCCGGTCTGATTAGTACGTGATCAACAGTGACCAATTATGTGTCAGTCGAAGTCGTACCGCGAACAACTAAAATGAAACTGCGCATGCGTATGATGCTCAAACTAGTCCAGTGGTGGTACCACGCCACATTGACCCCCTTACTGCACTTTACCCCTTCCCATGGTCACATACAATATCAATATTTTGGAACTACATGATATTGCTATTGCTTTATTTTTATTTATATGTAGAAATTATTGACTTGATAGACAATATAAAGTTGTTGCTTTAACCATATCATGCAATATATTTTTGACAAAAAATACGAAATCAACTTTCGAAAACAGTTTACAGAATATTTTTCGTCGTAACGTTATCTGCGTTTTCTACACTACGGTGTGCATGTTGTGTGAGAACCGGCTTTACTAATCAAAACGTAACCTTAAAAGTGTTCAAAGTCATTTTGTAAATTTATTATTATTAGGTAAAACTTGAGTATACTTAGTGTAATGAAAACTATAATAATAATGAATAATTTTCTTTAGATGCATAAACGAATGTATGTTCAACCTAAACTTTTGTGGGTGCCAAAATGAATATGTATATAATTATTATTATTATAAATAAAGTAATAAATGTAAATGGAGTCATTTCTTTTGCCATTATTACTTCAAAATATCGAGAAAAAATAATAAATAAAATATATATTATAGCAACATGAACAAAATAATAATATAAAAACTTAATATTTTCTATATTACGAGTGCTGTTCTCTTTCCGCTGAGCCTGGTAAAGTAATACACAATTTACTTGCAAAACACATTTATTTATAATTTTTCAAGGCATTCCCCTCCACAATCAATACATTTTTGCATTCGTGAAAACTGATCTCCAAAGCATTTTCACCAATCTTCCCGCGTTTCTATATTTCATTTTGGGCATTCAAATAATCAGTCGTTCGAGCAGCAGTCTGCGGCCGAGCGATGTCTTGATGCATGATAATCCTTCCCCGTTGACGTTTTTCGCGAACATTTTGGCAAATAAACGGTAGTGTACCATTCAACATTAACAGTACGACGATACTCCAGTGATACAGTGCAAACATGTCTAATAATTCCAAAAAATGTGGCGACCATCTTTTTGTTTCGGCTTTTTTCGCGAATAACTTTTGTTGGAACCGACTCATTCTCTAAGACCCAAACTGCGGACTGTTGCTTTTTTTTAGAGATCATAGCAGTATACCTATATTTCGTCACCTCTAATGAAGTTGTACACCAAATGAAACGATCCATTGTCAAAGCGATCAAGTGTAGATCTGCATCGTCTCAAACGGTTGTTTTCTTGACTGGAGGCAAATTATGGGGAATCCAACGAGAACAAAGCTTAAGTACCATCCAATGTTGGTCTAAAATGGTTTCAATTGCTTTCACATCAATCTTAAAGTTGCTTGAATATTTCTGACAGTAACATGCCCGTCCTCTTTAATAATGTTCTGAAAAAGAACAATATTCTTTTCTGCCATTTTTGGCTTAACGCTGAAATTCATTGTACTACCGCTTTACGGTACCTAAGGAACACGACTTGTCACCAAACACTCGATGGATATCCTCAAAATATTATTGATGGCTTAATTCACGCTTGAAATTGTAAAAAATCACGGGTCAATAATGCTATTTGTTCAATTCAATGATTTTTTCGGGGAAAGGATTACTTAAAAATTATGTATTTAAACAATATTCAATTACATTTAACAACCATCACTATAATTAACCTTGTAAACAACTAGACTAAAATGTCAAACAAAATTTGTTAAAAATATCCTAGCCTACTAGATAGGCTCAGTGGAAAGAGAACAGCCCTCGTATTAATATATTAGGGGGTGCCGTGGCACCCATGGCACCCACCGTGCGCACGCCTATGTTTATTACTTGATTATCTTCAACTTCATCCGAAAGTTGAAATTGATTGTGGACTCATAGATATATTGTAACTTTGTCGAATTAATTTTTGATAAATATTAGTACGATGAAAACTTAACGCGGGATATATGTTTAATTCAGATATAATAGATATTGGATGGTTTGAATTTGACATATATGGCAAAAGCTGATAAATAAAATTATGTATAAATTCCCTTCTAAGGCGAAATAAACTAAGAAAAAGGATATCATCTAAAGTAAATTGATTACTTTGAATTTTCATTATTCTGCGAATTAAATTGAAGTCTCGTAATTGTCATTTTCGGTTTTCGTTATTCAAATGATTGTATGCGCCAGGCGTGTCTACACAATGTTTTTGACATGTACGTAGATTTATCAATCTAAGCCGAAGATATCCGAATCATTTATCAATTATTTATTATCAATACGGTATAGTACAAAATAGCAATTGACTTGACTATGATTTGGTCGTTTAATATATCAAGTCAATATCAATTACAATATGGCATGGTTTCACCACAGAATTGCTGCCGCGAAAAAACCTATTATCACCCAAATATAGTACTGGATTAGAAAGAAAATCATACTGGTGCAGTATCTGTTATGACAACATTTGTACAGCAATCAAATCATTATTATTCTTTTCGGATGGCCAGTGGCATAAATAATAGTATAGATACATTAAGCTGTAGTGTTTCACCACTTCCGTACTGTTATTGTAAAATTTTAATTTCTATGTATGTTTCTAGAACGGTCTTCTTCTAAAGAAATCGACATATACATTTCAACTACCCTTCCTTGTACCCAAATTATTTTCTAAGTTGTTTGTTTATTATTTTGATAGTTCTAATAGAGACACCAAATGAAAGCATTATTCCCGTATTTATCAATCTTGACATTGTGATGATATATTAAAGAATTAATCTCCTTTCAACCAATACCAACGACAACGTCACTAACGATTACTTGATCCCCTTACGAAAAATAAGATCAGGCTGTCGAACCTCTTCGTCCAAGCCTCGTATGTTCTTCTCAACTAAAACAGAGTAACCAGCCTTTTCCTCATAGGCTTGTAATTTATTGACTATGACGTTATGTCTATCAATACGACTGGTAAACGCCCGCACGGTACAAATACGTCATCATCATTACCGATATCTGCGTACAAAGCAGATTGGCACACCCAGCAATGGGTAATATGCCATGATGATATATTTATTTATTTTATTTATTTACGCGATCAGTGAGTAGCACGATATGATTGAAGTGCATGTGATAAACTTTGAGTTTTGATTTTACTGTCAAAATAAGTATGAAATTATCCTCATTTTGTTGAACTTCCATTACGGATGTGCAGTTAGGTTGTTTACGTATGTAAATAAAATATCAGATTGCGCGTAGGTGCACATCCCTGCTCTCCACTGTCGTTCCTATTCGCGAGTCAAGTTAGTTTTGCCGCCATGTTTTGTGACGTCACAATGCTGTCTACAGCTACTAGATAATAGGTTTGTTCATAGAACGGTTTGAAACCGTCAGAAGTTTGCGCAGTTACATAAAAGTGTTCACAGAGTCACAAATTTCAAACTCTGACTATTAGTTGGCTGTTCACAGAACCTTTCTGATTGGTTGGAGACTGGTTGGCAACGGTCAGAACAATTTCCAACTCGGCTGGAAATTTATAGTTTAGGTCATGCGAATTTATATTTTTTATAAGTTTTCACATTTCCGAGTTTATTTACGTCTGCAGAAAATTAGGTTATCTGTAAAATTGCTGTTTAATACATTAATAATAAATTTATATTTTAAGGTGGAATTTTACGGGAGGAGGGGGGGGGGCTGTGTTTTGGGGTTGTTGAGGTTAGAGGTTTGTTTTTTTTTCAAAAAAGAAAATATAATCACCGTAATTATAGATGACCAATTCGGGTAGTAGCATGTCCAGTGGAAATTTTAACTTTTGAAACGATTCTTCAAGTGAAACTGACGATTTTGAAATAATAGCTATTAGAAAACAACCCAAAAATAACAATTTGTTTGAAATGACAATACCCCAGTATTCTGAAGACTATTTTTGAACACTTTCGTGTCAGCAAACAATCAAACCGTTTGATTTGTTCGAAACCGGACATGCGCATTCATTCTCAAACTCCAACCGTTTGCAAACGGTTCTATGAACAAAGCAAATACATTGGTGGCTCGTCCGCCATATTGGTGCCAAAATGAAATAAAAGTGCAATTCTTATAAGTTTATGTAGTAATTATTTTTCATAATTAAATATAACTTCCATATTTACCATATCATGTTTATTTAAAATAACAAAACAAGAAAAAATACGGTTCCTTAAAATTTTTGAAGTTTGAATTCGGAAACAAACAAACCTGAATTCAACTGGGCCTCTCAGATTAGATTGTTTTTAGTTTCGCTAGGTTATGGGTATATTTGGAAAAAACAAATTGCTTCTATGAAAGAAATTGATACAGTACTCGAGACGTACAAAACGACCTTGATTCAGGAAGATCTGGAAAGAGTAAGCCTTCAAATTACAGCCCAAACTATAAACTATTAAAAACAGACTTTAACACGGCAGATTATTTGCAGCTCAATATGTCATTTAAAAAAGTACAAATAATTAGTCAACTACGTTTGTCTAACAAAAATGAACTTAGAATATTTTACAACGGTATTAAATATACTTATAGAAACGAATCAAATATGCCCTATACGCAATTCTCAGAAATTAGAATCTCTTTACCATATATTCATAGAGTGTCCAATTTACAACCCCATAAGAAGTAGTTTTATAAATCAATATAATATAAATTCACAGGAAAATTTAATAAACTTGTTTCATAAGCCGGACCCTAACAAAATTAATAATATTTTCTTCTTTTTTATATCAGTTTTAAAACTCCGAAGCTTTTGCTTGAATGAATCATAATTTACTCTTCGTTTAGTTGCTTTGCTTCAGGAAAAGTTGTCAAATGCAATTTACTTGGATAAGCATTTTAAGCATGTAAAGTGCAAGAATTTTAATTCTCTCTTTATTATAATAAGTATTTATATCTTTGTTACATTGGGTTATTCTGTATTGTTAATATTATTTTTATAATTGTTATAATATTTATAAAACACATGTTTAGCATTGTGAACCATTTGTATGGAATCTCACTCCGATTACAAATTATCAGTAAATAATAAAAATAATAATAATAATGAAACTGAAATTAAAGGAAGTTTTGTGTTATTTAAAAGCAATGGCTGAGTCCCGAAATTATAGAGAGGGGGAATAAATTGTTGATTCCGGACACATGTGGAGAAAAATTCGTTGAAGGAGATAAAAAAAATTGACGTTTACATGTTATAGTATCATCGGCTATACTACATATTGGCCGCATTGTGTCGTCATTTTTAAGAGCTTCGTGAGTTGGCCGCTAGTTGGCGAGCATTTTTCTTGGAACGCACTGTGGTGACCCAATCCGGCTTGGAGTGATGGACACATATGCTCCACCAAGTTTCGCATCCAGAACCTTCGGTATATGAAGCGGAAACGGTATCACAACTTTACCTCGGTCGATTAAAAAGTTGTATGTATTACATTACACAAACCTTTTTCTTTAACCGAGCAAAAAAATTGTTAGTAAAAACATAATGTGAGACAGTATAGTTAGCATCATAATCGATATAGCAAACTGCATACTGGACTAGAACTTGGAATCGTTGGCTCCATCCTACATTCCTTCCGGAATTGCAGATTCTCGGGTGTCCATTCGGACTTGTTTTATTGTCTGCACCTCGGACAGACCGTGAAATTGAAAAAGTTTGTTATAAAAATCGTCCTGAGCTCGCTTGGCAAGCCTCGCACTCCATACGTTATACACGTGAAACAATTACTTTTGTTAAATTATTACCCGCCAAGAAATTCTTTCACTTTCAAGTTCAGCTAAGCTAGAGGAAGAGGACAGTTTGTTGACCCACACTAGATTTACTTGTAAATGGACTCGGAACGGATTGGATTTGAAATAAAGTAGAGATGAGGTTATTTTCGTGAAATATAGGACAAGAAAATTGGTATTTATTCGTTTTATTTTTCGTTCAATATGTCGCCGTATTACCGCAGAGTAACAACTCTGATCACACGTTAGAGTTTCGAAGTGTTTCGTTGGTTAATTCATTGCTCATCAACATATCAAGAACAACAATACATTTACAACGATTTAAAGCTTAAACAGAATGGTTCACAACGTGAATATTATACATTATATGAGGGTATTTATCGATTGTGGTATGGATTAGGTGTTAACAAAATGGGGTCATTTACCATATTTTTTTTCTGAAAGTTGAACTTCATACACTTAAAAATTATTTGTAATAATTGAGAAATTAATTTTTAAAAATTGTATGTATTACTTGAATTTCTTTCTTATGACGTAGAATTCACGGAATGACATTAATGACAGAATTATCCGACCAAAGCCGAACCTGTATACTCTTAACAAGATGTTTCAGATAATAACTAGTGTTGGGCATAATCGATATATTTCAATAATCGAATGAATAGAAATAATCGCTTTGAATAATCGAATGATCATTCAAATAATCAATGGGCTACTTGCATGCCATTTTTTATTTAATATTTTCGAAGAGACGATAAAGACTTGCTATCCAAATTTTTTCTTTTGGCAAAATTTTCATTAATTGGCCAGAAAAAAATTAATGAAATTTTAATATTAAAATTACCGCCATGTATGACGTAGAATTACGCCGAACCAATGAATGGCCGTAAAGCAATAACATTGGTACGTCCAATAGCAACGGCATGTGCGGGTAATTTAAACATGGCAGATCATCTGTTTGACGTTTGAATAATAGTTTGGAGGTTAATATTTTCGTTTGTCATTTTAATCTTGTACAAGTATAAGCTAAGTTAAATTCCTGCTTAACAAATCGAAATACGTAATAAAAGTAACAGAAACCACGCAAATTGTAAATAATAAAGAAGAGAGACAGTGACAGAAAAATGAATTAATGTCAAAATCAAATTAAAACTCGCACTCGCTCGCCATCTACAGGTTACATTCTTAAATATGCATCCCTTTCTCCAGTTCAAAATAATGACGTCAAAGAAAATCTTCTTTCTTAATTTATTAAAAAAAAACATATATTTTTTTTAATATAATTTATATTTTTACATAGATTTTCAACTTTACTTTAGGTATTTAATAATGGATATCATATTTTCAGTACCACGCAAGTAGCATATTATGAATAATGCGCATTGCGCATGCACAAGCTCTTGCGTAACTTGATTCGTCATTATTCATATTAAATCAAATCATTTGTTTTTGATCCACTGCAAGTTCCAACATTCCTAACTTCTATTCAAGTAGAGTTAATAAATTAATTAAATATTAGTACTTTACCATTACTTACCTTAAAAACAATAAAAGCTTAATTTAATATAAATAATAAAACCATTCATTTACTTACAGACCGATTCGAATTATTTTATTATGACATTAACTTTTTTTAATGATTGCGGCGATATGTATATACATACGATATGGGAAATAACGTAAATAAATCGAATATATTATATTTCACGAATAATTTTTCGAAAGTACAATCTAATAATTGGTTAAAGATTGAGAGAAATGAAATAAAAGATAATTGTCTATCGATTATAACGAATGATATTTGGGAAGTATAATCGAATAATCGATTATTCGGTCATAATCAATATATTTCGATTATATCATTCATAATCGCCCAACACTAATAATAACAGCTGCGGTCATTGTCAACCACATTGTTTGGTATCATTGTTTGTGATTGCTTGAATTGAAAGTGTGTCGAAATGGACCCTGATTATACCAATAACAAAAGCTGGGACTCTTCCACATTTGTTTTATAATTTTTTAGGTTACCCCCAATCAATTTAAAATATGTCCAATTTTCAGCATCGGATTCCAGTTGGAGAATGTACAGAAAGTTTGCTGTAAATGTTTATAATTGTTATTTTATAAATATACCTACATCAAAATGATCTTCACAACAATAAAATGTTCTGGTATTGGTAATTTCATTGTCATCACATGGACCATACACTGCTTCAAACCACATTTTTCTAATTGTATGTTTACTTGGAATGTGAAAAAACTATTTTCGTAGGCGTATCCTCATAATTATTAAAACAACCAGGTACAAAACAATTACGTATTGCAGACATTATAAAACACACAAATCTCTTTCGTCACAATAAATAAAATAACCTCTCTGCCACAGCTGAGTTGCTAAACATGTGTCTCCCAACCGTCAAAAACTAATCATGCTCTCTCTCTTTTCAGTCTCTTTCTAATGTCTGTGATTGTGACGTCACAGCTTTCAAGGACATTCTATAGAGGGCAAAAATAACAGGTTTCGGAAATTAATAAAATATATTAAAAAAATTATTTGATTAAATTTTAAGTATTTTCTCACATAATTTAAATGTGAACTAATGAATTTTACTATTACAAACACTAAATTCGTTTGTGGTAAATGCCCCCATTGCTTGAAACAGCATTTATTCTCTTACAACACCGACGTTTCGGTGCTCACTAGCACCTTCTTCTTACAAAATATTACATCTCATGTACACAAAAAACATTTTGAACTAGTAATATTTTGTTTCTTGGCTTTCGGTTCTATTGTACTACATTGCTCGAAGGCTATTATAGTTAAATTAGCAGATTATAAGCTAAAGTGCGCGTACAAAAATGTTTCCATTGAGTTAACAAAATGAATTTTGTGCCGTTATTATTCTTCAGTCATAATCGAAACCAATGTGTCGTAAAATTTCGTTACGGTACAGTAATGTTCATTTAAAGACGTAGTAGGAACTTATCTACATATGACAATAGCATATTACGTACCATTAACGTAAGTGACAGTTTTTAGGTCGTGAATGTAGTTTGGGAAATCTAGACCGGAAGATCGAGATTTCCTATACATTCGCGAACTAAAAAAATCTCTTACAATTCAAGGTTAGTAGCTATGTTTTGCAATACCCGCAAAAATAGAAGAAAAACATAGGTTTCAGATAAATTTATATGCCAGTGCTAATGCATTAATAGTAACATTTCAGAAAAAAAAAATGGCTAGATGTATACAAGCAAAAATATAAACTATGTTCTTAACTAGAATAAAATATAACCAAGCCAACAATCACAAACACAAAACATAAAAAAATTGTTTAACCTCTAAGCTAATCCCTAAATTTTCAACTGGAAGTCTATGTTGTGTGAGTTTTTAACATGCAATTCTACCACATACATTTATTTGGATTTGATGAAGATGTCATTATTCATTCTAAAGTATTCCAATTGAGGCGAGTATAATAGTTATTTATGTAACAAGTGTGTAAAGTAGTACTTTTTACTATTTTACACACGTGTTGCATACAACATTTTTCCTACAACCGAAATGGTATTAATGTTTCTCATATACTGAGTGTACAGGCATCCAGCAGCTTCAAAGACTGTTAGTACTCTTTCTCATAACACTGTACAAAATGTAACTTAAACACTAGGAAGAATCTCAGACAGACGATGATTAGTCTTTTACAATGTCCAAATTGTACATTTATTATTAATATTAAAAATTAGGTTAGGTTAGAATACATGTAAAAAAATGTTAATGTCCTTAAAAATTAGATTAGTACTCAATCTGTTAAAAAAAATATTAGATTTATTTCATTTACAGTGTATATTCATATTTCTTAATAAATTTTATTACTTTCATTATTATTTACTACCTAATTATATACTTGACAGGTAAATTAACCGAATTTTAATGTTGCCTAGCAACGCTTATTTACTTTTCAAGCACTAGTGCGTGAAAAGTACTTTTCACGTACTAGTGCTTGACAAGTGACACTTTACACACTGTAATGATTGCGTGAAAAGTATTTTTCACGCACGGTTGTAGGAAAAATATTTTTTTGTTGAATTCCGTGTCTCGAATGGTTTATGAGATGACTTTTTATTTCTTAAATACTTTAAAGTGGAAATTGTATTGGATTTAAATATCTGTTATTTAAACAAAATCGACGAAAAATATTTTTTCATCAATTTCAAATTTAATCCAATAATTGCAATTCCTAAAGTCTTACATTGATTTGAAAGTCTGCGCCCTCATAATTTATAGTTTTCTTACAAGATATTCCAGTTGTAATATTGAATTTCCGTGCTTTAATATATGTTTCGTTCGTGAAGATCCTAATATCGAAAGAAACAAATCAGAAAAAACTATTTAAAATTTTAATAATTTGAAATTGTTCGAAGTTCAACGACACGAAACGTAATAACGCTAAATATGAAAGATGTTCCAACAGTCATAAATATTCAAATGAAGTCGGCAAAAGCGAAAGAAAAAGTTAAATTATATTAGGTAAGATGTTGAATACCTCAAACTCAAAGTATAGAAGTATAGTTTATATCTCAGTCCCTTGCTGCATTCTTTATAAGTTGTGGAGCATTTTTTGTGTCTATTAGGCCGGTTTCGTATCAGCCACATTTCCAAACTTCAGTATAAACTTCAGCACACAGTATTTTTTCCTTATAAAGAGCATGCGGTACCAGGAACTTAAAGACTTGGGCACGCAAATTATCTTTAAATATTACAAAAGTTAGGTAATTCTCAATTTGGCAACACTGATTAAATACTTTGAGTGCACCGAATTTTTAATAAAGTTTATTAGACTCTCTTCCGCACGCATAACCGGAAACTTCAACACCGGAAGTAGGATTTTGAACTCCATTTTTCATCAAACGACACACCCTTAAAGATTTCCATCAGGAAATTTTAATTCTATATTATTGTTTTATTCTGATTATATGAATAGATATAAAGAAGACATCGCCTTTAAGGATTAGTTTTTTGACAATGTATACCGGGTGATTCATCGGTCTGTCCTCTCTTTATAACTCTTATTTTAAGTCAGATAGAAAAACTCTTCAAGTATAATTTATATGATATATTATTGTCTATCTACGTACCATATGCATTTGTATACAGAATGCTCCGTTTAAGCGCAACAATATGTAACTTTATATTTCTTAATGGAATACCCTATATTTATTTATTTATTTATTTATTTTGATAGTATATTAGATTCTCTTTAAAAAAGTATTAAGTAATAAGGGGTCTAAAATTATAAATTAAGAAGTTATTTACCTTTATTCGATGAATATGTTTGTATCATGTTATTAACAAGGTAAACTATGGATAATTTGATTTCGAATTTAACAAACAAGTTGTCAAAATACTCTTAGTTCATTGTTGATGTTGTTGTGAAAATAATTCCGCGAAGCATTTTTAAGCACTTTGCCTGATACGGTGCGTTCTGTACAAACTAATTTTATAAGAAGAATAGAAAAATGTATTGCAGTTGAAGAACAAATTTTCGAGCATTTATTATAATTTTGCATTATTTAGTGTGTCACTAAATTTTAATAGCCTCTTTGTAATTAGTGTAATGATTAAAATAAGTATTATTAAAAAAGTATCAAAATTTTGTATTAAATTATGTTTTTTTCTACTATGAATTACTATTTTATATGAACGTAAATAACATGTTAATTTATAAGTTTAGACCCCTTATTACTTAATACTTTTATAAAGGGAATCTAATTTACTATCAAAATAAATAAATATATATATAGAGTGTTCCATTAAAAAATATAAAGTTACATATTGTTGCGCTTGAACGGAGCATCCTGTATACAAATGCATATTGTACATAGATAGACAATAATATATCATATAAATTATATTTAAAGAGTTTTCCTATCTGACTTAAAATTAAAGAGTTATAAAGAGAGGACAGACCGATGAATCACCCTGTACTATTATATTATTACAATAAATTTTATGGTGTATCGTGATCGTGACTGTGTGCTTTAAGGGACCTGTCATATTACGGACGGCCCCGGTTCGATTCCAATCGACAACAAATTTGAAACTTGAATAGTACCTATATTAAAATATAAGTTACAGAAGGCAACCTATACTGGTACGAGCCGCGTTACGGCGAGTGACCGAACGAACAAGTGCTTGAATAGCTTTCTGTAACTAGTGTTTTTACTATTTTCTCTGTTTCGACTTTCATTTACATTATTTATTTATAATTACTGAGTTTACATGCAGTTTTCAAACCGTTATCAAAACGTTTCTAGTTTTGAAAACGCCATGTATACAGTGTCAAAACAGTTTTGAGTTATCTCAAACCAAAACTAAAATTCATGGGTTTGACTTGAGAACTAGTTTCAGAACTACTCATGTAAACACTTAAAATTCAATATTGATATTGCGCATGCGTCCATAGCATAACGTTTCTGTCGCGGTGTGTTAATTTGGTGTTACTAACCTACAAATAAACTGACAGTTGTGTAGTTTTAGTGCGTAGTGATACAAAGGAGAAAAAAAATAATTGGAATAATAGCAAAACGAATAATTTGGAGTGAAGAGGATTTGTCACTTACATCGGCCAAGTGCGCATGCGCCGAAACTGTTTTCAAATTAATCTGTAAACCTGTTTTGAAAAATACATGTAAACAGTTTCGCGTAATTTTGACTGAAAACTGAAACCATTTTCAAAACTGCATGTAAACGTAGTAAATATAGGTGACAATTTCAACTAAGGGAATTTTTCTGTAGAATGTTTAGGCTGATGCCATTGATTCGTGTTTTTTATATGCCCGTTACACAGATATTTTGTGTACTTTTAATGAAGTCATACCAATCCCAAATATTAAATGTCTCCAAAAGTCGTTTAATAATTAAACTCCTTCTGACATCAGTATTTCAATTCGTAGTTAACTTTTTGTTTACTAGTAAATAGCATAAATGTTCATCAACGCCTTGTTCGGTTAGCGGTTGATCAAAACGAACAAATTCAACGCGATTTTTGACAGCAATGATTTAAATGTTATAAGAACAAGGAAACTGATTTGAATTTGTTCATTTTGATGAATCGCTAACATAAAAATGCGTTGATGAACATTTCTGCAACCGGGCATTAGTCTGAAATTAGTATTTAATATTTTGAATCATAGTAATCGTCATTTTATTATCTTCTAAAAGTATCGTTTTAATGAAAATCTATTCTAATTAACAATAATTCTTTGATTTTTACACTTCACCAAAATAAATAAACGTTACATTACATTTGAAAATATCTCCGCTAATAGTGTTAAACCACATGCGGCAACAGCTTTGAAAACCCGTGAGGTGACGCCTGATAATCGCCTCGCTACAGATATAAGTTGTCTTTACCGAAATATGTCAGTAGAAACAAATTGGTACACCCAGCAATGGGTTAATAAGCGGAGATGTTTTTACCTTCTGTCACCTTTAGGTAAGGAAGGTATTGTTGAAGGTGTTATTCGATTATGAGTTTTTAATCAATTAGCACGTTTTAGGATCCCTAGAATACGATTTTACTATTTTTACGATGATGTATGTATGTGTGTATGTATATACATGTGAAAAATTTTGTCTGCGATAACTCTAATACTACAATTTCAAAAATTATAATTCTTTCGTAATCTTCTTCGTTACATCCATATGAAGAGCTGATTAGATTTTGGTTACAATTGGTCATCCGGAAGTACCCTCATTTGAAAATTTTAACAGTTTTTTTTTTAAATATGTTAAATATCATTTTTTCACATTTAATGTTATTATAAATATTGAAGAATATTTTATTCACTATACGATTTTACTGTATTTTATACTTAATATTAAACGGATATAGAGTTAAAAATTATAAAGAAATTAAATTTCATAAAATAGCCGTAGCTATGGAAACGGCTACTATATTAAGAAAATTCTGATTGAAAGATGTCAGTGTCAAGTGAAATTGACATAGGTAGTATATTTTGTCTTATAATTTCACTGGAAATATAGGATCTTTTGCTAGAAATTTTCTGTATGGAATTTGTATAAAATACATACAACTGCCGGAAGGTAATGTACAAGAAATAGAATCTTTTGCAAGGAACTATCTGTATGAAATTTGTACAAAATACGTAGAACTGACGGAAGGTAATGTGCTGGCCACATCAGATTTTTTTATTTTATTTTCTTTTTACACTAACTTTTATTATTTGAGAAACTAAAAAGTATTAAGTAATAGCAAAGATTGGAACTACAAATATCCGGCAACGTATCTAGCCGTCGAAAACGTACGCTTTAAAAGTTTTCAAGAATAATCTTCTTGATTCATGACCCGTAACTTACTGACCTCTTAACTGTTTTAATATGCAACACCTGGTACACTTCGGACTACTAAACTTTCAAAATTATAAGGCATGGAAAAGAATCTTGAAGGAAATTAGGTAATACGTATAAAAGCTACGTGGTTTGCAAGGCTTTACCTTGTTTGTTAGCTGTAATAACGAAATATGTTTCCCAATAAAAATAAACCATGTATGATCTGTAAAATTAATTTTTTGTTAAAGATGAGATATCGACCAATCTTCAGTATTTGTTATTAGATTGTTATAAAAGTACACACTCAGTTGTAAGAGGAGAGCGCATCACAAAATGGATACTTTACTACAATATACAAATAATATTCCTGATAATTAATATAAAAAAACGGGTTCGATCCCGACCGACGCCAAATATTACGAATTTTAAATAGCACAAAATTGATCCATGGGTACACTCTCCACGCCAGCACTGAGTGAGATGACGCCTGGTAAACGCCAGCACGGTACAAATATGTCATCATCATTACCGATATCTGTGTACAAAGCAATTTATTTGTACTTCTAAAGAATACTTACTATATATAGGTAAGGTACACTACACTTTTGTCATTGCTCGCTACTTTCTTGTTACTGTTAAGAGTTCCCCGTCTTTCTGTATACATACATTACTTTTTTGGCGTGTAAGTACAACGAAAAAAGAAAAACAAGTTTTGTACAGTCAAAATTTTTGAAAAAAATGGTGTCCGTCTCTACTTTCTAGTGTTAAAATTTCTTGCAAAATTCTTATACGAGTGACTTTTTGAAAATCAAAAAGATGAAATAGCATAAAACGATTGATAATTTATTTTAAATGCAGGTGATCTATTAATAGCTGTGGATCCAATTTTCAGTTGTTTCCCTATTGTCGTATAAATCGTTATTTTATCCAACAGCGGTAAAGTTTAGCTTGTAGCCAAATAAGATGCCGTTCATTAAAAACGAAATCTCGTTTTTCTATTCTCAATAATAGGGAGTTTTTGCATAGCGTTTTCCCGAAAGACGTATACGATAACGTCTTGGTTGCTAGGCAATATCATATTTGTTACTTGTACGTGAAATTTGAAGACGTAATACGTCCGTCAGGGGTAAAAGACGGGCCAGTTGACGTACGTCTACTATAATAACCTATTAGGTACAGAATTAATTTTAAAACGTCAGAACGGTTAGAACCTTTTTATTTTGCAGTCAGAACTGTCATAAAAATTTGACAATTTCTTATTTATTCGTTAAATCGGATAAAATGTTTAAAATTGAGAGAATTTACCATCGACGATAATTTGAGATTGCTAAGAAATGTAACAGAGTTGAACTTTTATGAAAATATGTGTAGTTGGAACATCATTAAAAATAACTTGAATAGGACCACAGCATTTTTTTTTCAGAGCTGTCAGTTAACATGTAGAACACCTTTTAAAACTATTTAGTAAACATTAAATAGTTCTTTCATTCGTGTTTGATTTCTTTACCAACAAAATACAATGAAAATAAATAAATAAATATATCATCACTGCTGGGTGTGCCAATCTGTACGCAGATATCGGTAATGATGATGACATATTTGAACCGTGAGGGCATTTACCAGGCGTCACCTCACGGGCACTCATTGCTGGCGTGGAGAATGCACCACAGGGGTTAGTTTTGTGCCATTCAAAATTCGAAATATTTGGCGTCGGTCGGGAATGAACCCGGTTCCCCAGATTCGCGACCAGACACTCAGGCACGTGGCCACAAGACCCCATAAAATGAAAATGACAGATATTTAACAACTGTCATTTGAACGTCAAAATCAACGTGCGTGTAATTAAAACGTAATGCAAAATCTAAACTTTTGAAAACCCGTTACTTTGTACGTCCGTTATTAAAGACGTAACGTTAGCGTTGACGGAATCTTTTCGAACGTCATGCAAAAACTCCCTAATATTTTAGCGTTAAAACCTCACTTGCACATACGTTTTGTATTAAGAGCACCGCAAGAATCGGTTTTCTTTCAAAAATACTCAACCAGTTCTTCAGTATATCTTCCGTTTTATTCTTTCGTATAGAGCAGATTAAAGCTCGGCATCATTTTCTTAAAACCAACGTTAACGTTATCGAGCGGGCTTCAATATTCGTTATCTGATAGTTTCTCGAGGTACATCATCGCGTGTTTCCAGATTTAACCTTTGCCAGTAATGGCTGGTTGTCACAAGCGGTGAAATACACCGTCCTACCCTGTTATTACCAACGGCAGAACAGCTTTGTCGGAAAAATTTACACAACTTTACGACTGTGCAAATAATAAGAAGAGAACGAAGGGCAAGAAAGAGAGGAAAAAACACAGACATTTCCTCTTTCCGCCGGATGTGACGCAACATGTTCCTTGTTATTAAAAGGAGCACACTTTATCGCTTCCTGTTCTAGTTTCGACTGAATAACGAGATAACAACTCTAAGGGTGAGGATACACTAATGCTGAAGCTTTATTCGTCCTGGAATGTTAGCTTTACTAACGTTCTTCCCGTGAATGATACGCTATTTTAGATGTGTGCTTAACTATAAGTTGCGCTGTAATACTTTTGAATACTTCACTTAATTATAGAACTGTAAACTTGTTATGCATACCAATGCTTTATGAAAATAGTTCGTTGTTGACTACGACAAGTGATAATAATTTTTATGCTCAATACTGTGTTATACTCAAAATTTTTGACTCTGTCGGGTCTAGTAATAAAACTATAAATATCGCAATTATGATAAAGCGGCATATACCTTACTTTCTGCAGTATAATACTGTTTGACATTGACCAATATTTTTGAGCCGCTTTATCCATACACTGAATCTTTCGTCTACCTGGTATGCATAGGAAAGTAGCCTTACAGTCCTTTAACATAAATTCTATTTTTGTTAGAAATAATCTTTAATGGGAATGAAAACTGGAGTCCCAAAAATGTTTCTAAACAATTTGCAATACTTATTTTTGGGCTATTTTTATTTTTTTTTAATGTAATTACCAGTGAAATTTTAACAAATATTTATCATCAGTATTGATTGTTATTTTAAAGAAAAAATAACCAAAAATTGTTTTAGTAACTGTATATTTGAGCATTCCGAAAATTTAAGTTAATTATATTTTGCAAGGAAATATTTAGCACTTAATGACTATACAGAATACCTAATCTGCCTCTTGGTTTTTAAACCTGGGGGCGGATTTAATTTTTGTATGTAATATTTCTCGCTATTTTAATCATCCCTTCTACAAATGTACAGTATAAAAGCACAGCTGTCTTTAATGACTACATAGAATACCTAATCTGCTTCTTGGTTTTTAAACCTGGGAGCAGTTTTAATTTTTGTATTTAATATTTCTCGCTATTTTTTCTTTAAAATAACAATCAATACTGATGATAAATATTTGTTAAAATTTCACTGGTAATTACATTTAAAAAAAAGCCTAACAATAAGTATTGCAAATTGTTTAGAAACATTTTTGGGACTCCAGTTTTCATTCCCATAAAAGATTATTTCTAACAAAAATAGAATTTATGTTAAAGGACTGTAAGGCTACTTTCCTATGCATACCAGGTAGACGAAAGATTCAGTGTATGGATAAAGCGGCTCAAAAATATTGGTCAATGTCAAACAGTATTATACTGCAGAAAGTAAGGTATATGCCGCTTTATCATAATTGCGATATTTATAGTTTTATTACTAGACCCGACAGAGTCAAAAATTTTGAGTATATTAGAGTGTAAGGTATCTGCAGACAATATGTCCAGGTATAGTTTAGTTCAAGATCA
This sequence comes from Harpalus rubripes, assembly GCA_963082715.1. Lineage (NCBI taxonomy): Eukaryota > Metazoa > Arthropoda > Insecta > Coleoptera > Carabidae > Harpalus > Harpalus rubripes. The sequence goes on from OY720464.1 coordinate 23,406,572, forward strand.
TTTATTTGACATCTATAATCCCTGCAATTTCGACTACAATAGCGAAAACCGCATATAGTGAACTTATAGCAATAGAAAATAGGTTTTATTTACAAGCTCTTTCGATTCACAATCGCTTGCACAACGACTATATATAGATAATTGACCTGAGAAGTACTCATTGTGGAAATTTTCTTAGTAAAAATGCCTTGCAAGAACGGCCATTAACAAATTGTATTAACTCCGGAATACAGTTAGTTCTCGATTTTAAATTTTTACCTCCCGCTGAATGACCACGTTTTAAGATCCCTAGAATCCAATTTTAACATTTTCACGATGATGTCTGTGTGTATGTGTAGATCCTCCACTCTAACTCAAATACTATTATTCAGAAAATTTTGAAACCTTGTATTTCGAACTTTAGCACTTTACTAGAAGCTCAAAATAGTTTTTCTTCGAAAAATATCTTTAAATGTTATTTTTTCGAGATTAATGTTATTATAAAAATTAAAGATTATTAAATTTTCTATAGATTTGCATTCATCCTTTTTCTATACCTATATTTTATGGATAAATTTATAAAATCTATAATTTAAATCCCAGAGCCTCTGCTTTAAACAAACAAAACGCAGTTTTTCAAATGTATGTAACTGACAGATAAATGTCAGTATCAAAGGACTAATCATTTCAAAATAATATTAGTAACGTTTTAAAAAGAAAAAAGTAAATAGAACAATAGAAAAGGAATTCAATACAGTTTCCAGCATAAGTAAATATGTAGGTATGTATTCAGATTAATAAAAAGTAACAATTCACAAAAATGTTTAAGCTAATCCTCATTTTTCATTCTATTCTATCCCGGTATTTAAAATTTAATCTTATCATATCGAAAGTCTGTATTTTGTATCCATAAAACTAAAGTTGTGAGACACTATAATAGAGTATATTCCGTAATTTAACCTCGACCGTGGTTATGGTTTTCTTGTGGTTCACGTGGTCAGGTTATGGTTATTGAAAAGTGGTTCTGATTCGGAACATCTTGGTTAATTTGTATCGGTAATGCAGGGAACCACCGCATCATTACAAATATGTGACAACGTAACTCAATTTGTGTGTATTATATTACCGTAAATATTATACATATCAGTACATATTAATAATAATTATATGTTTATACAATTTTATTTATTGTATTATGAGAAATAAGAAAATTACCAGAACAACCACAAAAAAATTGTGGTCGTTGTGGTCACGAAAAAGTAACCAAAACTTTCAGGAACCACATTCCGAAATGGAGCCTCGATCCTGATATGTTTTGGTTACATTCCGGAACGCTTAACCAGAACCTTGGTCACCGCTGTTAAGTTACGGAATACATTATAAATAGATAGCCATAGTAATTTATTAAGCAAGTAACTAACAGTTAGATATTTGACGTAACTCCAAACCCCAACTAATCGGGTTAGCTTAATGCTAAAAAAATGTAGTTACTATGTAACCATACCATAAATAACATTTAAGTAACCGTTCAAATAATAATAAGCTATAATATTTTATTTAGTCATGCCAGCAATTTTGAATTTGTATTTATGCTAATGCCTAGAATATCTGCAAATTATTGTTAAATCTTTTTGTAATAAATAAAACTTTTTTACGTCAAAGGCACAGTAGAAAAATATATAAAGAGAAAATGAATTAACCTTATGTAGAGTATAATACAATTAAATAAAATGTTTCCAACAATTCAGAAAATAGAAAGTAATTGATCAATGAAAATATCTCGTAATCGACAGATTCAAGCGATTAATTATTTTCATTTCCATTTGTCAATTACGAGCTCAGTACAGCAACGTAATGCAATTCGAATGCACCATTAATATTATTTTTCGTTCCTAAATGGCATTAACGTTAAATCTGTCAAATCTAGTCAAGCTTTTTCCCTTTAATTTCTAGTGAACACAATTTTAACCTGAAAATATTTTCCGAACAAACGAACTTTAATGAGGAATTTCAAACAATGGCCTTGTTGACGCTTATTAGAAGAAAATGAACACATTTTATGATTGTGGCTGAAATTTGGACATTTCAGTTTTCTAATTTCTGAATACATAATGAATGTCTTATTTATTTGGAATATTCATTATTTAATTTATAATTACCTCTACTTGTTTAATTAACTGTCTTCATAAACACCACAATAATTATTTCAAGGTATGAATACTTGTACAACACATATTTTACAAACTTGGCGACTTCATCAATTGAAATTTTTTCATAATTATACCGTGTTTTATTTTTACCTTGCGTCACCTTTATACAGTGCTGTGTATTCTTTCTTCGAACAAATGGCATTGAATTGTCATCTTTCGTAAATACACTGCCCTCTGTTGTAATGTTTACCCAGTGACGTTGACATTTAAATCAAACTATTATTTCATGGTTTATGTCAAGTCTGTTTCTGTGTTTTACAAAAAACAAAGATGAGGAACATAAATCTTTGAGGAAGGCATTATTTAAAAAGAAACATAATTTTCAAATAAATTACATGTATTTTCTCAGTTAAAATGTATCCACAACAGTGCCGGATTAAAGAAATATGGGGCCTTAGGCAAAGAGTTTACGTCGGGCTCCTACCCTCCTCTCCCATTGAAAATAAATAGGTATAATATTGAAATTTTGGTTATTTTATGATGAATGAAATAGAACCTGGTACATAACATTGCAACACAAGTTAGAAAATTATAAATCTAAAATAAACTACATAAAAATAATATCTATTACAATATAAATAATAGTATAAATTACAATTTATTTTTTTTTCTTTTAATTCAGTGAATTTAGTAATCAAATCTTCATAATACAAAAACTCGCTTAAAGCATCATTTTCAATACACAACATAGATAAACTATTTAATTTTTGTTGTCCTAAAGTACTTCTCAAATAATTTTTTACTCTTTTGAGAACGGAAAATGTCCTCTTTCCACCTGCATTGCTTATTGGCAAAGTTAGATATATTCTTAAAATAATATCCAAATTTGGGATTGTTGCTATTATATTATTTTGTTGAATAAATGAATGCAATAATTCTGGTGATGATAATTTACAACGATAGTGCTCGCATAGTCGCACCACCAGATACCAGATGGCAGACAAATGTATAGACGAGAATTCCCTACTTTTAATTCAGTTCTATGAATCTACATAAATATTATTTTCAGTTAGCTTTAGCTAAAATGTATTACATTTTGGTTACAAAATAAAATTCAAAATAATTGTTAATTATGCCTTCCTGATTTACAGGCATTAGTCATTTCCGGGCCCTAGGCAATTGCCTAGTTTGCCTAGTGGTTAATCCAGGTCTGACCCACACATATTTTTGTTGCACGGCTATGCATACGGAATGCAGTTAAGTTATCTGCAAGTAATATATTATATCAGACGGCTTACAAATGACTTTGAATAGTCATAGTGAACCAAACTATAAACAGTGGCCATCTCTTCCTAGGAAATTCTTCCGCAATTTTTTTCTTAATTAGTAATAATTACGGTTTGTTATAAATAATGAACATTTGTATACAGTAAAAGCAAGTTAAAATTGAGCAAGTTACAAATTGCTAAATATGCCTTTAATGTTTGTTAATAGCGGTGGAATAATTTTCTACCTCGAATTTTATAAAAGATTTCCACTGTACACTGACAGTGTCTGCTTCCCACTTGTCTTCTCCTTATCCATTCCATAGTGGTCGATCCCACCCTGATTAGGCGCACATCTCTATCCTACATCCGACATCCATCACAATCTGCAGGCGTTGTCAGTAGACAATACACGGGCTCTACACTAGGACTCGGCGTGTCCATGTATACTGCGTGTTGAGCAGGACAATGCCGAGCAAAGGGCACATAAATCCTACACAGGAAGGAAGACCCGGAATAATGAGGATGAGACAGTCCGACTCATCAGCGTGATGAGTGGCTTACTAAGTTTCACACGACGAAATCAACACAGAGGAACGGAAGGTTTTAGTGCACGAGGATATTTATTAACAACCAAGTTCAATATTTAAACCTACAACATAGTTGTCAGTAAAACTGAAATAAATAAATAAATATATCATCACGGCTTATTACACATTGCTGGCTGTGCCAATCTGCCTTGTAGACATATATCGGTAATGAAGAAATATTTGCACCGTTAGTGATGCACGACGAGGCGAGAGTACTCTCGCATCTCGTCTCGTCTCGTTGCTTTATGCGAGACGAGAACGAAAGCGAGATTTCAATTTAAAATTCGAGGCGAGATCGATATAACAACTGCGAGAAGCGAGAAATCTCGCGAGAATCTCGCAATAAAAATATTTGTAACTTTATAGCTTTGATTCATAAATTCAATGAAAAATGCACCGTACAAGGAGTAGAGTCAACGCTAATTCATGCATAGAACACGTAATGCGAAAATTATATGAATTCACAATATTTTTTGAGTCTATTTAGAGTCGATTAGTATCGGTCTCTGAGCGAGAAAATGCAAAAATAAAGACAAAATCGGTATTGCATCCAATAGAACTAGTTTCTCTAATATTTCAGCCCCTAATTCACACCAGTTAAAACCACGTTTAATAAAACTCTTGTCGCCCCTGAAAAATAAAGTATGTTATACATATTAAGGGTTGATGGGAGCCAACAGGGAGAGAAGCGGAGTGATTGGTTGCCAGCGGGTTACAAGTGTAGCGGTTTTTTATGACTTAATCTTACTTAAATAGTAGCATATATTTAATGAAAAAGTGTAAGTATTTTTAGTTACAAAATATAATTTTTAAATGTTTAATTCGTTTTACTGATGACAGAATGTGTTCTTATTGAAATAGTTTAGAGACCACAATTTGATGATAAATTGGATATTTTAGAGGTATATTAAATTATTTACTAACTTACCATATTTTCTGGTGACCGTAAATGAATAAACATTATGTTCGTATTGAAATAATTTGGTGACCAGAATTTAGTGTTTCGTCTCTTTATTATAGTTATACGACTGCAAATACATGGAAGACGGTGCTATTGGTGCGAACTTGTCTCTTGTATTAAATAGTTACGTAAATACGTAGTGCGCAAGCGCTTATTTTTATAGCGAGACTCTCGTGCGAGAACGAGATGAGACTCAAAAAAATTTGCGAGAACGAGAGCGAGATCGAGATTACAGATCCGAAAACGAGACGAGATCGATATTTTATATTTCTCGTCTCATCTCGTCTCGCGTGCATCACTATGCACCGTGCGGGCGCTTACCAGGCGTCACCTCACAGGCACTCATTGCTGGCGTGGAGAGTGCACTACAGGGGTCAATTTTGTGCCATTTAAAATTCAAAATATTTTTGGCCTCGGTCGGTATCGAACCCGGTTCTCCAGATTCGCTACCAGACACTCAGGCATGCGGCCACGAGACCTTATAAATAAAACTGACACAAAAAATACAGAACGTACCATTTACTGACTATATTACACATTTAGAAAGTATAGTTTATTTTTTAAAGATTTCTGATCACGATTATTTGTATCATAATAGTTATTTACGTATAGAGGGTCGAAAGAAAAGGTTTACGCCTGCGGACGAAATTTGTCCAAGGGTGTATACTTCTTTCGGCCTGATGTAGGTACAACGTTTTACGCTCTACTGCAATCAAATGAAATGTTTTTAAATGATTTTTTAAAGACATTTAAAGCTTATTGATATGTAAAGATATTATATGACCTGGTGGCTATGCCACGAAACAATAAGGCGATGTATTGCATTTATAAATATTTGGTTGTCAATTTTTACCTTCCGTCACCTTTATAGGTAAGGAAGGTATTGTTTTTGGTCAAAAAATTTGGTGGTAAGTTTTCGATGAATAAGCACATTTTAGGGTCCCTAGAATACGATTTTACTATTTTTACGATGATGTGTGTGTTTGTGTGTGCATATGTGTGTGTGTGTGTGTGTGTGTGTGTGTGTGTGTGTGTGTGTGTGTGTGTGCGTGACAAAATTTTCTAATATGATAACTCTAATACTATAATTCCAAAAATTATAATTCTTTCGTATTCCTCTTCGTTACATCCATGTGAAGAGCTGATTAAATTTTGGTTATAATTGTTCAAGATTTTAACAGTTTTTCTTGAAAAAACGATGTTAAATATCATTTTTTCACATTTAATTTAATTTAATTATAACAGCTGCTATATTAAGAAAATTTTGATTGAAAGGTGTCAGTGTCAAGTGCAGTTGACAGTATGTTTGTGTTATAATTTTACTGGAAATATAGGATTTTTTGCTACAAACTTTCTGTAAGGAATTTGTATAAAATGCATACCACTGCCTTAAGGTAATGTACAAGAAATAGAATCTTTTGCAAGGATCTTTCGGTATAAAATGCTTTCCACATCAGATTTTTTTGTATTGGTTTGACTGACACATTTCCCAAATATGGTACCCAGTTTTTGTGTTTATTTAGTACAAAATTTCTTACAGTTATTCATTCGCCTTTACACTAAGTTGTAATGCACATTATAATTTCGTATCTTTTCGACTATATCTTCTACTGATTCCTTTACAAACCCCTTGCAAATTGATGTATCCTCTATCTCAGTAGAATCTCCCCGTTCGCTCCTGGCGCAAAGCGAAACAAACCTCGTGAAACAAACCCCGTAAAATAAGATATCATCATAAGCGTTTTACCACGCGGAGCAGTAGGTGTCCCTGTGGAAAGTGCGTTAGCTAGGGGAGCCATCTTCCCGTTCTGCTCGGGCGAATCACTCGATTAACTCGCCTTGACGTTATGCCGTGCGGGAATAAATGTCTCGCAAATATATCAATTTGTTCGTTTAGCTGCCCTCCGGTAACGCTACGGGCACGGGCATCTGGCCAAGCGTATCAGGGAAGAAAAAACTATCTAGAAGTTTCTGCAGGGATTAAATTAGTGTGGGGAACCTGTGAGAGAAAGAAAAGATTATGTGGATATTGTGTTCTTAAACTGAACAACATTCGAACTTCTTGCAATCTTTAGTTACTTAACGACTTCCATCCCACTGTCTGTTCATTTGAGTTTTACTAATTTCTGTATACTGACCGAGGTAGCGTAGTAGTAGATAATGTTGTAGCATCGTATATCGGAGGTTCCGGGTTTGAATCCCGGTAGGATGTGAAGGTTTATATGTGCGTCATTATCATCAATAAACAATAAAAAAATAGCGATTAAAAAAATAACTCAAATCTATTTATCACCGCTTCCAAGTCGAATTGGATCCCCGTGAAAGTGTAAACCTGATCATTCCTCCTAGTAGTGAAGAGTGTCCAATTTAAGGTAGCAGTATAATAGTAGTCAAACCCTACGACTTGATATGTCTGCTAGAAAAGTTATAATGGGCTTATAACAATAACTTATGATGTAAAGCTTCATTCACAGTTCCTTTTTTAATGCATAACGTTAATACATAGTGCTAATAGATAATACGTAACGAAGTTTGTTATATGGCAACGCACAGGACCATTCACAGCTAGTTTTAATTTTAACGCACAATGCATAAACACAATGCATAGCAACAAATGTTTGCAACCTCCAAACTTATGCATTACGCATTATGCATTAAGTGGCATTAAGTAAATTTGTGACAGCTGTCAAAATAAATCTGCGAGAAATCTTAAAATCTTCAAATCAAATAGCTGCATCTAGTGCTACGTTTGTAATACCATGTGTTCATATAAAATTAAACAAGGAAATACGCTTCAGCAATCCTTTCCTGCCATGATAAACTTCAATTGGACAGGTAATTTGGAATAAATACAGATGTCAACTATCAATTAAATTTTGTTGCAGAAAATGATATGTTTTTCTTAACTTTACGCATTAGCACTATGTATTAAAGTTATGTATTATGCATTATCATTACGCATTAAAAAAGTAGCTGTGAATGTAGCTTAACACAAGGGGGTGCGGAAGAGAATGAAGCTTCTAATACTGCTTACTGTTTTCCCCAACGATGACACACTTTATTCTTACTGATTGGTGATAAGGAAGAACACATACATTCACTTTACACTTGATGAACACTTACATTTTTGGCCATGGACATTTACTTGAGATTCAATAAATAAACTAAAGTTTTATTTACATGATTACAATTATTATTAACTAAACATAACTAATATAACTAAGCAATTACTAACATGTTACATTTCGTAACCCAGCGGGCGGGCGTTTAGCGCGCGCCCCAAAACTAAAACTCACTACATGTCTAAAACAAAGCGCTATCTTCAGGACAGGATTATTTTAGAGGTACAGCGTGCATAGGCTAGGGCATTCAGTCACGCACGTATACATAATAATTTCTAGACTTAATGATCAACAAATAAATGTCGTGACTATCATAATATGATAAGAATTTCTAAACTGAATTTTGACATTTATACCTAATAGATAAACAGAGTTAAAATATGGTGAAAAGTTATTTATCTGTTATTGCTCTTACCCTCGTCTTATCACACTGAGTGCAAGCCAGTGTATTGTAGTAGTAGCGTTGTCACTTTGTATACCGAAGATCCTAGGTTTTCATCCCGATGAAAGATGGATGTTTATGTGTCTTTATCAAGTCATCTTGGTCAATAAGATTTAAGAAATAACGATTATTAAAAAACAACTCCGTCTATCACCTCCAAGTCGGATTGAGACACCGTGTAAGAGTAGACCTGAACCTTTCTCCAAGGATCGTAGAGTGTTTGTGTCAAACTTAAAGATGGTAATACAACACAACGGCTCGGTGAGCTTACTGGGGACTTTAATAGGCTAATGGGTGTATTCTGTAACTTTTCAGTTAAAATTTAGATGCTGTTAATTTTTTTTAACAGTCCGTTAAAATTTTTGTTAACGTTTACTATTCTGTAATACAAAAATTTAGCGGTCCATTTATTTTACATTTTTAACGGGTGATGTGATGTGAGACACAGATTAACCAAAAACGCTTGTCTGATGAATTTATCGTAGAATTTTGAATTAAAAATTATCATGTCACCTGCATTTTTGAAAGGTATGACAATTAATTTATTTGACACATTCTTGAAATTCAAACGTGTCTATATAATAATATCTAGCAGCTTGTTACAAACAATAGCTAAACAACAAAAAACATTATTGATTGAGTTTATGGAACAAAATAGATGTTTAGTTGATAGTAAAATTCAAAAACCCGAAAAATTAGATTTTTTTTCAAAAAAATGGGCACAGCTAACCAATTTGTTAAATACCAGTAATATTAGAACAAACTGCAAAATGACACGACGTAAGATATAAACAAAACACCATATTTTTATTAATATGTACATATACTTATATTGAGCTGATTTTCTCAGAATTTCAAACTAGCGTAAAGCTAGAGAAAATAAATTTTCTCATAAATCTCTCCTTTGAAATATAATAGTTATTTATGTAACAAGTGTGTAAAGTAGTACTTTTTTGGTCGAGTGCGATGTTTTGCGCTTGAGGCGCAGCCGAATGCGGAAATTGTAGCACGAGACAAAAAATACTATTTTACTCTCGTGTTGCATACAACATTTTTCCTACAACCGAAATGGTATTGATGTTTCTCATAATACTGAGTGTACAGGCATCCAGAAGCTTCAAATACTGTTAGTACTGTTTCTCGTAACACTGTACAAATTGTAACTTAAACACTTGCAAGAATCTCAGACAGACGATGATTAGTCTTTTATAATGTACAAATTGTACATTTAATATTTATATTAAAAATTAGGTTAGGTTAGAATACATGTCAACTAAATGTTAATGTTCTTACAAATTAGGTTAGTACTCAATCTGTTAAACAAATATTAGATTTGTTTCATTTACAGTGTATATTCATATTTCTTAATAAATTTTATTACTTTCATTATTATTCACTACCTAATTATATACTTGACAGGTAAATTAACTGAATTTTAATGTTGCCTAGCAACGCTTATTTACTTTTCAAGCACTAGAGCGTGAAAAGTATTTTTCACGTACGGTTGTAGGAAAAATATATTTTACAATCGCATATAAAAAACTAGAAATGAATGTATACTTACTGCAGCTATGCATGTTCTAAATCTCTAATTAATATTATTTGAATTAAATTATTTATTTCATGTTGGATTAATCTTCAAATATTGAAATTAAAAAAATTGACATGTACTCTTGACAAGCTGTAAAAAGTCAAAATTTAACGGGTTATTTTAACAGAAACCTTTAAAATTTTAACGAAAATGTAGTTACAGAATATGAAAATAATAATTTTAGTGGCCGTTAATTTTATGTCAAAATTAACAGAAAATATGTCAAATTTTAACGGAAATGCAGTTACACAATAGAAAAATCATTTTAACGGCTTCTAAAAATTTAACGGCCTTTAATTTTTAACGGATGCTGTACAGAATACACCCATAATCACACTAAAATTTCTGTGAATACGGTAATTGTCTTACTCATTTTTTATTGTTTACCCTATTTATTTGGTTCTGAAAATAGTTATAACTGTACGCCGACCCAGGTGGAGCAGCGGTAGCGCTATCGCTTCACGCTCCAAGGGTCCTGGGTTCAAATCCCGGATAAGGCATGGCTGGTGTGTCCGTCTTTCATAATTTCATCTTCATCTACTACGTGCAAAATGTCGGAAAATATAAACAACATAAGGAAAAACTGTTTCATCGTCATCATATCACCACTTCTATACAAAAAATGTATGAAAAAGTGTGTATAATAAATAAATAAATAATAATAACTGTACGCAAGTTAAGTCGATCGTCACACATCTTTATGTAAATATTTATGTTTGGACAACATAAAATTCACTGAAAATATATAGGTTATCGGATATTGTAATATGTAATTCTCTCTTGGATTGAAATCAAATGACTGTAGGCCATTCTCGAAATGCTTCCTACAAAATTTAAGAAACACAAGAAGTGTAGTCGCCAAATACTTGAGTGTCCAATACACAAAAATCTCTAACGGTCGAGAACGCTACGGTTCCGTCTACGAGGAAAGCTGAAAGGATGTAGCCAACATGCATGTGTTCATAAACACTTACAAGGTTACAAAACCTTAATTAGGCCAGTAGTAGATTACTGTTGCATTGCAACAACGTACACATCCAGGTTCTCCAGCCGGTCATGGCTATCGACCATCGACCAAAGGTTGCTGCGGGCCGCCTGTCACCTGCCCTTCAGGCATCCAACCATAGTGGTCCATGAAGCCGTCAAAATTCTTCCAGTTGATAAGTGCATCCAGTATATAAAGTAGAACTTTGTCCTATAGAACAACAATTCTTCCAATCCCCTCCATGATATCTTTTGTAATCCACCTCCACAGTTCTCGTAAAAGCGTCACAGAAAATACCTACACCCGCTAGCAATACTCATGGGACCCATTGAAAAACCGGACAAAGTAATCCAGGTCTTTGAAAGAATACAATTAAATACAAGCGGTTAAACAAGAATAAATACACGCCAACACACAACCACAATTTGAAAATATAAACACCGACGAGGTCTGAATTACTATAGCTATTTGGATGGGGATTTTCCATTCAATTAACTTACATACTCGTATATGCTGATGATGAAATTATAGTCTAGCGATCGTAGACACTGCCAGCAGTACAGTAATAGAGCTCTTGCAAGAATTTTTATATGCCTTTCAAGTATTAAATTTAAAAAGATATAATTATTTAAATAGCCTCAAATTTGAAAATATCACCAAATATCCATTACATTTTTTGTCATGCACTCATTACAGTGCGTAAAGAGTCATTTTTCAAGCACTAGTGCTTGAAAAGTAAATAAACGTTGCTAGGCAACAGTAAAATTCGGTTAATTTACCTGTCAAGTAGATAATATTAATATACGCTGTAAATGAAACAAATGTAATAATTTTTTAACAGATTGAGTACTAATCTAATTTTTAAGAACTTTAACATTTTTTTTGACATGTATTCTAACCTAACCTAATTTTTAATATTAATATTAAATGTACAATTTGTAGAATAATAGAAGAGTAATACACTTCTGTCTGAGATTCTTCCAAGTCTTTAAGTTACATTTTGTACAGTATTATGAGAAAGCGCACTGACAGTATTTGAAGATGCTGGATGCTTGTACACTCAGTATTATGAGTAACATCACTAACATTTCGGTTGTAGGAAAAATGTTGTATGCAACACGTGTGTAAAATAGTGTTTTTTGTTTCGACCAAAAAAGTACTACTTTACACACTTTTTGCATAAATAACTATTACAATTAATTTTTGAAATTTGGATAATATTTTGAAAAATTCACGTGATCTGAAACAGAATGTGACGTCACAACACATACATCTTCATCGGCTCCAATTGGTCCCTTATAGTGTCAATTATTTGTGTTTTTTTACAAGTGTTATGATAAATATATTGTCAAAGTTGTCAAACAAATGTCAAATTTTTTAGTGTGGTTCATGTTAGATGCGTAGGTAATTTACAGTATCGTATTGTGCCTTCTTGCAAAAATGCGCTAGGAACAAAGCTACTATTGAATTTATAAATATGCCAAAACATGCAAAGAAAAGAAAACTGTGGCTGGAAGCTGTAGGCCGAAAAGCTGATGGTTGAGATTTTACATTTTATTTTACCTTAACTCCTTAACACACCGTATTTCGGTAACAGTAAAATAGTCGTTTTTTCATATAAATTCAGCCATCATCCAGCTTTCGATTTTCGGTAAACTGTCCGACTTAGGTTGAGTGTATTCTGTATTAGCCATTATTACTCATTTATAATGGAAAATGTCAGCGTCAAATGTCAAATTAGAAGTTTGTTATTAACATGCGACAAACTATCGCCTACGTTTATTAATCTAAATAACAAAAATAAATGTAGGTGATGGAAAAACTGTTTTTCTATTGGCTGTGAATGACGTAATGTATGTGCTTCTACGACACAGGAGTGGGGAGTTGTTTTTCAAGACTATTTTTGGCGCCAATATTCGTATTTAATTATTTACGAAAATAACAAATTATTAAAAAATAATTATTAATAAGAAAAATATTGCATAAACTTTCATTTAAAATACTTTTTGAAAAATGTGAAACAGGCTCATTCTGTATTGCAGCTAAATATTGACCATTGACTTGGTAAATTAACATTTCTGTAGCTTTGAAAGTGTCAAGATATAATATGCAAGATCTAAAGGTGTTAGTATGTAATGCAATTCAATTTTACACACTTCTTTGCCTTGGCAAGCCCTTGTGGACATAAGATATAATTGAATAATACTCAGTGACTGGAGTCTACGCCGTTAAATTTTGCGCTAGTAAAAAATTGGTGGAAAATTCAAAGGCTGGTAGTTCTCTCAAGCTGTATGATCAAAGTAAGTGCATAAAGACACCTAAATATTCTTCCAAGCATGAAAAGTAATGCTAGGGGAAATATTTCACAAAGAAACAGAGGGAGCTTGTTTGGAAATCCTGGGAGTATATTGTTAGATGTACTTCAACAGATAAGTACTCTAAATTAGGTATAACATTATTATTATCGGTAAGTCATCCACCCAACGGGTGTAGAGTATATTTTATTTTTAATTATATGTTGGTATAACATTTTTAGGATATAGTATTATTTGATCTAATTATAAAATTATTTAATAGTTTTTTGAAACTTTAATCTGGTCTTTGCATTGATCTAATAAATACATATGGATGGAGTCTTGCCTATAGCCGTACACAGTGGGCTGTGTGGTCAACATTCGAGAGAGATAGTTATACACAAAGTTCTACAGTGGGAGAGGGATAGAAGAACGTAGACGTTAGTCACGTGGTACGACTACCGTGTACGCTCTGTAAGGGAACAGGAAAAGTTGAATAAAATGAATAAAACTAATGATTTTTAATAAATAATTTTATGAATCATTAGTTACTTTTGTATTTTAATAGTGTAATAAGCAAATTAATATATTATTAACTGGCCAATGACTATTATACTACATTATTATCAAATTAAAAATTTTCTTATATTATATTCACAGCACACCTTAACCATTTTAATTTTTAGTATCCTTAATACTTTATTTATAATACTTTCTTATTATATTTAAATAAAACAAGAAATTTCGACAGCGTTGTAATACATTTGTAGCGACAGTAGACCCCGTCACATGGTTCTCGCTCTGTCTTTATTGCACAATGTTAGCCACAGACTATCCTTGTCTACACCCCTTCCATTTACGAAGTATTTATTAGTTCTATGGGTCTTTGCTACTATTAATAAAAAAAATCTGATATGGACACCACACGACTTCCTTGTACGCAAGACCATAATATGAAGTATAAACCCAATTATAAAATTGCACGTATTTGACGTAATTTGACATTAACATCTATTTTTTTGTTATTTTTTGTCATAATCCATAGCAAGCTTCATTATAAAAAACAAGAAGTATATAAGTTTTAAATTTACATAATTTCACTCATACAAAAAAATTAAATAATACTTGATGTGCTAGACGCAGAATTTAATTCTCTAAAACTCTTATTTGAAGCATTTATTTCTAAAATTAAAATGAAACCATTTTATTCAAGAAAAACTTTTAACAACTTCAGGTAATATATCACTTCCGGTTAGCCTGTTTTAACCAAAATCTACTATGTTATTCCAATTGACATAAAAATCTTATATACCAAATTTGAAACGTTTTGGATTATATTTTAAAATAGTTTTTCATTAAAATCTATTATAGCTTCAAATAAAGTACCATTTCTGGAAATTATGTAATGACCAAAAAGGGAGTTGCACAACTAGATGTTATAGCAATCCTAAATACAAAATTTCAACTTTCTACGGCTTACCGTTTTTGAGTTATGCGAGATACGTACGTACGTACAGACGTCACCACGAATTTAGTCAAAATGGATATTTCCGTTGAAATCTGAAAACCGAAATTTTTCGCGATTACAATACTTCCTTTACTTTGTACAAGGAAGTAAAAATATTCCAATTTTTAATAAGCAGCCAAATTTATGTATGTTTTAAAACTCTCTACCGGTTTCGATTTTCGATCCTATTTAAATCATCGTCTGAAAAATGTGATTTAATTATTCTGGTTATTTGTTCTAGAATCTGTACTAGTGTACTAATTTAAAAGCTAAATATAGTAACGCTGTAAGAAAAAATTTGACTATCTGCAGTATAGCTTTATGCTTTCTATATTTTTACTGTACCCATAGATATTGTATTGCATTAGTATTGATTTAAGCGTTAAAGCTGTCTTATTATAATGAACGTTTTTCTTCTTTGCATTTATTTTTGCGTCGCTGCTCGGTCCGCATATTTGCATGTCCTTTTCCACTAAGCTTGTGTCGCCTTGTATTAACTAGGTGGCAAAGACGCATCCGGCATCTTCTCCAGAATATTTTTTCACGGCCTTAGGAAACGTTCCACAAAATGCAAAACCATGGCAGATAAGTGGCATAATCTATCGACGAATGCTAACTGCGGAGATCCCCTTGCTGAACTAGATTCTTCATTTTATAGGTCACTGATTACTTAACCTCAAAGGAGGCAGTGTAGTAAGAATGTGTACTCCACTTCCATGAAGGAAGTAAAGTTGTTTTCGGGGGTGTATTACAAATGAACTCTTAGGCAATTGCATAATTAATTTCACCTTGTCTACTAAGATAGCACAGGGGCTTCAATATAGTTTCACATTCCAAAGGTTCTGAGTTCAAATTCCGCTTGAGCATAGATGTTTTAGCGTTTGTTTTCATCTTCATTACCCCATACCCCTGAAAATCCATCGGCTACAAACGACATGACCATAGTAGTTCATCACCATTTGTGAATTCTGTTTTTGGATGGGCCTCTTCCTTCAGCCTTTCGTAATTCCCTCCCTCAGGCCGTACAACAAAAATAATATGGAAATTAACTGTTGACCTAGTTAATTTCTCGGTTAATATTTTTGTGTTGTCAATAATTCAACAAGGGTGTTGTCGCACTGTCATTTCAAGAATTCAATACTTCATATGTCAGAATGTAATCATCTATAACTAACAAAGAGATGTGAGAAATTTTCACAGTCCTTCTTTATTTATATTTTTAAAAAGTTTTCTTATCTCCTTTTCTTTGTCGAGCATGGATTAGGTATTCCACATATTTCCGTGACAATTTATACTTTTATTATAATCGTGCAGGTTGTCAGCGTACAATCTGTGAAACGGACTTAAAATTATATGTTAGGGGTGATACGAAATAATAGGAGATGCAGTCTTGGTAAACAGTGTTTATTAAATAGTTATTTAATTAACTTTCGTACGTTTCGATTCCAAATGAATCATCATCAGGAATAGTTATTGTACATTTGGAGAAAAGATCATTATATTAAAAATCTGATGTGGCCAACAACACCTCCCGCTATTTAATTTTCATTAATTTAAATATACATACTTACATATTTAGTTATACTAGAAACTGTATTAAAATCCATTCCATATAACTATGGTTCTATTTACTATTTTCTTTTTAAAACGTTACTATTATTAATTTGAAATGATTAGTTTTTGACAGTGACATTTATCTGTCAGTTACATACATTTGAGGTATGAACTGTCTAATTAAGTAGTTGTGTTTGTTTAAAGCGTAGGATCTGTGATTTAAATTATAGATAATTTTATAAATTTATCCATAAAATGTACAGAAAAAGAATTAATGCAAACCAATGGAAAATTTAATAATCTTTAATTTTTATAAGAACATAAATCTCGAAAAACTAACATTTAAAGGTATTTTTCGGAGAAAAACTATTTTGAGCTTCAAGTAAAGTGCCATTTCCGGTTATTTGATTTACACCAAAATTTAATGGCTTCTTTCCATATTAGAATATGGTATAAGACTAGTGATGCACGCGAGGCGAAACGAGACGAAAAATATAAAATATCGATCTCGTCTCGTTTTCGGATCTGTAATCTCGATCTCGCTCTCGTTCTCGCACATTTTTTTGGGTCTCATCTCGTTCTCGCACGAGAGTCTCGCGAGAGTTTCGCTATAAAAATAAGCGCATGCGCACTACGTATTTACATAACTACAAGAGACAATTTCGCACCAATAGCACCGTCTTCCATGTATTTGCAATCGTATAACTATAATAAAGAGACGAAACACTAAATTCTGGTCACCAAATTATTTCAATACGAACATAATGTTTATTCATTTACGGTCACCACAAAATGTGATAAGTTAGTAAATAATTTAATTTAACTCTAAAATATCCAATTTATCATCAAACTATGATCTCTAAACTATTTCAATACGAACATCTGTTAACACATTCAGTCTGTCATCAGTAAAACGAATTAAACATTAAAATATTATTTTTTTGTAACTAAAAGTACCTACACTTTTTCATTAAATATATGCCAATATTTAAGTAAGATTAAGTCATAAAAAACCGCTACACTGGTAACCCGCCGGGAACCAATCACTCAGCTTCTTTCCCTATTGGCTCCCATCGACGCTTAATACAACATACTTTACTTTTCAGGGGCGACAATAGTTTTATTAACCGTGGTTTTAACTGGGGTGAATTAGGGGATGAAATATTAGAGAAAACTAGTTCTATTGGATGCAATACCGATTTTGTCTTTATTTTTGCATTTCCTCGCTCTGGGAACGATACTAATCGAATCGACTCTAGATAGACTCAAAAAATATAGTGAATTCATATAATTTTCACATTTACGTGTTCTATGCATGTATTAGTGTTGACTCCACTCCTCGTATGGTGTATTTTTCATTGAATTTATGAATCAAAGCTATAAAGTTACAAATACTTTTTATTGCGAGACTCTCGCGAGATTCTCGCTTCTCGCAGTTGTTATATCGATCTCGCCTCGAATTTTAAACTGCAATCTCGCTCTCGTTATCTTCTCTCATAATGCAACGAGACGAGACGAGATGCGAGAGTACTCTCGCCTCGTCGTGCATCACTATATAAAACAAGTTTTCAAAATTTTCTGAATGATAGTATTTGAGTTAGAGTGGAGGAACCACACACACATACACACAGACATCATCGTGAAAATGTTAAAATTGGATTCTAGAGACCTTAAAACGTGGTCATTTACCAAAATCTCGATATGCGATTTTTAGCACGATCCCTATACCTCCCTTACCAAGGGTAGCGGGAGGTAAAAAATCAGTTAATTTTAGTTATTTCTGATGTATGCACATATTTTATTATCTGTGATACCTTTTGACGATACTTGTATCCTTACAATTTTTGATTGTGTAATATAATGATCTTTTTTCCTACTGTACAATAACTATTTCTGATGATGATTCATTTGGAATCGAAATCGTGGGAAGTTATTAAATAACTATTTAATAAACACTGTTTACCAAGACTGAATCACCCCTAAGTAACAGTCAAGTAATACCAATAAATTTAAAATTTATAGTTGATTCCGAACCACTCAGACTCAGACATAGCGGTATTTTCTATGTACTAGTTGTCGGTGGTGCAAATGGAACTTTCACTTTTACTTCTCAATTTATGCAACTTCTTTATAATAATAAGTTTGAGAGATTCAATCACAACTCTTCAAAAATATCAAATTAATAATTTCTTCCTTGATGTTTCTTTATAAGGAGTTAATCCTTGTATGTGATTCGTGTTGCGGCTCCGTATAAATTCCACTCGTTGCCCAGTTGGCGCGTACGCTGTAATGTATGGATATTAAACGTCAGAATCCCTGGGCAATTTATAAAAAGGATGCCCTAGCGCTTTGCGTGGGCGTAAGGACTCCGGCTAGCACCGGGACGCCAGTGTCGGCGCAAAGGAAAATTTTCCACAATTTGGGAATGCGGTGGGAATGGTTTGTAGCTAGACAGGGAATTGAGGAGAAAAATGTAATTGTTGTTTTAATAATGTATCATTTTCGACCGAAGAAGACTTAGAAGCACTTTTTAAACAAGAAGGATACGGCGGAAAGACAAATATTTAAAATGGATTCTTCCCACCTAAAACACGAACTGCCCACACAGATTGTTCACCCTAACTTCCCAATTAAACTGTTCAAACAAACTGCCCACACAGACTGCAGGGCCGGATTGGCCAGTCGGGATAATCGGGAATTTCCCGAGAGGCCGCGGCTTTTTGAGGCCGCCGCTCGGTGATACAAACTAAAATTTGAGTACGTAGCATCATCTAATTAACTTCACCTGGTAACAGTTCTTATTTAGATCGTTTTCTGTATTTTCTGATTCATCAGAAAATTTCTTTCGGTCTTGCAGATATAGTCCGAGCTCGAATATATGAGGTTTTGATAATTTCCTTCGTTGTACATTTTGAATGATTGGAATTATTGTTAAGGAATTGTCTGGTGTTGGTTTGTTGGTTTTGCGGTAGGGTAAACTGATGTCCATGGTTCGTTTTCTCTGTTATCCAAGAACGGAGGGATTCCATGAGACTTTTTCTCCATTGTGAACCTAATGTAAACTATCATCGACATATCTAAGACAATGTTTAGGTCTTATATTGGCTGTATCTAGTGCCCATTCTTCAAAAAATTCCATATATAAATTGACTATAACTGAGAAGAACCCATCAGCAAACCATCTTCTTGAACAAAATATCTATCTTTTTCTTGGAAATATGAGTTCTGTAGGCAGCACTGCAAAGTTCCATAATACCAACAAGAGGCAAGTCGGTTCTTTCTTTTAAGTTAATATCTTTTCCAAGCATTGTTTTGATGATTTCTAAAAATTTCTCGTAAATAAACTTACAATATCAAAGCTGGTAAAAAGATTTTGTGGTTGTAATTGTATTTAGCTCAAAAGTTCTACAAAATGTTTTCAGTTCTCCACAATGATGTTATTTTTCTTTGAAGTGTCTGAATGATTGGTAATAGAAATTGTGATAGTTTGTAAGTAGGAGAATTTATGGAACTTTTGACGGGTTTCTGAGATGCTTAAATCTTTTTACGGACTTTTGGAAGTCTCCCGTACAGGTGTGGAAGCTTGTTAAAATATGGAGTGAGATCTGTTCTTGTTCTAAACGGAATATAATTCTTTATATTTCTTAAGAGCACCATACACTTTGTTTTCTATAGACGTTTCCAAGTTTCTTATAATTTCCTTGATTCAAAAGCTCTTCTATTTTCTGATCATATAAATTGCTATCCAATATTACTGTAACACTTCCATTATCTGCGGGTAGAATCGATGTTCTGTTATCTTTCAATGCTTTATTTCGTTTTCAAGATTAGGTTTGATCAGATAATTTTTTTGCTTCAGAATTTAATATCGCTTACAAATTTTAAACGAACCTAATGTCATTTTCTTAACTACAGAATGTTTTATATTTTAAATACTATTTTTAGGAACGTTTTATTATATTTCAACATTTTTTATAACTGTTCAATTTCTATGTAGGCACAAAATTCATATTATCCAACACCAAAACTAATTTATTACTTTGTGGCAAAATAATTATAAATTTTTAAAATAACGGGAAATGAGGCCGATCATGCTAGAATTTTCCCGGGCCGCTGAATCTTCCCAATCCGGCCCTGACAGACTGTATCATTTTTGCACACTGATGGATACAATGGGGTACTCATTTTTTTTTATTTGCTATTCTTATAAACACAAATAAAATAGAAGACACGTGCTGTTTCTTTTTCCTCAAATATCAGTAATTCTAAAAGAAAAACTTGTTTCTACGGAATACAGAACTGTAGAGATAAATTCCAACGACTAGTATTTAACCAATCATAATGCAAAACACTTAAAAATTCAACCAATGGGAACAGTATTAAACTAATAAAACTCCGTTGCCCCGATAAATTTCTGCTACCAAATAAATAAACAGTTGTTATTATTTATAACTGTCAGTGTGATAGTTAATTAATATTTCAAGTTTAAAAATAAAATTATAATAATTAAATTGGTCATTTTGCGTTGTCTTTGGAATTTATCTTATACCAAATACCACACGACCTCTCTGATTTTCTCAGATAAACTTTTATTTTTAAGCACTTATTCTTTTTGCTTTTACGCAAAATCACTCAAACAAACTGACAGGTAAAACCCCTCCTCCTTCGAAGTCGGGATTTACCATGCAGTTTATTTTCGTGTCTGTTGCCAGGCAAAAAAATGCGTGTAAAATAAAAATTTATCTGATAAAACCAATAATATTATATGAAACTGAAAGTCACATCACCTTAGTTAAGTATATGCTATAAGAATAAACACACTTTGTTACTGTACTACAGAGATAGACATATAAATATTCACAACGAAAGAAAGAGACAATGGCTGGTAGCACAAGCTTTGTTTGAAATAAAACGCTGTTTTAAGAGATGTCAAATTCAAATATCAATATTTAATTACACCCTTATATTTAAAGAACGTTTAAAAAAAACAATATTTGTTTGAATACAATCTTTGTTCTGCTTTAAAATTATATTTCGACAAATTTTATATTATTTATTATTATTTATAAATAATGAAATTTGACATTTCTTATAACAGCGTTTTAGTCAAAACAAGGTTTATGCTACCAGCCAGTGTGTTTTGAGTTTTGGGATTGTTTTAGAAAATATACCCTAAAAACTTTAGGTGAATCTGTATATTTCTCAAAATTTGTATGTGAACCATTACCAAAACTTCACACATTTGTTTTGTAAGTGATAAACAATTCACTAATTTTAATTTACATTCTGCTTTAATTATAAAATTATCCCAATTTTGTTGAATACAATAATTGATGAGCTTTTGTGGGGGTGTGTGTGTATGTGTGTGTGTGAGTGAGTATGTGTGTGAGAAAAATTTGCCCTGCGATAACTCTAAAACTACAATTTCAAGAATTATAATACTTTCGTATTTTTCTTCGTTACATTCATATGCATTAGATTTTGGTTATAATTGGTCAACCGGAAGTACCACATTTGAAGATTTTAACAGTTTTTCTTGAAAAAACAATGTTTAAATATATTTTTTTTACATTTAACATTATTATAAATATTAAAGAATATTTTATTCTCTATACGATTTGACTGCGTTTTATACTTCATATTAAATGGATATAGAGTTAAAGAATTATAAAGAAATCAAATTTCATAAATTAGCCAGCTATGTTATAAATATGGAAACAGCTACTATATTAAGAAAATTATGCTTGAAAGATGTCAGTGTCACGTGCAATTGACATAATATAATTTTACTGGAAATATAGGATCTTTTGCAAGGAAGTTTCTGTATGAAATTTGTACAAAATACATAGAACTGACGGAAGGTAATGGTGCTGGCCACATCGGATTTTTTGAATTTGAGATAATTAAAAAGGAAACAAATACTTTCTAGTTTTCCTTACTGATAAAAATTTGTGTAACTTAATTTAACTCAGGATCATGTTTAAATATTAGAAAATTATTTTGTGGATATTAAATAATAGAAACATAAACATTGATGAGCACTTACATATTAATTCAAATTTTTATACGACGTTTTTGTAGAAACGCTTAAACTTAACAATGTAATAACTTGCGACTAATTTCCGAGAAACAGTTTTATCAAATTGTTTGGCATCCTTGAAAATTGATGTACCTATTTCATATTTATAATATTTCGACTATGGTTGTTTTTAACAAAAACTACTCAATTATTACTAGTCTGTGATAGATACGAATTTTGTTATGTGCTTCTCATATTTATTGCGAGTTGTTGATTAACCTACTATTTTCTATTCCCCGCTCGTGCTGCCCTCTAACTGGCTTGGTGTCAACACCTTCCCGGAAGTGGAAAGAATTCATGTAGGATATTCTGTCCTTGTCTTCCTGCAGCTGCAAGGCTCGTGCACAGCCAGCTTGTGCGCGCGATCTCTTCGTTTTGTTTTTATCAACATGGCACATAGTTTTTCATAAATGTGTAAAGCTGCGATCTACACCACTTCAGATTGGAATTACGGGAAATGGAATCATGATATTGGGAGAATAAAACGGATTTCGGAGGATTTATGGACATTATTTTCAAATTAAAATAATTCACATTGGATGGCGGATGATGTTTTATATACTCCAGCAAAATTTCATTAAATAGACAAATGTTTATTATTTGAAAATTGCTTTTATGGAAAACATCGTAAAATATCTCAAATAAATTTCATTTTAAAGTACAAATTGTTTAGTTGTTATTCATGACTGATAGTTTTATTCCTTTTATAAATTTGCTTCTTACAGGGTGTTATTTAAGTTAGCGTACACGGTTTAACCGATGGTTAGACTTTTACCGTATAAATAGTAAATCTGGCAATAATTTTGTTTTACATTCTTTTTTTAAACCCCTCAACAGCATTAAATCCCAATTACAGAGTGGGTTCACATACACAAACATCCATGCCTTAGTGGGATTCGAACCCAGAACTCCGAGCGCACTCATGACAATAAGAGGCGTTGTTCTAACCATTGAGCCTACAAGAACTGGGGCCACATAAAACGGTCCAATTACGGTTTATTTTTTTTTTTAAATTAAAATCAATGTATTCGTTGAAAAATGTTGTTGTCAAAATTGACGCGAACTGCTTTTTCCTTCCGTCACCTTTAGGTAAGGAATGTATTATCTTTGGTCAAAAAATTCGATGTTGAGTTTTAAATCAATAAGCATGTTTTAGGGTCCTTAGAATATGATTTTAATATTTTTACGATGATGTCTGTACATGTGTGTGCGTATGGGTGTATGTATGTGTCTGCGTGTGCGTGCGTGCGTACGTGCGTGCGTGTGTGTGTGTAACGAAAATTTCGTCTGCGATAACTCTAATACTACAGTATCAAAAATTATAATTATTTCGTATTCCTCTTCATTGCATTCATATGAAGAGCTGATTATATTTTGGTTACAATTGGTCAACTGGAAGTACCCTCATTTGAAGATATTAACAGTTTTTCTTGAAAAAACTATATTAAATATCATTTTTTACCTTCCGTCACCTTTAGGTAAGGAAGGTACTGTCAATGGTCAAAAAATTCGGTGGTGAGTTTTTGATGAATAAGCACGTTTTAGGGTCCCTAGAATACGAATTTACTATTTTTACGATGATGTCTGTGTGTGGGTGTGTGTGTTACAAAAATTTCGTCTGCGATAACTCTAATACTACAATTTCAAAAATTAGAATTTTTTTATTATTCTTCTTCGTTACATCCATATAAAGAGCTGATTATATTTTGGTTATAATTGGTCAACCGGAAGTACCATCATTTGAAGATTTTAACAGTTTTTCTTGAAAAAACTATGTTAAATATCATTTTTTCATGTTATTATAAATATTTAAGAATATTTTATTCTCTATACGATTTGACTGCATTTTATACTTAATATTAAATGGATATGGAGTTAAAAAATTATAAAGCAATTAAATTTCATAAAGTAGCCATAGCTATGAAAACAGCTACTATATTAAGAAAATTCTGATTGAAAGATGTCAGTGTTAAGT
The DNA here is from genome assembly GCA_963082715.1 of Harpalus rubripes. Lineage (NCBI taxonomy): Eukaryota > Metazoa > Arthropoda > Insecta > Coleoptera > Carabidae > Harpalus > Harpalus rubripes. The sequence continues at coordinate 23,431,066 of OY720464.1, forward strand.
GAAATTGACATAGTGTGTTTGTCTTATAATTTTACTGGAAATAAGTATAGGATCTTTTGCTATAAATTTTCTGTATTTAATTTGCATAAAATAAATGCAACTGTCGGCAGGTAATGTACAAGAAATTGAATCTTTAGCAACGTACTTTCTGTATGAAATTTGTACAAAATTCATAGAACTGACGGAAGGTAATGGGCTGGCCACATCAGATTTTTCACATTTAAAATTATTCAACACATTTAAACACTGTTTTAGATTCTATCTAAGAGGTCATGCGTCATGGTAGTACTTTGGTGTCTCTTTCTTGGAGCTTGTCGTCTTTGTCGTAAAGTTACCTACTGCAGAACTCAGTAGATGGCAACAGCAATATTCTAAAATCATAAGTCCCCATTACGTATGTCGTCAAGAATCACACGCGTTTTATTGCGCATTGCCATTTTTACGTGGAGAATACTATAGCTTCTTATGTCGTACAATATTGCTCTATTAAGAACTGCTTCTTTTGCTCTGTATGTAAAGTCCCTCCCTGTTTAAATCACTGTGGCTGTTGGGTGCGTCTCCATTCCATGACTTTCCTCTTTCATATCAGTTTTCACGAGCCACTGGCCGTGGTGAGCCCTGGCTGCTCACTAAATTTAATAGTGCTAACCATGGCAGGATCGCACACATGATAACGTACGCTTGGCTGCACGCCCCCTGATCGTGACGTCACGCACTGCCCACCCAAAGCTCCGCCAAGGGTTGGTTTATACTTTGTGGAAAAAATCAACTCTGAACGCAAGGGCTGCAGAAGTTTATGAACAATTGTATGTGGAATAAACAACAATATACAGGGTGTTTCACGGATACGGGACACCCCGATTATTTTCTTTATTATTAGGAATAGAAGAAAATCATTCAAATAAAGGCCTGGCGCTCACTGGCGATTTTTGTTGAGCAACTATCCAGTTGCAAAAATGAATCTCATTGATTCAAATGAGCGCGAGCGCACTGGCAACTATTTAATCACGGCAACTAAAAAATTACGACCGGTTCTATTTTCTAGGTGATGAAACTATCGCCTGAAAAAATAGACCGCATGTAATTCAATGTTACCTAGCGCACTAGCAACTTTTTAATCGCTGGTGTTTGTCTGGGGTAGCATTGGCCGCGTTCAGCACGGCTCATCCCTGGCAGCGATGAGTACCGAAGTTTGCCGAATACAGTTGCTCGACCAATCGCATTCGTCCATTCATTGTGTTCAGGCCATTTGCCGCCTTGCATTGTTGCATATAAACACTGCTGCCGATTGGGAAGACAGGTTGTAGATAGAAATTATTACAGCTAATCTTTCTTCTGGTAGAACAGCCCTCCGAAGTTGAGTATCTTCATGAGTTATGTATAATCCAACTACTTTTAATAAATTATCAAAACTTTCTTTGTTCATACGGAAGTAGTTATAAAATTTGTTGTCGTGTTCTCTCAAATTGTTATATAGTTTATAAAATTGGCCGTTTAATAAACGTGTCGAAATAAGTGGATGCACCCAAAATCGTTTTTTATAATCTTTTCTTCTTTTACGTAATAGAATTGCACCAATACATGCGGTCTCTACAAAGTCCATATTGAAAATGAATAAACTTAGTAACCAGAGCGCGACAGCATTCATATGCAGGCAACTTTTAAGTTGCGTGATTTTTTAATCACTCAACTTTTAAATCGCCAGTGCGCGCCTGGCCTAAAGGTTGCAGTAGATCAAGGGGGACATTCACTTATTGAAGAAAAAAAATTAAACCAGTGATTTTCAAGTTACAAACCAAAGTTATATTTTTTTAAATGGGATTTTATATATTTTTTAGGCTCATTCGACAGAGTATTTTTTTTTAATTCAACCTTAGAAATATTTTATGTTCTTGCATAATAAAAATATTGAGAAATATTCATTTGAAAATTAAATAAATTTTATTTAACATGACACAAAACATTAGGCCATGATCAATAACAAAACAATTAACTTATACTAAACTGCTATTGTTATGTCAAAATATCATTATTTATAATAAGTAATTGTGATTGTTGTGCTTTTTGGTGAAAAGTAAACGTTAATTTGAGAAGTTAAATACAAGTTTATTGTTTTGTTATTGATCATGGCCTACTGTTTTGTGTTATGTTAAATAAGATTTATTTAATTTTCAAATGAATTTTTGTCAATATTTTTGTTAGCACATAAAATATTTATATGGTTGAATTCAGAAAAAAATACTCTGTCGAATGAGCCTAAAAAATGTACAATATTCCATTAAAAATATATAACTTTGGTTTGTAATTTGAGAACCACTGGTTTAATTATTTTTTTTTTCAATAAGTGAATGTCCCCCTTCATCTACTGCAACTTTTATTTGAATGATTTTCTTCAATTCCTAATAATTAAGAAAATAATTGGGGGTGTCCTATATCCGTGAAACATCCTGTATAGCAATAAGAATTGTACTACATTAAGAACACTTATAAAGGTGGATTTATGCAGTCTATTTTTTATTTAATTTTTCTTTTCGCTTTTACTTTTACTTTAAGTTTGGTACTTTATGCAGCTACTTTAAAGCCTTCGATACACATGCGCAGAAGTGATTTTTCTTACATAGTCGTAAATATAAATAGAGAATAATATATCCTGTTAAAATGGCCAGAAATGTATTAATTTGTGCATACAAAAATAATATTACATAGTAAGTAAATATACTAACCAGTTTCATTTAATACAGACGCTATACTTTTCCATACATTGTTTTTGGCCACTTTACCCTTGAATAAAATATCTGTTTTATTATATACTCGTAAGTGGGGATATTTTTGAATTAAATCTAATAATAAACAATCTTGTTCTTTACTCATTTTTCGTTTGCATAACCTACAACCTACACACACAAAATTACTATACATCACTTAAGATTTAGGAATAGTCCAAATCGATTGAGTTTTACCAATATTTTCTATCTGACATACACCAAACTTTTCAGGAGCAACAAAAAACAAAACATCTGTCTACTCAATTAGCTAGCACAAATTATTATAAATACTTCCTATCTACAAATAGGTTTTATATAAAGGTTTTATCTAAACATTGTATGTCCCGCAATAAAAAACATTATTGATTATAACATAATATTCTTACTAAACAGAGAAAACTAATCACACGATTAATATACACATCTGACGCACTACAAAACATACAGATTGCAATTTTTTTCACTTATTTGGCATATTCGATTTTTCATATATTTGTTTCTATGCAATCCGCCGTTCTATTACGATTCTAGCTATGTATAAAACTATTGTCCGATCGAAGATTCGGCGGAAAATTGGAGTTTCGGTTTCGGCAGCAAACCGGCCGAAACTACGACCGAAGTCGCAACATCGTTCATGAGTTTTCGGCTGTGATTGACATAGCGGAAACCGGGTCCACCCTTCATAAAAATTAAAGCACATAACCTCTCGCCAGATATTTTACCTGGTTGTACACTGGCTTGCAAAAAAATCGCGTACACGTTAAAAATCAAGTAACCGAGTTTTTTTGTAATTTTTTAGCTTTGTAAATAATGTAAAAATTGACAATGTGTCACTGTCATATTTTTAAATACAAATACATTATATTCATGTCTCACTACAAAATAATTCTCACATATATTTGCAAAATCTATGGGATATTTTAATATAAATTATGTACAATACATACATTTCCTTTATATTCAATATCCTGAAATTTTCTTTTTCTACTTTCCTTTTCTTTATATTCGTAAATTTTTCGCAAATTCCTCTTATATTCTTTTTTACGTATATTCTTTTGCGTTGTAGACTTTTTTTTATTTTCATAATCTTCATAATAATGTACAAATATTTTTGACAGCGGCATACAAATATTTTTGACAGTGACATTTACGTGTCAATTACAAACATTTGAATTTCTTACCTTGAAGTAGTTTGATTTGAGAATTTTTACATCAAATTATTTTATATGTACCTATTTCTTTATCTCTAAATCTATAGAAGATATAATAATGAATTTATATTTATCGCATAAAGAATTTAACATTCTTTAATATAAGTATTTACATAAATTTTCGATAAATAATATTTAGATGATTTTTTTCTTGTAACTACTACTTCCGGTTGTCGAATTGTTACCAAAACTTAATCAACTCTTCCGATTATTGTTAGATTGAGGAATCCGTAGTTAAAAATATCTTAAGTCTTATAGTATTTGAGATATCGTGAATCCAACAACACACACACACACACACACACACACACACACACACACACACACACACACACACACACACACACACACACACACACACACACACACACACACACACACACACACACACACACACACACACACACACACACACACACACACACACACACACACACACACACACACACACACACACACACACACACACACACACACACACACACACACACACACACACACACACACACACACACACACACACACACACACACACACACACACACACACACACACACACACACACACACACACACACACACACACACACACACACACACACACACACACACACACACACACACACACACACACACACACACACACACACACACACACACACACACACACACACACACACACACACACACACACACACACACACACACACACACACACACACACACACACACACACACACACACACACACACACACACACACACACACACACACACACACACACACACACACACACACACACACACACACACACACACACACACACACACACACACACACACACACACACACACACACACACACACACACACACACACACACACACACACACACACACACACACACACACACACACACACACACACACACACACACACACACACACACACACACACACACACACACACACACACACACACACACACACACACACACACACACACACACACACACACACACACACACACACACACACACACACACACACACACACACACACACACACACACACACACACACACACACACACACACACACACACACACACACACACACACACACACACACACACACACACACACACACACACACACACACACACACACACACACACACACACACACACACACACACACACACACACACACACACACACACACACACACACACACACACACACACACACACACACACACACACACACACACACACACACACACACACACACACACACACACACACACACACACACACACACACACACACACACACACACACACACACACACACACACACACACACACACACACACACACACACACACACACACACACACACACACACACACACACACACACACACACACACACACACACACACACACACACACACACACACACACACACACACACACACACACACACACACACACACACACACACACACACACACACACACACACACACACACACACACACACACACACACACACACACACACACACACACACACACACACACACACACACACACACACACACACACACACACACACACACACACACACACACACACACACACACACACACACACACACACACACACACACACACACACACACACACACACACACACACACACACACACACACACACACACACACACACACACACACACACACACACACACACACACACACACACACACACACACACACACACACACACACACACACACACACACACACACACACACACACACACACACACACACACACACACACACACACACACACACACACACACACACACACACACACACACACACACACACACACACACACACACACACACACACACACACACACACACACACACACACACACACACACACACACACACACACACACACACACACACACACACACACACACACACACACACACACACACACACACACACACACACACACACACACACACACACACACACACACACACACACACACACACACACACACACACACACACACACACACACACACACACACACACACACACACACACACACACACACACACACACACACACACACACACACACACACACACACACACACACACACACACACACACACACACACACACACACACACACACACACACACACACACACACACACACACACACACACACACACACACACACACACACACACACACACACACACACACACACACACACACACACACACACACACACACACACACACACACACACACACACACACACACACACACACACACACACACACACACACACACACACACACACACACACACACACACACACACACACACACACACACACACACACACACACACACACACACACACACACACACACACACACAGTAGATGTTGGCATAACACAGTCGTAATGTAGATGTTGATCTAGCTTTGATCATTTTAAATTCGTAATAAATAAATAAATAAATAAAATATATCATCATGGCGTATTACGCATTGCTGGGTGTGCCAATCTGCTTTGTACGCAGATTTCGGTAATGATGACATATTTGTACCGTGCGGGCGTTTACCAGGCATCACCTCACGGGCACTCATTGCTGGCGTGTGGAGTGCACCTCAGGGGTCAATTTCGTGCCATTTAAAATTCGAAATATTTAGCGTCGGTCGGGATCGAACCCGGTTCCCCAGATTCGCGACCAGACACTCAGGCACGCGGCCACGAGACGCCATAAATTCGTGAAAGTACATTTTTGGCCGGTGATCTGTAAAAATGTTCATTACGAAAATTAAATTAAAAACTTGTTAATATGACGTAACTTCTAAGACTCCAGACTCCGGATAGTTCATTTTGCGATTTGATCAACCAGATCTAGGGGACAGAAACGTAATTAAAATAATGTATGATTGAAAGTAATCAAAATAATTGATTAAAAAGATTACCCCTCAAAAAAATCACGTACCCTCAATCAATAAACATTGTTCCACTCTTACCCAGTGACGTGTGAAGTGTGAGATACCTACCCTACGCACTGCACGTGGAAGCATTATGCCATTCACCTGGCAAGCCTTGGCAGTCTTACAGGCCAATGGACACTTTGATCCACCCGCTTTTCACGCCTAATTACCTTGCAGGATCACAAAACCCCCTAAAAGGGGAGGAGTGAAGGTGAACATCACATGCAAGTGTCAGATCCGTCAGTGCAAGTGCATAGAAAATAGATAGGGGTGGGTTATTAATAGTGGGGGTCGTTGACATGAGAAAGATGATAATGATAAAAAACTTTTAGAAAGATTTTAAAAATTACAATCATTTACCCCAATTCTGTAAAAAAGTTAGCAATTTGTTAAAAATTGTAACCAATAGTTATATATGCTATAGCAATGTTACAGATTTGGGGTGATTATACAAGGTGTTTCAAATAATACAACAAAACTTAAAATTTAAATAACGGACCTAATATAAAACTGGATTTTATTTTGAAATCATAAACTTGTTGAGATGGTTTGGTCATGTAGAGAGAATGAAGAGTGAACGTCTTGTAAAGCGTATATATCTTGGTGAAATTGAGGGTGTTCGATTGCGTGGCCGTCCAGTGTTTCGTAACTATTATTGTGGTCTGGTTGCGGTATTTCGCTACCGTAATTCGGTCACTTTAATATGTTAAGAGTGAGGAATATATGTTGTACCTATGATGTCAGGTTAGTAAGAATGTTGTTGAAAGAGAGACTGATTTATTTTTGGTTGGATGTTTTTTTTTATTCTTTCGTGTTTGTGCTAACCCACTAAGGCCCACTTTTACATGGATGGATAAACTATGGTATAGCTATCGGTGGTATAACTTTATCCTAGTAATTATACCTTCGATAAACAAGACTGTCTTTTACAATACATTTTTATCTATCAGATAGTTATACCAGGAATTACGTAAATCACATTAAGTTGGTATTGACACAGTAAAATTATCTTCTTGTTACACTATTTTTCTTTGATATTGTTATTGTTTCTGCCTTCTAATTTGCATTTTTCACGATTTTAGATGATATAAATGATATTTTTGATTCTGACAGTGATGATGAAATACTTGATTGACATCTGTCAAACGTATGTATAACAACACATCGTTTGTGTGTACATAGTATCCATAAGAACCAGGGATAAAGTTATCCGAGGTTTATACGACCGATTTCCATGGGATAAGAAATACTGGTGTTTATTCTATCTCAGGTTTATCCGAGGTTTGTAAAATACAATTTTCAATTTTATACCTGGTATAGCGTTATACGAGGTTTATCTAATGATTGTAAATGTGGCCCTAAGTGGGAAATGCGTGATTTTATATATGTATGTATAAACTTGTTTATTTGCCCTCAAAAAAGGTGCTTATTCATCAAAAACACCGCCGATTTTTGGCCAAAGACAATACCTTCCTTACCTAAGGGTGACGGAAGGTAAAAAATAAAAAATAAATTGTTATCAATGTCACACTATGCAGTCATATATCTATATTAGTTATCCTATATTGTAATAATTGCTGTTTTTATTGTTACAGGTTCGTGCGCTTAGCTGTAATAAGGTAGGACTTTAAAATATTATTAAACAATATCCTCAATTAATGGTGATCAACCTCAGTTCTAAATAATTCACAAAACCATCGATTTCTTGTGCCGAAATTACTATTCAAAAATTCAAATTCTTAATTTAACTACTTCCAAAACTTGGATTTAAATTAGACCGCTAATAAAACATCTGTCACTAGCATGTACCGACGCCTAACATCGAGTTTTTTAATAAGAAATTCAGAGTTAGTTCGCCCACTTGTTTTCTTAAACTTCCCAAAATCAATCAAGAATGAAAATCCACTACTCGTTTTCTGATTAACTGTCAGACACTGCTGATTGTGAGCAAATCTTCATCAAAATGGGCTTCAGCTAATTTCAATCAGAGTTTTAAGTTTACAAGAAAAGGAATTAGAAATTTAGATTAAGTTGAAGGAAAAACGATAACTGAATAGTTGAAGAATAATTTTAAGTTTAAAAAATCTGAGCACCAATTTTTTTTAGTTATAAAAAAGAATTCTGAAAAAACAATACTGTTAAATGTATCTTCTTCTTATGTTACCCATATTAATAATTTTAATTTGAAAACATAAACATACTAAACACGTTGTTATAATTCAAATTAATTTGGTAGTCTGTTTTACCTACAAAATCTTTGTACAGTTTAATATTTTTAAAATATCTTCGAAATGTATGAGTTCTGACAAAATCAATAGTGTCTGTACTGAATAGGGGATTACAGCTCAATCGAATTAAGAGAAATTAGTAAAAAATAGGAAAAGTACATGCTTAAAAATGAATATTAACAAAGAAATAAAATGATATAATTATTGAAATACTTCGGAAATAAGGGGTTTTTTGTTTTAGCTCGTCACTCATATGAATGATATATATATATATATATATATATATATATATATATATATATATATATATATATATATATATATATATATTATTTTGATTGGCGACTCAAAGACCACCTATAAATATATAACGAATACCGAGTTAGGGGGTGGAGTCTACTACCAATGGAAGTAGACAAATTCAAATAGCGGGCACGAGGCAATTCTCAAACAGTTTTTATTTGAATATAAATTTCTTACATTAAACTTAATAATTTTGATACACTTGCAATTTTAAAGCGTGTAGACTTGTGCAGTGTTATAATATTAATTTGTTTGTTATAAATATAATTTAAGAATAGCAAACATTTCAAGAACATTTTAAATCCACGAAGAAAATAGTTTTATATAAAAACTTGTATTCGTGACGTCACATCTATATTTTCAAACTTCGGGGGACCATAACCCGCTTATTAATAGGAATTTTTTCACCGGATTTTCACCAATAGTATTAGTTTTACTTATACTTTCTGATGAAATTATATTTTAAAAAATGGTGGAATCCCCTAATGGGGTAACCAACATAAAATACTACTGTTAATTATAAAATTACTAAAATACATGTTGCAGTTAAAGCATCCAATATTCAGAAATAAGTCAACTTATAAATCAAATTAATATATCCGATATATTAAATGAACTTACGTTACAGCGACAGTATTGTCAACAACGAGCATCATTTTAAAATGGCATGTCATAACTTAGTCAAAATAACATGAATTTTTGAAAGACAAGCGTGTTATATTAACCCTAAAAGAAAATTTCGAAATCTCTTGTACCTATACAAGATTAAGTCGTGTACTCACAAGCACTACTAAAACTAATAACAATATTAGGTACCATTTAAAACTTTTATTTTCATTATTTTTCTTCGAACTTAGAAGGTGAGTGGTTACACAAAAATGTTAAGAATCTTTTTCTGTTATTTTATTATATACTACTGTTTTTGTATTTAAAGCTAAAGATGGACCACTGTTGTCCGAAACGTCCTATTTAATAAAAATTTTCTTCATACTTGTTACAGGGTGTTCATTTTAAATGGGCCACCATTGCTATTTCGAGAACTGTAAGAGTTACAAAGACGGTTAAATGAGCAAACAATTTCTATTTTGCAAGACAAATTTAAAGAAAAGAAAATTTTTTTTTACCAGTGATTCTCAAAATACGGGTTTTTTAAATTTTAAAAGAGATCATATATTTTTAATATACTCATTCGCTAGAGAATTTAATTCTGAATTCAGTGTTAATGATTTTTTTTTTTTGAGAAAAATGCATGTAAAGTTTCATATTAATTTGATTAAAATATGGCTATAATAAGAGTGTCATCAATGGAAAAAACAAATACGTGTTAATTTTTTTACCATAGAATTAGATTGCCATGAAAGAAATACATGAATATTTTGTTTAAGTTGACATTTATGATCACTTACAAGAACAAAACATTCACTTCTTTAGGTCAGGGCACTCTAATTCTATGTAATAAAAATAACATGTAGCCATTTTTTCCATTCGTGGCGCTCTTATTATACCCATATTTTAATCAAATTAGTATAAAACTTTACATGCATTTTTCTCAAAAAAAAGTCGTTATGTAAGGGTATAGAAATATGATATCACTGAATTTTGAATTAAATTCTCTAACAAATGAGCAAAAAATATTATATGTCCCGAATTTTGAGAACCACTGACACAAGTAAATAACTTTTCTTTTATTTAAATTTGTCTTGTGAAATAGAAATTGTTTACCCATTCAACCATCTTTATAGCTCTTAAAGTACATTCACAAATGAAAATTAGGTGTAGATTTATGTTTTATACTTTAGATTTAAAGACCTTGGCCTTTAGAATTTAGTGTCTCTAAATCCAATTCATAAAGCTAAACATTGCAAGGTCCAAACTTTAGCTTTATGATTTAGTTTGACGTCACAAACTTCACCAGTGAGAACGAGTCTAAAACGATATACAAATATACATCCATCTTTATTTAGTATTCACTTGGTAGATTCCGGTAGATTCGGCCTTTAAACCAAATGCGAGCAGAACAAGGAGATTGGCAAAACTAATTGCTAAAATATAACCAATAATGCCAAGCGAATGACAGTTTCACGGCGTTCGGGTATCTATTAAGTATAGTTCTACCGATATTTTAATCTTGTTTTTGAAGCATGTACATAGATGTCAGTCAACTAAATTAGAGTTAAACTTGCATTTATGAATGACTTACTTAAATCTAAACAAAAACCATAAACCTAATTTTCATTTGTGAATGCACCTTTAGAGTTCTCGAGATAGCAATAATGGTGGCTCCTTTAAAATGAACAGCCTGTATAAAACTAGTATCATGTTTTTTTGTATACTATTTCAACCACGTCTAGAATTTTATAACACATACCATTTCTACAACATTGAGCTTATCATGGAGAACTGTCATGTAAAAATCATAATCAGGTGTAACACGAAAAACGAGCCATAAATGTATAACATGGGAAAAAAGTTTTTTTCTTTTTCTTAAAGTGGTATATTAATTTTAAACAAAAGGATTTCAAAAAGTTGTAAGGAATTAAATCTGTATCGAATTCAATAATTACATTTTATTTTTGATGTTTTTTTTAACTGAACAAATCGAATTTAAAATTTTATAAAAGTTACTTGTTTGTTGGCATGGAATTGAAACAAAATCACAAACAATAACGCTTAACCTGTCAGAAATCAGTATTGAAAATGGAGAATTATTCACACGAAAAATTCATTGGTTGTTAACACCATAAAGAAGTGATATTTATAAAAAAATTAAATAGATTTTTTTGGTTACAAAACGTGCAAATAAATTGGATGCTGAATTTAAATATTTACTACATTTATTTGTATTTGCAAACTGTTTTTATACAATTTTTAAAATACTTCAAACTTTTATTTAAAGCATTTTTACCTAAAATAATTAGGGGTGCAGGATATTGTGAAAGTATGATTTTACATGTTAAGTCCTATCTTCGGAAGTACCGGCCACCATCCTGTATGTATGTTATATATTTAATACATATTTTGAATTCTTATTTAGGTGAGATTTATTTCCCGCATTGTGCTAGACAGTATTTTATTAAAGAATCCAGAACAAGCTATTCCCTCTGACATTTGAAAAATATCGTGTTCATTTTCCAAATGCATCTCATATAAAATTACAGTGGATTTAAATTTTATTAAAAATTCTAAAGAGATCCACTCGTCGAAACGCAAACATATTTCAAATGCAATTTAAATAAAACCCCTCGTCTTAACAACGGACAAGAAAGCAATGTAACCAATATATTTTCATAATGAGCTTCATCTTCACAAAAAGTGGAGATGCTTGCTTGCATAACGAAAGAAGTAATTTCTTTAAATTGCTTCCATATCATCTTTGAGAGAAATAAATTTTGCAGTAGGTCTGCGATCATATTACGAGTACATTGGAAGAGTAAAATTATTTGGTTATATTATTGCATATGTGTACAATATGAATTATTACTTTTACCTCCCGCTACCCTTGGTAAGGGAGGTATAGGGATCATGCTAAAAATCGCATATCGAGATTTTGGTAAATAACCACGTTTTAAGGCCCCTAGAATCCAATTTTAACATTTTCACGATGTCTGTGTGTATGTGTGTGTGGATCCTCCACTCTAACTCAAACACTATTATCATTCAGAAAATTTTGAAAACTTATATTTCGAACTTTTTCTGTATTGGAAAGAGCTCATTAGATTTTGGTGAAAATCGGATAACCGGAAATGGCACTTTACTAGAAGCTCAAAATAGTTTTTCTTCGAAAAATACTTTTAAATGTTATTTTTTCGAGATTAAAATTAAAGATTATTAAATTTTCTATAGATTTGCATTAATGCTTTTTCTATACCTATATGTCATGGATAAATTTATAAAAATTTCTATAATTTAAATCCCAGAGTCTTCGCTTTAAGCAAACCAAACGCAGTTATTCAAATGTATGTAACTGACAGATAAATGTTACTATCAAAGAACAAATCATTCCAAAATAATATTAGTAACGTTTTAAATAGAAAAAAGTAAATAGAACAATAGAAAAGGAATTCAATACAGTTTCCAGCATAAGCAAATATGTAGGTATGTATTTAGATTGATAAAAATAAACGATTCACAAAAATGATTAAACTAATCCTCGTTTTTGGATTAGTGAATTCTATTCTATCCCGGTATTTAAAATTTAATCTTCATTTTATTATAGCTCCGGTGCTCAATGGTTAGAGCAACACCTCATGACATGAGGGCCGTCTTGTCTCTGATTTCGAATCCCACTAAGGCATGGATGTGTGTGAATGTGAACCCACTCTGTAATTGGGATTTAATCCCGTTGAGGGGTTACTTGGATTAGATTAGAGTATATTTAAAATTTTAAGAACTTAATCTTTTTTGTGACTCAGGCTGTAAATGGCGGGAGGTATTGTGATGGCCACACCAGATTTTTTAAATTAATATCATAATTTTTACTCAGGACCAGCGCTAGGCGGTAAGCGAGGTAAACGTGGCAGAAGGGCGCAAACAGATAGAGGATGCCGGAATTTAAAAAAATAGTTATAGATTTATCAAGAAAATTACGAGTAATTCTTCAAATATATATGTGATACATACTCTTAAAATATAAAAAGCAAATGAAATGTCGTTTAAGTATGTTTTTCTGAATTGGAATTTTAAACACCCAAACTCAGTTTTATACTATGAAACGCCCTAACACAGTGTTACTTTAAATTTTTACCTTCCGTAACCTTTAGGTAAGGAAGGTATTGTCTTTGGTCAAAAAATTCGATGATGAGTTTTTACTCAATAAGCACGTTTTAGAGTCCCTAGAATACGAATTTACTATTTTTACGATGATGTCTGTATGTGTGTGTGTGTGTGTGTGTGTGTGGATGTGTGTGTGTGTGGATGTGTGGATGTGTGTGTGTAACAAAATTTTCGTCTGCGATAACCATAGGCGAAGTTAGACTTTAAAATTAGGGGGTGCTAAAGCCCCTTACCTTAAAATGAAAAAAGTTAGTTTACAAAATAAAAAAATATATTTATTTGATTAATTTATAAACAAAAACATAAAATATTATTTAAAGTAACAAAATAGTTATGATATAAGTGTTAAAAGTGACATTATATTTTGTGAAAAGGAAGTTTGGAACACGACGCTAATCTAATTTTCTGTTTCTATTTAGAAGAATAAATTCTTGCGAAATATCGTTAAGTATTATTTATTATTTATTTTTTTTTTTTGAAAGTTCATTTTCAATATTCAATACTTATCTACCTACTTACTACTAAATTAGTAAAGCTTTTTTGTGTCATAGTAGTGTTCAGCCAGTTTTTAATTCTCCACATAACAGAGGACAATTTTTCACAAGTTTCTGTATATATAGGCAGAACGAGTGTAATTTTATAAAGTTTATAATAATTACCAAATGTACCTTGATTAAGTACACTTTTAATATCATTTGATTCTTGACTGTTCATCATGTTCTTTAGAATAGTAATTTCAGCTTTCAAAATATCTTTATTTACTGCAAAAGTGGTATAATGATCTACTTATATCTACGGCTATTGTTAGTTCTTGGCTCTCAGGGGAAAATCGGAGTTTTAGGTTATTGCATGGTAGTCAAGTAAATATTAATTCGGAAAGAATCATCAAGAATTATCAGCACGAGTATGTAAATCAGTATCATATGAACTAGATCCAATTTTGGCTCACTTTTTTATTTTTCTAGTTTTAATACGTTCAATTTCAATATTGGTATTTTTGAAGGAATTTCAAAATCTCTCCATGAGTACAAAAAGGCATAGTCAATTTGCTTTTCTTCTAATATTTTTTTTATTACATCATTAATGATAGTTAAATTCCCCTTCTTTGCTTGAAGGTTCTTCTTTGATATGTTGATAATATTTAATATAACAGTCAAAATAAATAGATGTCTAATGAAATTATTAAAATTTATAGAAATTTTGTTTGGGGGTGCTAATTTAAAATCTGGGGGTGCTAAGCACCCCCAAGTACCCCCCTAACTACGCCTATGGCGATAACTCTAATACTACAGTTACAAAAATTATAATTTTTTCGTATACTTCTTCGTTACATCCATAGGAAGAGCTGATTAGATTTTGATTACAATTGGTCAACCGGAAGTACCATCATTTGAAGATTTTAACAGTTTTTCTTGAAAAAACTATGTTAAATATAATTTTTTCACATTTGATGTTATTATAAATATTAAAGAATATTTTATTCTCTATACGATTTGACTGCATTTTATACTTAATATTAAATGGATATTGAGTTAAAAAATTATAAAGAAATTAAATTTCATAAAGTAGCCATACCTGTGGAAACAACTACTATATTAAGAAAATTCTGATTGAAAGATGTCAGTGTCAAGTGAAATTGACATAGTGTGTCTGTTTTATAATTTTACTGGAAATATAGGATCTTTTGCTTTCTCTATGGAATTTGTATAAAATACATACAACTGCTTTAAGGTAATGTACAAGAAATAATAATAATAAATCTTTTTTTTTCTGCAGATACATTACACTGTATATAGAAAACGCCACAAAATAATAATTTTCTGTATGAAATTTGCATAAAATACATGCAACTGCCGGAAGCTAATGTACAAGAAATAGAATATTTAATTTAGCAAGGAACTTTCCGTATGAAATTTGTACAAAATATATAGAACTGACGGAAGGTAATGTGCTGGCCACATCAGATTTTTTATTATTGTCTTGCTTTCTTGTATTTATCTTTTTTTTTCATGCAACAATGTGAAGTATTTGCATTAAAAAGTAAAACTAAGTTATAATTAGGAGAAATTCTAAATGTTAATTTTAAACTGGGAATAAATATAGATACATATATTATAAACAAATCTTGGCAATAGTTGACCCTGTAACACGAGGGGGGTCTCCTTCGAAAAAGATGACTGCTAATACTAATACTGCTGATTGTTTCTTGTTGCTTACTGATGATTACTGTTTACTACTTCTTCTGCTACTAATAATTCCCAACGATGATACACTGACTCTTACTGACTGGTGAAGGACTTCTTGATATAGGAGTTTCGTGTGAAGGAAGAACACACACCTACTAACACTTTCACTTTATGAACACTACGGACATGGACACAACTTGATTTAATAACTAAACTTTATTTATTTATATTTAAACTAATACAACTATAACTAACACAACTAATAAGTTACATTCTGTAACCCAGCGGGCGGGCGTCGCCCCAAAACTAAAAGACACTACATCCGTCAACTCTCTTTTAAAAACAAAACGCTATCTTCAGGACAGGATTATCTTAGGGGTACGGGGTGCATAGGGCATTCAAAGTCACGCACGTATACATAATAATTTCCAGACTTAATTATGAACAAATAAATAATTTATAACTTAAACAGATAAACAGAGTTAAAATATGATTATCGAAACTATAATTTAGAAGAGTTTATAAAAAGTTATTTATCTGTTATTGCGCTTACCCTCGTCTTATTACAACCCTCATAGGTCGATTTTGTTTCTATATGCAATAAATCATAAGCATGATCATCATCGTTCGAAAATTCAATATTTTGTAATACTTAGAAGTTACATGCAAAAATAAGTAATTACGGGAGAGATGGCTTACCGGATGAGATGACTCTTTCACCAAATCCAACGAATAGTAGAACACCTCGTTTCGTTCTACTGTTATTTCGATTTTGGCAAAAGAGTTATCTCGCCCGGTGTGCCTTCTCTCTCGGAATTACCATATGCATATATTTGAATTTTTGTGTTTATCTGGTGACATGCATTTTTCGGGATAAATACAATTGGTACATTAACATGGCAAATTTGACCTAATTTTACCAATTTTATCTCTTATAATAACTAAGATCCCAAGAGCGAGGTTCGAAAATGAGAATCCTTTATTTTATATGTATCATTTCTGTAAAATAGATGTTTAATATTCGAAACATTAATTTATATTAATATTTATAAATACAAATCGTGGCGGGGTCATATTATAGGCTGCGGAAGGGCGCCAAATACAATACCGCCGACCCTGTTTACACTGTAGGTAACTCTGTTCTATTTTATAAATCAAATGTCGATTTTTAATAGTAATACGAGTCCTATTCATTTTTATATAAGTTAATGAAGTACATACGAAAAGGTAGTGGAATAAGAATGTATTTCCTATAAGATTTCTGGTTTAATTCTGTGCTCGTAGAGCCATCTGTGAGATAATTCTGTATAGTGGAAAAATCGTTACCATTCTGTTACATTTAAATAGTATATACCAGTGGCGGCTCTTGACTATATACAGGTAGGAGCTGCATATACATATAAAAATATTCATAAAGTAAAAAAGTCATTTTGATTAAAAAAAGAAACTATCATTATATTATAAAAAATATACATATTGGCTCGTACCACGATCACGGTTTTAACTAAAACGCTGTTTTAAGAAGTGTCAAATTTCATTATTTAATAATTATAATAAATAATATCAAATTTATCAAAGTATGATTTTAAAGCAGAATATAGTTTGTATTTAAAAAAAATTGTTCTTTAAACATTTTAAACAAAATTAAATATTGAAATTTGAATTTGACATTTCTTAAAACAGCGTTTTAGTTAAAACCGTGATAGTGGTACGAGCCAGTATGTTTACAAAATATAATAAAGGAAGAAAACAATATCATTATTATTTTACCATAGAATAATAACTCGGAATTTTACAACAGATGCTTCTAGGATCTATTCTAATCGGCAATCTGTAGCTGTGGCTACGAGAAGTACAGCGCTCTCCCTTCCACTTTGTTTCGTTGCTCCTCGCACCGCGCAGCACCGACAAGACAATGCCCCTTCACACCGCAATACCCCTCTAAGAACTAATGTCCAACTGTGGCACAGCTCACAGCTTCATTTGTCAACTCTTAAGTTTCAGGCACACGTTCACGCATCGATGTAATGCAGAAGGCATATAAATAATAAGATATTATTTTTTAAAAATTATAGGTGCACACAGTGTAAATGAATGTTTGTAATCTTTTTAAAAGTTTCTTGAATACTAATATTAATATTGTTATTATAAATAAATTATTACTAGGAGCTGCAGCTCCACAGCTCCTGTCACGAGCCGCCACTGGTACATACTTACTGGATATATCAAATATATTTCTTTATATTTATAAGGAGAGAATAATAAAAATATGACTTGCACTTGAGGTAAAAATTGTAGATGCACACAGTGTAAATGAATGTTTGTAATCTTTTTAAAAGTTTCTTGAATACTAATATTAATATTGTTATTATAAATAAATTATTACTAGGAGCTGCAGCTCCACAGCTCCTGTCACGAGCCGCCACTGGTACATACTTACTGGATATATCAAATATATTTCTTTATATTTATAAGGAGAGAATAATAAAAATATGACTTGCACTTGAGGATTCATTATTTTACGAGGAACATTAAAAAATCAATTTAACTTATATTTTATTCTTTATTGGAATGTATAATTTGTTGCACATCATATTAATTTAAAAGTTAATACATATGAAAAACCGGTTAACAATTTTAATTTTACATACCGGGTGTCTACGTTTTTGTGGATCATACGAAATACAATGGTAATTTTTTTTATATGGCTATAATTTCTGCCGTATTAATTTTAGTAAATACAAAAAATGTAAGCAATAATTTTGGAACTATTAAATGCAGTTTTTAGTTCTGAACATTTTTTATATTTAGACTTTTGTTCTAAAATTTACAAAGCTGAAATTAGAGTCATATAAAAAAATCTGATGTGGCCAGCACATTACCTTCCGTCAGTTCACGGATCACCTCAACTACAGATAGGACATACAATGTATTTTTCTAAATACGAAATAGTGACATCTACAGATTGCTTCCATAAACTAACGCACACTGTGATGGCTTGGTCGGCTAGGTAGTCTGTGACACTTTGACGTAGGTGACATGTCATTGTATACACAAATTAAAATTTTGAAATTTGAAAATAGAAGATAAGAGAATTGAATATACACATATATTTAAAAAATCACAAAACAATAACTACAAATTCATATTAAAATAAATTTAAAATTACTAGTTGCCCACTTAGACATACACTATTTTAATGTTTGTTTATATGTAAGATAAAACTATATTGAAAATGGTACATTTCGCCACTAAATATAAAAGTAAACGTCTATCTGCTTCTTTGCATTGCACTTTATATCAAACAGCACAACGAATGTTCATCAGCTTATTGAACTTCATTTTTATATTACATCAAAAGCAAAAAAAAAACACAGTTAATACACTTTAAAACTGAAGAAATCACGAAATAAATCACTACTGACACCATAAATAAAACTATAAACTTTTACAAATTGAATTACCAAATAATTAAAGATGTTAGAACGTAGGTTCAATGACATGTGTGATGACTTATGTGACTTTGCAATACAAAATATTGCAAAATGTTTTCAACTCAAAGGTGACTTAATCCATTTTCTTAAAATTTAAGCACGGTCGCGCCTCTACAGTTTGCTTCCTGGAACTATGATAGTGTTTTGGCTCATTCATTTAGCTGTCCTGTGCCTGCGTCAGTTCTATGTTTCTTGCAAAAGATTTCATATTTTCAGTACATTACCTTAAGTCAGATCTACCTATTTTGTCAATTGCACTTGACATTGACATCTGTCAATCAGAATTTTCTTAATATAGTAGATATTTCCATGGTTATAGCACAACTGGCTGCTTTATTAAGGCTCATTCACAGCTACGAAAATAAAAATAAAATTATACATAAAAATAACGATATAAACAATAGGTTCTTATGAAAATGTTCACAGCTATCGAAAATAAAAATAAACAAGACATAAGCACAAGGATTTGCAAATGTTAAATATTTTACACAAACATAAGCACAAGCATAACAACTGTCATTTGAGCTGTCAATTTACATTCTGGAAAAAGAATTTAAAATTAATTATAAATAAAAAAAACGTATTAAGAAAAAGGGTTACATATATGATTAGAGTGCGTTAAAAGGTATAAAGTTAATATTATTGCTTGTGAATTATGTATTTACTAAATGACAGCTGACATTAATTTACGTATTATTTTCAAAGCTGTGAACAGCAACCACAGCAACCATAATGTCTTATTCATAATTATATTTATATTTCTTAATTTCGTAGCTGTGAATGAGCCTTTATGAAATTTAATTTCTTTATAATTTTCTCGTGGCCGCGAGCCTGAGTGTCAGGTCGCGAATCTGGGGAACCGGGTTCGATCCCGACCGACGCCGAATATTTCCAATTTTAAATGGCACAAAATTGACCCCTGTGGTGCACTCTCCACGCCAGCAATGAGTGCCCGTGAGGTGACGCCTGGTAAGCGCCCGCACGGTGCAAATATTTCATCATTACCGATATCTGTGTTTACAAAGCAGATTGGCACACCCAGCAATGGGTAGTATGCCGTGATGATATATTTATTTATTTTATTTATAATTTTTTAACTCTATATCCATTGAATATAAAGTATAAAACGTAATCAAATCGTTTAGAGAATAAAATATTCTTTAATATTTATAATAACGTTAAATATAAAAAAATTATGTTTAACAGCATATTCTCCAGAAAAACTGTTATAATCTTCAAATTAGAGTACTTGCGGTCGACCAATTGTAACCACAATCTAATCAGCTCTTCATATATAGATGAAAAGAAAGGCAATACGCAAAAATTATAATTTTTGGAAAGGTGGTATTGAAGTTATGCGATCCGAAAAAATCGTCACACACGCTTACATACATACATACAGACATCATCGTAAAAATAGTAAAATCGTATTCTAGGGACCCCAAAACGTGCTTATTCAATAAAAACTCATCATCAAATTTTTCGACCAAATACCTTCCTTACCTAAAGGTGACGTATGCATAATTTAATTTTTTATTGTGAGGAAAAAAAAAATAAATAAACAACTGATCGCCATGGAAACATTCATTCATAGTTTATTTTTCGAGCTAGCTCAGTAAAGTAGGATTTTTCGGTCCAAAAAAAAGAGCAGAAGCAGCTCATGTTCTGAACGATAATAATAATAATACACACCTATAAATTTTTATTTATTCCTTTTTCAGTACCGCGAAATAAATATTGTACCCAACGTGACCTGAAAGTGTATCCTTTCAGATCTTGTTACGTAAATTGCTTTTTCAAAGGGTAGGTAATCGTCTAGTTTTGCACAAGACTAATAGTGGGATTCTGAAACCCAGCGTTAGTTAACTTCTGGCGTTAACGTGAATTAACTCTGATTTTGACAGCTGTGGTATTCTGAAACTCAGCGTTACTTAACGTTACCGCTGCTATAGTCGGCGTTAATTCACGCTGGATATATCGAAGCATTAACAGGGAAAACGGCGGGTTATCTGTGAGTTTTATGGTCTAAATAGCCCTGATATTTTTCGTGTACTGCTATATGTACTTGTAAGAAGTATATTTTATTAACAGTAAGTATAGTTATTCATGTTATATATAATTGTTTATTATTTATAAGTAATATATTGTTAACATAACCTTATAATATATATTTTTTTAGCATTACAGTGTTCAAATCACAAACAACGAGTCCGCAAGAGTATGAAAAATTCGAATTCAATACAATAATGTACCTAACATCATAGAAAATGACTGATGTTTATAAGTACTAAAAAGTGAAGTGAATAAAAGCAAGTTTGTGTTGATTTCAAGAATGTAAAGTATTTTGATTTTTATGTTGTACGAGTATTACAACAAAAAATACTTTCCAGGAAAGTGATATTTGATTATTAATTCCATGAAGAAATTCTGATTATAACAAACAAAATTGCGTTTGATTACAACAAAGAATACCTATACTGATTATAACAACGTAACATAGGAAAAAATACAGGAAATTATTGATGTATTAGAAAAGTAATTGATTACTGTTACCTATACTAAAATTAGTAAATGTTTTATATTTTAAAATATTTTTTTCTTCGCCAGTTATTGGAAATCTTATTCGTAAAGTCAGTAGGTGCTTAATTTCCCATTGCAATTGCAAAGTAACTTCTTTCATAAATCTTCTAACATCTAACTGGCTAAGGCTAATATTATTGATAATATTATAAATAATTCCACAAGTCTCCATTCTTGTAGGTATACTCTTTATAGGTAAATTAATACGTGTGTTTTTATTATCTATTTTTGTAAAATACTACTAGCTACTTTAATCGTCTTTTATTAACATATGTAAATAAATAGAAATATATTTTAGCACAAAATACCTACACGCAGTAAATATATTCGTTTATTTGACGTTTGACACACAGGTTTGGCATATATGCTTTTAAAATAGACAGATAAATGTCATTTTTGTTATGTTTAACCGCTTTTTATTGGTTGGAAATTTTAAAAGGGAAAGATCACATGAATGTATTTGACGTGAATTAAATCTGGCGTTTTTAACGATCCACTTTCACGCCAGTGTTTTAGAATACCGATTTAACGCTGAAACGTGAACGTTACTATCGTTATTTAACGCCGAACGTTATTTAACGCTGGTTTCAGAATCCCACTATAATATAAAAAACATAACATAAAATCAGGATTTTGATGGTACTGAAAAACATTTTATTTTCTACATCATCAATTTAAATACAAAAAACTTTCAACATTATTACTACTTATTTATAAATGTCTTATAATACTCACATATCATAAATTTATAAAAGAATAAAAATATGTTTGTGTATGTTAGATCAAAATCGCATACTACCTCGCCGCGTATTTCGGCCTAGTGATGCCCACATACCCCAATATCTGTATCGGTTTCAACCCCGGTACATCCTCCTGAACAACATCCACTATCTCAGCCTGGAAGCTTCTAGCCCCTTGGGCTGCAGCTTCTTCAGCCGCTCTGGGATCGGCGGCGCGAGCTGCAGCTGCTTCAGCTGCTGCAACGGCTCCCGCGAAACTATGAGCTGCTTCTGCTCTTGCTAGACAGTCAACAGCGGAAAGGAGGTTGATGTCTGATGTGGCAGTTGTGGCAGTGGTCGGGGCGGTTTTTCTGCGGGTTAGTTCCGCAGTGGCGGTGTTGTCGAAACGTTGGAGACGGCTCGGCTTCTTTGGAGGCGGAACTGGAAAAGATATAAATGGTCAAAAATGTTTCTTTTAGACACATATTGAATACAGTTGTGTTTAATTTTGTTAGATGAACATAATCAGAGCTCGGCAATACTTGCAAGAAAAGTACTTTCAAGTATTGTACTTGAAATACTTTCTATTTATAGTACTTTGTACTTGACAAAGTAAGTCTATACACATGTACTTGGTATTTAATACTTGGAAAAATACTTGAAGTACAATGAAAAGTACCTACTTGAAGTATTTTTAAATACTTGAAGTATTTTAAATGTACTTGAAGTATTTTAAATGTACTTGAATTACTTTAAATGCACTTAAAGTGCGATGAATAAGTTAAAAGTTAACAATGTTATGAGAATTGTATGTCTGTCAGTGTTTCTTTTCCAGTGGTGTGGTGTTATTCTTGTAGCATAAAATTATGTGAATTTCATTAATATAGCTATTTGTGTATTAAGAGCGCAAAATGGGACATTGTCGATTGAGAGGTTGTTGCCGCGCGACGCAGGAGCGAGGCATTCTTTCGAAATCGACAATGTCCATTTATTTTTACTTATCGGTATTATCCATTCTTCTTGAGCTATTGCTTCAATCTAATCTAAGCATTTTATACTTTCGTTTTTGTAAATGAATGCCCTATTTTATTTTCACAGCAGTGCGGCATTTTGTTTGGTTATGTAACATACCGACAGAGCAGTTATATGTCATATTGACTTGTTAAGTGGGTAATGTGTAACTACAGTGTCATTAATTCCTGACTAAACGTTTCCATTAAGAATGTAGCCAAGTAACATTTCTCAACATTGTATAGTTAGAAATTTGAGGAGCGAGCGTTTTTTCTACTTTGTCGCTCTAGAGCGGCAAAGTGACATTTTGCGTTGACAAAAGAGAGCGCAAATGGCTACTTTGTATATAGACTGTAGAAAAAATATATTTTTAGCGATACTATGAAAGTAAAGATAGAATTGCAATTTTTTGGTATAAACAAATGTTTATATTACCTAACTACAGTGCTGGGATCGCATGACATAAAAATGACGTCATTCTAATATCTCAGTGCAGCTTCTCGTATCGCTTGGCGATCATATGACGTCAATTTTACGTCATGCGATCGCTAGGTGATACGGCAATAACCCAATATATATCACATATTGAAATTTTTGTCAATTAGCACCTTTTAAGGTCCCTATATTCAGAAAAATATCAATTATCTGAAAAAGTACTTGCACCCAAATTTACAATTACTTTTTCAAGTACTTGGTACTTTCAATTACTTTAGAAACTAAAAAAGCACTTATAATTCAAGTACATCTAGAAACATTAAGATACTTGGTTCTTGCACTTCAAGTACTATACTTTCCGGTACTTTGCCGAGCTCTGAACATAATGGCTGGTAGTATGGTCACGGTTTTATCGCCAGTTGCAGCTCTGTTATAACTAAAACCATGACAATGTCTTAAAACCAAATTACAACCAAGCCTATTATAGTAAGGTCACGGTTTTAAACCGGTATTACGATATAACCGAGAAGCAATAAATTTAATTTGGCAACATAGCAAACACGTGTCGTAATTTACGTCAAACTGTCAATTGTTGAGTTTTGACGTTAAAATTAGATTGACGGTTCGTGAATCTTGTGGTTGTGAAAATAAACTAAAATAATATTTTTTTTGGGAAAAAGCATAAATGAGTGGGAAAAGAAGTGAAAATTGGGCGACAGAGGAAAAGAAGTTTTTGTTGGAATGTGTAGAGAAACATAAGAATATAATTGAAAGCAAAAAAATGAAATTAATATAATGAAGAAGAAGATGAAGGATGCGTGGAAACTAATTGAGGAATCATTTAGGGCAAATGGTCTCTCTCTGGAGCTGAACCAATAGGGGATTCCGATCGTGACGTCACAAAGTGCGCCACTTGCGGTAAAATCTTGAACTATGTGGACAAACAGACATTTTCTGTTGACATGTGTCCGGTTAGTGATGAAAATGAATTTTTTAAGTGTAGAGTTAGTGCCAGGGGCGAAATTTAAAAAGAAAAATATTGAAAATCATTCGGCGAATGAACAAAAAAGATGATTAGAGTGTTGTGGTCTGAAAAAATGCGGAAAAAGAACGATCTTATTTTAAGGTTAGTTCAGGTTGATTACTGGATATTTATACTAACTCAAAATGTTATAACGTTCTCAGAATTCAAAATTGTATGAATGCGGAACGCAGTAATAATATATTACCCAGCATTGATGTTGGTAAATGGGTATCTGCGTTAGTTTCATGTAATACGTGTGTGGTAGTTGATGTAAATATAAAGTGGTGCTATTTTCCATCCCAAAATGTATCAAACCTATTTAACTACGGACCCATATACCACAACTTCCACGAAACCATTTAGTTGAGTTACGGATAAACCATGAGAGCGGCTTGGGAAATGGAATAAAATTAGCTCCTCTCGTATATTTTTTTTATATTTATTCCTGTAATCACTCTTACAGAGGCCGTACGTGCACCTAGTACCCATATTTTTAATATAAAACACAAATTTCACAAGGCTGTTAACTTGACAGCACAATGACAGTTACTAGTTTGTCCACATAGTTCACAAAAATACCGCGACGGGGCGCTAAAAATTCGCTTAATCGGAATCCCCTATTGAAACAAATTCGAAATGAAAGAAAGAAAACTGGTGGCGGATCTCCACCAACGCCACCATATTTATTCGTTGATAAAATTACTAAAATATGCCCATTTATTAATGTTAAATAAACCAGTTAGTAGTGTGTATGTGTTAGATTTCCACGGTAATACATAACATTGTGTAAGGGGCGAAACGTATACGATATTCTATTATTCACTATTATCTTCTTGATATAGTCCTTTAGCAAAGAATCTTAGTGTAATTAAAATTTGTAATTCTGGAAGAATTACTGTTTTGGTTTCCCGCATGGGTTCTGATTGCCCACGAACAAGATTTTTTACTCGATATGTTCTTTTAAATTCATTCTCTGGCAATACTTGGAGAGGATTTATTCTTTCACGAAATATTCTCCTGCTATTATTCTGCTATTTCTTGAACTTAACTTTCTCTTCAATTTCATTAAAAATTTCTTCTAAACCTGCCATTTTTATTCTTTGCAACAAGTCTTATACTACCCGCATACCAGTTGTAAGTTTCGTTTAATGTTTGACAGTATTGCTATGATAAATAAAACCAAACATACTTACAACACATCTAAAACCGCACCTTACTACGCCTTTTAGTCTGAAAATTACAACCGGGGATAAAACCGTGAGAATACTACCAGCCATTGTAATTATGACTACGAGTCAAAAATACGTTTTTAGTGTTTTCTGTGTTACATATTAAGAAGACTACATATGCTCTGTTCCATTTAAGCCATTCAGTAGATGGCACTGGCAATAGCGCAAATCTGAAGTAGCCGAAATTACATTGGGTAAACTTGTCTCTTGTCTCTAATTTCAGCCAATCAAATATGTCAAAACTGTTCCCTATGCTCTGCAATACTGAATGGCTTAAATGGAACAAGGTATAGTAAAATGAAGTCATAAATAATTTTAAATATTCAAAAATTTATAACTTGAATTTTAAAATCGCGATTTTATCGATATTCTTAGATTTTTATACATTATCAGAAAAAAAAATATCGGTAGAATACCCCATTAAATGATGAGTAGTATAAGTGAGGTCTTAAAATAAAGTCTTGGAAAACAGAATACTTGCATAGGAGGCAAGGTCAGTACTTTAAATATAAATAATCAAGAAGTAAAACCATGTAGCAGCTTTATCTATCAACAGTCAAGTACAAGACTGATTAATTAATTATTTTAATAATAGTTTTCAAGCTGTTAAAATAAATAATACTACATCTATCTACAAAGAGAATACAATAGGAGTATAGTATGGTATGACTTGCATGAAACCATTTAAATTCTAGATTAGGAAAGCACAGAAATACATTACTATGGATGTCATAAAGTATTTATTTATGACATCCAAATGAGTTTCATAAAGTATATATTAAACAAGCGAAATTGAAATTCCTGGACATAAAATAACGCACATTTTTTGATAAAAATACCAAAATAGGCATTTCAACGCACTTGTCCCCTTAGAAAACTCACGGCAAGCCGCTCGTTTCTAAGGATGACGCGTGCGCTAAAATTCTATTATCCAACACTGACTGATAATATACTTGTTACTATTGTTATTTGAGATAACCAATGTACAACATTAGTCACTCCGTGAAATAATATTTTAGAAGTCACGGAGGAATTATTACTGATTTTTGTGTTTTTTTTTAAATATAAATAAAAAGCAATTTTACAAAATTATTTTATTATTGAAATAATTTAACATTATGAATTTTTTTAATTTATATTAATATTAACATTTATGCTAAAATAGGTTACTTATCTTTACACAATCTTAGCTGTCATGTACGGCTGATGAAACGAAAAGGAGGAACGAGTTAGTGGTTACTTGCTTCATATTTCAAAGATGCCGCTTGTGCTTCTAAGTGAATACATTTTAAAAGAAGGTCCTCATTTTCACACAATTTAATGTATTTTTCTTTCAAATAATTCCCAATGACATAATAATTATTACAGCAAATTTTTTTCAATAACAATATAACATAACCACAACCATTCAATGGCTACTTTGTAATTTAAAATACTACGTTCAAGGACTACATTAATTGACTTGTCTTGTCAGTGTCAAACGATGAATGAAAACATAAAAATGATTTAAGAAGTTTTTAAAACAGTGTTGGATAAAACGTTGTATTACACTCGTGTGGAATGTATATTAGTCACTAAAGAAAATTAGCCACTCGCCCTCTGGGCTACGTGGCTAAACTTTTTCTTTCGTGACTAATATGATACATTCCACACTCATATAATAAATAACTACTAAGAATTTTTCGCTAATGTTGATTATAACAAAATATTTTGATCCTTAATCTATTTAGTTTGGCAATTCTATGAAATAGGATTATTTTTAATTTCCTCTAACAGTAATTTCGACTCGAGGATTGCTTACACCTGAGACGAATGAACTAGAATTTGCGGTATTCAATGTTTTAAATACATCCCTAAATCCTGTTGTTATGGTCATTTTATGCCTCCTGGTATTGAGTACAATTCTAATCTTCTGTAACTGAATACATAAGGATCAGTTTCCTTTCAAATCAAATATAGGGAAATGTTTTTACAACAAACCACATTTATTAAATAATATAAACGTCAACTCTCATTCGTTAGTCATACTATACCACAAGGTGGTGTTTTTGGCACGCTACTCTTTATACTTTACATTAGTGACCAAGTGACCTGCCTAATACCCTAAAAATCAACCATATTCATTTTTATATCGATGATGCACATATAGTTTGCAGGAGTTGATCGTACTAATATTGTAAATAAAAAAGATAATAACCGTCCTTCAGTATGTATATCATTGGACAAATGTAAATAAATCCAAATTGAACACACACTAATATAGAGTTATGTTTTTGACTATACTTTCCAGAAGGCATAAGATGTTTTTTTGGCGATACATTTGTTTTAATAATTGAAACCATTTCGCAGTGTTTCAAAACAATATGTTTTTGCGACGCAATTGTGCTGTTAAAAACAAAATTGGTTGAAAAAACAGTTTCATATGTTTTCAAACCGATCCATTTCGGATTATTTCGTAGTAGAGGAGGTAAACGTCAAGACACGGAACACCGGTAAACGTTTCTAAATCATTACATATTAGTTAAATATTAATAATAATAATAATAATAATAATAATAATAATAATAATTCTGGATTATCCATTATTATCTGCGTGTGGAAATAAACCATTTGTACGTATAAATGTATATAAAAAAAATCTGGATACCGATTCTTGAAATTGGAATCCCAAATGCTGATCTATGACTTGGTTGGTTGGTTTAAATTGTCACTCAAGCGATCCACTAAATTTTTATTCAGCCGAAATAATATTTCAAAAATTTGGTTCGAAAAGTAATTTCTGTATTTTCCAAATGCTTTATAGCAGCAGCTACTTCTCTTTCGTCAACCATGATATTTGTAATAATTTTATTTATAATATTAGTTAATATAATTTAGTATTCAGCAAATTTCTATTTAACATTAGCGAGTGACATTGATTCTCACAACCAAAAAGGTGGGGAGATAAGTTTCACGTAGTGAGATGAAATGTGAAGTAGTGAGACGACAAAATTATTTCAAGAATTAAAGAAAAAATCTCACTACGTGACATATAAGTCACGTGACGGTTTTTCTCACTTCTGTCAAATCTCACTGACGTCTCACTTTTCAAGAATTGTCCCCCTGGTGTGGCCAACAAAATACCTCCCGCCATTTACAGCCCGAGTCACAAAAAATATTAAGTTAATCCTTATTTTTGGATTAGCGAATTTTACTCTAATCTTGGCAGTTTATTTCTTAAAATATAGTCTAATCTAATCCAAGTAACTACCTTTTTTTAAACAGTATTAAATTCCAATTACAGAGTGGGTTCACATTCACACACATCCATGCCTCAATGGGATTCGAACCCAGAGCCCCGAGGGCACTCATAACATGAGGCGTTGCTCTAACCATTGTACGAAATAGTTTTGAAAACATAACGAAACTGGTTCAACGCCAAAAAACGCCTATATCTTAATCCAAAGCTTCGGGTTTTATAAGAATGTTCAACCCCTGATCTTGGGTTCTAAACGGGATGGTCAGCGGCGTGAGTAAAAATAAATGAAGATAATAATTTTGGTCATTCGAAAATCTGACGTAAATATATTTTGTCATCTAAAGAAGTATTAGGTACTGCTTTTTTTAATGATGTGTCGTCAATAGGCTTGTTATTCATAATTATGGGTGAAAAACTAACATATAATTTCCAGTGACTCCATTTACCGACATAAATGGTCACGTGCAAAGTGTTTTATCAAATACATTTGTATTGTAATTCTAAAAGCTACAATTTCGTTTTGTTTACCGCATATATCATTATTCGGTATCTAAATTGGAAACGCATTGTAATGTTTCATATGACTAAATGACTAATGTAAAATCAGTTAGCTCTCGTGTGGCTTTGATTATTATAATCAAAACCGCAATATTCGCATTTAAAATAGTTTTTCTTGAATAACAAAGTTGGCATTCATATATGGAAGCCGAAATGAGTCAACTTTATATGAACTTTTATTTTCAAGGAGTTAGGGAGAGCCATGCATTTAGGTTTCGAGCGCTATTATCTAGTCGTCTATCATAATTTGTAAATGGGCGTATACGGTAAAGCAGTGGTTAAATTTTAGCAAATTGTTGATTATTATTATTATTATTATTATTATTATTATTATTATTATTATTCGTTTCGAAATCATATACAATACTCATAAATAATTAAAAATAAATATATAATACATTACAACAAATTTTTCTAACTCCTTACAAATTGATCTGACCGATTTTCAGGAGCGAAATACCGCATCCGGATCATATGGAGTGAGTCTGCTGAGCATTTGTTAAAATTGTTAATTAAATTCACCAACCAAATCAACTATGTTGACATATAATTATATATCCATTTCTTTTGAATAACCATTTTTGACCAGCTGCTAAAAATGAACCACTTTGTTACAGAATATACCCAATTTCTTAATCGGGCTACTAGCCAGTTGCTTGCTAAACATTTTCTAGAAAATAAATTTGAATATTCGGTAGTTCAGTACATATCGGGTGGTATTAATAAAAATAAGTAAATGCTTATACTGACAGTTTTTTAAGTAAGTACTTATATCCGTATTAATAAAGTGTCAGTAAAAGCTGATGCTATAAGAAAATATTTATTTGACAAAAGTATGTACTTATACTTTTATAATCAAAATAAGTAATTACTTAAAACTGTATTAATAAAATGGAATTGATTCTTATAGAATTAAGTATTTACTTATAAATTTATAAGTATGATATTTATCATGCTTATGGGGGACCGAACAAAAATTTAAAAGATTATATTAATTTGAAAAACATGTTCTATGCCGTATGAGTCCGTAAAAATTATAAAATTCATAGGGAAAATCCCAGTGAACAAAATTTTGTCAAATTATTTCGCTTTACACCCGAAAGTGTGGAATGGCTAACAGAACTCTTTCTTGGCGTTAACAATGAATCCAGAGATGGTGATCTGTGTTCATTGATTAAATGAAATTATTTTTAAGATATGTTGTCGACCAGTGACGAATAAACCTTGTTTGCGTCACCTGCCCATGCGCCGTTTGCTGCGTTGTTTTCTTTTTAAGCTCCTCGTGACCATTTATAATTTTGCACCCTGATACCCCCTGCGATAATACGCCACTGTTCCGGCCTTGATAAATAAACATCTAAAAAAATTATAACTGCGGGTCCTTATTTTAAAAAGCCGAAAAGTTATATTACATAAGGTTTTCAAATTGGTGTTGGTGAAGACCGTGAAGATAACACTTTTTTCATTAATATTTTAGTCCATGTCGCTGCTTTCAAAACTAAACATTTTTAAAATTTCAATAATTGATATAGAACTGAATTCCAGATTAGTTTGTCAACTTCCAATAAATAAATATAAAAATGAACTGTCAACAAATGTCAAAATTTTATTTTTTTACAAACACACGGCTTACTTCTGAATTTCATATAAGTAAGTAAGTATTTACTGTAAGTATCAGCATCTGGTTATTAATATGAAA
This sequence comes from Harpalus rubripes, assembly GCA_963082715.1. Classification (NCBI taxonomy): domain Eukaryota; kingdom Metazoa; phylum Arthropoda; class Insecta; order Coleoptera; family Carabidae; genus Harpalus; species Harpalus rubripes. Next base: position 23,463,558 of record OY720464.1, read on the forward strand.
ATTAGTATTTACTTTTACTTCTTGCTGATACTGACAAGTATATGCTAGTACTTATAAGTACATACTTATAAGTATTTACTTATTTTTATTAATACCACCCATCAATTCGTAATATTTTGCTTCGGTATATACTATATATAACATATGTTGTTATAAGAAAAACATAAAACTTACATTTAAAAAAAAGAACAAGTTTGTAAATAATTAATTAAAATTAATTACAATATACGTATTGTAAGTACAATATATTGCCGTCTCTAAATTGAGGTCACCGACAGACTTTCAACACATGAAAAGTATGTGTATGCTCTCCAAAATTATCTCTCATGCATTTATCTCATTTTATTAGAAAATTATACTTGTACTTAACACATATGTGCGCTATATTAGTGTATTTTTGCACGCCTAAAGAAATGAGGTATAACTTAAAGATTGTTGGTAATTTCGCACTAAAAATGTGTACCCACAATGTTTTTGGGGTCAGTGTGTTCAAATATGATGTCATAAATAAACTTTTTAAAGTCGGAGTACCTATGTCAATTATTATTGACATGAGATTGCTTAATATTTATCTAGGCATATGTTACCTGACAAACCCGATTTCAAGGGGCCGATTCTAATACATTTTAGAGACTTGTCGCAATTAATAAAATTATATTATATTTTTTTTATTTTATATTGTTACCATGATTTTGTAATAGGGATCAATAGGGTACTATACCAAAGTCAAATTTTAACTAACTTAAATAAGAAAACGAAAATAAACAAATTAATAAGTATGAGTGAAAAAAATTTGTTTCAATATTGGTCACAAACTAAACTATTATTCACGAAAGATGACTATTCAAGGTCATTTGTTCGATGAAAGAATACACAGCATTTTATAGCAGTAGCTTAGCAACATTTTGTATTAGAAAGAGAAAGATTATTTGACCTATGTCTATTTAATTTATGTGGTGGGACAGATATATGCAAATAGTGGCATTACTTTCTAATACTCTATAAATAATAATGACGTATGTCATAGAGTTACAGATACCTAATTATCTACTGCACTGCCATCTGTGCTAATATTTACCCAGTGGCGTTGATGTTTAAATCAAATTATTATTCCTTGGTTTATAAGTTTAGTCTATGTTTTGTATTTTGCAAAAACATAAGTGAAGAACATAAATCTTTTAGAAAAGTATTATTTAGAAAGACACATAATTTTTAAATAAATTACTCTTATTTTTTTCAGTTAAAATGTGACCATAAATATTTCATGTTGCACGCCTATGCATACGAAATGCAATGAAGTTATGTGCAAGTAATATTATATCAGACGGCTCACAAATGACCTTGAATAGTCATCTTTCGTGAATAATAGTCTACAAGCGATTAAAGTTGATTACTAATTAGGTATAGATTCTCGCGTCTGTTGCGGTCACCTTTGAAAGATTATGAACTGTCACGTTGTTGTATAACCTATCAAAAAAAATTACAATTTTATGTTTAATGAATTTGTTTAATTATAATACCTAGTAATATTAACAATAACAATGTATGTATAATTAATACTTATTAATTAAATTAATAATAATATTAACTAATCAAACAAACAAGCACGAGCGCCATCCGCCGTCATACTTTGTATCATAATATTGTCAAACTGTTTCAATGTTCTATAATTTATTTTAAAAAATGTTTATTATTTATGTTATTTATGCTTAATAATAATTTCTTCATGAATATAACATATAAGTTTTTATATACAAATATTTCGGCTATGCAAACATGAAAAAATCTTTTCTCTCTAGAACTAACAGTTTGTCGACCACTGGAAGTACCAGCTACGTCACGCAAGAAATTCTTAACTTTAAAAATAGGCCATTTCAAAAATTCAATGCGCATGTGCAAACTTTAGACAAAGATAACAAAAGTTAGTGCCGTATATCCATCTTTGTTTACGATGACAGGGAACAGTTCGATTATTTTTGTTGGTTACTATTTATTTCTTCATTGGAAAAGTAATTAATAATAGTACTACACGTTGCGTACCGGGTTGTAATAATAATAATTATTAAAAAAAAAAAACATTTGACTTCATTCTTTTTCTCAAAATATGAACGGAAGGAAGGAGTGGATTACAGAATAAATTTGATAAAATATGTGGAAATTGAATTTATTTTAATATTACGGGAAAGAAATCATCACAAGATAAATATCCTAAATATTTTCCTAATGGTCGAATAATCTAAAATAAAAAATTAGGTTACTACATCAACTCTATCATATTAACATAATTTATAAATAACAGATGAATATACTCCATTTATTTCGATACATTTTAATTTCCAGCATAAACATTTTACTTTCTTTTTATTAAATTCTTTTTGACATTTCTCGTATGCCGCCATTTAACGGCACTAAGTTTTTAGTTCAAAATATAAACACGTAGAGGTCGCGGAAATTTTTGAAATCGTCTATTCATATCTCGCTTATTACGTAATTTTTTTAAGTCGCGTTTGCACTAAAATTCTTATTTCATGCTGTTCTTACAGAAATTTTAAAAAATATGGTATAGGACCCTATTAGAGATTTAATTGTCTAGTTTGGTCTTTTAATGACTGAGGAGGATAAATTAAAACGAATTTTTTAAAACTATTAGTACTACTGCTACAATACAATTTCTTGCTCATAAACTGTTCAATGATTTGTAAATAAAATAATAATAATAATAATAATAATAATAATAATAATAATAATAATACGTAAATTGTCCGAAAAATATAGTCTATATAAAATCCTGTCATAATGCATTCTGTTTATGCCAACGTAGGAAATTAAATCCCCAACATCTGACGTCATTAATAGAAACTAGAATGGGACCGTCTCTAGTCTCCGAATGAATTAGAATCGGTCTCCAAGATAAACTAGTTCCTAATCCAATCAATCATAAGTTTTGTGCGTTATACTATTATTCACGAAAGATGACTTTTCAAGGTCATTCTTTCAAAGAAAGAATACACAGCACTTTACAGCAGTAGCTTAGCAACATTTTGTATTAGAAAGAGAAAGATTATTTGACCTATGTCTATTTAATTTATGTAGTGTGACAGATATACGTAAATAGTGGCATTACTTTCTAACACACTATAAATAATAATGACATACGTTGTAGAATTACAGATACCTAATTATCTACTACACTGCCCTCTCTGCTAATATTTACCCAGTGGCGTTGACGTTTAAATCAAATTATTATTCCTTGGTTTATAAGTTAAGTCTATGTTTTTGTATTTTGCATAAACATAAGTGAAGAACATAAATCTTTCAGAAAGGCATTATTTAGAAAGAAACATAATTTTCAGATAAATTACTCTTATTTTTTCAGTTAAAATGTATCCATAAATATTGCATGTTGCACGCCTATGCATATGAAATGTAGTGAAGTTATCTGCAAGTAATATTATATCACACGGCTCTCAAATAACCTTGAATAGTCATCTTTCGTGAATAATAGTTTAGGTAAAGTTTTGTTAAGGCATATTTTGTTTAAAATTCAAGCAATTATGAGTGTATTATTTATTTTATAAACATAACTTAACAAAACCTTACCTAACGCACAAAACTTATGATTAGCCTAGGCCAAACTAGTTTGTTCTGAAATCTGGTTTGTCCTGCAATATACATATATTTCAATCATTATACCTCCTATACGACTCTTGCCACTTCTGCTCGTCCCAGTCGTTCCACTCGATCCAGCCGTTCCACTTGTCCGAGGCTCAGACGGCATCGATCTCGTTATTCCCACAGCTTTTCCTTTTCTCATATTAGTCGCACTGGGCCCAGTAATCACGGTCCTACTCACAACCCTTGCCGTAGCAATTCCTCCTTTGGGATGTGGCTTACTGATTTCTGCAGTCACTGTCTTACTGAGTGCTGCCACTGGGGGTCGGCTTATCCCCGCTATCACAGTCTTTGTAGTCACTCCTGGAGGAATGCGCGAACTTGGGGGGGCCAGACGAGAAGCAGGGGGAGCCAATCGGGATGCAGGGGGAGCCATTCGGGAAGCAGGGGGAACCATGCGGGAAGCAGGAGGAGCCATTCGGGAAGCAGGAGGAGCCATTCGGGAAGCAGGTGGAGCAATGCGAGAAGCAGGGGGAACCATGCGGGAAGCAGGGGGAGCCATGCGGGAAGCAGGGGGAGCCATGCGGGAAGCAGGGGGAGCCATGCGAGAAGCAGGGGGCACTGGGGAAGCCTGGCGGGGTGATGCGCCAGGACAAGGGGACCCTGAAGCATCAGCACATGGGGAGAGGCTAGAAGCTGGGGGCCCTGGAGGAGAGAGACGAGATCCACCTGGGGGAGCTAAGCGACTCCCAAGAGGGGGTAAACGGGCGGAACCAGGGCGAGCTAGGCGGGAAGTACTGACAGGAGCAGGGCGAGCTAGACCACTAGCAGATGGAGGACGGGAATCTGAAACATTATACAAACTTATTAATCATGAATTGAATGATGGATTATATTGTGCATGTACTTTGGTAATTTTAGATAACACACCTAGTAAATTAATTATTGGGTCGTACGAACCGTCACCTTGATATGATAACGTTTTATAAATGACTAATTTTATGTAAGTTTCGTCGTTCGCAGAATCTGAACATGCGTCAAATCTTTATTTTGATTTTCAAAAAGCATACAATATATTAAATTACTATCTACGGTGATACATACAAAGGTTTTAATAAAATACTTCTAAAGAATGCAACTGAAATAAAAAAATCCTTTCAAAATTTTTACTTAAAAGAAAATACTTCTACTATAACAGATTGTAAAAATTAATCTTCATAAAGAAGACGAAATAACATTAAAAAATCTGATGTGGCCAACACCAAACTTCCCGCTATTTAATTTTTATTAATTTAAATATACGTACTTACATATTTAGTTCTTGCGGAAACTGTATTAAGATCCATTCCATATAACTAACTATGGTTCTATTTACTATTTTCTTTTTAAAACGTTACTATTAATAATTTGAAATGATTAGTTCTTTGACAGTGACATTTATCTGTCAGTTACATATATTTGAATAACTGCGTTTTGTTTGTTTAAAGTGTAGGTTCTGGGATTTAAATTATAGATAATTTTATAAATTTATCCATAAAATATATAGAAAAAGTATTAATCTAAATCTGTAGAAAATTTAATAATCTTTAATTTTTATAATAACATTATTATCGAAAAAATAACATTTAAAGTTATTTTTCGAAGAAAAACTATTTTGAGCTTCTAGTAAAGTGCCATTTCCGGTTATCCGATTTACACCAAAATCTAATGGGCTCTTTCCAGTACAAAAAAAAGTTCGAAATACAAGGTTTCAAAATTTTCGGAATGATAGTATTTGAGTTACAGTGGAGGATCCACACACACATACACACAGACGTCATCATGAAAATGTTGAAATTGGATTCTAGGGACCTTGAGACGTGGTCATTTACCAAAATCTCGATATACGATTTTTAGAACGATCCCAATACCTCCCATACCAAGGGTAGTGGGAGGTAAGAAGTACAACTGTACTATAGGTTGTATACATATTTACCCGTGCATATCTAGATACGTTTACGCGGTCTACCTATCAAACGAACCCAGAGCACCCAGTATCTTACATACCGCACTCATTCTCTCTTAAAATTCTCTATTAATTTGTCCATCCCTTGACATCATGCTATCCAACCCAAATAAGTGATGTCGCAAACAAAACTTTCACTATTTGTATTTGTAAACACAATAACACTTTTTTTCAAATTATCAACTTACGTCAATAGCTCTAACGGAAATATACTGAAGAACATACGTTATGAAATATGAATGACAATCGTACCTACTTCATTGGCGTGGAAGAAGTATGTAACGTATGTCCTATAAGTCTTGGTACAAATTTCAACAATTCTTTTGTAATAAAAATACATTTACTTAAAGTTTTGTAATACTTATTTAATAATCAAATATGTCATAAGCAACAAAATTATGGACTTAATTTAATTAAAGAGGGTCATGTTTTGGACGCCATTTATATCGAATTCTCGGACTAGAGCAACTCCGAAATTAAGGGAAATGATGCTTTTTAAACTGACAATATTGCAGAGGTCCCTAATAATATCAGATATACACAAAGGTGTGCCACAAGGCCTTATTTGGGCCAAGTGAGATGAAGCTCTGGATAGACAAAGGTACATCTAACAACATTTGTTAATGTTATTAAAGAAGAAGATTTTTGTGTTGTTTTATCTCGAAAAGTTTACGATGGAGGATAGGAATCCCAAAATGAGGACGAACTTCAACGCAGAATATACAGGACTCAGGAATGTCCGAGAAATCGATGTAAATGTCGTCCAAAACCCAATGCTAGGTGTAGAAAGATGCGGCTTGTGGAAGAATACGACCCTCTTAATTTAACCCTCGGACAGTGTGTTGGAAAATAATTACGTGAACAGTGTGGTGGGGTATGAGATGGGTATGAGATACCCTAAAATGTATATAAGGAATGTTATGGTGTGAGAATACACTAAGTAAAAAATTCTTACGAGTCTGCTAGCTTGCTTACAATAAAATGAAAAGACAATGAACTCATTGTCATTATATGTTTTATTTTGGAAATATATATAAAAGTTATAAAAACGACATTTACTCAGGATCTGACCTTACTTCTTCCCATATCGCTAATAGTATATTTCCTATTCTTGTTCGCAGATAATTTTATAAATAAATTGGTGAATGTACAGCTTAATATGATTAAATATAAGATCAAAAAATTAAAATACTATTACTTTTTACATTTGTTCAAAAAGTTACGCCATTGATGTGGTGGGTATACTATACTCAAAATGGCTTTAAAACTTTGTAACATACGTAATAGTAAGAGAGTTCTTTAAATATTTTCATTTCAATGTTATTTGAAGCTGCTGGAACGTACATGGCACTGACATGCGTATTTTGAAGGTTATACATCAATTAAGTAATCGTGGGCAGAGCTGGGCAAAGTACAGGAAAGTAGTACTTGAAGTACAAGTACTTTTTTATTTTCTAAAGTACTTGATAGAACCCAGTACTTGAAAATGTATTTGTAAATTTGGGTGCAAGTACTTTTTCAGGTAGTTGATATTTTTCTGATTAAATGAACCTTAAAAGTTGATTATTGACAAAAAATTCAAATTTAAAACAAGATTTCCTCGCCGGGACTCTGCCATATCACCTAGCGATTGCATGACGTAAAATTAACGCATGTTATCGCCAAGCGATATGAGAAGCAGTTCCAAGATGTTAGAGTGACGTCATTTTTACGTCATTCGATCACCACTGTACGGCAAAGTCCCAGGACGGCAATATAAATATTATGTATGCAGTATGCAGATTAGAATTAATTTATTTATGCCAAAAAAATTGCAAATATATCTTTACTTTCATATTATCGCTGAAAATATATTTATTAATCAAATTCACATAATTATGTACTAATGGAATAACACTACACCATTGCAAAAGGAACACTGGCAGGCAAACAAGTCTCATAACATTGTTAACTTTTAAATTATTCATCGCACTTAAAGTACATTTAAAGTAATTCAAGTACATTTAAAATACTTCAAGACTTACTTTGTCCAGTACAAATACAAAGTACTATAAATAGAAAGTACTTGCAAGCCCAGCTCTGGTCGTGGGGTATGTTGCACCTCACCACACAGTCCGAGGGTTAATTCAAGTTCATAATTTTATTGCTTATGAAACAGTTAATTATTAAGAATTACAAAACTTTAAATAAATGCTTTTATACAAAAAAATCGTTGATATTTGTGCTAATACTTGTAGGATTTAAATTAAATAGTGTATTAAAAACTTTTTGAAAGAATAAAAAACATGTTAAACGAAATTACATTATGTACATGTTGAGAAATCTTTCCGCAGTTAAGGAAAAACATAAATACGAAAACTCACAGAAGTGTAATTACTGTCTTGTAAATTTTATAATACATGATTGACTTTATGTAAAAAATGCATATATATATATATTTATATATATATATATATATATATATATATATATATATATATATATATATATATATATATATATATATATATACTATTATTCACGAAAGATGACTCAAGGCTATTTGTTCGAAGTAAGAATACCCATCACTTTATTGCAGTAGCTTAGTAACATTTTGTATTAGAAAGAGAAAGATTATTTGACCTATGTCAATTTAATTTGTGTGGCGTAACAGATATACGTAAATAGTGGCATTACATAATTTTCAGATGAATTACTCTTATTTTCTCAATTAAAATGTGTCCATTAATATTTCATGTTGCACGCCTATGCATACGAAATGCAATGAAGTTATCCGCAAGGATATTATATCAGACGGCTCACAAATGACCTTGAATAGTCATCTTTCGTGAATAATAGTTTATATATATATATATATATATATATATATATATATATATATATATATATATATATATATATATATACACTATTATTCACGAAAGATGACTATTCAAGGTCATTTGTTCGAAGAAAGAATACGCATCACTATACAGCAGTAGCTTGGCAAAATTTTGTATTAGAAAGAGAGAGATTATTTGACCTATGTCTATTTAATTTATGTGGTGGGACAGATATACGTAAATAGTGGCATTACTTTCTAACACATTATAAATAGTAATGACGTGAGTCGTAGAATTACAGATACCTAATTATCTACTACACTGCCATCTGTGCTAATATTTACCCAGTGGCGTTGCCATTTAAATCAAATTATTATTACTTGATTTATAGTTAAGACTATGTTTTTGAATTTTACAAAAACGTAAGTGAAGAACATAAATCTTTCAGAAAGTCATTATTTAGAATGAAACATAATTTTTAAATAAATTAGTTTTATTTTTTCAGTTAAAATGTATCCATAAATATTTCATATTGTACGCCTATGCTTACGAAATGCAATGAAGTTATCTGCAAGTAATATTATATCAGACGGCTCACAAATGACCTTGAATAGTCATCTTTCGTGAATAATAGATTATATATATATATATATATATATATATATATATATATATATATATATATATATATTATATAATAATAATTATTATAGTAATAATAATAATAATTTAAATAATAAACATTATAACTAATACAACCTTTGTTAGTATCACGTATAGTTTTATATAAAAATACATTATTGTTTACAAAGAAAAAATATAAGTACCTTCTGCATCACTAGGTGCTTCATATTCTCCAGTTGCACTCCTACTAGGTCCTGGGACACGTAGTCTACTTCCGGAAGTGCCCGGAAATGCTAATCTACTTCCTGAAGGACCCGGAATTCCAAATCTGCTTCCTGAAGGTCCTGGGATTCCAGATCCTCCAGTTTTCGGTTCCTTGCACGGAGCATTCTTTTTTCCTTTACAACAATCTTCTTCACTCGTGGGTGATTGGCTCATGATGAATTATTATCTTGATTTTGAAGTTTGTGACCACGGGTTGACAATGAATTTTGATTTGACATTCTGTAGAAAAACAAACTGAACAACGCTTACTTACCTAAAACATTACTATGTAATTTTAAATATGTAATTAAAACAATAATTATAGAAAGAGTGCAAAAGGTTCTTGAAACATGGAAAGCTACTTTATACGTAGCCATGTTTTGGGAAAAATAGACAGTAGGTATATATATAAGCAAATTATTATTATAAACGAAAAGCAAAATGAATTTTGTTGTCAGTGTGCTTGTAGCTATTTTTTTAGTGCAAACATCTTTTGCTTTTAATACGCTACGTAAGTACAAGTGAAATATATTTATAATCATACGAATAGTGATCATTTTCGATTAAAAAATTTTTTAATCTTGATACAAAGTGGCGGAATTCCTAATAAATATTTGAAATATTATCAGTGATTTAATGCAATAACAACCGATGTCAACATTTCTTAAATTTGGAATGAGTGGTTTAAAATCAACAAGAAACTTTCAGTGTTAAGAGGCTGCTGCTCGAAATGTGGTATTTTCCCGCCAATCCTGTGACTTTATTATGAGTAATAAATTATTGAAATTTGGCAGAATGAATCAAGAAGGTTGACTTTAGTGCGCGAAATAGTCTTTTTTTTTATGAAACAGTTTAAAATAAATGTGTAATATATTATTAATATAGGTTAATTTGATGACATTTACTAATTTAGAAAAAGTGTGGAAATGTATTATTGTACCGATTTCGTTCTGCTTTTCACAGTATATAAGCAAACCTGTAAAAAGTGCGCGACATGGCCATATTTGAATTATTATTAATTATTACAAAGTAAATTAAGATTAAAATTCTTTTTATGGTTTATATTACGAAATTTTGAAATGTAATTTAGAAATTGATAATTTGGTAAAGTGTTATAATGTTATTACAATTTAAATTTTATTAAATTTTAGTTTGTAGTTCCCTTATTAGATGTCTCTCGTATACAATTCACTGTTATCGTCTATTTTATGATTGGTTCACCATCCACCATAAATAAATAATAATATACATACGTATTTGAAATTGTTAAAATTCTAGCCAGTCTCGCTTCAATATTTCGTAAATAAGAGTGTATATTTCATACTTGCCGATCCAGCCTACTGTCGTCTTCGTCTTCCACGTCGCGGACAAGCTTACCTTGTTTACCGTTTACCTTACCGGAAAAGTAACAGCAGCCCCTTACCCCTTAGATCAGAATTGCGAGAGCGGGCGCGCGGTGCACTTGGTGCTCCAAGCAAATGAAATAATGACCTATTTTCGACAGTTTTTTGAAAATTATTTAGTCTTATTTATTTTGATATTTTTCTGAAATTCTGGAAATATAAATTGCGCGAACGATATATTGATTCATATTCACACATATAAATACTGTTCTTTTTTTAATAAAAAATTTAACAAAAAGTGCGTTCCGCCATCTTTTTCTGTTAGTACCGGCACTTTTTTTTCTACAAAAAATCTGATGTGGCCACACATAACCTCTCGCCAGATATTTTACCTGGTTGTACGCATAAAACGAAAAATATTTTATATACAAATACATATATTCATGTCTGAGTACAAAATAATTATTTTAATATAAATTATGTACAATACATACATTTTATTTATATTCAATATCCTGAATTTTTTTTTCTACTTTCCTTTTCTTTTTCTTTTATTCGTCATTTTTTCGCAAAATTCTTTTATATTCTTTTTTAGGTATATTCTTTTGCGTTGTTGACTTTTTATTTATTTTCATAATCTTCATAATGATGTACAACTATTTTTGACAGTGGCATACAAATATTTTTGACAGTGACATTTATGTGTCAATTACAAACATTTGAATTTCTTGCCTTGAAGTAGTTTGATCTGAGAATTTTTACATCAAATTATTTTATATGCATTTCTTTATCTCTAAATCTATAGAAGATATAATAATGAATTTATATTTATCGAATAAAAAATTTAACGTTCTTTAATATAAGTATTTACATAAATTTGCGATAAATAATATTTAGATGATTTTTTTCTTGTATCTACTACTTCCGGTTGTCCAATTGCTACCAAAACTGACTCGACTCTTCCCATTATTGTTAGATTGAGGAATCCGTAGTTAAAAATGTCTTAAGTCTTATAGTATTTGAGAAATCGTGGATTAAACATCCACACACACATCCACACACACACACACACACATACGGACATCATCGTAAAAATGTTATAATCGGATTCTAGGGACCTTAAAACGTGCTTATTCACTAAAATCTGGATATGCGATTTTTAGCATGAATCCAATACCTCTCTTAGCGCGAGGTAAAAAAGGACTGTTTATAACTATTTAGATCAACATAATATATCTGCAATGAAACTAAAATCAATTGTAACATATTGTGCCCTTTTTCAAACTTGGTATACTCCGAAGGTTCCAAGGTTAATAATACCCAAACTAACTTCGTGCAATTAATATTGATTACAAATATCACTAATTCTGTGATTTGAACTGTATACTGGGTGTTCATTTTATTTTGTCCATTATTACTTATCTCGAGAACTAAAAGAGGTACGAGGTCGGTGAGATTAGCATAGAATTTCTATTTTACGAGACTATTCTAATGAGCATATTATTTTAAAAAACTAGTGGCTCGGAAACTGTGGAGATCAATCTCGTTATTTTACATGGAACTATACATTTTTTATTTGTTCATTCGTTAGAGAATGTTATTCTGAAATCAATGATATAATACTTTTATACCCTCACTTAACTATTTTTTGAGAAAAATGCAAATAAAATTGTATATTAATATGAGCAAAATATGACTATAATAAGAGTGCCACGAATGGAAAAAGTAAATACATGTAATGTTTACCTCTCGCTACCCCTGGTAAGGGAGGTATAGGGATCGTGCTAGATTTTGGTAAATGAGCACGTTTTAAGGTCCCTAGAATCCAAATTTAACATTTTACGATGATGTCTGTGTGTGTGGATTAGTGATATGCTACTAAAAAATTCCCGCAAGGAATTTTGTTTTTTCCTGGAAAAATTCCCGGAAATTCCTGCAACTATAATTTGCAGGGACAAATATCTTGACTTTTTACCCGGATTTTTTTTTTTAATTTTATTTTAGATATTATACCTTGGCGCGTGTTATTTTGTTTTGCATGTTTGTGGCTTATGCCTGCCTGTTACCTACACTTACTCTGTCAACAAATATTGTGGTGCTACGAAATATTTGAAATTACTTTGGAAATTTAAAAAAAATTCTTGGGAATTTCTCTGGGAAATCCCGGGAATTTTTCCTCATCATTCAATTTCGGGAAGTGACCCATCACTAGTGTGGATCATCCACTCTAACTCAAATACTATCATTCAGAAAATTTTGAAATCTTGTATTTCGAACTTTTTCTGTATTGGAAAGAGCCCATTAGATTTTGGTGAAAATCGGATAACCGGAAATGGCAATTTACTAGAAGCTCAAAATAGTTTTTCTTCGAAAAATACCTTTAAATGTTGTTTTTTCGAGATTAATGTTATAAAAATTAAAGATTATTAAATTTTCTATAGATTTGCATTAATACTTTTTCTATTATTTTATGGATAAATTTATAAAATTATCTATAATTTAAATCCCAGATCCTACGCTTTAAACAAACAAAACGCAGTTATTCAAATGTATGTAACTGACAGATAAATGTCACTATCAAAGAACTAATCATTTCAAAATAATATTAGTTCTTTGATAGAAAAGGAATTCAATACAGTTTCGAGCATAAGTATATATGTAGGTATGTATTTAGATTAATAAAAATTAACGATTCACAAAAATGTTTAAGCTAATCCTTATTCATTTTATTATAGTTCCGGTGGCTCAATGGTTAGAGCATTGCCTCATGTCATGAGTGCCCTCGGGGCTCTGGGTTCGAATCCCAGTAAGGCATGGATGTGTGTGAATGTGAACCCACTCTGTAATTGGAATTTAATCCTGTTGAGGTTTTTTTTAAAAAAGTAGTTACTTGGATTAGATTAGACTATATTTTAAGAAATAAACTGTCAAAATTAGAGTCAAATTCGCTAATCCAAAAAACTTAATCTTTTTTGTAACTCGGGTTGTAAATGGCGGAAGGTATTGTGTTGGCCACGCCAGATTTTTTACATATACAATTAGAGTGCCCTGACAGAAGAAAATGAATATTTTGTTCTGTCAATTGATCATAAATGTCAACCAAAATCTCAACACACAATATTCATGAATTTCTACGATGGCATTCTAATTCTATGTAACAATTGTATTAATTTTTACCATTCGTGGCACTCTTATTATAAGTAGTCATATTTTAATCTTATTAATATAAACTCTTACCTGAAGTAGATGAGGGGAGTTTTTACAACACTATTTATCCACATCTTATGCACACATCCAGGAAATCATTTTCAGATTATTGAACATTTTTCATTTTTCGTATCATTCTAGAATATAAAAATTATTAATCTTATAATTTACAAAACTTTTATCATACTTTTTAGCTCCATGGATCAGCAAATGCGCCAGAGGTCCTACATTTAATGACTGTGCTCTAAAAACAGCTCAGGAAACATTTAATCATGTCAAAAATGGAGATCAAACATATCATATACCAAGTTTTATTCCATTCAAAATAGCTAAAGTTAGTTTGCAAAGCAGCAGTACTGGTAGTCTTAAATTATTTGGTAATGGATTAGAAATATTTGGATTTGATAAGTCCGATTTACAATCTCTTGAGTAATATCCAACAATAATATTTTTACAAACAACTATTTATTATCATTGTTTTAGTTGGAATTTTGAAGAAAAAGTGATAAAAGTACACGTATTTTTGCCTACAACAATGGTTTTGGGAACATATAATGTGGATGGTCGTATTTTAATTTTGAATTTGAAGGGATCTGGACCAATGAATATTACTTTTCGTAAGTTAACAAGGAATGAAGCAACTTTAATTTTTTAATTACTATTATTATTAATATTAATATATATTATTATTAATATTATTATTATTTTTGTTATTATTATTATTATTATTATTATTATTATTATTATTATTATTATTATTATTTTAGATGATCAACATTTTGATCTTCAAGTATATTACAAATTAGAAGAAGTCAATAATAAAGAATATGTCAAATTAACAAAAGTAGATATGCAGATTCATAGCGAAACTTGTGTTATAGAATTTAAAAATTTATTCAACAATCCTCAGATTAGTAAGTAATAATAATTATAACAGTCGGTAAATTTCTCGACTTTGGTGTCAGTGGTGAATACTCGAAACTTCAGTCATACAGATTTTTTTCTTACAAAACTGACGTTTCAGTTTATATTTGTACTTGCTTCCGGGTCTACAAACATTCAAAAACATTTTATTCATTCGTTTAAATATTAATTTTTACAAACATCATACAATAGTTAATTGTGTATCAAGTGCTGGAATTGTTTCTTGTCGAACCAAAACAAAAGCTGCAATCGTTTGTTTTCGACAAAGGACTTTCAACACGTGTTGTACACACTACTTTTTCTATATCTGCAAAATAAAAAGGAAAAAGATGGAAATGAATAATTTTTTAAAATAATTTGATATTTATTATAAATTTTTGTATTTGTGATTGTGATGCGCATCTATTACAACATATGGTGTACAACATTCATAATGTAACGTTTTTACATTTATCTGGGTGAAGTGTAATAATTAGACAATTATTAAAAACTAATTAAGATTAAAACTATAATTAACTATATAACACTAACACTATTTATTTAACCAATTAACACTACTATTTATTTCCACGATATTACAAATTATTTATTTCACTACGCGCTCCAATCTTAGACTGCCGGTCTGTTGCAGACTCTTGTAGACTGTTTACGCGATATTTATATCACTATATTTATATCACTATATACTTATATCATGTTCAACTGTCCGCCTACCGACCTCCACAGCGTCTATATACTCAACTGACTCAACAGCGTCTGTATATTCAACTGCTCGGACAGAAGTCACACCTTTCACCTCACTGTCTGTTTATTTATGTAACTTTCTCTCTTCCACAGCCTCAGTATCACCAACTATCTGTATGCCACAATTCTTCAACACCAATGCCGAGTATCTACTCCAACTCGCTGTTACTGTCCTTGTATATCTAGCTTCACAATACTCGTCCACACTGCCGAGTATCCACATTCACAGCTATCCCAATATACCAGTAACTTCCAGACTCGCCGTTACTGTCCTCGTACACTATAGCTTCCTAATACTCGTCAACACTACCGAGTATTCACATCCACAGCTATCCCAATATACCAGTAACTTCCCGAGTACCTACTCGACACCAACTGCATGCGCTCACCACGATACTGCTGTACTTCTCAAACTCACTAACACTCTATATGAACATCTCTATGTCTCTTCATGTAACTAACTAACTAACTAACTAACTAACTAACTCTTTAACTCAACCCCCGATCACACAACTAATGTTGTGTGATCAGGGACTCAACTGAACTAACTCTCGAGCATAGCTACGTCCCTTATATACAGCTGCCATTATTTTCTAGAACAGTCTAGAATATTCGAACACGTAATAACAATGAACACAAAAGGTTCAGGCGACCGGAGGTAATTAAACACGTCGCGACCAGTCTGTTTACATCGGCCGGCTACAAGCGCGATTACGTCACCGCTATAAATAGACACTCGCTTACAGTAGCGGCAACGGCGGGCGTCCCATGTTACAATAAGTAAAATTTTGCTAGGATTCCGAAGCGTGCTGCAAAGACTATTATTGCTGCAAAGAGCAGCTTTCAGCATGAAAAGCAAACCAGAAAATTGTTTTTTAGAGCAGTAGTGACAGCACGCACTTTAATATTCTATCAACTGAGACATTTGTTTTCGCTTTTCGTCACGAAATGAAAATTTGGTAGCATTAGTGTCTCTAAATACTCGCCTGCAAGCGGACGACTCGAGGCGAAAGTATTAAAGTAACGTCTTTATTTTGTCACAATATCACAATTGAAATCAAAGCCAATTTAGATATTTATTATATACAACTCTCATAATGTTTTCTATTTTAATAGTACAAAACCCGAAAATTCCCAAAATAAAAGGCAAATATACGGCCTAATTCACTAAGGTAGTTGTTAACATAGTCGTTAGGTATCAACGGAGAGTTAACAACGATTTTTAGCAACTCTTATAATAACTGTCATTCATTTGGAATTCAGTAAATACAAAATTAACGACATTGTTAAAAATGGTCGTTGTGAACAATCGTTGTTAAATATACCAGTGAAGTTATTAACAAGGTAGTTAAAAGGCATGTCGATTCGCAATATTTATACATATTACATTGACAACGTAAAGTGACAGATTTTGATTAGTTTGACGTTTGAGTTTTTATAAATGTGATAAGAAAATTCGGGGTGCAAGATGTTCTGTGGAACAATATTCTCTAATGGTAGATTGCATTTGTGAACATATAAAGATGATCTTGGACAAATTAAATGACAAAGGTAGTTTTACATTTCATTTCTGCTAGTTGCAAATTTTGGAAATCGTTGATTGACTTCATGGAAAATTGAAATTTTACCATATAATTCCCTTTATAAAAGACCCGTAGCCATGTGTTGTTGAAATTAAGTACAGGAGAATCTGAAAATTACTTCAACATTAAGAATTAAAACATTTGAGTTATAAATTTATCATTCACTTATAATTATTTGGAATTAATGTAAATTTTTCATCTTGTGACATGAGATCATCCAGTGCCATCAAGTTCATGAATTAAATCATGAACGCCACCCTACTCTTTTTGAATATTTCGCAAATTCCTTTGCATAATTCTAAAATCTTGTCTAAAAATGTATACCTATATTGGTCATGCAGGTATATATTGGTTTATAAATAGTTTATATTTGCTGTCCTTTCTCTATTTTCAATAAAAGTTCATTTCCTAACATAAAATTTTCAAGAAATACCATTTAGCAACGATTGTTCAATGCTAACAACAGGAGAAATGCAGTTGTTAGATTAGCAACTCCACGTAACGACTAGTTGTTAAATTTTAGCGACTTGGTGGCCTATTCAGAGAAATACAGTCATAAAGGTTGCTGTGCATATAAAGATTGTTATCATAAAGACATTTGTAACAATCTTTATGAATTTGTCATTTCAGAACTTACGTCGGTATTAATAACAATCTTAAAAAAATAATACTTGTGATGAACCAGATTATTTGACAATAGCTAACTTCATTATACATATATGAACCTAATCTAACCTTAATCTTATCTGTCAATGCTTTAATTTTTAAAAAAATAATGAATTGCCAATTATATTTAGTACGCAAACATTTTCCCAAAACAACTAAAGAATAATATGATGTTTGTGTCATATTTGGAAACTTCTACATTACTTGTTTGTTAATTCCTGCAAATGATCTCAACGTGATTGAAAATTTATGGGAAAATTTAAATATTTATTTTGACTGAATATGTATCAGAAACATCACACAGTTTTCAAGAATACCAGAGAATGTCAAAAGTAACATTCTTTTCACCACAGTCTTTATCGTTCTTATGATCAATTCCAGTCGAAGCAGAATCTATACATATTATAAACTGCATCCTGCTAAAATCTAAAAACACCAATATTTCGCAGAAAGGTGTGTATTAATATTATTTGATTGATATAATAACCTGTCATATGTCAAATAACAACGTGATAACAACCATAAATACATAGTTTTAGCAGTCGTTATGATAAAGACTGTCAAAACGCTTAACAATTGTTGATAGTAACCACTTTCAGTATTGAGAATACCAAATTCGATTTTAACAATCTTTATAGTACATAACAACCATAAAGACCATAACGACTACACAAATATTGAGTTCCGAATTAGGGGCCTACCCTAGTGTAATAATGAATTAGGATTTTGAACTTAGCAACTGGCATTCAATTTAACAATTAAAATAGTTGTTAATTTTAACAACTTTGCTTAGAGAATTAGGCATAATTTGAATATTTGTCATATTGACATATGTCAAAAAAATGATTCTGTGAATTTCAAAAAATAATATTTATTAATATATTATTCATTTTCTGAAACCGATAAACTATTGAACAAACCAAGAATGTTATTGATCATAACAAGCCTTAGATGTTTTAAAATCCTCGCTCTACGAGCTCGGATTTCAAGCTTACATCTGCGGCAGTTATGATGTGCATAACATTCCTAGGTATGTTAATAGCTATAATTTAAGTTTTTGCCTATTAATTTTAGAGGAAAAATGTAATGAAAAAGAAATGTTCTGTATGAGACAGTGCATCCATTGAGTACTAAGTTTTTTGTTCTATTGTTTCTTATGTGCGAGTTATAAACAAAAGAATATACACGATTTAAGGCAATAATTATTAGAATTAAATATTAATTTATGTCTATTGTTTTTCTCATATCTGACTGATTTGACTTTCTTTTGAGTGTATTATTTATTAGAATCTAAGTTTAAATATCCCATTATTTTAAGCACAGTTCTAATAATAATAAACTGAGAGGAAATGTTAAATCTTCAAATCTGTCGTAGAGCGAAAAGAGAGTCAGAGCAAAATGTGTCATCCTGACATCATATTTTTATAATAATCTTCATTCTTTATAAATTTATTAGATCCACTAGTTTAAAAGAACTTCAATTTATAAAAATATGTTTTAGGTAAACAGATGAATACATTTCTAAACGAAAATTGGAGAACAGTAATAAAAGAATTAGATCCTTCAATTATGAGTGTAATTGAGTCAGTTATTATAGAAGTTATAAATTATTTAAGTTTACGAATTCCTTACGAAAATTTATTTGAGTCATAGTTTATATTTCATTTTGTCAAGATATGTGTATATAAAATAAAAAATGACATATTTATAAACCTTTCATGTCTCGTTTCATATTATATATTTTTTGTCTGAATATAAAAACTTTTTATCAGTTTGAAACAGACCTTGCCCATCTGTCGATACAAGAGTAGAGAACTAGGGGATTCCCCGATTTACAAAATCTATCCTATATATAAGATTGTGCAGAGGTTTACAGCGACAGTTTCAAAGTAGTCACAGCGTCGAAAATGGAAACAAAAATGTATTGTGTGATTTTGTTTGTGTTAGTTGTTCCAATTATTGCAAAAGAAGATCCGGTAGTATCGTAAGTTATTAAATTTTGAAATAATCACAAAAATTTAATATTTATTTATTTTAAATTATTTTAATTAATATAGTATTCCTTTGGTACGACATAAAACATCGAGAGAAATTGCAATAAATATCGAAGGAATTAAAGAATTTTCGACGGATCATTTTAAACCTAATTATTTTAAGAATGATCCTAAACCTACAAATGGTACAAATGATACTTTGGCAGTTTACAGATATATGGACGTAAGTTAGGAAGATGAAATTTCATTATATGGCAAAATAACACACAACACAGTCTTTAAGAATTCATTTTTATTTGTTTGAGTTAACGTCAACGTGTAGTAATGACAATCGGATTTGTCACTATTTTTATAAATATTAAATGATGTATTCATAACTTTATTAATTAACATTTCATATTGTCTTAGCGCAGATGTGCTTGAGACATGTTGGTTTTTGTTATATTTAAATAAAAACGAATTTTTCAAGTTTGCGTTGTCCGTTATTTTGTCCTATCATTTCCAATTTCAATCCAACATCATTTAATTCTGCAACATTTTCATTATTTCGTTTTTTACATGCCAGGGTTGGTAAAAACTCGGCTCAGTGGTTTTTAATGGTTTTTTTCTTTTTTACCTCATGTTAAAAATCGCATATCCAGATTTTAGTGAATAAGCACGTTTTAAGGTCCCTAGAATCCGATTATAACATTTTTACGATGATGTCCGTGTGTGTGTGTGTGGGGATGTTGGATCCACGATTTCTCAAATACTGTTAGACTAAAGACATTTTTAACTACGGATTCCTCAGTCTAACAATAATGGGGAGTAGTAGTTATAAGAAAAAAATCATCTAAATATTATTTATCGAATGTGCTGGGCACATCAGATTTTTTAATATTGAGTTTTTAAATTTTATTAAATCAATCCTATTCTTATTTTTTAAATAATTGCATGTTAATGTAAATATTACACATTAACCATTTTTTCTAAATGAACATTTTTTTAAAATTATTAAATCCGGGATAAATTTTTGTTGTATTATTAATATTGTGCGATTCAAATAAACTTTACATATGTCGGAATTTGAAAATAAATCTGTCAGAATTTTGAACTAACACATGTAATTTTAAACAACGAAAATTATTAGCGATTGTTGTAAGCTTAGACACCCACAACCTTACCCCCCCCTCAAATTTGGGAAAGCTACTAGTTTATACATAGCGGTGAGATGTTTTTAGTTATCATAACGCCTCCCGAAGAAAAATTCTGAGTACGTCCTTACATTATAGCTATCTTTGTTTTTCATGGCACACATAAATCACTAACCACCCTTAATCAGTTGTTCCCTGTATTTATTCTCTTAATTAGCTCATATTTAATAAATTGTGATTATTTTGTATTAATTGGGATGTTTATAAGTTTTTAAAAAATCCTGACCTGGTTTTATGATTTGATTTGGGTAAATATTATGCTAAGTTTGCTATTTATAAAAATGTATTTTCTTGGACGCTAACTCTAGCGCACCGAATACATTTGGGTTCAACAATAATGGGGTCCTCCATTCTAATTTTTTTATTAGTTTAAATGAAAGTTCGTTTAATTTTGAAGCAATTCGTAGTATTAAAAAGTCAGTTTCACTGTATTTGATTATTAACGAAACCTATAGTTATCTTTCTCGCATCAGTTTCTATACTAAGCTGAGCGAGAAAGTAAGCAATAGTGTGACGTATGACGTCACATTGGCACTGATAATAAATTCAAATATCTCGCATAGTAATTATTTAAAAAGTCTGGTGTGGCCAACACAATACCTCCCGCCATTTACTGCCCGAGTCACAAAATAAGATTAAGTTAATCCTTATTTTTGGATTAGCGAATTTTACTCAAATTTTGACAATTTATTTCTTAAAATTTAAAATATAGTCTAATCTAATCCAAGTAACTACCTTTTTTTAAACCCTTCAACAGGATTAAATCCCAATTACCGAGTGAGTTCACATTCACACACATCCATGTTTTAGTGGGATTCGAACCCAGAGCCCCAAGGGCACTCGTGACATGAGGCGTTGTTCTAACCATTGAGCCACTGGACCTATAATAAAATGAAGATTAAATTTTAAATACCGGGATCACTAATCCAAAAATCAGGATTACCTTATACATTTTTGTGAATCGTTAATTTTTATTAATCTAAATACATACCCACATATTTACTTATGCTGGCAACTGTATTGAATTCCTTTTTTATTGTTCTGTTTACTTTTTTCTTTTTAAAACTTTACTAATATTATTTTGAAATGATTAGTTCTCTGATAGTAACATTTATCTGTCAGTTACATACATTTGAATAACTGCGTTTTGTTTGTTTAAAGCGCAGGCTCTGGGTTTTAAATTATAGATATTTTAATAAATTTATTCATAAAATATATAGAAAAAGTATTAATGCAAATCTATAGAAAATTTAATAATCTTTAATTTTTATAACATTAGTCTCGAAAAAATAACATTTAAAGGTATTTCCCGAAGAAAAACTATTTTGATCTTCTAGTAAAGTGCCATTTCCAGTTATCCATCACAGGAAAAATTCGAAATACAAGGTTTCAAAATTTTCTGAATGATTTTATTTGAGTTAGAGTGGAGGATCCACACATCATCGTGAAAATGTTAAAATTGGATTCTAGGGACCTTAAAACGGGCTCATTTACCAAAATCTTGATATGCGATTTTTAGCACGATCCCTATACCTCCCTTACCAAGGGTAGTGGGAGGTAAAAATGTTTTTTTATCTTAATCGTTATTTATTCAGCAGTAGTTAAAGGTTAAAGTGTACATTTTATTATTTTTTGTTATGGTGGAGGGCCCTATTTACAGAAGGGGCCTGGCCTCTTCAATAATATGAATGAAAGTGTTAATAAATCTTATGCTTTTAATACACAATAGTTATTGACAAAGTTTGGTTTCATAAATTTAAATTATTTATTTAATGCATATGAGAACTTTCGGTTCTCACACGCCATCCATTATTTTCTGAAAACACTATTATACTAAACAGGCAAAATATATGTATAAAAATATTATTTGTAGAACGAATTTTATGCTGTTGTACAAATAGGCAAAAAAGCACGACCCTACAATTTATTAATAGATACTGCATGGGGTTTTTCTTGGGTCATGTCAGAAGACTGTCCTTACACCAACATAGGATGCTGTAAGTATTACTTCACATTTAACAAAAACTTATTTATATTATAAAATGATTTTCATATCTTTTAAAGGGTTTCATAATAAGTATGACCACACCAAATCATCAACATATGTGGAAAATGGTACTCAAATTACAATAGATGAAGGGCAATACAATTTAACAGGGTACTTTTCCAAGGATACATTTTATGTAATAAAAAATAATTTTGTTAAAATTCATATTGTAAGCCAAATATATTTTTTTAGTTAGAACAACTAAATGTTACAAACCAAACCTTTATTGAAATGGTCAACGTGCCAAACACCTTTATTCTAAGCAAAGCTGATGGTGTACTCGGCTTGGGGTACTCGACTCTTTCTCGAGGGGTGAACCCAGTTTTTTATAATTTGTACAAACAGAACAGAATAAAAAAATTGGTGTTTTCCATATATCTTAATAGGTAAGAAAGTAATATTTACCATATATGAGCCCTGTCCAACAACAATTGGTCCACTCGCTTTAAATTTTATTTGGCTTATACATAAAATAATAACCCACTTGAATTATCGACAATTTTTATTAATAATTATAAACATTTTGTTGTTCTAGTGCTGCTTAGCAAGATACTCGTATGTTTTCTAATACGTATGTATATTGTATTGTTTTAATATTCAACAAAATAATTGCGTAGGCTTCCACAGTCTGAGTCATGAGAAATATTCGTTTTCCGGGAATGGACTGTGTCATATTTTGAGTCAGAGCTCAACGTTTCGCCCGCAGTCATATGGGGCATCTTCAGGAGCAAGGGGGATAGTACTGTCTTAAACACGGTTACCCGACGTGTCAACCACGCTAGAGGCCGAGTTTAAGCAACAAGAAAGGGAGACTCAGTTTACAAGGTTACCCGACGTGTAAACCACGCTAGAGGCCAAATAAACCAAGTGACGAAGGAAGGCCGAGAAGACGGTTATATACTAATCTAAAGATACGGTAATGAGCAGAGCTAATGAGGACCAATGGTAATCGAGTTCGTAATGGTAGATTGGGCGTGTCGTGTTCCGAGAATCACCGGTTTCCACATGTGGCTCAAGAAATAGCCATCATCCCGATTGATGTTATTCGGATGTTTCCATATTTCTAAAGTTTCCCTGTATTTACGTCTGTAAAACTCAGGGACAGGAGCTAAAATGCGGGAATTTTCAAATAAGATGTTATGTCCTGTGTTGTGTTGGTGTTCTGCGACCGCAGATGTTAATACCATACCATTACGCAGACAGCGTTTGTGTTCTGACAATCTAGTGTGAACACTCCTTCCTGTTTCACCTATGTATACTGTGCCGCAAGAACAAGGAATACTATAAACACCGGGTGACGACAAGGGTTCGCGCTTATCTTTAGTTTGGGGGAGTATTTCTGAGATCTTTTGTGGAGGTTTAAAAAAGACCTTAATATTGTTTTTATTGAGAATTCTACCTATTTTGTCCGAGAAACCTTTAATGTAAGGGATAGATGCAAATGTTTCGAACGAGGTATTCACAAACAGGATTACCCACTCAGACCTATTGTCAGCACCATCGACTCTCCTACTTATAAACTGTCTAAATATTTGTCGGATAATTTAAAACCTTTTACAGGAAATTCTGAGTCATTTATTCTAAACTCAGAACATTTTGTACAAAAAATCAATAATATCACTACAGAACCCAACGACATACTTGTTAGTTTTGACGTCACATCACTGTTCACTAAAGTCCCGATTGATCAGTCAATCACTATTATCGCTAAATTATTGGAAAATAACGGAAACTCGTCTAATCTAGTAACTCTTATTGAAAAATGCTTGACATCAACCTATTTCACTTTTAATAAACAATTTTACAAACAGGTCTCAGGTGCAGCAATGGGCTCTCCCCTGTCCCCCGTGGTTGCCAGTATATTTATGGAACACTTTGAAACAAAGGCACTAGAATCATCTACATTCAAACCTAAGGTATGGTTTCGCTATGTAGATGACACGTTTGTCATTTGGCCACATGGTCCGGAAAAACTCACTTTGTTCCACGAACACTTAAACAGCATACACCCGGACATTCAATTCACCATGGAGGTGGAAAATAACAGAACTCTCCCCTTCCTTGATGTTCTGGTTAATCGTAAACCCAACGGACAGTTAGGGCACGCTGTTTATAGAAAACCCACCCACACTGATAGGTATCTCAATTTTAATTCTCACCACCATCCCTCGCAGAAACTCTCAGTAGTCAACGCTCTCGTACATCGTGCCATTAAAATCTCTGAACCTGATTTCCTACAGCAGGAGCTTGATCACATCAGACATAGTTTAATCCAGAACAACTATGACGTAAAATTAATCAACAATGTAATTCATAGACAATTAAATCCTTTACCCAAAAAACCTGTGGATACCTCGTTCGAAACATTTGCATCTATCCCTTACATTAAAGGTTTCTCGGACAAAATAGGTAGAATTCTCAATAAAAACAATATTAAGGTCTTTTTTAAACCTCCACAAAAGATCTCAGAAATACTCCCCCAAACTAAAGATAAGCGCGAACCCTTGTCGTCACCCGGTGTTTATAGTATTCCTTGTTCTTGCGGCACAGTATACATAGGTGAAACAGGAAGGAGTGTTCACACTAGATTGTCAGAACACAAACGCTGTCTGCGTAATGGTATGGTATTAACATCTGCGGTCGCAGAACACCAACACAACACAGGACATAACATCTTATTTGAAAATTCCCGCATTTTAGCTCCTGTCCCTGAGTTTTACAGACGTAAATACAGGGAAACTTTAGAAATATGGAAACATCCGAATAACATCAATCGGGATGATGGCTATTTCTTGAGCCACATGTGGAAACCGGTGATTCTCGGAACACGACACGCCCAATCTACCATTACGAACTCGATTACCATTGGTCCTCATTAGCTCTGCTCATTACCGTATCTTTAGATTAGTATATAACCGTCTTCTCGGCCTTCCTTCGTCACTTGGTTTATTTGGCCTCTAGCGTGGTTTACACGTCGGGTAACCTTGTAAACTGAGTCTCCCTTTTCTTGTTGCTTAAACTCGGCCTCTAGCGTGGTTGACACGTCGGGTAACCGTGTTTAAGACAGTACTATCCCCCTTGCTCCTGAAGATGCCCCATATGACTGCGGGCGAAACGTTGAGCTCTGACTCAAAATATGACACAGTCCATTCCCGGAAAACGAATATTTCTTCAACAAAATAATACACAGTTTTACCAACAATGGAAAAAACAAAAATATTTCAAACGTGATGTCCAGGGTAACATGTCCAGAAGTGTTACGAAAAAAATTGAGCGTCGCCATTCGAAAAAGCATGGTATATACATACATATTTATAAAAATAAAAAACTGATTTGGACACCACACGACTTCCTTGTACGCAAGACTAATATGAAATATAGAGATAGACCCAATTATAAAATTACACGTATTTGACGTAATTTGACATTAATATCTATTTTTTATTTTTTAGTTATTTTTTGTCCTAATCCATAGCAAGCTTCATTACAAAAACCAAAAAGTATATAAGTTTTAAATTTTCATATCTCGCTTATACAAAGGACTAATTTAATAATACTTGATGTACTAGACGCAGAATTTAATTCTCTAAAACTCCTATTTATTTCTAAAATCAAAATGAAACCATTTTATTCAAGAAAAACTGTTAACAATTTCAGATAATATATCAATTCCGGGTAGCCTATTTTAACCAAAACCTACTATGTTATTCCAACTGACATGAAAGTCTTATATACCAAATTTGAAAAGATTTGGATTATATTTTAAAATAGTTTTTCATTAAAATCTATTATAGGCTTCAAATAAAGTACCATTTCTGGAAATTATGTAATGACAAAAAAGGGAGGTGCACAACTAGATGTTATAGCAGTCCTAAATACAAAATTTTAACTTTCTTCGGCTTACCGTTTTAGAGTTATGTGAGATACGTATGTACAGACGTCACGACGAAATTAGTCAAAACGGATTCAGGGATGGTCAAAATGGATATTTCCGTTGAAATCTGAAAACCGAAATTTTTCGCGATTACAATACTTCCTTTACTTCGTACAAGGAAGTAAAAAAAAACTATAGGTAAAATTTATATTTCTCCTATATCTAGTAACCTCTTCATTTTTTCTGGATAATCAATACACTAGGTACTAAAAATGGTTCCTAATAACCTACTTCGTATCTTTTATAGTTCTCGAGACTCGAGATCTCAATGTTGCACATGTTATCCTGGACACTGTATTGTCAGATTTTATAAATAAAATACGTACAAGAATTACAGCAAAAATATTAATAACAAAAAGCAATGTTACAGATTGATGATGAATAACATGAATCTAACATATCGATTTGTATTAGTCGTAGATATTGATATTCTGTTGAATTTTGTTCTACAAAAAATTCAATTTGTAGTTACTTTATAATGTTAATTAAAAAGTAAAAATATTTAATTATGATTACAAATTCTACAGTGTGAAAAAAAAAACCCTAACTCGGAGTGAGCTATGAACAGAGAAACGTATGTCTAATCATTACTCAATTCAAAAGTCAAATTGTCTAAATTGATCTTGAAATGTAATTTTAAGGAGAAAAGATAATAAAGGATACAGTATATTTAACGTGACCATACGTCCCGCTTTCAGGCTGTCTGTCCCGTTGTCCCCAGCGAGAGCAAAAATAACCCGCTTTTACAAACGGACCAAACGATAATTTATTATACCTTGATTTTTGATACATTTTGATTATCAAGACTAACATCAACAAGTCATGTAATGAGCTCCATTCCTCCTTGAAAACTAGCTCCGACATTTTGAAACTAATTTGCTCCGCCGACAAATATAAAACAAATGCGTTTGCAACTGCAATCTAACGTCTAAGATTAATTCAAGTTACATATTATTAATACATTTTTACCATGTCCTTGTTTTTGAGTAAATAGTAAAATAAGTTTTTAAAAAAAAAAATTAAATGGCTTATCATTTCATCTCAATTTTATGACAGTTTACAATCATTGATATTTTGTGTGATACGACGTTGATATTCTGTGTGATACGACGTACGATCGTACGTATTTGTGATCTGCTTGTTCATAGTCAACAATCCGTTAAATATATTCTCTTTTCTAAAATGTTCAGTGATCTGGAAATTTATTTTTGTACATGAAGGGGGAAAAACGTGCAACTTCACATCCCTTGAAATTATAGGCATTTGACCATGAATGAAAAAAAAATCGCCTGTGGCGCCGTTAAAACCCACCACCCCCTCCTCCCACAGCGCGCTGTCTCGTTCCGAGGTAAAAAATAAATGATCACGTTAAGTATATTGCCATTCGCCATCATTTTAAATTGACGTACGTATCTTTGTTCATAGCCAACCCCGAGTTAGGGGTTTGAACACACTGTATTATTTAAGTTGCGAAACATAAATTTTTAGTAAGTGGACCAACTGGCCAACAAGGCGGTTGTTAAATTTTAAAAAACCAGATTGTGTATTTCTATAAATTTACAGAGACAAATCTTCGAACAGAGGTGGTAATGTTATACTTGGCCGAATAGAACATCGCCATATTTTAAAAAATCAAACCATTACTTATTTAAATGTTAACCAAACGAACGGTTATTGGCAATTTCCAATGGATAGGTAATATAAATATTTAATTCCAGAAAAAAAAAACAATTACTTGAATATTTGTCATATGATAATGACTCATTGATACATATCATGTGGTTTTAATGACCGAATGTTTATTTTAGGATTGAAGTTGATAATGGCAAAAAAACATTTGCATTATGTACCAACGGTTGTGAAGCTATAGCTGATACTAGTTCCAACGCAATTTCAGGACCGAGTATAGAAATTTTCAAAATAAATCGATTGATTGGAGCTAGACGGATTATGCGTGGGAGATACCAGGTATAAAAAAATAAAAAAACTGTTTTCTTAGCACCATGGTTTCCTACCATATACAGGTGTCTGAGTCAGGGGAAATGTGCCAAATTTCGGGAGTGTATACTCAAATAAGAGACGTGGCTCATAGTCGCCTTTGTTCTTATACAGGATGTAAATGAAATAAGTGCATTAAATTTAACCAGTAATGTAACTCTTCGAGAGCAACAATTTTTCTTAATAATTTTTTTTTATAAATCTTCTAGTTTTTGAGTTAAAATTCTTTAAAGATTTGTTTAAAATTTCGTTACCCGCCGCTGGCAAGATCTCTGCTGCCCTCAACAGTCTGAATCAAAGTTCCATGTACACAGCACAAAAATTGTCGGGTGGTGGTTGCATACTTGTAAATACAGTAATTAATAAACGATCAACGGAAAACATATTTATTATTAATAAATTCGTAATACTACAATTTTTAAAATAAAGAAATTTAAAATTTGGATAACAAATTTATAAAATTGTGTATTAACACAGGTTTCTGAACTTAGGTGAATAGAGTAAGAGCGTGTGATAAAAATGCCCCCAGCCCCCCCACCCCATTTTATTTTTTCAAGTATTTAAGGCATTCATATTGCACAGAATAGGGAATCGTTTTGACCTCTCTGATTGGCTGAAATTGGAGACAAGAGACAAGTTCACTTAAAACTGGCGCTGATGCGACAGCCATATGCTGAATGGCTTAAATGGAACAGAGAATAGTTCTAAACACAATGAATTAGAAATAAAATCATTCACCTAATACTATGTTAAAAAAATTAGTGAATTAGGCGTATAATTTAATTATCTACAAGTTTTATTTGCAACATTTTTGTCTAAAATTAATTGGGAACTTTTACGCAAAGGAAAACTGATTTCCAATGTTAAACGCCTATGGCCCGCTTTTTGACTAACAACCTGTACCTATATATATATATATATCTGTATCAAGAGTTGGATAATGTAATGAAAATATGTTACTCTGATTATTATCCTTAGGGTTTTTTCTATAGATTTTTGATTACAACAAAGAAAAGCTTGATTAAAACAAATAAAATTTGATTACAATAATGAAAAATTTTAATTAATAATTACGTAAAAAAATTGATTATAATATTACTGTCACCGTACAATGTAAAAATTCATAATTTTTTGCTATTAAATTTTTTCTTGGAGCAGCCCAGAAAATTTTCTCATAGGGGCGCAGTCTTTTAATAAAATAAACTATGTACCTATTAGTTAGATATGTTACCAGTCAGCTAAACCAAGTATTTAAAAGAATAATGCTTTATTAATATGTTTATTTCATAAATTGTTGATATTTTTAAAATTCTTAAATATTTTTTTTCTATAAAAAGTTAGGATGGTTTTGAATGGACATCCGCTGGGATCGGGCCTGACCGGCTTACATTTTCTACAAATTATTACACACAAATGATGAGAAAACTTTAAATATAAACTTTGGCTGGCATTTCTACAGAGGCCCTTTTCTTTTGGCATATAAGAATCCAGTGTAGCAGTGTGTACAATAAAACCTACCTTGCAAGACATAATGGACAAACTAACATTAGAATACGCAGGGCTTGTGGATACAATGCCTAATAGAATTAAAACTATATTACAAATAGAGGCGATGCAATTCAATATTAAATGGAGGATTACTTAAGAATCATATTCAGTTTAAAGTTAAAAATCTATATTTTAAACTAGTCGAAAAAAATCTGTAGAAATTTCTCACCATTTGTTTGTTGAAAATATAATCCGGCTGAAATATTACAAAAACGTACAAGAAAATTATGAAAATTAACCTGGAAAGCCATATCAGGTAGGCTATGATAACAAATTGATCATTTTTTGTAACATAATATAGAATCGTCATAAAAGTAACTTACTGTTTAAACAATTGACATAAATATTGCTCAATATTATCTCAACTGTTTTCACAGCAGGGCTTAGCTGATTTATTATATATAAAAGGGTCCTCCACTCTATATATTTTTTTTATTATTTTAAATGAAAGTTCGTTTAATTTTGAAGCAATTCGTAGCATTAAAAATTCATAATTATTTTTAGTGTAACTAAAACTGACAATATATTTAAAACTTTTTTACTTCAATCCTGATTTTGTCTTATCTACTTTCAATATAACCAACATTTTACTCAATTTTCTATTATGGTGGAGGACCATATTGTCTCATGTTTTTCGTTTTTGTAATTTAATTCTTCAATAAAAATGCACTTCAAGCATATCGTTGAGTTCGTAATTTTACGTAGATTCCATATATATACTCGTATATATACAAGGTGTTTCCTATAAAACAACCAGCACTTTTTTGGGCGAACTAACATAATGTATCAATAGTAACAAACCGAATATTTAACCAGTGGTTCTCAAACGGTAGAACAAAATTATATTTTTTTAAATGGCACCCTATATAATTTTTTAGTCCTTTAAATACAATATTATTTTCTGATTTCAACGGTTTAAATATAGCATAGGTTTGTATAACAATTATTTCGAAAAAAATGGTATTAAAAACTAGAAATAATGTAATAAAAAATCTGATGTGACCAACACATAACCTCTCGCCAGATATTTTACCTGGTTGTAAGCATAAAACGAAAAATATTTTTAAATATAAATACATATATTCATGTCTCACTACAAAATAATTCTCACATATATTTGCAAAATCTATGGGTTAATTTAAAATAAATTATGTACAATACATACATTTTCTTTATATTCAATATCCTGAAATTTTCTTTTTCTACTTTCCTTCTCTTTTTCTTTATATTCGTCATTTTTTCGCAAATTCCTTTTATATTCTTTTTTACGTATATTCATTTGCGTTGTTGACTTTTTATTATTTTCATAATCTTCGTAATAATGTACAAATATTTTTGACAGAGGCATACAAATATTTTTGACAGTGACATATATGTGTCAATTACAAACATTTGAATTTCTTGCCTTGCAGTAGTTTGATCTGAGATTTTTTACATCAAATTATTTTATATGCCTTTCTTTATCTCTAAATCTATAGAAGATATAGTAATGAATTTATATTTATCGAATAAAGAATTTAACGTTCTTTAATATAAGTATTTACATAAATTTTTGATAAATAATATTTAGATGATTTTTTTCTTGTAACTACTACTTCCGGTTATCCAATTGTTACCAAAACTGACTGGACTCTTCCCATTATTGTTAGATTGAGGAATCCGTAGTTAAAAATGTCTCAAGTCTTATAGTATTTGAGATTGACACACACACACACACATACGGACATCATCGTAAAAATGTTATAATCGGATTCTAGGGACCTTAAAACGTGCTTATTCATTAAAATCTGGATATGCGATTTTTAGCATGAATACAATACCTCTCTTAGCGAGAGGTAAAAATGGGTTTAATACTAGCGTAACTAGGCAACAGACGTATTGCATAGCCTATTTATTATAACATTATTTTTAATACCATTCTTCTCGAAATAATTGTTATACAACCCTATACCATATTTATATCGTTGAATCCAGAAAAAAATTCTCTATCTGGGCTAACAAATTATATAGGATACCATTTAAAAAAATATAATTTTGTTCTGCCGTTTGAGAACCACTGGTCGAATTTTCGGTTTGTTATTATTAATAAATTAGTCCCTTATTCTTGATCATTTCTTGTATATAACATTAAAGTCATTAGTTCGTCCAAAAAAGCGCTGGTTGTTTTAAAGGAAACTCCCTGTATATATATATATATATATATATATATATATATATATATATATATATATATATATATATATATATATATACTTTTTTTTCCTGAACATAGGAAATTTAATGTTAAAATTTTGATTTGGCGATATCTCTAGAATGAAGAAGTGCATTGACGAGTACCAAATTTGTTGTTCAATTGTTCCTTATGTACGAATTAGAGGCAAAAGAAAATATACGAATTAAGGCAATTGTTAGAGTGCCATGAAAAATAAGACAATAATTTGTTTTGGTTTCTGACATATCTGATAGATTTGACATTTCTTTTGATTTTATTATTATTAGAATAATCTAGAAATATCGGTAATGATAAAATATTTGCAGATTGGCACATCCAGCAATGGGTAATAAGCCGTGATGATATATTTATTTATTTATCTAGAAATTTAAAAAAATGAATCACAAATTCTAATAATAATAAATTCAAATGAAATATAAAATCTCTCAGATATGTGAGAAACATCAAACATAAATTATTGTTTTATTTTTCGTGGCATCATGTATTTTCTTTTGCTTCTAACTCTTACTCTTACGTAAGAAAAAATTGGACAAGCTTGGTACTCATCGATACACGTTTACATTCTGAACATTTTTCTTCAGAACATTTTTTTTTTTCTAAAATTAATAAAAGAGATAAATAAAAATAAATAAATAAATATATCATCACGGCATATTACCCATTGCTGGGTGTGCCAATCTGCTCTGTTCGCAGATATCGGTAATGATGATGACATATTTGTACCGTACGGGCGTTTACCAGGCGTCACCACACGGGAGATAGGTAGCGCCAAATTAAAATTGTAACATTGAATTTCCTATGTTCGGGAAACGTAGACACCCGGTATACATTTGAAATATGAAAGTTAATGTCACTTTCGGTTAAACCGGAAGCTCTACCATTGTGCCAAATACCATGGTTTGTGAGCCTCTAAGCCTAGTTTACATATGTAACAAGAAAATTAAAAAATAATTATATATTATATTTTGAGTGGCCCGTTTTTCAGTGACAATCTATAGCAAAAACCACATTTAATATATTCATGTATTATTTAATAATCGCAGATGAAAGTTTTTTTTTATTGACTAAATTATTTGTTGTTGACATTGGTTGTTGTTGCACAGATTTATAAATTTATACCTGCAATAATCAAAGTAACTATAAGTATTTCAGCCTTGAGAGCGGTTACCAACCGTCATCACAAGGACTTAAATAATAAAACAAAAAGCATTTTCCCAAAAACTGAAAACACTGGACCGAATTCAGCACTCTTCTTTATCCTACTGATTGTCTCTATTAACCACAGAAATAGCTTGCCTCTTTTTCCTATTACCGTTGGAATTATTACCTAATATTATTTTTAGAAAACCTGTCTTAGTTAGAGAAGAGGGCTAAATTTGATATAATATATTTAAAATATAAATATCAATATGCCTTGAAAAACCGCTTATTCTTTTGTGTATCTAGGTGGCTTGTGATACTATCAACAAACTCCCTGTTATCAATCTTATAATTGGAGGAAATGTATTTCTTCTACACGGAAGAGACTACGTACAACAAGTAACCATATTTTATTATAAAAATAAACATTTTAATAATATTTAAATATTTTAGATGTCTTACAAATTTACTACGATCTGCTTGTCGTCTTTCACAGAACCTGATAATAAAGCTCAAGGTTTTTGGACCCTTGGAGGAGCTTTTTTGACCGAGTATTACAGCATTTATAATTTGGAGGATAATGTGATTGGATTTGTAAAAGCGGCTTAAGAGTAGGACATTATTTACATTTACGATTACGTGACATTTTATACTTATATCATTTTTGTATACTTACATGTTTTTAATGAAATAAATGTAGTTTCTTTTTCTCGACCTATATAAGAGAAAAGAAAATGTATACTCTTGTTTATTATTTTATTTAAAAAAACTGAAGAGAGTTGTACCATGATAAAAAGTTAAGTAATATATTTTTGGAAAATAATAATATACGTTTCTGCAGTCAGTTATGTATTGAATTAGACTACAGCCGACCTTTTGTTGTCATTTTTGTGTTTTTAAGGTGTAAGTTTAAAATGTTAAATATAAGAGACATGGATATATATTATTAAATTTGTAATTATCGTCAAACATTAAATTAATAGTTTAAAAAAAGTAACGAATAAAAACTTTAGAAATAATTACTTAGCTACTTAAATAACAATGGGGTACAACAAAAATATGTTATTTTTTACCGCTAGTCTGATGCCAAAATAAGGATAGAATAAAAAAATTTTGGCTTTCAGGAAGAAATTAAGTCAAAATTAAACCCTAGGGACATCATATTATTATTTTGACAGCTGCAAAATATAGGTAAAATACCATAGAGTACAATAATACAATAATTTCTTGGGATTCTTCGCTTTATATTTAGTACAGCATTTTTTTTTTAATTATGCGTACCCTCAAAGTTCTTGAAACGAAATTTCAGAAAATTTAATTTTATTTATAGTACGAGTAAAAGGTGTTGATTAGTAATTACTTAAATTCATTTAATTATCAAAATTGCTTGTATTTACTTTTATGTTTTCTTCAAATTGCTCTTCCAGAAAAATTATGCATTTCTCTCTCTTGCTTCGTATTTTTTACTAATTATCTACTATACCAAAAAGTATCTATAAATTAAAATTTTCATATTTTTTTCACCTATAAACACACAAAATACAGGGTGTTTCAAAGAAAGTGAAAAAAATATAAGGGCATATTATAGTACTGACCAAAATGAGTAAAAAAAGCTTAATCAACATAGGTCTGATCCTCAATTGTTTCCGAGAAAAACTGACAAAGATAGTGATCGAACAAAATAACAACAAGATTTTATATGGAACAATTTTCTCAATTTCTATTAGTTATTTGAAAATTAAATATTGGCCAAGGTCGCCGCAACATTTAACTTATTATTTGATTTAAGAAAAACAAAGCACATCTAAGATTACCTCTGAAAGGTAAACAAAAAGTCTCGTTTAATCAAATTCGTAACTCTTATAGTTTTCGAGATATCAGAGGCAAACCCCGTAACACTAATTTTTCACTGCCTTATATCATGTAAACTATTGAAGATCGGACCCATGTTAATTAAGCTTTTTTTACTTATTTTGGTCAGTACTATATGCCCTTAAATTTTTTTACAGTATTTTTGAAACAGCCTGTATGATTCGAAATTTAGATATAAAATTGTATATTCCACTGTACTGTTTCTTACGTATTATAGTGTTACAATTAATAGTTAACAATGAGTTTAAAAATGAATTTAACTCTTGATCAATTAAAAAAAATATATATTTATATAAACCCTTAAAAAAGTATCAACCAACATTTTACACATTTGTATACGACTCTCTTAAGTTTTTTTTGTGCTTTTACATTATATTTGTGCCAGGTTTATAAAAAAAAATAAACTGAATTGTGTTTATATATGTTAGTTTATTATACCTTATCCTAATACATGGAATCATATAAGTAATACCCATTTTTATGGTGCATCAATATAAGCATAAAAATGCGTACTACCTATTGGAACGTAACACTAACAACTAG
This sequence comes from Harpalus rubripes, assembly GCA_963082715.1. Lineage (NCBI taxonomy): Eukaryota > Metazoa > Arthropoda > Insecta > Coleoptera > Carabidae > Harpalus > Harpalus rubripes. Next base: position 23,499,854 of record OY720464.1, read on the forward strand.
GGGAAATTCAGGGGCGTTGAGGGGTTGTCGAAACAGCTGAGCGTGTTGCCAGGCGCAATCGCCCTGGCCGCCGGTAAGATGTGCCGCCATTGTAACGTCCTCACAGCCGCTGAATTCTTCTGTTTCCAAAGAACCTGTTGAACAAAAACGTGCACAACACAAGACAACAAACAGCAAGACATTCACAACGGCAAAACAACATACAGATGGAGGTGAGATGATGATAAATAAAAGAGTAAAAGAGGGAAAATTCAGAGCTCTGAATTGGTATGGTGATAAACTGTTGACTGTCAAAAGTATTGTTGTATTTATATTACTTATATGAAGAAATATATATTATGTTACAATCTATACCCGAATTCCGGGCATTGAAGTCCGAAAAATTTGCTCAGAACTAGTTTTGAACTCCCAGAAATGCCTTAAACCCAAAAAATAGCCACAACTCCTTGTGGATTTATCTAAACTTACAAAGACGTTATTTTTTTAAAACAAAACGAAACATAATCTGCTAGTATTGTTAAGTTCTGGATTAAGTAATATCTAATATTAACAATGAGTTAACAGTTTGTATATATGAAATAAATTGTGAAAAATTGTCAGCCATTGGGATTCGAACCCGAGACACCTATATTGCCGGGATAGTGCTCCAACCAACTAAGCTATTGGCTGCTCTCCTCTCGATGGCTGAACAATCTTTCACTTTTAAAGTCAATTTATTTCATATATATGTACAAACTGTTAACTCATTGTTAACATTAGCAACCCCACATCTAATCATGTGACGATTAATAATATCCTTAGCAGTTATACGACTTTAAAAACGAAAGATTGTTCAGCCGTCGAGAGGAGAGCAGCCAATAGCTTAGTTGGTAGAGCACTATCCCGGCAAGATAGGTGTCTCGGGTTCGAATCCCTATGGCTGACAATTTTTCACAATTTATTTCACAAGTAATATCTGAAAAATATCGGATTTGGGCATTTTCAAGAGTTCGAAACTAGTTCTGAATAAATTTTTCAAATAATGCCCGAATTCGGGTATAGAGTGTATCATATAATGATGTAGGCAGATTGCAAATTCCGTTTTTTTATAAAAGGACAAACAGCTTACAGCCACAATTAATATGAATTATTGGACATTTTTCCTTGAAATTTCTCTAACTACACCTCATCATAACCGAACCTAACGCACAAAAGTCTTGGAAAACTCGAACAGAGTTTCGTGATTTAGGTTAGGGTATTGTTATTATAGTTAGAGAAATATAAGTAAGATGATCCTCGTTTTATAAAACGCCCTAGACGAATAGCTAGATGATTGTAAAACTTCGCTAAGTCAACGAAGTTTTGACAAACTGGCCACGTTTTATAAAACGACTACTTGATTTATAAAAAGATGAATTTCATAATCTGACTGAAATTGAACCATTTGATGTAAAGATTGTGTGTATACACAAAAATTGATAATATGGATGCACCATTTTGGTCGTATACGTTTCTGCTTGTTTAGCAAGCACACCTTACAAATTATGGAACAGTATCTATTGTACAATAGTAAGTATATACCATGAAGGCTTTACCTATTTCTGGTTGTGCCAATGTAAGTACTTTTATTTGCAGATTCCGGTAATGATATATCAGTACTGTAATGCAAAAACAACATTAAACTCATTTTTCATCAAATGAGATGGTTGGGTAACCGACAAAAACAACCGAAGTCTATCTGTAAAGGAACCTATAGAAATTGCATCCATTAAAAAAACTTATTGCAATAATAACCAATATATAACTACCAGTAAAATCTTAAAGGGCTTTAGTGCTGTATGCTGTTTAAATCACAGAATTCGTAAATTTAAAAATATATTATCACGGCATATTACCCATTGCTGGATATACCAATCTGCTTTGTATACAGATATGGATAATGATGACAAATTCGTATAGTGTGGGCGTTTATCAAGCGCCATCTTACGGGTACCCATGGCGTGGAGATTGTAACATATATAGGAGTCACTTTTGTGTAATTTAAAATTCGAAATAATTTGTGGCGTCGGCCGGGATCGAACCCGGATGCCAAGATTCGCGACCAGACACAGGCACACGGTCACGAGATACCACAGAATTAGAAAAGTTGTACGTTCTGTTATGATAGTTTCTTGAGACTATCATTCAGTCCAAAAATATGAAATGTCTTAATTTACTGCAAACATTTTCATGGTCATGCGCTCTGTTGTACCGATAAAGTTACAAAATTCATTTACCTGGTGTGCTTACGTAAATTGGCAGTACGCATGTCCAAAATGGAGGATCATTAACATCTGTCAATTGTACATCGTGATTTTTATGTGTATTATTATTCAAATAGTGTTGTTTGAACTATGTATGTTGTATATATTGTTGAGTGTGAGTTTTGTTTCAGAAGACATACTTGTATATCGATGTAAATATACTGATATTTTACTTTTTTCAGCGTAGGGACAATTGTGAACTAAGTATGGTTCGGTACGATAAATGCAACAATTCAACAAACTTTTTTGTTGCTATAACTACCTATGATTATTTTTCTACCCGTTGTATGTTGTTGGTGTACGTAAATATATTTATTTTATACTACGATAAATTGTAAGAAAAGTATGACAGAAATGATTGGGTATGATGAATGTAACATTGAAACCTACTTGAAAATTCAACAGTTTTATCATTGCCGGTAAGGGTCAAAGAAATTCTTCCGTTCTCAAAAGTTTGATTCAAACAGCGTACCGAAACCTTCCTAATTTTCTTTCCACTCGTTGCAGAAAACCGCCATTGTATTTTACCTTTCGTCGCTGATTCTACAAAACATGAAATAAACATCTCCCCCACGAGAAAAACTATCTTCAATCCTAACCTTGTCTACACAAATAAACCATTTTCCAATCTTTTTCTTCTTTTCTGAACATACCGTCCGCGCTAAAGACGCCGTTTTCCCACTTAGGGACAGTTTCTGTAACTTTATTTCCTGATAGGCGTTCATAGCGATCTTCGATGATAGAATAGCGAATAGTCATTTGGCCAATAGATAGATCTTCAAGCGTTGGGCGCCATATTGTTTGTTGTGTGACTTTTGTTTCGCCTCGTTGTAAACGCCAAGCTAGAGAACCTGATGTTCTGCCTTGATTATCAGCTGTAGTTGATTGTCTACAAAAATTTATTTATGAAATATTTGTCAAAAAATATTTGAGGAACATACTTTTCTGTCATCATTTCCACTAACTCCATGGCAGTTCTTTTTGCCAAGTATTTTCTTCGCGCAAAACTAAATCTATTTTGTTTTAAATCCCTCAAGTTTACAATCAAATCCAACAAATCTAATTCAGAACACATCGTTCTGTTTTCCAAAACGTCTTTGTGCTTAGCTGAATATCTCCAAGTAACGTCTTGTAAATCATCGTAAGAGTACGCGATAATATACGATAATTTTTTCCCCCATCCGGTTTCATATATCAACGGTTGATCGCAAATATTTTCGCAAGGGTCTGTATGCAGCCATCGACTTTGACCGATGGAATAGACTTCGGTCCATGCGTGATCGGTTGCATCGCTTATAAGGCGAGCTTCCCACTTCAAAGCTCTACAGAGGAGGGTAAAAGCTGCGGCCCATTCGCCACAGCGTCCTCTTTGAGCTTCCCAAGCTCTGCCGGGATCGGAATGTCTTTCAAATGAAGTCATACTTGCACAAGAAGGATCAGTGCAACGATACATTTCTATGCGGTCTGCTCCTGAGCTTCGAAGATAACTAATATCGCTGCTTATATGTGAGAATTTTGTATCGCCGTCACAATTATCGCATTCAGGGGCATTGACCCATTCCATCCAGGTTTTAAACCATTCTAAAGCTTCTAAAAGAAGCATTTCTTGGATGGTAACGCTTAGATCTTCGCTTTCATCTGCAGAAGGATAAAGGCGAATTTACTATTTGCACTTTAAATATAGACCTAAGTTGATTCATCCTAATTTTTACTCGGACAATTTTTGGTAGAACACCACAAGTTTTAATTTACTATAAAGGCTCTTAATTGCTGGGTGTACTAATCTCTCGTATTCAGATTTAGGTACTGTCTTATACTTATAATATAGGGTATATTGAATAATAATTGGCTTTTGTTAGAATGGACTCGAATCGCATACCTAATCATTTTGGACGATCATCTAATAGAGAACCGAATTTTTATTTTATTTGGGAATCTTTAGAAAATAATGTATTAAATTTAACATATACATGCTAACATGCTTAGACTTCTCGGAACATAGCATATCCACATATGGATAATATTGAAACAGTCTTCAAGAAACGTTTAAACGGATAGTTATACTCGTATGTACGGCTAAATTTTTGGTATACGAGGTGCTACCCAAAAGTTACCGAACTTATTTTTTTAAAAAAGCTGTATTTATTAAAACTTCAAACCAACAAATCATCTCCTCCAAAATAATCCCCACCTACAGTTATACACTTGTCCCATCTTTTTTCCACTGTTCAAAACACTTTTTGTAGTCATTTTTTTCAACAGCATTTAGGACTTCCTGCGATATAGTTTGAATCTTCTCAAAAGCAATGTGAAGTCCATGTTGATTTTTTTTTTGACTGCAAGGGGGTTGTGCACCGCGAATGTGCCAAGGGGTACCACAGTAACGGGTAACTTATACGTGGACGTTTTGAGGCGTTTAAGGGAAAATGTGAGGCGAAAACGTCCTGAACTTTGGGCAAGCAAAAATTGGCATTTCCACACGACAATGCACCGGCCCACACATTTTTGACATCCACGCAAAGAAATGTTCGTTCCCATCCCCCTTACTCACCAGACCTTGCGCCTTTTTCGTCTTCCCAAAATCGAAAACCAAGCTAAAAGGCCAGAGATTTTAGGCTGTTGAGGAGATTCAAACTATATCGCAGGAAGTCCTAAATGCTATTGAAGAAAATGACTACAAAAAGTGTTTTGAACAGTGGAAAAAAGATGGGACAAGTGTATAACTGTAGGTGGGGATTATTTTGAAGGAGATAATTTGTTGGTTTGAAGTTTTAATAAATACAGCTTTTTTAAAAAAATAAGTTCGGTAACTTTTGGGTAGCACCTCGTATATGCAATATCAATCAACTATGAGCCATACATCAGATACGCATATTTCAAAAACTTAGAATCTTAGGAAATCACTAGGCTAAACCATCACCTTCTTTTGTCATTAAGTACAATATGTTACAACGAATTAGTTTCTTTCTAAGTGATATTGCATTAACTCTTCGGTGTGTACCCGAGGACTCTCTTTTGTGCTATTTGAAAATTGGAAATAATTTTCAAGTTTGACGTCGGTCAGATTCGAACCCGACTCGTCTAAACTACAATCAATTACTTATAGATATAATAATACAATATAACCCTCAATTAACGCTTTTTATGTATTAGATTTAATGCAAGCGTTTTGGGTTTTACTTTACCAATAAACATTGCCATGTTTTCATCATGCAACAAATTTTTGTCTTGTTGATTTACATACTTAGTTGAAGATAAATCACCGAGGGTGTACATCCAAAGTGCAAAGGGCACGTTCGTCTTTAGACAAAAAGAAGTAGACATACCTTTTTTGATCTGTTTCTGCAACGCTCTCATCCGTTCTTGTGCCCGGAATTCGAGCGTGGCAACCGGCACGTCAGCCAAAACAGCTGCATGAAGAGCAGGATCTTCATACCGAGGCATCGACTCGAATTTTCGAGCGATGGATGATAAAAAATCGTTGGGGGACATCTATACAACAAGAATTGTGTCAAGTAAAGCCACAGAAGAATGTGGGATAAAATGCCTTTAGAAATCAATCATTTGCCAATGGTTCTTCAAAACTAAATACAGACAGCGGGAGAACTCATCAGACGATTTAAAATAGACAACAGAAGGATTGTTTATGTTTTGTACTATTGCCCAGTTATAAGGGATCATAATGATAAGGTTTGTAATTTGGGAGCACCTAACCATTTTATACGAATGACACAGTTTCGGATTTTTATCATTTGTGCTTTAAATTCCTACATGAAACAGAATTTTTAGTACATGTACTTTATAGTTATATCATATGGATGATGCGAAATAATTGGAGATGCAGTCATGGTAAACAGTGTTTATTAAACAGTAATTTAATTAACTTTCCTACGTTTCGATTCCAAATGAATCATCATCAGGGATAGTTAAAGTACAGTTGGAAAATAAGATTACAAAATCAAAAATTTAAGGATGAAAATGTCGTCAAAAAGTATCAAAGGTAATAAAATACGTGCATACATAAGAAACAACTAAAAATTGAGTTATCTTTAGTTTTTCTGATGTATGCACGTATTTTATTACCTCTAATACTTTTTGACGACATTTTCATCCGTACATTTTTGATTTTGTAATGTAATGATCTTAGTTTCCAACTGTACTTTAACTATCCCTGATGATGATTCATTTGGAATCGAAATGTAGGAAATTTAATTAAATTACTATTTAATAAACACTGTTTACCACGACTGCATATCCAATTATTTCTCATCATCTCTATAATCATACTAACAGTCAAGTAATACCAATAAATTTACAGTTTAATATTGGGGGCACCATACTGATCTTCACAGTCGAATAATCAAATACAACATAGGTATAATGTTAATTTTATTATTTTGATATAGTTACGTACTAATTTTAGAGGAAAGTTGTAAAACAAAACTTGTTCAGAATTAAAAATTACCCATTTTGACACTGAAAACAATCGCAATTTTTTATTATTTTACAAAAACACGCTAAATTTACTGCATATTGCAGAACTCCATGGGACTAATGTTTGATTTACCAATATTTACTGTTTATTTAACAGCAAAAGATCACTTCTTCCATGGCACTTTTAAATAGGTATGTCGTAAATTGAGAATTTTAATTAGCGTTTTTTACATAAAATGAAAATGTGATTGATTTTGCTCTTATATTGTTTAGTTTTTACTTTGAAACAAGTCTTGTATATACAATTTTCCTCTAAAATTAATAGGTAACTAAAGCTAAATAAAAACTTAACATTCTATCATCCCCTAGCCCTAAATTTCAGCGTGATAAATTACATTAAAAAGTAGCATATGTGATTAATATACTATTATTCACGAAATATGACTATTCAAGGTCATTTGTTCGAAGAAAGAATACACAATACTTTATAGCAGTAGCTTAGCAACATTTTGTATTAGAAAGAGAAAAATTATTTGACGTATGTCTATTTAATTTATGTGGTGTGACAGATATACGTAATTAACGTCATTACTTTCTAACACACTAAAAATAGCAGTGACGTATGTTGTAGAATTACAGATATTTAATTATCGACTACACTACCCTCTGTACCAATGTTTATTCAGTAGCGCTGACTTGAAATCAAATTATTATTTTATGGTTTACGTCAAGTACATATTTCTGTTTTATGCAAAAACTTAGGTAAAGAAAATAAAACTTTGAAAAAAGCATTATATAAAAAACAAAATTTACAAATAAAGTACATTTATTTTTTCATTTAAAGGTATCCATAAATATTTCTCGTTGCCTATGGGCACGAAATGCAGTGAAGTTATCTACAAGTAATATTATATCAGACGGCTCATAAATGTCCTTGAATAGTCATCTTTCGTGAATAATACTTTACACAGCGTGTTAAAAAAAAATCGTAACTCGGAGTAGGCTATGAACAAAGAAAACGTTTGGATATTGTCAAAAATGTTATCTAAAGAAATCAAAGCTTTTCTTCTGGAATCTTATTTTAAAAATTGAAATAAAACTGAAAACGGCGAATGTCAATATACTGTATCCTTCATTATTATCTTTTCTTCTTATAAATAAATAAATAAATATATCATCACGGCATATTACCCATTGCTGGGTGTGCCAATCTGCTTTATTCGCAGATATCGGTAATGATGACATATTTTTCCGTGCAGGCGTTTACCAGGCGTCACCTCACGGGCACTCATTGCTGGCGCGGAGAGCGCACCACAGGGGTCAATTTTGTGCCATTTAAAATTCGAAATATTTGGCGTCGGCCAGGATCGAACCCGGTTCCCCAAATTCGCGACCAGACACTCAGGCACGCGGCCACGAGAAATAGCAATAATAGTATATTATTCAATGAGCATGTAATGTATGGTATTACTCATGAGAATGAAGTTTGCATCACGAGCGAACGCGAGTGATGTAAATCATTCGAATGAGTAATAACCATTACATGCGAATAGAATACTATACTTTATCCACAATTGTCAAATAATAACATATCAGTGACATATTGGTTTTGAAAAATAAGTAGAATTTTCTCACTGACAAATGCAAAAATGTTTTTGTTTACATAGACAAATCTAGTCATCGGTGTAGTTGTAACAAAATTATGAAGTGATTTGACATTTAATATAAAATCTTAAAACCGACTATTCAGCTACAATTCAAGCTTAAGAAGAAAATAAAAGTATGAAAAATGACAAAACTAGTGTAATTTTGGCTTTTTATGTGGAAAGAATTACTTATTAAAAGTAATTTTGTGTGTACTCTTTGAAAGGTAGGATTTGAATTTGGCATAACGATTGAATAATATTATTCCATTGAACTGTCAATATTATTCAATTAGTAACAGTAACGATGGTCATTAATTGATAAAAATCGGTAGAATTATGTGTATATTATTTGACAGTTGTGGATAAAATTACATTTCAAGATCAATTTTGACAACTTAAATTTTGAATTGAATAATGATCAGACATACGTTTCTCTGTTCATAGCCTGCTCCGAGTTAGGATTTTTTTTGAACACACTGTAGTTAAGTTCTACATCAGAAATTGTTAGTATGGGTAGCAACGAGGTAGCAAGTAGTTATGTATTATACTCTAAATGTGTCTTTCTACCCAGAAACTTTGTTCGTGCATCAAGGTTAGCAACAAAATAGCGAATAAAATCACAAATCATTTTACCTTAATCACAAAAAAAAAAACAAATTCAACAGACTAATTGTTAATTGCTGATTTTATGGTAACTAAGTGAAAATAGAAACGCCATTTTATGTAAAGCTTACACTAAATTCATTATGGTCTTTTTCAGGCAATATGTTCTGTTTGTATTACAAAAATAAATTCCCTCTATTAATAATGTTTTCCGACTAAGTTACGACTTATGCCATTTTAAATCGTCTAAAGAATTCTTTCGCATCTACCAACCCTATTCCTTTGGGAAGACTGAAGATTTTGACCCTTTACCGGCGGTATAAACTGATCATCATATCCTTTCTTTACATCAATTGATCAACTTACATTTAACACTTAAAAGTACATAAAACACCTGGCCAGGCTTATAGCTTTGGGTTTTCATTTTTAAGACGGTATATAAGAAGTGACATATAACACTGAGTATGGTATTTTAATGTAATAGGAAGGACGTATTTGCATTTTTTCTACGTAATTCTTCCATTTTGATGATTTGGTTTTCATGATTGTTTTATATAGAAGAATCAGATAATCGTACCTTCTAATAATTCTTACGGATAATCGTACATTTATATCGGATAATCGTACCAGGATAGTGTACATTATAATCGTATTTTGGATATCGTCGTTCCTATTATTTTTGTTTGACATTTAGAACTTATTTTATATTGTGACTTATACATAGTCTGTTTTTGATACAATTGAGAACCTGACGATTTTATAAAGTTCTTTATACTAGTTTCATACTTCTTAAAATAAAATAAAAAAAATATGAACATTGTATGACCACCCACGCCTCCCACTTTCATACAATGTTCATTTTTTTAGTTTTATATTTTTTTTCAATTTTTTTTGTATTTTTTCTTGAGATTGTAACATTATTTTTGTTTTGTGTCACTTATTTAATTTCATTGCTATGTTATTCCATTGTTTTTTTGTTTATTTTATTAAACAACGTATATTACGTATAGCAGAAATGGCCAACTGTTTTAAAATGTCAGATTTAATCTGAATCATTTTTTTTTAAATCTTAAAATTAATTATACCTATATAATATTGTTATGGATACTTAAACTAATCAAATCTTATACATTTTTAATTATAATAACACAAATATTAATGTTTAAAAAAATCTTTAGAATATCGTACGACTTCATTCAATATGACGATTCGCTATATCTAATGTTTATGTTGGCCATTACTAGTATATCAGTAACTGACATACTTTATTTTGAATTATTTTCTATTTTAAAGAACTTGTACGTACATAGAAACACATAATCTATACCTAGACATATTTCTGTATATTTCTTATGTTTCATTTCAGTTCTTTAATATAGCCTTTTAAACATTCAAAAAAAAGTATTAGCATGTTCGTTTTTTCTTACAATGACAAATCTTTTTTTGTAATGTTACAATTTTTTATGTTATAGTGAGTCTTTATATTTTCTATTCTTGCATATGATTGCATGTATTCAATGAACGCAATTCACTTTTGAATTATCATTTGATTGTAACACTTAAATGTTACTTTATATCTTAGGGTAATCCCTTTACCGTAACACTAATTTTTAGTGATTTAAAAAAATTGTAAATTAATTATTGCTACTCTACGTTTCCAATTTAGCATTTTGACGCATTGGTTCTTATACAGATTTGCTAATTCAAATTCTAATTTAAAAAATAAAAACCGTGTATGTGTGACCACCCTCAATTTCCTCCCACTTTCACACATACACGGTTTTTATTTTTTTGTTATTATTATTTAATGACATCATATATGTTTTTTCTATAAATTTTTAAAAAAATGTATAAATAAGACAGCAATTTTTGTTTTGTATTCAGTTCAATTTATATATTACCATTTGGTACCTAAATAACATTCATATTTTAGAACATTTATTGAAAGTACATTCAGAACAATTGCACAAACAAAATATGTTGCACAGCACAAACAAATTTGCACAAACACATACACAAATTAGTTCAAACAGCACTATTTCATTACACTAACAAATACACGGAAATAATTTTGAAAATTTACACTATCGAGCGTAAATATTGAAAATTACAGCCAGTTTGATTCACTACATTATTTGTGAGAAGCAATGAAACATTTAGATTGTTGTGGAACCTTCTTCAAATGAAACAGCCAGGCACCTATTTCAAAACATGCTTTTAAAACACATATGTCCTTTTCGATACTGTCTCTACATTCTTTATTAAAACACTGTTTAAAACACAAAACTTATTGTTAACATCAAAAGCCTTACAATATTTTCAAAGCCTAGTTGTTATTTCAAAAATATTTGAAATGTTTAAAATTGTCGAGATTGGCTCGAATCAGCACAGGGCTGTTTCTGTTTGTTCACTCACTTCTCGCTAGAGTTAGTAAAATGTCAGACGTAATACTGTGTTTTGATTACGTTCTTGTTTATTTCAAGTGATATTAGTGTGAGTTTTAGTGTTTGCGGTTTTGTTTAGACTTTAAAACATTAATAAACAAATAGACATCGTATTTTGTTAGAAATATAACAATAATATTATTTTTAGTATTGTGGCACGTCTAACACCAAAAGCAAATATTTGTTACGCATTTGGGTTTGCTTAACATCTAAACGTGGTAAGTTTTGAAGATATTTAGAAACATTTTAAAGAGTGAATATGTAGTTTAAACACCAAAACATTACTTTTACAAATCGTATCAAATATTAAAATGCTTTTTGCATCAGCTTTTGCAAATTTAAAACTCAATATTATTATTTTATTCTGAGTAGCTTGCAAAATGGATATACCATGGACATAATATGTTTTTCACATTAATTAATACCTTAATATGTTTAGAACGCTGAACGTATTATTTTTTTATTATTATTTAACTCTCTATTACTTGTAGTTTCATTTTCATAGTTTTTACCAAGAAACGTTGAGGATTTATTTTAATAATACATAATACAAGTTCAAAGATAAATTAGACATCATTTATGCACATCATTTTTATATATTTACTACGTATTTTCAAATACGGAACTTATTAAAAACATATTGTAGCTATTATTAGAACATCAATTTCTTTTTCATTTTCTATTTTACTGTTGTAAATCTTCACTCCATTTGTAAAGTAATTATGCAAAATACAAATATACATTATTGCAACAATTACAACAAAATACATTGAGAAATACCATTTTTTATTGAAACTGCGTTGCATTAGTTGGCATATGTGAATATTTTTTTTATATTCTAACATATTTAATTAACATTGAAGAATATTCTACATTTAAGTTTTCAGGGAAATGCGTATCTTATAACTACAAAAAGATCCAACCATACCTTTTCATGATTTTTTAAATCATGCATTAAAATCTAAATAAAATATGATCTTAAAATACAACTTAGTTTTATTATTGTTCGTATTTAAACACCAAACATTTACTTATTTATATTAAAAATAATATGGACTGCAAGTATTTATATCTATCTTCAATATTTTTATTTTTTTTTTACTTATATTGAATCTACCTATACCAATAAAAGAAATTATTATTAATACAAAGTATTATATGAATATCATTTACATATATGAATATTATCAAATCGGGCTTTGGTTTTTGAATGCGAAAAGTAATTTTTTTTTAATATATTCTTAAATACTATAACATTAATAATCTTCTAAACATGATCGTAAAATGTAATTGTTGTAAAAAACTTTATTTTATTAACATTTAACATCAAACATATATTTTATTCTCTATGTACATTTTAAGTAAATTTCATATTTCGTACTCCTTTAAAAAATAAGCAATAATATTAAAATATATATTCATCGTTTAAATATTTAAAATTCATAGGTATTACCGTGTTTTTATTTTTATACAGTTCTGTAGATCTAATCAAATTTAAAATAATTTTAATCAATTGCGGAATATCGTACTATTTCTTAACAATTATTAATGGGAATTAGCCTCATATAAAGCCCACACTTCATTCATTCATAAAAATATTAAAATACAAAATGTATTATTTTACAACTGGAGCATATTTATAGTTTCTACCAGATATCTACTTTTCGTGATCTTCATATCTTTTTATCAATAATCAAATGTAAATCAATTTTATGAATCATCTTACATTACTAACATTTAACATTGATATTCTACATCTACTAAAGTTAAGGACAATGTAATTTTTGTTATATTTAAAAATGCTAAACTGAAAATAAACTTATTCTAATAGTTATTAAAGTCAGTGTTATATTAATGTTTCGTTGCTACTTCATATAAGAAGTTTTGAATATTTGATTAGTAATAAAGAAAATATACATATATTATTCTGAAAATCAAAATATGAGAAATACGCTTTTTTTCCTAAGTCTGATTTGTAATATTGATCAGTACAATAATATCTATAATAATTGTAGCCCATTGGCACACTTGTTATTATTTAAAAACATTGTAAGAATAATTTATTTTTAACGTCAAATATTAAACACTCTATTAATATTAAAAAAGAGATACTGCACGTTATTTTAGTACTGTTTAGTCATTAAAAATAACGCACATGTTCATAACATTAAAAAATAAGAATATTATTAAATTTTTTTCATGTTTGATCTTTTTAATGGCCAATACGATTTTTTTCATTGATATGAATATCAATAAATGATAATTTGTTAATACTTAAGCATTAATCAGTTCAATAGTATTTCAATACTTATATTAAATTTTGATTTTTCATCTTACTCCTAATAACACCAAACACACATCAAACGTTTATTACCCTACTCCTTATGACATCGGACAATTTTTTTATTCTTTTCTGAATCTTAGACCAAAATAACTAACAATCATTCGTTTTTATACTGACATATCTTGTGTACTGGTTCTCCGTACCAATAATATATTAATTAAAAATTAAACAAAGCAAGCACCTAATTATTACCTTAATAATATATTTTTCTAACATTAATCATTGAAACGTGTTTTTAGTGTTGGTAAATACAGACTGTAATCTGTACGAGAAAATGCAAGTAAAGTATAAATGTTTAAAATATTTAGGATAACACGTATCTAGTCTATAGAATATGGAAGAGAAGTTATAGATATAAATAGGGCCGGTATTCATAATTTTATAGATAACATAATATTGAGAAATAAATGTACTGAGGTCTAAAATATTATAATAATCTAGTAGCTAACTAAACTAAATGGAATAAGTAAAATAACTAAGAAATGTAACTAATTTGTGATATTTTCGAAGTATAAATTATAGAAATGATTTTTATTTCAATTACCAATTTCAAAATATAAAATATAACAAGTAATGAATGTGTCTAATGTTCTTATTAATTATTTTGAGTTACTAACTAAACTAACTGAAATAAGTAAAATAACTAAGGTATAAAGCTAACTAATTTGTGATAATTTCGAAGTATAAATTTTAGAAATGATTTTTTTTTTTAAGTATAAATAATCTTCTTGTGAATTATTTTGAGTTACTAACTAAACTAACTGGAATAAGTAAATAACTAAGGTATAAATCTAACTAATATGTGATATTTTTTATTTCCATTACCAATTTAAAAGTATAAAATATGAAAAAACCTGAATTTTCAAATGTTATTATAATTTAATTTGAGTTCCTGTAATTGGGGGTCTTATATCAAATTTCTTTCGTTGATAAGGTATCATAGTTTTAGCGTCTACTCTAAATTCTTAATTATACGTATTAATAACTTATAAAATAAGAAATAATATCATAAATTAAAACTAATGTAAAACTAAAACAGAAGTATAATGCGAGTATGACCAGATAATCTTATACCTATTTTTTATTATTATAAATTTCGTCGTATATTACGGTATAGTGTAGTTTAATTTTGTATCATAATAAATTTTCCTAGTTCATCTTAGTTTTATATTTCGACGCTATTTTCATAAAGATCTTGATGTTGTTTATCAATAGCATGTAGTATTTTTTTTTTGTAATTTGAGTTCTAATTTTCTTTTTTTACCCTGATCCCTAAACCAATTATATTATTTGAAGACCGATTAATACTTTGATAATTTTTATGTCAGCGATGTTTTTATCAATAGCTTTGATTTTATCTTACTAGTAATGTTTTATTTTATTTTATTTGAAACGGGAATTTACCTAAAACATTTTTTATTTACCCTGATCACTATATACCAATTATATTAGGAATATCAATTTTTATATTATTCTAACTTATATCTAGCTATATAATAATACTTTGTTACTGTATAGATGTAAAAAAAAAAATATTACGTAAATTCTTATAGATTAATAATGGACGCTAATTTTCCTATTTTCAAAATCAGATGTTTAAAAACAAATTTAATGGGTATAAAGAGAATTAAAAGCATTAATAAAAAATAATATATTACAGTGTATTACAGACTATTCCGTACTTTTCTTTTTCTTAAAACTAAGTTTTTTTTGGTAAGTCGAAGTTTTAAAAAACTTGCACACTATTTTCTTGTATCAATTTTGAATTGATCTTCTTGTACAGATTTTTTTAAGGCAAACAAGAATTTCTTTAAGGCTGTAGAATATTTTTTAAATTTGTGCTCAACAAAAAAAATTGTCAGTCAGTCGTATTACCATTGGAGAATTGTATTTTATCTTTTTATCATAGTAACTGAAACCTTTGTGCATGGTAAGAAAAGCAAATAAAATTAAAGTTTGTACTAAAACTTAAACTTTTAATGAGTTGTATAACATTTCGTACCCTATATGATACCGGCCCTTTAACCCTACATAAATTTAGCAATCCTTAACATTTTATCTTAATTAATATCAGTTAAAAAATCTTTTGGAAAACCTATCTCTATTTTAGAAACCCTCCCTGTAAATACTATAAAATATCTTGTAGTAAATGTACGTTGGATATATATTATTATGTGTGCAATAGTAATATCTACCCCTGACATTATTTTATAAGATATTTAATGTTTTCAGAAACCGTCAACCTAGGAAATATACACACTTATTTGCTAGGAGATATTATTAATAGTAAGCCCAATGTTGGTATATATAATTTATCATTTTCATCTTATACTAAATCATTTAATTTTAACACTAATATCAGTTAACGAATAGTGATTCATTTGAGTGCCTTTCTTCAACATGATTTGGAGAAGATTTTATTTACAAACAAAAAAAATAATTCAAAATTTATATTTTATAATTTTTTATATATGATACTGATGTGCATAAGTTTTTGTTTTTACTAATATATAACATTTTCAATATAATTTTTTTCTATGCGTATGGAATATTTGTTAAAATAGCAACTACTGTTATGAATATACTAAATTTATTTGAAAGGAGTTTTCTTATTTTTTTAAGTTTTCAAAATATTCTATAATTAAACGTAAATTTATAAAAAAATCGTATTAAATGTAAATACCTAAAATTAAATAATTTTAGCAAAAACTTATAAAAATTATATACAGGATGTTGCATGATTTACAGTACATAAAAAGTATATTCCGGAGAGTATTGTGAGTAGAGAATGTTATATAAACATGCGTCCAATTCGCAACAGTTACTCAGCTGTAGCCGCTTAAAGTTTAGATAATATTATTGTAGTTATAACCCTAAGGTTCTATCAAGGACGTTCAAGAGAGGGGGATGTGCCTTCATAATGCTAGTAACATTGGTTGAGCTGAGGCAAGGGTAAGGGAAAGAGATAGCAATAATTTTCTGCACCGTGCTTAGCCAAATCTCTTCTGCTTTCTAATAATTTGATCATTATTATAGAAAAAATCACCTGCTCCATATGCAAAACATTTTTGTATATAAATAATACACATAGTATTTTAATTAAATTAAAAATCGTGGTGGATTGCGTAATCCATCGAAATATGTCAAACTGCAGAAAGTATTTTAAGGTCTAAAGTGCATATGTTATGCCGGAATAACATCAAAATTATAATAAAAAATAAGGTCAAGCGTATTGTTTCCGGCCAAGTTTTTAAAGCAATGGACGACCACAGTTTAAGGTAGATGCATTGCAAAACATAAATGTTTTATTATAATAGTTTTAATTTATTTCAAAATATATTTACATTTATTACTCAGTACAGTATTAATATTATTTTTTTCTTACTAGTAAATATTAAAAACGTTTGTAATTTCAAACAAACCATGATTCGATCTTCAAAACTCGCACAATAGTAGGCTAAGCACGGTGCGGAAAATATATGTCTGTCTCTTAATATTTTATATACTTTCTCGACGTTAGGCCATATCCCCCTCTCTTGAACGTCCTTGGGTTCTATGCGTGCAGCCACTGAGTCCATATTAGACAGTTTGAACAATTTATGCGATTTTTAAGTTGTTTTGTTGTATTATATGTTCAGTTTTCATTTATCTTTGATTATAATCATTACAAAAACTCTTGCAATTACTTCTAAATTTTAAACGTCTATAGCTGGGTAACCGTTGCAAATTGGACCCATGTGTATAGGACATTTTCTACTTAAAATGCCTTCAGGAACATGCTCCTTGAGTTTGTACGGTACGTCAAGCAACACCCTGTATAAAAAACCTTCACCTTTTTCGAATCTTTTTTGTACAATAGAAGAATGCATTTAGAAATGCTATTCAGTTTTCGTTCTTATTTTAATTATATATAACTATAACTATATTATAACTTTGTCTGAGAGTAAAGGTATTATCCTTTACTAATAATGATATTTTGTATCAAATAATATTTTAACTTACATAAATTAATAGTATTTAATATAAAAAAGCTTTTTACATACATATACACATATCAATACAATATTTTAAGTCGAAAGAGAAGTTTTGTTGTAAGTATATTTCTATATTCACTTTTTTATAGATGTGACCACTTAAAAATTTTAACTTTCATGTTCTTGTTTTTTTTGTAATATACATTTAAAAAATGATAATTTATATTTCCTGTTTTACCTAAATTAATGGTATACCTTTTTCATGACGTTCATCATATATTTCTTAAATGCAAGACAATTCTGTTTATCTTTAACCTTGAATTGTAAAATATGATTTTTAATAATCATTTCTTTGAAAACCTAATTCAGAATGAATACAGTGCCTGATTTTAGTCCGTGTATTATTGGTTATTTGAATGTATGTAAGGCTGATATTTAAAAGAAGCTAATAAAAAAAATCTGGTACGTATAAAACTTATTCTAAGAAGTTTTACAAGTAACATTTAACTACTAATACTTCGAAAGCTCAAAGCGTTTCAGAAATACATGCTACATATTCAGTAGTGTCATTCATTTACTTTCCGATCACAAATATTAAACATTTAGTCATGTTTACTTATGCTAAAGTTACCTTAGCTAATAAAGGGACAGCTGCCATTTTGATCAATCTTAAAACTACACATTTAACACCGAACATTAAGAGTTCCTTGGTGAATGTAAATATAACACATATCATGCATATGGACATCGTATTTTGGCATAACGCTGATTGTAACGTTGAAAAATTAAATTAGAATTTTCATATACAAATCTGTATAAATGAATTTACGGTTCGTGGTGTACTGATATTTTTTTTAGATTTTAAACATATTGTTTTGTTAGTTGCGTGTGTATATCACATTTTGTTTTCAAGAGAAGTAGATATAGGTATATAGGTAGTTAGACTTATAAAAAAAATTGATATTTGAATAACTTGTAATTTTATATATTTTATATTAAAATTAATATAGATATAGACGATGTATTTAGTAGCAACATAATAAACTATAAACTAATAATTTTACCAAGCAATAGTAACAGTATATTTCATGAAAGTTTTTTTGTATAGAGGAAATAGTAAAGTATTTTTATTCTTGAAATATAAGACGTTTTCAAGTTTTTTGAAATTCTGAATATTCATTTTTTAAATTATATCTATTGATATCTTTTGCAAAATACATTTGTATTTTTAGATTTATTAACAAACAGCTATTTTTGTCTACGTTATAGACTCTAAAGACCATGTCATATTAGTAAAGTAGTAAAGAGAATACTTAAGTAGTATATATATTTTTGTTGCATAATTATGCATATAGTAACAAACTTATAAAAATTTAATTTGAATATATTTCAAATGTTTTTGGAAGTAGACTGGAAATATGTAGATAAAAAATTGTATAAGTGGAAGATTAAATTTATTAGTTCATGATTTTTGAAACGTTTCAAAAAACGTTTTATATTCAAATTTAATTGTTATAACTATAAATTTTTGCCATATATTTATGGTATGTTCATAAACAATATATTATGAAATAATTTTTCATGACAATTTTTATAACTAAAACTTTTTTTATTGGACATTACATTTATTTTAAAATTATATCGTTTGAAATTTTTCATATGCTATTATTTTTAAAATATGCCAAGACAAAACTTATAAAAATATAGATACATCTTAAAAATTTTATATTGTCTTTTATAAAATAAAAAAAATTGGTCCTTCTCAAATATATCTACCAATACGTATTCACTTAAATATGTAAATAAACTATTAACAGCCTATATTTATATGTAAATTAATATTATAATAATTATTAAACATAAAAGTAAAAATCTTATATCTACAGGGTACTGTTCCTTCTTAAAAATTATTGAATTTTTTCCTTCATTTTCATTTATTTGTATGTACACAGACTTGTCAAATTTTATTACTTACATTTCATTGTCAAATTATCAAATGATGTACAGTATTTTACCAATTGTTAAATAGGTACTGTTCGTATTATATAAATTGATCTGAATTTAATTAACTTATTTCTTTTCTCATTGTTTCTCAATCTTAATTTCTTAATCTTATTTTTATGGAAGATCTTAATAAGTTTCAAACAATACCATAATTGTTTCAAGGAATATTACATTAAAAAGTCAAGGGAGAAATGAGATAATATTAAAGACGAAAAATATTTGGGGAAAATACAAATTTGAGTGAAAATCTAAATAAAAATAGTTTTGTGCGCCTTTCTGTGTGCGTTTCGTACTCATTGTGCGAGCTAAAGTGACATTACGGCTTTAGTTAGCCACCTGCTGCTGCTAAAGCGTATATTTTTGCACTCTTACGTTGGTAGCGCCGAAAAATTTGCAAACCGGTAGATTAAAAACATGTAAAACATCTAGAGAGCTATGGAACAAATGTATATTGTTCAGAGTATGCTTAAGTCACTTTTAATTGTTTTGAATAGGGTTGCCTGAATTTTAAGATGTTCCCCTTTTTTGCTTTAATATGTAATATCAAAATGATTTTGTGTTCTATTTTTCATAAGGAAATATAAAAATGCTGTTTTACTTATATCTTTCAGTATTTTAAATTCACTGCATTATTTTTGAATATGTATTTTTGATATATAATATTAAAATGTCTTTTGAGTTTGTTTTTCGTAGAAAAACTTTTTATTTTATCTGTAGCGCTGTCGTAGTTTTTTAAACCTTGCAATATTTTACCAATGATTTATTTTTTTAAATTGTAATTATATTATGCTTTGTAATATTACAATGCCGTTTGTGATTTTTTTGTAGAATTTTTTTTTTTAATCCTTTACTCGTATAATAACGCTGTCTAATCTTAGATCTTTCAGTATTTTACTGTTGACAGTTTTTTTTGCAGATGTTTTCATTTTTGCTTCCCTATAACCTATAGAATTTTTCTTGCGTAGAAATTATTTTTATTTATTTCGTAACGCGTTATATAATAACGTTGTTATACTTTCTTTAGATCTTTCTGTATTTTATACCATTGACTGATTTTTTTTTAAATATCATTTTTTTCATAATTCCTTTTGAGTTTTATTTCGTAGAAAATATTTTAGTATTTTACCATTGACTTTGATTTTTTTCTATAAGATGTTACCTTATTTGCTTTTTAAATTCACAATGCCTTTTTGAGATTTTTTTGTAGAACATATTTTTATTTGATCCGGTGTAACGTATCATAATAACACTGTCATACTTTAAATTTTTATAATTTTACCATTGACGAATTTTTTAAGATGTAACCATTTTTTGCTTTTTAATATCACAATACCTCCTGAAATTTTTTATTCGTAGAAAATATGTTTATTTGATTTCTATAACTCTGTCATACTTTAAATCTTAGTATTTTTCCATTGACGAAATTTTTTTTTGTGATGTAACCATTTTTGCACAATACCTTCTGAAAAATTTTATTCGTAAAAAATATGTTTATTTGATTTCTAACTCTGTCATACTTTAAATCTTAGTATTTTTCCATTGCCGAATTTTTCTTTTTTTGAGATGTAACCATTTTTCTGAATTTTTTATACGTAGAAAATGTTTTTTATTTTATTTCTGTAACGTATCATAATAACGCTGTCATACACGAAATCTTATAATAGTTTACCATTGACGATTTTTTTGAGGATATTATCATTTTATGCTTTTTATCACAATATGTTTGAGATTTTTATTTGTAGAAATTATTTTTATGTATTTCTGTAACGTATCATAACAATACTGTCATACTCGAATTTTTTAATAGTTTACCATTGACGATTTTTTTTGAAGATGTTACCATTTTTTGCTATTTAATATCACATTTAATACCTTCTGAGATTTTTATTCGTAGAAAATAGTTTTGTTTCATTTCTGTAACGTATCATAATGACGCTGTCATGCTAGGAATCTTTTAAAGTTTACCATTGACGATGTTTTTTTTGAAGATGTTACCATTTTTTGCTACTTAAAATTGCAATACCTTTTGGGGTTTTTTTTCGTAGAAAATAGTTTTATTTTATTTCTATAACGTATTATAATAACGCTGTCACACTTGTTTAGATCTTTCATTATTTTCTGAATAACTGATTTTTTGTAGATGTTATCATTTTTGCCTTTGAAATATCGATGAGATTTTTCCGTAGAAAATATTTTATTATAATAACGATGTCACACTTTAGGTGTTTTGATCTTTCATTATTTTCTGAATAACTGATTTTTTGTAGATGTTATCATTTTTGCCTTTGAAATATCGATGAGATTTTTTCGTAGAAAATATTTTTTTAATTCCTAACGTGTCAACGCTGTCATACTTTATATTTTCAGTATTTTACCTGACTGATTTTTTCAATGTTGTCAATTGCAATACCTTTTGAGATTATTTTCGTAGAAAATATTTTTATTTTATTTCTATAACGTATTATAATAACGCTGTCCCACTTTAGATGTTTAGATCTTTCATTATTTTCTGAATAACTGATTTTTTGTAGATGTTATCATTTTTGCCTTTGAAATATCGATGAAATTTTTTCGTAGAAAATATTTTATTGTAATAACGCTGTCACACTTTACATGTTAAGATCTTTCATTATTTTCCGAATAACTGATTTTTTGTAGATGTTATCATTTTTGCCTTTGAAATATTGATGAGATTTTTTCGTAGAAAATATTTTTTTAATTCCTAACGTGTCAACGCTGTCATACTTTATATTTTTCAGTATTTTACCTGACTGATTTTTTCGGTGTTGTCAATTGCAATACTTTTTGAGATTATTTTCGTAGAAAATATTTTTATTTTATTTCTATAACGTATTATAATAACGCTGTCACACTTTAGATGTTTAGATCTTTCATTATTTTCTGAATAACTGATTTTTTGTAGATGTTATCATTTTTGCCTTTGAAATATCGATGAGATTTTTTCGTAGAAAATATTTTTTTAATTTGTAACGTGTCAACTCTGTCATACTTTATATTTTTCAGTATTTTACCTGACTGATTTTTTCGATGTTGTCATTTGTTGCTTTGTAATATCACAATGCCTTTTGAGATTTATTTTTCGTAGAATATATTTTTGTTTTATTCCGTAAAGAGTCATATAATAATGCTGTCATACTTTCAGTTTTTTAACATGACTGAATTTTTCGAAGATGGTGTCATTTTTTTGCTTTGTAATATCAAAATGTCTTTTGTGTTTTCCGACGATTTTTTTACTTTAATAAGGCTGTTAATGTATATCTTTCAATACTTTACCGTTGGCTATGATTTTTTTATTGTGGTCTTAAATTTTATTCACAGATATTGTATTGAATTATTGTTGCCTTTAACTTAAAAAAAAAAACTTATAAAATATTCACAAACCAAGTTAATATACAGCAACAATAAGACATATACTTTAATGCACTATTTTGGTATTTGATTTTTTTAATGGATCAATTTTTTTCGTACTGCTAACAATATGTTTTGATATATGAACAGCAATATTTTATGTTTTTTGAAATTTTACACACAAATCTATGCACACAATTTTTTTATGGCAACCCTAGTTTTAAAACTTGGTTGTATCTTGAGATACAATACAGATGGTGAATATTTTGGATTTCTAATGAACATACTTTTCTTTTTATGTATTGTTTGCAAGATTGTTTGAAAGCTTTTTTTAAAATTTATTTCAGATCGAAGAGTGCAATTGGTATTTTGAAAACTGGTTGTTGAAAATTATGCTCTATCTTTAATATACCCAATTTATTTTGAAATTTCATTCCTAATCGAAAAGAATGAATAAATGAAACTTAATTCCATAGAATGCGTAGTAAACGTTTCTGAATTTTTGAGAAAGAATACTTTGAGATTTATTGAAAAATATTTTTTCTTCGCAGTATGTTTTATTAGCGACTTTAACTGCATTAGTACTAATTCAATCACGGAACGAATAGGCACTTTAGACATTGACCTTACAAACTGTCACATCAATAATGAAGATGATGTTTTATTAAATTACAATAATACTTAATGTTGCCTTCATACCACAGACCACTTCGAGTTGTTCTGGGAGTTATTTAAAATCGTAGAATTTGTGTTTTGTAATTTGGATATATTGAATATAAAATGCCATGAGCTCATTATAACATTTATACAGTCAATATGATTTCATTACCCAATTTTTTATAAGATTATAAAAATCACCGCCATTGCCCTGATATATCTTGGTTTTTTTTTTAGGAAATAAATCAATATATTTCATTACCCAGATTTTTTATATTTGATTGCAAAAATTACTGTTACTGCTTTCGTACCGTTTAGATATTTTGCAGCGCACTCTAGATCGAAAAGAGTGATAATTGTATTTTGAAAATTAATACATAATCCGGATGCAATACTAAAATATTTGTTAAAATTCATTTTATTTCAGGTTTCATTAGATTGCTAAAATTTTAGTGCTCTCCTTGCACAATTTTGAAACCAGACAAAAAAATTAATCATTTTTCAAAACTTACAAATAAATCAATGAAACAATAGATCTTTCAGTTTTTTTAACCATTGACTGATTTTTATTAAAGATGATTTCATTTTTTTGCTTTATAATATTAAAATGTCTTTTGTGTTTTTCGAAGATTTTTTTTACTTAAGGCTGTCAATTTTGATCTTTCAGTATTTTACCATTGGCTATAATATTCATTTTATTTTAGGTTTCATTAGATTGCTAAAATTTTAGTGCTCTCCTTACACATTTTTGAAACCAGACAAAAAAATTAGTTATTTATCAAAACTTACAAATAAATTAATGAAACAATAGATCTTTCAGTTTTTTTACCATTGACTGATTTTTATTAAAGATGATTTCATTTTTTTGCTTTATAATATTAAAATGTCTTTTGTGTTTTTCGAAGATTTTTTTTACTTAAGGCTGTCAATTTTGATCTTTCAGTATTTTACCGTGGGCTATAATATTCATTTTATTTTAGGTTTCATTAGATTGCTAAAATTTTGGTGCTCTCCTTACACATTTTTGAAACCAGACAAAAAAATTAGTCATTTATCAAAACTTACAAATAGATTAATGAAACAATAGATCTTTCAGTTGTTTACTATTGACTGATTTTTATTGAAGATATCATTTTTTGGTTCAAAATATTAAAATGTCTTTTATGTTTTGCGAAAAAAAAAATTTACTTAAGGCTGTCAATTTAGCTCTTTCAGTATTTTACCGTTGACTATGATATTAATTTTATTTTAGGTTTCATTAGATCGCTAAAATTTTGGTGCTCACCTTGCACTTTTTTGAAACCAGACCAAATATTAGTCATTTGTCAAAACTTTCAAATAAATTAATGAAACAATAGAACACAATGAACAACAGACATTTGTTCCATGGCTTGCCGGATTCTTTAATCGCTTTTGATGTAACAGTTTGCAAAAATTGCTACCTAATAGTACCGGACTTTAAAAAAGGAATCGAATGGTAAAATTGTACTATTTCATTGTTTGTACTTGAAAATTTGTACTTTGAAATGAACTAAATTGTCGAAAACATTACAAAAATGTGAAAATCTTACTTATATTTAATGGGGTTATATTTATATAGAAACATATATGACAAAAATTATATGTACGCACTGTAACGTATAAAATCATGAATAATAATAAAGAAATTGTTATGAAAAAGTAAAAATAATTGTTGAAAATATTCAAAACTAACTGATTTATGTATAAATTGTGCACTTGTGGAAATTGTACTTTTATCAAACTTAAAATCATTTCATCTTCAAAACTTTTTTTTTGACAAACTGCAAACCTTTGTATAAATAAGTCCGGTACTTTTTTTTATCTTGTAACTATATTTCTTTCCATTTTATAGTCTTTTCCTCATATTTGTAAATTCTTAAACAATGATCTTAAAACTTATAATAATATCAACTTATAAAACATTTAATCTACTCTAAGAATATAAATCATGGGGGAAGTAGATCACCAAATCTTACGTGATACAAATTGGACGCTAATTTTTATTTACATATTCGTTTCAGGCGAGAAGCCTAACTATATTATTGTATAGTTGATGGTATATGAAATTTTTAAGAAATATTATCACGGCGTAGTTTTCTTAAAGAAAACATATAGAACCTAATGGAAACTCAAACCAAAAATTTCATAAGCAACTAAAATACAAAATTAAGTACATATAGTTGATATGTATGTTTCTTAACGTACTAAAACTAATACTTAATAAAATGTAAATGGTATTTCATTTTTTTTATTTTACATATTTACTGTATGATTCCCAGATTTATTTTTTCATATCATTGTTTATATACTTATCACACATTGTTTTATGTTAAATTGTTTTTTTTTACGTCAAACATTTTTTTATGACGCTCATACATTTTTTTATGACATTCGTTCATGTTTTTCCTAAACTCTGAATTTTTTATGCCGTTTTATAATTTTCTATATCTTTCTTTTTTTCAATCAAATATTTTTTATTTCTTTCATAATAATAATTGTTTTTGTTTTCCCTAGATTGTTTTCTTTTTTATGTCCTGTCAATTTTTTTTTTTTCAATTTATTTAAAGTTGTTGCTCCGAAACATAGTTTTTTTTTGTTTCAACCACCATTTTTATATCGAAAAGATATACCATTTAAAAAACAAATATAGATGAATTATTTTTCATATACCATCGAGATCTTATATAATATTGAGTGCTCATTGGTGTTCTCTCGCCTTTATGATGGATAGATCATAGCAGTCTTAAATACCAACTTATGTTATGTTCTTTTGTTTGTACTTTATTACGTCAAGCGATATTTTTTCCAATAATCGAATTTCTTTCTACAAAATAATATAGTATTATAAACTTTGGTGTTTGTAAATCATATTTGTATAACAAAAATTCAAATTCTAAAATTGTGTTTAAAATTGTTAACCTGTTATCACAAATTTGTCGGGTGATATTTTTGTTTTATTCTAATACGTAGTTTTGAGAAAGTTGTTACCATAATGATTTTTTATTAGTTTTTACCGTAAATATTATAATTCCGTAAAATGTATGTACGTATTTTTGTTATTAGTCTTGTAAAATTAATAAAACTTATTTTAAAACGTAAACTATATTATAAACAAAATATATATTAATATGTATCGTAAGTACAGCACTTTATGATATTCCCTAGTGTATATTAAAAATCTAAATTAATAATAAAAACTTATCGTCTGAAATTAATATAATGTAAAGCGTATAAAAATAATATAGCCGCTATTTTTACTTAAAATATAAATTGGACTGTATTTTTTTTTTCCTTAAAATATCCTAAATAATAATGTGTCAAACACTTTTCCAATGTTTTGTATCACATCAAAATATATTTTAAAACAAATTGCTTCACGATTTTATTTCTTAAACTAAATCTTATCTAAGGTAACTCAACAAAATTATGAATAAAATAGTCGTTGATACCGAATTTTTTTTCCTTTCCAATATTTAATTCTTAAACTAAACATAAATTGCAACCCAACTAAATATTATTTCTTCCTAATATATTGTCCTTCATGTCATCCGAATTTATGTTGTTATAATCAGAGAAAACATCGCTTAACTGTGTTTAGGTATATGGTTCTTAAAATAAGGTCCCTTAACCTAAGTCGCCATACACTCAACCATACATGCATCATAGCATACCTAAAATACCCAAAACACTTAAATGTCAAACATAGTCAAATTAACGTGCATGGACACCGTATATCTACATGCTTATAATAAGTGAGATTGTATTAGTTGTCTCTGTGCGCCTTTCAAAATGCTAAGCGATCTTTTTTACTTTATTCCAGACGTTGAAAACAATGTAGTTGGATCCAGAACGCTGCGACAAATCGTCAGGAAAGGAAAAAGGGGGATGTTTCACTTCGACGGGTAAGTTTATGTTTATATTATATAATTTGGGATAAGACAAGAACTTTTTAATATGTTTTTACATTATTTTGAAAAATAATAATAATTACTAAACAAAAATGAGTTTAGAATTTTTCTACCAGCACATCATATGTGGCAACTTTCTTAGTAAACGTAGCAATACTTTTATAATTATTATGCACCAAAAATATTTTTATTTTACTTGAAACTTCTAAACACAATTGCTATGTTAAAAACAAAATATGTTTTAAAGTTTTTCTAATTTTTGTTATGTGTCAAAATATTTTGAACGGTCGAGGTATATTGTTGCAAAATATACACAATAATAACGAAATGTAATTCTTATACCTATAGTATAATTGTCGATTGACAAGAAATTTATAAATTATTCATTTCAAAATATAATATTTACAATATCAGTTTGCTAAAGTTTTTCATATTTTTATTTATATTCTTATTGAAAATATTAATTTGAAATTGTATATATTATATCGAGAAATATGTACAAAGTAAAACGTGTATGATACGAATTTACATTTAGTTCATTTTTTTTAAAGATAAGTAATACTTATATCTATAGTATTTGTCAATTTATATTAAAATGTGTTTATACTTTATATTTTACATGAAAATAATATTTAATTTAGTTTTTCACATATCTATTTGAATTCTGATTGTTAATAACATTCATTTTTTTATCACACAAAAACGGATTATACATCGTAATACCTATTTTCTTTTCTAATTTTCAAAATAGTCAATATTTCTAAATTTTTACATTTTTGGTTGTAGCATATATAACTTTTGTAGTTTTGTAGAAACAAAAAAATATCAGGTTTTGAAATTTATATTTCCATAAATTTATTTTGTTGTTACCAATAGTATAATATTTTTTATAAATTAGAAATCAAACGCAATTCAACAAGTTAAAACTTTTTCAATTTCAAGTAGTTCTTCATAATATTATATACTCCTAGATGTTTTTCTTGTAGTTTAATAGTACTTTAATAAATTATGTTTGTTGTCGGAATGTTTGAATAAATTAAAAATACAAAACTTTTCTTATTACCAATTTAAATTGATTTCGAAGTAGTCTCCATGAAATATGTTGAAATTTTACAATTTATGTTCAATGATTTTTTCGAAGTTTGACAATACTTCTATGCATTAATTTTGTTGTTATCAATATTAGAATATCTTTGAATATTGTGTACTTAATGCCAATATAAGTTGATTGATTGAATACAAATTATAATTTTTATGTTGTGTTTGGTGTTTTCTTGTCTTCGTGAAACATTTTTTTGGTGTTGAAAGCCAAAACACGCAGTTCTGCAAAAGCCAATATCTTCCGAACGAGAGAAAAAAAGCTTGAGATCGCGCTCGATCTATATTTGGTCTTTTAGGGTATTATACATCGAAACATTAAAATTGACATTAGTTATTTTAACTGCATCACAATTTGTACAAGCGAGAATATGAGTAAAAAACATTTACTTATAAATAAAGGGTCGCACGCCTTGTACTATGAGTTTAGCGGCCAGAAGCCCATAATTAAAAAAGTAAAAAGGGATTTTAGTTAGGCCTGGAATAAAATTAATATTGTCTGTGCGACCCTACTCAACTAGAACTAGAGGAACGTATTGTACTGTTTATTATCAAAGCACGGTGGCGCTAAGCTAACCTATCAAATACGTGAATTACTCTAACACATACCGTATTGTGCTTAAGCCAGATACTGTGGTCTACAGATCCACTCACAGCACTGAACTATTGGAATCATGATCAACATTTCGAAAAACTATGTTTTTTATTTATTATAAACCGCAGATTGACTATATTCAATATGTCATAAATTACCAATTAACAGGTCTCAAATTTCATCAAACATCATTTTCAATTCTAATAGTTGTAATTATATTTGTAATTGCATTTGAAATGTTTTAAGTTTTCCATTAAAATTGTTATTGTAAGCTCCTGACTAAGCATGCGCCTAACTACTCATCCGACTATAATAATAAAATTTAAATATAAATCAAATTTGAATCATAGTTTTACATCAAAAATATGTTTTTGTAATACGAGTCAATAAAGTAAAATTATAATTTGTTTGACAATTGGTCTTTCCTTACGTACCTAAATAGCTAGAAAGTGTATAAATTTTAACAGGTTATGGGCCCATATAAATTTTGTCTCAAAAGTAAATGTTGTTAAAACTTGATTTAAAAATATTTAATAAATGACTAGAATGTATTAAAGGCCAAACAAATGGCAATTTTTTTTATGATTTAAGTGAATATCTTAATAAGTAATTATTTGTCTCAATGTTATAATTTTATTATAAACTTGATGCTTTCAATGCACATTGTAATTCATGTGTTTCAAATTTAAACAAAATAATATTATTATTCTTTAGTCAGATGAATATTTCATCACCTACTTAGTTTGGAGCTCAAAACATCAATCTCAGTTATCTTTTTCCATGACTAATTTCAAGTTGTTAATTCTATCGATTATTTTTTGTCATTTCTTAAAACCAATGAAAGCTTTAGAGATTATTCCCGGGAATAATCTCTGTAGTTTTTGTAGACGTATGTTTAATTATCAACATATATGTAAAATGAGCGAAAAAGACCGATTTTGTGCCGTTTCTGAAAACAAAACCAAAAAATTATAGAAACCACTTTTAGAAATACCATAATTAGTACTCAAACTTGTTACCATGTGGCAATAATTTTTCGAAAAATCTGTCAAATTATTTCAATTTATTCTCACTCTCTTGTGTGGTGATATTATTCCTGATAATACAGCTACTGTGAGTGGATCTTAGAATTAACAACAACTGCTCGAAATCAGCAAAATTGACATGCAATAGAAAAGCATTGCTTAGCACATATTTACATATAAACATCAATTGGTCAAATGGAAATCTCTGACATAGGCGCACAGACACTACATATATCAAACACATTAAAAATGTAATAGTAAGTTTTGTACTATAAATATTTGTAAATAGTAACAAGTAAAACATGTAAGTCAACAACATAATGAAAATATTGCGTGAGAAAAAGCGTTAAAAGTGTGAATTAATATGAAATATTTGTAGTATTAGTAGCATAGAAAACATACAACAAACTACTGACATAAATATAAGAAAATGGTTGAAATACCAATAAATTTATCCACTGTTATTACCCTAAGCAGATATTCCGGTGTTTGTCCACTCTTAGGAACTTTTTCAAAATTAACAATTTCGCGTTTTTGGGTCTTTTACAACATTTTTCTATCAATCATACACTTAGTAATGTACTATTTTTTGTGGATTTATTCATCAGACTCAAATTCAAATTCAGATATTTCCAATATCGACACATTCTTAACCATTTATTCTGCAGTTACACCAAATTTAATTTTTATATTCTTCCTAACGGCACATTGTAGAGTTTTTGTGAAATTTGTGTCTAAAGTGTACGCAGTTTTATTGAAGTTAACACATATAGATATACGGTTGTCTTATAAACAATTAAAGAAATTAACGTTTAAATATTTAGTGGTAGGAATACTTTTGTGCGTGATTGTACCAAGTTCTTCTATATTTAGTGGCAGTCCAACTATGCCATTCGCAATTTTAGTACAAGTTATTGTAAGTACACTAACTAGCTAAAGTTGAAATGTATTTATGAAGATTGCAGCACTGAATATTTAACCATCTAATTATTGATACTTTATAGATATTCATTTCTTTACTTATATTTTGTTGAAATTATATTTTGTTATATTTAAAATATATTTTAATTTATATTTGTGCCAGGGGTTCTTTTTATTTTTGTTTCACTATGTCGTATTTATAAAATTCATCAAATTTTCTTGTTACCTTATATTTTTTATTCATTATGCATTTCGTTTTATTTCTTACTGAATTGGTCTTAATTTTTTATTTCATTATATTCCTATTTTAATACTCTCTTGCATACCATTTCATAATTCTAATTCGTAATTAAATATTTATTCACTGATACCATAATTTGCCATTTCAAATTTTAACCTCATATATTTTACTTAATCGTGTCTTTGACAATTTTTCACGGAATAATATCACAATATCAAACATTTTTCGAAGCATACATTATTCATTTTATCACATACCACATGCCATGTAACGCACACTGTAATTTTTACTCTATATTCTGAAAATTTGTATTACAATTTTTACTAAATGTTTTACAATGCCAAAACATTATTTCTTTCATTGCAGAAATACAATATTATCATTTCATAATTGTGTTATGGAAAAACTTTTTACCGAGATATTATTGCAGTTGTTTTTTATATTATTTCGAACTGTTAATACGGCTGCTTCAATTGCATTTTTGTGTACCAGATGTGACCATAATTTATTGCACTTTTTGTTGGAATGTACATATATTGTATTCTTTATTTTTATAAATTGTAAAACACATTATCGAATATCATAGTTTTGTAAATAATAATTTTATTTGCAATAAATCTTAATGTTATACCGCACCTTACATCACATTATAATAGCTAATATTTTCATTTTATTTTCATGTACTTATCATATTAAAAAAATATATTAATATACTTAAAATAACTGAATTTTTGAAATGTCATTATAGATATTTTTGGAAATAGTTGTTGGAGAAGATTGTGTATTTTTTATATATTTCTACAAAGATAATTGACAAATTGATATAGGATGTTTTTAAATTAATAATTTTAGATAATTAGAACGTATTTAATTTTCAGAATTTTATTTCAGCTCAAATAAATTACAATAAAAATTATACCTATGTTCTATGTACTTTAGGGGTGATTATAAACAAATATTTTGTATAATAAGCCTAGATTAATAAGGCAATATTTCAGGCAAAATTTTATAGTTTGAATTTTGGTAGTATATTCCTAAAATTTGAAAATAATTTTGAATTGTTTGAAATTTGGAAAATTTACTCCCATGATTATATGTAATATCAAATTTTCCAAATAGGTATTTCATAAAATAGCTGCAGCTTATTATTGTTGGATTTTTGAAATGGTAAATTTGAAAAATTTACTACCTGGGTTCATAGTAAAAGTTCCAAATATATTTTGTTAGATATTTTATATAATTTCGGGAAACAAATTTCATTTTGCCTTATTTATTATAGTAGATTTTTGGAACATGTATTTCCAGATTTTTTGAATTCTATTTTTTTAATCGTATTCTGAATTGCTTCATTACTTAACACTAAAACTAAAATCCATACTTATCTTAAATTTCAATAATTAACATTCTTTTCAGATATTGAATACTTCAGTTTTACTATTTCTTTCGTTTGCAAAATTGCTCCAAAATATATTTCATACTATCAACTCATCCTTGACTTCTAAGTCAAATTTAGATCACATACAAACTCTCGCAAAATGTCAATTGATATTAATATCATCTGTAGAAGATCTAAACGCAATTTTCGTGGCTCCCCTGGCACATTTGACTATAACAGTATTTGCAGTGGTCTTATTTTCAAGTTTCCGAATAATTAAAATGCTGTACAGAGATTTGGAAGAAACTATACTGATTTTGTCGCAGAGTGTACATGGGGTTTATTTGCTAGGCATGTTGGCTGCCATCCTACACGCATGTCATTTGTTTTGTAAAGAGGTGAGATACTATTTTAGTCAAAAGGTTGACTAAGTTTTTAGATTCGAAGTTATTTTACCATAACGAAATATTTAAAATTTACTGTAGTAGGCCTCATTGTAATATTGTTCAAATATTTTAAAATGTTTTAATGATATTCGTAGTCAATATAACTATTTTAGTCAGTATTAATAGTCAAAAACCTGTGAGTCAATTGACAGACTATATATTTTGTTTTAAAGTAGTTTTACCGTAACGAGATATTTATAATTTACTTTTGGCTTCATTGTAATATTCTTCAAATATTTTAATATATTTTAACGATATTCGTAGTCAATATAACTATTTTATTCAATATTAATTGTTAAAAACCTTTTGACTTAGTTGACAGACTAAATATTTTGTTTTGAAATAGTTTTACCATAACTAGATATTTAAAATTTTTCATGGGCTTCATTGTAATATTCTACAAATATTTTTAAATGTTTTAGTGATATTCGTAGTCAATATAACTATTTTAGTCAAAAACTTTTATGAGTTAATCAACAAACCAAATGTTATACCATAACAAAATGTCTGAAATTTGTTGCAAAATTAATTGTATTACTTCTTGATATATTCGTGAATGATTTTATAATATTTGTAATCAATGTAAGTATTTCAATCAATTGTCAAAAACTTTTGAGTCAATTGACAAACCAATTATGTTATTTAATGTTGTTTTAGCATAACAAAATGTTTCGAATTTTGTTGTTCAATTAACTGTATTTTTTATATACTCAAGAATGATTTAATGATATTCCTAGTCAAATTATTTCAGTCAATATAAATTGTCAAAAACCTTTAAGTCTATTAATAGAAGAAATATTTTGTTTTAATGTTGTTTTACTTTTACCTTTACAAGATTGTAGAAATTTGCCGTACAACAAACTGTATTATTTTATGATATTCGTAGACATACTATTTCAGTCAATATTTAATTGTCGAAAACCTTTTTAGTCAATTAACAGACCAATTGTTGTTTTACTTTTACAAGACGTTTGAAATTCGTAATAAAACTATTTCAGTCAACATTAATTGTCGAAAACCTTTTTAGTCAATTAACAGACCAAATATTTTTGTTGTTTTGCCATTACAAGATGTTTAAAATTTGTTGTACAACTGGATTATTTTATAATATTCGTAATCAAACTATTTTAATCAATATTAATTGTCAAAAACTTTTAAGTCAATTATCAGACCCAATATTTTGTTGTTTTACCTTTACAAGATGTTTGAAATTTGTTGTCAATATAATTGTCAAAAATCTGTTGTCAATTGACAAACCAGATATTTTGTTTTTACCATAATGAGATGTTTGAAATGTGTTGCGCAATGATTTTTGGTTACTCGTAGTCAATGAAACTATTTTAGTCAATTATCAAATATCTTTAAGTCAATTGACAAACCAAATATTTTGTTTTAATGTTGTTTTACCATCATAAGAAATTTGTTGTATTATTAATTGTATTATTTGTTGATATTCGTAGTCAATGTAACTATTTTAGTCAATTGTCAAAAGCCTTTGAGTCAATTGACAACGCAAATATTTTGTTTTAATGTTGTCTTACACAATGTTTGAAATTTGTTGTACAATTAATTGTATTTGTTTTTGTATATTTTAGAACGATTTTATGATATTCGTAGTCAAAATAATTATTTTGGTCAGTGATAATATTTAATAACCATTATTAGTCAATTGACAAATCAAATACTATATTCATATTTTCATATGGATTCACTATTTACCATTTCAAATCTTTGAAATTTGCTTGATTCTTTCCCTGTATTACTATTTTTGATACTTCTAAACTGTGTTTAATGATGGACACACAAACTGACGGATGAATTTTTTTTTATAGATTTGTATCGTTGATAGTCAATTGGCATAACATAATTATTTGATGTTAATTTGTTACTATAACCAGGATATTTTACATATTTATAAACCGCATTTCAATATGTTTTATAATGTATGACTGGGGTATGACCATTTTGATAAACAATAATATTTTATTCGGTGGGTTACGTCAATTAATATACCATATTTTTAATTTTCAGTGATCACAATATTCTGTATTACAAATAATTAATATATTCATCGATTTGTAGTTTGCAAAATGTTGTTATATTATGTGGACATAAGCAACTTTTGGTCAAACCATTCATTGAATAAATATACCATCGTTCACAATATTATCAACACAAAACCAAATACTAGATTCAACTTTTGGTCAAACCATTCATTGAACAAACATCTATCGTTCACAAAATTATCAATACAAAACCAAATACTAGATTCAACTTTTGGTCAAACCATTCATTGAACAAACATCTATCGTTCACTAAATTATCAATACAAAACCAAATACTAGATTCAACTCTTGGTCAAACCATTCATTGAACAAACATACTATCGTTCACAAAATTATCAATACAAAAGCAAATATTGATATATTCTTCGATTTGTAGTTTGCAAAATGTTGTTATTTTTTTGGGTATAAGCCACTTTTAGTCAAACTATTTATTAAATAAATATATTATCGTTCGCCTAACTTATTAATACATAACCAAATATAAGATTATTGATATATTCTTCGGTTTGTAGTTTGAAAAATGTTGTTATATGTTTTTTGGGTATAAGCAACTTTTAGTCAAACTATTTATTGAATAAATATACTATCGTTCGCACAAGTTATTAATACTAAATTATTAATATATTCTTCGATTCGTAGTTTGCAAAATGTTGTTATATTTTTTTGGGTATAAGCAACTTTAGGTCAAACCATTCATTGAATACATATACCTGCTATCGTTCGCATAAGTTATTAATACAAAACCAATTATAAGATTATTGATATATTTTTCGATTCGTAGTTTGCAAAATGTTGTTACATTTTTTTGGGTATAAGCAACGTTTAGTCAAACTATTCATTGAATAAATATACTATCGTTCGAATAAATTATCAATACAAAACCAAATAATAGATTATTGATTCGATTCGTAGTTTGCAAAATGTTATATTTTTTTGGATATAAGCAACTTTTGGTCAAACCATTCATTGAACAAACATACTATCGTTCACAAAATTATCAATACAAAACCAAATACTAGATTCAACTTTTGGTCAAACCATTCATTGAACAAACGTACTATCGTTCACAAAATTATCAATTCAAAAGCAAATACTAGATTTTTAATATATTCTTCGATTTGTAGTTTGCAAAATGTTGTTATATTTTTTGGATATAAGCATCTTTTGGTCAAACCATTCATTGAACCAACATACTATCGTTCGCATAAGTTATTAATACAAAACCAAATATGAGATTGTTGATATATTCTTCGATTTTGAAAAATGTTGTTATATGTTTTTTTGGGTATAAGCAACTTTTAGTCAAACTATTTATTGAATAAATATACTATCGTTCGCACAAGTTATTAATACAAAACCAAATACTAAATTATTGATATATTCTTCGATTCGTAGTTTGCAAAATGTTCTTATATTTTTTTGGGTATAAGCAACTTTTGGTCAAACCATTCATTGAATATATATATATATATATATATATATATATATATATATATATATATATATATATATATATATATATATATATATATATATATATATATATATATACAGGGTGATTCATCGGTCTGTCCTCTCTTTATAACTCTTTTATTTTAAGTCAGATAGAAAAACTCTTCAAATATAATTTATATGATATAGTATTATCTATCTACGTACCATATCCATTTGTATACAGGGTGCTCCATTTAAGCGAAACAATATGTAACTTTATATTTCTTAATGGAACACCCTATATTTATTTATTTATTTTGATAGCAAATTAGATTCCCTTTAAAAAAGTATTAAGTAATAAGGGGTCTAAAATTATAAATTAAGAAGTTATTTACCTTTATTCGTTGAATGATATGTTTCTATCATGTTATTATTAACAAAGTAAGCTATGGGTAATTTGATCAATTGTTTCGAATTTAAACAAACAAGTTGTCCAAATACTTTTAGTTTATCATTGTTGATGTTGATGTGAAAATGAATAATACAAATTTTAGTAAAGATGAGATGGTTAATATAATATTTATAATAAAAAAATCTATTGAAGTTGAAGGACAAGTTTTCGAGCATTTATTATAATTTTGCATTATTTAGTCTGTCACTAAATTTTAAAAGCATCTTTGGAATTAGTGTAATGTTTAAAATAAGTATTAATAAAAAAAGAATCAAAATTTTGTATTATATTATGGTTTATTCCACTCTGAAATACTATTTTATGTGAACGTAAATAACTTCTTAATTTATAATTTTAGACCCCTTATTACTTAATACTTTTTGAAAGGGAATCTAATTTACTATCAAAATAAATAAATAAATATAGAGTGTTCCATTAAGAAATATAAAGTTACATATTGTTGCGCTTAAACGAAGCACCCAGTATACAAATGCATATGGTACGTAGATAGACAATAATATATCATATAAATTATATTTGAAGAGTTTTTCTATCTAACTTAAAATAAAAGAGTTATAAAGAGAGGACAGACCGATGAATCACCCTGTATATATATATATATATATATATATATATATATATATATATATATATATATATATATATATATATATATATATATACTATCGTTCGCGTAAGTTATTAATACAAAAGAAATTATAAGATTATTGATATATTCTTCGATTCGTAATTTGCAAAATGTTGTTATATTTTTTTTAGGTATAAGCAACTTTTGGTCAAACTATTTATTGAATAAATATACTATCGTTCGCCTAAGTTATTAATACAAAACCAAATATAAGATTATAGATATAATCTGCAATTCGTAGTTTGTAAAATGTTGATATATTTTTTTTGGCTCTAAGCAACTTTTAGTCAAACTATTTATTGAATAAATATACTATCGTTCGCATGAGTTATTCATACAAATCCAAATATAGGATTGATATATTCTTCGAATTGTAGTTTGCAAAATGTTGTTGTATTTTTTGGATATAAGCAACTTTTGGTCAAACCATTCATTGAATAAATATACTATCATTCGAATAAATTATGAATATAAAACCAAATACTAGATTATTTATATATTCTTCGATTCGTAGTTTGCAAAATGTTGTTATATGTTTTTTGGGTATAAGCAACTTTTAGTCAAACTAATTATTGAATAAATATACCATTGTTCGCCTAAATTGTTAATACAGAACCAAATATAATATTATTGATATATTCTTCGATTTGTAGTTTGCAAAATGTTGTTATATGTTTTTTGGGTATAAGCAACTTTTAGTCAAACTATTTATTGAATAAATATACTATCGTTCGATAAATTATCAATACAAAACCATATACTAAATTATTGATATATTCTTCGATTCGTAGTTTGCAAAATGTTGTTATATTTTTTTGGATATAAACAACTTTTGGTCAAACCATTCATTCATGATATATACCATCGTTCACCAAATTATTAACACAAAACCAAATACAAGATTATTGATATATTCTTCGATTCGTAGTTTGCAAAATGCTGTTATATTTTTTTGGATATAAGCAACTTTTAGTCACACCATTCATTGAACAAATGTACCATCGTTCACCAAATTATCAACACAAAACCAAATACTAGATTATTGATATATTCTTCGATTTGTAGTTTGCAAAATGTTATATTTTTTTGGGTGTAAGCAACTTTTGGTCAAACCATTCATTGAATAAATATACTATCGTTCGCATAAGTTATTAATACAAAACCAAATATGAGATTATTAATATATTCTTCGATTTGTAGTTTGCAAAATGTTGCTATATTTTTTTTGGGTATAAGCAACTTGTAGTCAAACCATTCATTGAATAAATATACTATCGATCGCCTAACTTATAATACAAAACCAAATATAAGATTATAGATATATTCTTCGATTTGTAGTTTGCAGAATGTTGTTATATGTTTTTTTGGGTATAAGCAACTTTTAGTCAAACTATTTATTGAATAAATATACTATCGTTCGCCTAACTTATTAATACAAAACCAAGTATAAGATTATTGATATATTCTTCGATTTGTAGTTTGCAAAATGTTGTTATATTTTTTTGGATATAAGCAACTCTTGGTCAAACCATTCATTG
This sequence comes from Harpalus rubripes, assembly GCA_963082715.1. Classification (NCBI taxonomy): domain Eukaryota; kingdom Metazoa; phylum Arthropoda; class Insecta; order Coleoptera; family Carabidae; genus Harpalus; species Harpalus rubripes. The sequence continues at coordinate 23,539,379 of OY720464.1, forward strand.
AACAAATATACTATCTTTCACAAAATTATCATACAAAACCAAATACTAGATTATTGATATATTCTTCGATGTGTAGTTTGCAAAATGTTGTTATATTTTTTTGGGTATAAGCAACTTTTCGTCAAACCATTCATTGAACAAACATACTATCGTTCACAAAATTATCAATACAAAACCAAATACTAGATTATTGATATATTCTTCGATTTGTAGTTTGCAAAATGCTGTTATATTTTTTTGGATATAAGCAACTCTTGGTCAAACCATTCATTGAACAAATATACTATCTTTCACAAAATTATCATACAAAACCAAATACTAGATTATTGATATATTCTTAGATGTGTAGTTTGCAAAATGTTGTTATATTTTTTTGGGTATAAGCAACTTTTCGTCAAACCATTCACTGAACAAACATACTATCGTTCACAAAATTATCAATGCAAAACCAAATACTAGATTATTGATATATTCTTCGATTTGTAGTTTGCAAAATGCTGTTATATTTTTTTGGATATAAGCAACTCTTGGTCAAACCATTCATTGAACAAATATACTATCTTTCACAAAATTATCATACAAAACCAAATACTAGATTATTGATATATTCTTCGATTTGTAGTTTGCAAAATGTTGTTATATTTTTTTGGGTATAAGCAACTTTTGTCAAACCATTCATTGAATAAATATACTATCGTTCGCATAAGTTATTAATACAAAACCAAATATGAGATTATTGATATATTCTTCGATTTGTAGTTTGCAAAATGTTGCTATATTTTTTTTGGGTATAAGCAACTTTTGGTCAAACCATTCATTGAATAAATATACTATTGTTCGCCTAAGTTATTAATACAAAAACAAATACAAGATTGTTCATATATTCTTCGATTTGTAGTTTCTTTCTCTGTATTACTATTTTTGATACTTCTAAACTGTGTTTAATGATGGACACACAAAATGACGGATGGATTATTTTGCATAGATTTGTATCGTTGATAGTCAATTGGCATAACATAATTATTTGATGTTAATTTGTTATTATAAACAGGATGTTTTACATATTTATAACCGCATTTCAATATTTTTTATAATGTATGACTGGGGTATGACCATTTTGATAAACAATAATATTTTATTCGGTGGCTTACGTCAATTAATATACCAAATATTTTTAATTTTCAGTGATCACAATATTCTGTATTACAAATTATTGATATATTCTTCGATTTGTAGTTTGCAAAATGTTGTTATATTTTTTGGGAATAAGCAACTTTTGGTCAAACTATTCATTGAATAAATATACTATCGTTCGCATAAATTGTTAATACCGAACCAGTGTTTAACCTTTCAAAATATTTATTGATTTATCTATTTTTCGGTGCACCATGGTAATTTGTACTGGTAGGTTTTTGGTGTAAAAGATTTTTTTTAAAGCATTTGCCGGAAAATTATTACTTTTTCGTATTATTTGTTATCCCAGAGTGTTATTATTAGTATTATTATTTCATTCATTGCTTCGTTGATCGATTTTATGATGCTCCGATATAGATCAGTAGATCAGATGTTTATTACTAGTTATTTTCGATGGGTGTTGTCAGCAATTCATAGATCAAATACTTTATTTTAAAATGCAAGACGCAGATTTTTTCGTAGATTGATACACAGGGTAAAATATCTTTTTCAATTTAATTTTGTTGTTACTAATAGCAGATACCTTTATCGACTTTTGATCGATCTTGACTAAACCCAGAAAATTATTTCTTTAATAGTCTCGTTATTAAAACGTAATAAAAACCCTACATTTTGCATACTTTGTAAGTCAAATTTTGACGGAATTTTTGAAATTTAAAAACCTAACACTTTTCATTCATTTGTTCTTTACATTTGCGATCCGATTGATTTTATTATTGCAAAAGTAATTGGTCGATTTTATTGATGTTATCTTAATACTTACATATAAGATTGTATTGCGCATGAAATTTATCTACGTTACTTTTGCAATTAATAGATTTCACACTCATTTCCGTAAAAAGTTTTCTTTTATACATATAGTTATCATAACCTGCCACAAACCTTCTTTACATTTTGCGATTTCATGATTATTATTCAAGAGTTTATTTGTCATATTGTATTAAGACTAGATTTTCTGTAAATTTTAATGTTTAAATTGTGTTTTATAAATAAATTTGCGTATTAGTGACCAATTTTGGTATTCTGCACTTACATTTTTTGATTTCGTGTATTTTTTTATGCCTATAAAATCAGACGAACCATTAACCTGTATTATTTTCGCAATATTAATAAGTATTTTATACTTTTTGTTTCAAAAAAAAAATAGTTTTTAACTTATTTTAAGACAATATTTAAATTATTTTTTGTGTACACAATTTGAGCATATGTTTTTGCAATTTATTAATAATTATTTTCACCTACAAATTGCAGTTACGTGATGTAATTTTTTGCAGAGCAAATTATAATATTTGTTTTTTTTTTTTGATATACCCATTTCAATTGTAAATAATATTTGGAGAAGACATATTTGATATTTCGACGTTATTTCTCAAATTCAATTTATTTGTTGCACCAATTTCTTTCTAGTAAACTATATTTTTATTTGTTTCAAAAATGTATGATGAAATTAGTTATATTTACTACTTTTCAAATGATTTTTACGGGAATCTGTAGATTGACAATTTAAGACTTTTTGCTTCTTTTTGATCGAAGTTACCTGTTGTTTTTGATTAATTTTCTAGACTACAATTAACAAACCATTTTTGGTACTACGAATATGCTATATTAATTATTTATCAAATAATTTTTGCCCTAAACTGAAGATTGACAATTTTAGTCTTTTTACTTACTTTTTGATGAGTTACTTGTTGTTTTTGATCATTTTCTTTGTTATAACTTGACATACCCTATTTGGTCCTATGAATATTATATTTACTACTTTTCAAATAATTTTTACGATATTCTGCAGAATTACAATTTTAGTCATTTTACTTATTTTTTTCCGATGTTACCTGTTGTCCTTGATTGCTTTTGTACTTAACAAACGATTTTTGATACCACGAATTTTTTATATTTATTTTTCAAATAATTTTTGCCCTAAACTGAAGATTGACAATTCTGTCTTTTTTCTTACTTTTTGATCAACATTACCTGTTGTTTTCTGATCAATTTTGTTCAATTGACAAACTATTCTTGGTCCTATGATTGTTAAATTTCCTATTTTTCAAATGATTTTTTCGGCTTTCTGTAGAGGTACAATTTTAGTTATTTTATTTATATTTTGATCGAAGTTTTGTCTTTTTGATTTTGTTGTTCACAATTGACAAACAATTTTTGGCCCTATGAATGTTACATTTGCTACTTTTCAAATGATTTTTGCGGTATTCTGTAGGAGTACAATTTTAGTCATTTTATTTTTTGATCGAAGTTTCGTCTTTTTGATCAATTTTGTTGTTCACAATTGACAAACAATTTTTGGCCCTATGAATGTTATATTTGCTACTTTTCAAATATTATTGCGCCATTCTATAGAGGTACAATTTTAGTCATTTTACTTATTTTTGATCGAAGTTACCTGTTGTTTTTTGATCAATTTTGTTGTCAATTGACAAAATATTTTTGGTCCTATGAATGTTATATTCTACTGTTTTTCAAATGATTTTTGCAGTGTTCTGCAGTTTGATAATTTTAGTTTGTTTACTTTTTGATCGAAGTTACCTGTTGTTACTTTTTTATTATTATTAGTTTTGTTCTCACCAATTTACAAACCCATTTTTGGTCCTACTAATTTTTGTTGAAGTTTTTGAACATAACTTTTGGTTAATTCGCAATGAATTGGCCTGATTCATCGAAATAACCAAAAGAGAGCTACCAGTTTTAGAATTTTATTGTTATATTGAGTGTTTTTTTCGGGTGTTACTCATTCTAAACCAATTGAACGCACCAGACAACCTGAATTTTCAAAAATTTGTGCGAAAGACTGTATTTCCTACCACTAGCGAAATAAAAACATGAATATACACATTTATACTCTCATTCTTTGACCTTTTATTCGTAGTAGCTAATTTTTTTGTGTTTTTGAGTACCGGTGAAATATATTTGAAATCACAGTCAACTTCGAGACGTGTTGTTTTTGTTTATCGAGAGTGGTTTTGCGTTGCTAAGTAGATCGTTATTGCTGACATGTCAGTTGTTTCATAGCCGACTTAAAACTACGTTGGTAATTGTTCAGTACGCTTACAAACTAAATTTACAGTACCTGCTCTATGTCCTTTATCGATTTTCGTTGCTAGCCCTTAGTTTTTTATTTTACTACTGCCTCGATCCAAGCTGTTTTATAAGATTTTTTTATACAATTGTTAGTAAATATAAGAGAAATCAGCAAATATATGAAAATTTAAATATTGTACTTACTTCCAATTTTCACCATAGGAAAAATTACTGAAGCTGAAATATTTTTATGAAAAAAATATGGAAAAGATCAAAGTATACTTTGAATATTGAACAAAAACATGCTAAATGAGTTGAACACTAAAATACTGAACACTTAAAAATCCTGAAAAATGGGAATTTAATGATAGTAATAAAAATAGAAAACACAAGCTAAGGAATATCTATCTTTTGTTCCAATTTGTTGTTTTATTATTGTTATCTTTTCGTTTCTGATACAAGATTTTTTTTATTAAATTGTTATACCAATCATTCTGGAAACCTTAACGCTAGAGATGAGAATTTTTATTAACTTAAAGTAAAATAAACCTGCCTACCCAGTAAATACATTGTATAAAAGTAATAAATTTTCATATTAAATTGAATTGTAGGAGTAATAAGTATAAATATATAAAACATACAAAAGAGAAAATATTTCAAATGCAGTGGTGTTGTAATAAAAATGGTGAAAACCGCAATGTTGACCCGATTCGCAAATGGCATGCGCAATCGTAAGAGAGAGGAACTACGTCACACACCGGAAGCGGAGAATTCAAGATGGCGATAAGGACACAAACTACTCATGTCATGTCTGATTGAATGCGGTTTTCGTTTCAACTAGGGTTTGGGCTAGGGCTAGCCAACGCAGACCGTAGATATATGTCTGAAATTAACAAGACAAAAACGCAACTAACATCATCCATCGAGCTATCGCGCGCACATCATACGTAAATGAGTCTGACCCCATTTCTCATTCGTCATTCTGCTTTCAAGCTTACTCTATTGTTAACTATCAGCTCAACCAACAAAGTAATGATACAGATATTGCGGCGATTTTATACTCATTTTAGCGACAAATCAACATGCAACGCGTTCAATTGTACACACTAAACAAAATACAATCGGCGACAAATTGGCTCGAGATCGGAACAGAATTTACTCATTTTACTGTTAGGATCAAAAAAGTCTACCATACCAAACTAAATTTCTCACCAATTCATCGCTTCATGTCAACTTAAAAGTAAAAAACCCTGATACAAATCCTTGAACGTTGTGAAAGGATATGACGTCAGACAACTTCAGCCCCCCTCTTCATTCTTCTTGGTCACAGCGGTTGCACGACGCGACGAACACCAAACAACTACGACTTGCTCGGGGTCCGCCCTGGTATTTATACCAAACGTGTCGTCATGGAAGTTTCCAGAACATCTGCGTGTTCCCTCTACCGCGGCCCCACCTCGTTGCCATAGTTACGGGGTATTGACGTTCCCCTTCTTGTGCCCAGACAACAAGACTGCTACGTAGCTCGAACCAGTGGTTCTCAAACAGTGGCAACCATGTAAGGAAAATTTCATTTTACGCCTAAATATGATTGAAATTAGCGGAATTTTTACTACCCCGATTTGGCCATGTGTACCGTTCAATCGATTATGCATGAAAAATTGCAAAATTTGAACGATTTTTGCGATTTAACGAAAGTGGCATACGTGACTGTTTCCACGAAGTACCGAAATACTACGCAGTTTCAACTTCCTATTGATTTTTGATATGTATATAGTTGCAAACTACAAATAACATGAATGTAAAATTCTAGAATCTTCCATTAAAAATAATATATTTTATATCCTACATTTTCAATGTTAGAGATCTAGATTTCTCTTTGAAATAAGGTCATGAAACATCAAAAACCATATTGTATTATGATATAGAATCATGTGATTTAGTATCATTCCCACGATTAAACAAATATTCATTATAAAATTTAAATAAGGTCATACGTGTCATAAAATTATAAATATAATAACATATATTGGTGACTCAATTTAGATATGCAAGTATAACCTAATATTGCGCAATTTCTGAACCTATGGCAAATAACCTTGCATTTAAAATAGATGACTCGGACTCGACTGACTAATTTCATTCTGAAATTTCAAGGCTAGCTCAAAATTTGGCAGGAATAAAATGCGCACTTATTTTTATAACATTGTTTACGTCGCCGAAAGATAATGTAAATAATGTGATTATGATTGGAAAATACCACGATAATTTTAATTTTTTTCCTGTGGAACGTTCTAGAATATGTATTTCTTTTTAGATAAACCAGACAGGAAAAAATATTCATAAATTGTTATTAACAACGACGGATAATAAATTGCAACAAATGGTATGGTAATATAATATATAGAGCTTGATTATAACAATTGTAATATTTTATTTGAATTGGTTTAATGGCTTTTAAATTGAACGAATAAAATTGTAGGTACTTTAAATTAATGTCCTACTTTCATATTTGAAAGATATTCAGATTTTCTTATTGTAATTATTATTGTAATCAAATTTCTATTGTCGTAATCAAACGTGCGAATGTAATATATTCAATGATTTAAATTAAAATATTAAATCGTTAACTAAATAAGCAGGAATGTAAAAGCGTAATTTACGAAACTTAATAATTTTTTTAACGTAAATTGCCAGAGAATTTTTTTAAACTAAATGTTTATATTTGTAGCATAAGAACAAAAATAGCTATTTATGATATGTGTGTTAAGTGATATTTGTAACACGACGTGAAGCGGAGGGGTTCAAGCCATCGAACAAAATAAAATCACTTTTAACACGTATATAATACAATCTTTTATCTACAAACACTATATTTTCATCTATATTTGTATTTCTAATAATATTTTGACACATGTCAATTTGTTCCATTCGTCATTACCAAGGTAACTAATTCACTTTTAACACTGGTGAAATAAAAAATGAAACACGTAAAAAAGCCAAAAAAAACACTATTTTTTCAGAAGTAATATCACAAGACCTCCTGATTTTATCGATAAATTTTTATTTTGCACGAATTTTTTTGCTTAGCAACAAACACGAAAGAAAACTGCATGGTAAATCCCGACTCCGAAGGAGGAGGGATTTTACCTAATGTCAGTTTGCTTGAGTGATTTTGCTTAAAAGCAAAAAGAATGAGTGTTTAAAAATAAAAGTTTATCTGAGAAAATCAGAGAGGTCGTGTGGTATTTGGTGAGATAAATTCCAAAGACAACGCAAAATGAAACAATTTAATTATTAATATTTTATTTTTAAACTTGAAATATTAATTAACTGTCACACTGACAGTTATAAACAATAACAACAGTTTATTTACTTGGTAGCGGAAAATTATCGGGGTAACGGAGTTTTATCAGTATAATACTGTTCCCATTGGTTGAATTTTCAAGTGTTTTGCATAATGATTGGTTAAAAACTTGTCGTTGGAATTTATCATTTAAATTTGTATTTCTAATAATTTTTTGACATATGTCAATTTGTTGATCCATTCGTCATTATCAAGGTAACTAATTCACTTTTAATAATAGTGTTAAAAGTAACACTGATTTATCACTTTTTAACACTGGTGTCATAGCATAGCATTTTAACCCTAAAACAAACATTAAAATGCCTACTTTTAATAGATTTGTAGAAAATAGTTATTTATAAGTGTTAAAAGTGACATTTTATTTTGTGAGAAGGAAATAGGAAATTTGGAACACGACGCAAAGTAGTAGATTTGTAGAAAAAAACATTTATACAAACGAGTTATATTTTTTTATTATTATTAGCGTACCTACCAATATAAAAAATAGATTTGTAAATTTTTACCGGGTATGTAGGTACTTTCTATTGTTTCTATACAATAATTTCATGGTAATTTCTTAGTAAATTACAATATTTTACCATAATTATTTCGGTAATTTAAAAAAAAATACAATAATTTTACATTTCTGGTCATAAGTAAAGTAAGTAGCAACACCATCAAATAGAATACGATTTTGTAAAAGTATCTGTTTTTCTTATCCTAGTTTTACTCTTGCTGTTTGCTAGTATGATACTAGAGCAAAATTTTAATATTATTTTCAATCAGATTTATAATTGTAATCATTTATATTGTTTTAATCAATAGGAAGATTTAGCAATCATTTCTGACCGTGAATGCTAAAAGTTCGTTAAATTTACTGATGTACATACTGTAGTTTACTTATTTGTGTCGTAAAATCCGACAAGATTTTTGTCCATTTAAACTTGAAAACCGGTTCTTAATGTTCGTTGCATCACATTATATGCTACAATAAACTTTTTGGTGCGATAAATAATAAAATTTTGAGATTAAACCTATTATGGCAGTTATGGAACGTTTATTTACGAAAAAAATATTGTTCAATACTATAAATAGAAAAATAAATATAGTTATCGTATTTATGTTACAATAAACAAGATAAAAGTTACAAAATATTCCTAAGTATAGGAAAATTATAATCAAGTTCTCTTCATACAAAATAAAATCTAATCTTAAAAATTGTTTTAGCTAAAAATATTTTCCCTCCAAGTGCTTCAAACCCAAATAAACTTCTCTGCTTGGGGAATGTTTAATTTTGACTATTCTCTGTTGCTATCAGTAAGTAACACGAAAATACATTCTTAATACGTGCACATCTGCTGTCACCCTATTTTGTGTTACCTCACCCTGTCCTACGTGACCTAAGCATGGAATGTTCTAGAATGTCAGCAGTAGCAAACCAGTGGGGCTACTACGCAATATTTCCTCATATCACGAAAAATATATGAATAACTGATGATGATTCAATTATTATGTTTTAGTTAGCAACTGCTGGGACGACTTATCTAGTCATTCTTGTTCAATTTGATCAATCGAAGAATGAATCATCGAATAATTTTAGCAATGGGAGCAGTTTACAATGAGACGCATATTTTGTTGTTTATAGAAAATAAATGTGTGAATTTCAATGTGTTTACTGTATGTAATGTTCATAAAGTAGTAAAAATAAAACTATTTGTAAACAGAAATGATGAAATCAGTAGTAAGGTTACACTTATGTATAAAAAAATTGCTATAAAAAATATACGCAGTTAATTTGAATTATAATAATAAATAGTAAAGATTATAATCTCGTGCATGGAAATATGATATTTACATCATTTCGATACAATTTTTTAAATTATACATCTTGTCAAATTTACAAATTTAAAACATTCCAGAATTTTTACATTTCTATTTGAAAAAACCGAGCCGGTCGATTAAAATATTTTAAAACTTGGCAGACATACTCGTATATTATTTTTTCCCTAAAATCGAATGGTTATATTGTTTAATTGGTGGGTTTGTATCTACTCGTATAGTTATATACCCATTTTATGAATATGACTGGTACATTTATGAAAAAGTATGATTTAACTTTGAAAAAAGAGGTGATCTAACTATCAGTAGATCGTTAACATTTTAAATAAATAACTATCGATGATATAACAATAGAATAATCTATAATCGATAGTTCATAAAACGAGAGTTTATCGATAATTCACAGTAAATTAAAATTTTACATCGATTGAAACTAACTAGGATAAAATATGAGTATAAATAACAATAATCTGAAACTATCGATAGCCTCCTTTAAAAAATCTGGTGTGGCCAACACAATACCTCCCGCCATTTACCGCCCGAGTCACAAAAAAAATTAAATTAAACCTTATTTTTGGATTAGCGAATTTTACTCTAATTTTGACAGTTTATTTCTTAAAATATAGTCTAATCTAATCCAAGTAACTACCTTTTTTTTAAACCCCTCAACAGGATTAAATCCCAATTATAGAGTGGGTTCACATTCACACACATCCATGCCTTAGTTGGATTCGAACCCAGAGCCCCGAGGGCACTCATGATATGAGGCGTTGCTCTAACCATTGAGCCACCGGAGCTACAATAAAATGAGGATTAAATTTTAAATACCGGGATGGAATAGAATTCACTAATCCAAAGATGAGGATTAGCTTAAACATTTTTGTGAATCGTTAATTTTTATTAATCTAAATACATACCTACATATTTACTTATGCTGAAAACTGTATTGAATTCCTTTTCTATTCTATTTACTTTTTTCTTTTTAAAACGTTACTAATATTATTTTGAAATGATTAGTTCTTTGATAGTGACATTTATCTGTCAGTTACATACATTTGAATAACTGCGTTTTGTTTATTTAAAGCATAGCCTCTGGGATTTAAATTATAGATATTTTATAAATTTATCCATAAAATATACAGAAAAAGTATTTATGCAAATCTATAGTAAATTTAATAATCTTTAATTTTTATAATAACATTAATCTCGAAAAAATAACATTTAAGAAAAAAAACTATTTTGAGCTTCTAGTAAAGTGCCATTTCCGGTTATCCGATTTTCACCAAAATCTAATGAGCTCTTTCCATTACAGAAAAAGTTCGAAATACGAGTACAAGGTTTCAAAATTTTCAGAATGATAGTATTTGAGTTAGCGTGGAGGATCCACACACACATACACACAGACATCATCGTGAAAATGTTAAAATTGGATTCTAGGGACCTTAAAACTTGGTCATTTACCAAAATCTCGATATGCGATTTTTGGCACGATCCCTATACCTCCCTTACCAGGGTAACGGGAGGTAAAAACAATATTGCTAGTATTTTAATGAGCTTTAGAATTGTCGATAGTTTCATGTTTCGTGTACGATAGTTTGACCACGTGTATTTGTAGGTAGGCACATTTATCGACTATCTATAGTTTATTTCACTAATTTTTGAATTTTTGCATGTTTTTCTTTAATGAAAATAAACACCTTTTTTGACAATTCAAACAACGACTCATTTAGCAATTTTTAAAAATACTGAATATGCCATAATGACGTAAGTAGGTGCAATGCATGGTACTGTTAGTATTACCTACTTGTTAGCACCCAAGTACTAATCGAAGAAAAACTTATTTTTACATTTCTAGATTTATGGTGTTTGGAGCTTATATCATTGTAATTATCAAGTTTTAAAATTAGTACTAGTCATACAAAACATTGTTTAATAGTAAACTGTTCAGATAATTCAAGATGAATACATATACTACTGTTTTACGGAGTTTCGTCATAGTAGTCCAATGCTGGCGTCATTTTGCAGCTCCATTTCACAGACACAGAACCTTTCCAAACAATGCAAAGTTTAATAAACCTTTTTAATATCCATTATCACTTTCTAGTGAATCTGTGTATATTCAACGCAATATTCAATAGCGATTATAATTGATGCGGTGAGATGTACAAGAAAAAGATTCCACATATTTGGCATTTCAAACTGAGATAGCCATTTTATATTACTGTCAAAGCCGCGTCAAATGACTTCTAAAAGAAAAATATTCAATATTCCTACATAGAAAATGTCTATAACCAAGCCAAATTTATACAGGCTGTCCCGCGATTTGATTGCCATAGTTTAAGAGGAATGGAACTCCTGCGTACTAGATATAAAGCGAAAATTCAAATAAATTGTTCCTGTTCTAAAACTATTAATATTTTAAAAAACATACGTCTAAAATGAACCCACATTTAAAAAAAAGTATTATAGTATTTGACCTTGATTTTGTAGGAAAATCGAGAAATGCCGTTTTCCCCATAAAATGCAGACCAATGCAGGTTCATATCAGAAGTATGTTCGTCTATGCTCTGTTCCATTTAAGCCATTCAGTAGATGGCACTGGCAACAGCGCAAATCTGAAGTAGCCCAAATTACATTGGGTAAACTTGTCTCTTGTCTACAATTTCAGCTAATCAGAGAGGTCAAAACTATTCCCTATGTTCCACAATACTGAATGGCTTAAATGGAACAAGGTATAATGTTGAATTTTTTAATATGTTAATAGTTCTAGTATAGGAACAATTTATTTGAATTTTCGCTTCATATCTAGTACGCAGGGGTTCCATTCCTCTTAAGGGTATGTTCCTTAGGTAATTTTATGTCGAAAATATCATATAACACTTATATTCAAATCTCAAAATTACATGAGTTGTTATGAGCGATATTAAATTTAGGAGTTCTTTGCAAAAACAACATTACTTCATTTTTTTATATTTGGGATAATCAAAAAAAGTACTTTCTAGCTTCCTTACTGTTAACGATGTAGCTTCGAAAAAATAAACAAATTATATAATAGAAGTGTTTATTTTTTACTATTTTCAATCATCATCCCAGTTGAGATGTAAAAGGAAAAGACACCGCCAACTTTGTTTCAGTATAACATACTTATAGTACTTTTAAACTACTAAAACGATGTAAGGAAGTGTTTAGCTCACTTAGATTTACAAATTGTTAATTATAAGTTTTCAACTAAAACTATTATAATTACCCCTTAACCTTAAAATTAATTTTAATAAAATCGAAACACGTATTACTCAGTTGTTAGGACCTCTGGCATGGTTAACATGTTGAGTAATCTTGACTGCTCTGTTTAACTTTCTCTCGTTGTACTACTGATGGTGATGATGAGAACTTATTTCTCGAAATACGTATTTAGATTTTATTAAAATTAATTTTAAAGGTTAAGGGGTAATTATAATAGTTTTAGTTAAACTTAGACTCCATCTATTATTAATTTATTTCAAATAAAATGCTTACTTTACTCTTTAATCAGTTTTATTGATTTTTCCAAAACTCCCATTAACGGAACCGGTTTAATTATTGTCAAAAATATTGCAGTCACTAAAACAATTGTATATTGTATTCTCGGTGAAAATTAGCATCATTTAACATTTTAGCAAAAAAAAGCCTGTGAATTTTCCACTGAAAAGTTTATTAACTTATCAAAGACCTTCCCCACAATTTACGTTCTAAATTTTATATGAAGGCCATGTTCCCTTATGACATATGCACGTATACGTGACTCACGCCATTATCATTGAATCAATATTGAGTTTTTCTTTTTTCAAAAGGTTTATTGTAAATTAAAATTTTTGGCAAACATAAAATTCATTAGGGAATTGATTTTTTGTTATGGTATGACTAGCGAATGTAAGTTGACGTTTAAATTATTTTATAGATGTGGTTTCTTTTGAAATCTTAGAGAAGAATAGAATTGTACAAAATATTCAGGTATGAAATTTTTGCATGAACCCATTTAAATACTGGACTAGGAAAGCACAGAAATACATTACTATGTCTTGCTTAAAATAGATGGCCGGCTAGAGTACCTGAATATTAAAACAGGGGTGCGTTTAAAATATTTTAAACATTTTTCATTTATGTTGATTATAACAAAATATTTTGATCTTTAAACTATTTAGTTTGGCAATTCTATGAAACAGGATTATTTTTGATTTCCTGTAACAGTATTCCGACTTGAGGGTTGCTTACACGTGAGACGAACCAGAATTTGCGGTATTAAATTTTAAAAATACATCCCTGAATCCTGTTGCTTAGGTCATTTTAAATACCTCCTGGTATTGAGTACAATTCTAAACTTTCTGTAACGCAATACATAAGGGTCAGTTTCCTTTCAAATCAAATATAGGGAAAAGTTTTCAAAAGAAACCACAGCTATTATAGTAGTTTGTACAACAAGAGTGGATATGATGTCCATATCGCATGAGGATGAAGTTTAAGCACGACGCCGTAGGCGGAGTGTTCAATCATCCGAAGGCGATATGGACATTCCACTCGAGTTGTACAGCATACTTTTTCTACGACTAACGAAAAGAAGGAAAATGTGAACTATAGAAATTTGAAATTTTATTGAACATTATTAATTAATATCATTTTATGTACTTGTTTTCCTAGGCTTTCTTAATGACAGTTGTTATTAAAATAATATTTTATTTTATAAGTATACAATACTTTTACATACTACTTACGATTTTTTATTGCCAAATCTAAAGGATAACCTTGACTTGGCAATGCGATATTTCATACCGTTCTGATTTCCATTTTTTATACGTCCTTTTCAATACTTACAGTTAATTCATAATATAATTCAGTTAATTGTTATTAAATTATTCAAATCTTTTTTAATACCGAAAATATTTCCATCTAAATGACAACATTGAAATGTCAAATATGACATTTGTATCGTTCGTCTTCTTAATCTTGTAATAAATGAATAGACAGTTGCCTAGGTTACACGACTTCAAGATTTGTGATTCGTGGATTTCATATCCATCCTAGAATGGATATGAAATTATATCCGTTCAGTTAACTAGTATTGCCTACATATCCATATCGATTCTGCAGAATTTAATCGTCAACTTTCATTCGCTAGTCATTCTATACTAATGCATCTAGTTCCATTTAATTGAACCAAAATTGTAAAATTTATCGCGTTAAAAAGTATATTGAATTGCGCTTGAAAAATTTATAGATTAGATTTTACGTCTTGTGTTGCGATTAATAATCTAAATATTGAAAATCGGAAATTTTTTATTTGTGTTTCTTATCTTTCAAATACAAATTACACCATGTATATATTTACTGTACATTTGGTAATCATATAATTAAATCAGATTTGTTTGAAAAATGAAATACCTAACATCCAAATAAATCAAAATTTCACTGGGGAATAATCAAAAGATACTTTAGCTTGGTATATAAACTTCAATAAATTCCTACAAACCGTCAAATAATTGTTACTGTTTGTTATAAAAATGTATACACCATTTACATTTTACGAATCTATAACACCAACATTAATAATGTCTACGTGTTCTGGTACAATACCATTTCACATTCAGTATATCGATGGGAAACATCGTCTACAGATTACTAAAGCAGCGAAAACTATTTCTGTTTTATATATGGTTTTCTTTACTTTATTTCTAATTGACGCTGTCTTGGATTCAAATAATTTAGTCATCTTAAATTACTATCAAAGCATTGTTTCGAATCTTGGCTTGGTTTTTGAATTAATTGGAGGCGTTATATTGTGGTATCTAATCTATGGTTACAATTTGATGTTTGCAGAACATGTATGCGATATGTTTGTGAAATGTTACAAAATAGATCAAACTCTAATGCAGTTTAGAATTGATTATAAGTATAAATACATATTTTACTATCAAATTATTCATATTATAAGTGGTGTAGGTACTTTTTGTGTGACTTCTGTCATGCAGTATGCCAATTCCAGAGCAGCTGGTTTCGGAAAACTTAGTTTCAGTTTACGAATTGTATTATTGGGACCTCTTTTGATAATTTTTATAATGGAAACGCAGTTCATATGTGTAACACTTTTTCTAAGGTTCAGATTTGAAAGTATTAATAATGAAATCAACAATTTACAAGAAAATAGTATGATTAAAGTAATCAGCAGATCAGGAAGTGTTGGGAAAAAAATTGACGTCGTACCAGTTTTAAGTAAGTCGTAACTTTTACAAAAATTGACAGTTAATATCACAACACATACGCTTTCAACCATACAGATATATTGTCATTACCGAAATCTGAGAGTAGAAGCAGATTAGCACACCCAAAAATAAACTATGATGATGACCGAGATGACCTTAACTTTTAACCATTAAGGTTAATTTTATTAAATTATTATTATTATAATTAGCGAAACAGTTTTTTTAAATTAATCTAATAGACCTTATCGGCTATCTCTTTCTATCGCTGCAAATAGTAAGAAAATGGCGCGAACAACTGCCAGTTGAGCTGTCAAACGAAACGTCAAAAATATTGCAGTCATTAAAATGCCTGTATTCTTGGTAAAAATTTGCATCGCTAGACATTTTAACTTTAATAGAAGCTTTTGTAACTTATTTCGATAAGTATTTTTAAAGTTATCTGACATACGTATTTCTCACATTTTACATCTAATTTTTTTTTAGAAACAAACGCAAAGAATATCAGTTGTTCTTACTATGCGCAGACCTCCATTGCGCATATCTTCTATCTCTCTAAATTGAAAAGGTCTATTAGTGTTACAAATACAGGTGATTTTTTTCAAGGTGTACATGGGAAATCAGTTTTTTGCAAACCGTTGCCCCCCGTTTTAACATACGGCAATGGTTGTGGTGGCAATACAAAGATAAAAAATTTCGGCATTCGAAAATACCAAATACATGGAATTTATCCAATATGTTAGGCCCATCATGAATTAATTTTCAAAATTATTCATTTTCCTATTAATAGCAATAGCCATGCCATATTTGAACAAAATGATAAAGAAATGCTTGACATTTTATCTGTCAGTATAGGCTAATTGACATTGTCAAGAGACATTAACCTATTCTGACAGATAAAATGTTAAGCATTTGTTTATCTTTTGATCCAAATTTGGCATGGCTATTACTATTAATACGAAAAATTTTTTTTATTAATTTATGGGCCTAAAATATTGGATAATTTCAATGTATTTGGTATTTTCGGATGGGGAAATTTTTTATCTTTGTATTGATACCACAACCATTGCCGTAAGTTAAAACGGGGGACCACGGTTTGCAAAAAACTGATTTCCTATGTTAATCTCCTATGTACACCTTGAAAAAAATCAGCCTGTATGTAGATAATCGTATTTTTTAAATTTGTTAAATATTAAAAAGCTTCGAGTAAAACGGCATTAAAATTTCTGTGGCGTCGTGTGTACGAAATAATACAAGCAATGAAAGCAAAAGAGACGAGTAGAATCAATTTTTTTAAAGAATGTAACACTGACGTCACAACATCTGCCTGAAGTTCATGACTTGTACATGACGTAGGGTCTTAGTTGAATTGAGGCCCTGCGTTGTGTACAATTCATCTCTTCCTATCGCTGCAAATAGTAAGAAAATGGCGCGAACAACTACCAGTTGGGCTGCCAATCGAAACGTCAAAAATATTGCAGTCATTAAAATACCCGTATTCTTAATAAAAATTTGCATCGTTAGACATTTTAACTTCAATAAAAACTTTCGTAACTTATTTCGATAAGATTTTTTAAAGTTATCTGAGATAGTCTCACATTTTACGTCTAATTTTTTTATAAACAAACGCCGTAGATCTCAGTTGTTCTTACTATGCGCAGATCCCCATTACGCATATCTTCTATCTCTTTAAATTGAAAAGTCTATTGTGAGTGGTATATTTCAGGATTAATAACAGCTGTAACCATAAAAACTAAACCAAACATCAAACAAATAATATATATATATATATATATATATATATATATATATATATATATATATATATATATATATATATATATATATATATATATATATTCGTACATGACTTTAATGTATTGACGGTATAACTAAATATATAAGTGACTTAATCTTAATGCAAAAACAGATCTCAATTTTCCGTGATTTTGAGAATAATTTAAATTCAAGAAAATTTGAGGCCGGTTTTATAAATTTTCAGTTAAATATATTTCCAAAGTAAATTTATTTAAATAGATAAATGTAACAGTAATGATTTTTGAGACACATAACATGTAAATTGATTCGAATTTGTTGACTTAACGCTATAGGCGCCGACTGTAGGGTATGTATGGAATTGAAACAAAAATTCGACGTTTGTTAATTGTTTTTGTCTCAATTCCATGGCTGGTGATTTTCATATCTAATTTCTGCCATTATAAAAGATACAAAATTAATATTGCTTATTGATTCAAATGCAGAATTTTATGCTCGACAACTTTTATTTGTAGCTTTTTTTAAATAGTAGGGGAATAGGAATTGTAAAGTCTTACGTGTCCTGTTTATGTATAATCTCAATTTTTTTCGGTGAGTGTACCTGACAAAAAATTTCAAAGTCGACGCCTACGCTTAATTCGTTAACGACCTTGTGCACCATTTTGGTGCGCACTTTGTTTTCTGCAGAGACCGCGTCCGCGTTGAGTGACCCTATTTGGACACATGAGCAGTAAATGTTAATGTTTCAAGTCATGTGGGTCTAACAGGAACGCAGATACAGCACAGACTGTGGCTACAGTGTATTTAAATACTGTGTTTAGAGTACGTCTGGTCCCTGAGAAATATAAAATAACGTTGAGTTGGAAGAAATAATTATTTTTAAAACATCATTTAGTTTATTATTGAATTTCTGTGATTTATTAAGTGTTTTGGTTGTGTATATAATAAAAACATGTGGAGTAACGAACTATCTAATGAACAACTTCGACAAATTTTGGAAGAGAGCGACTTTGAATATAGTGAGATCGATTCAGATGAAGATTCCATATTTGAAGCAGATGGAGGTGAGTCCAGTACAAATAGTAATGAAGTTATTTTGCCAAGTAAAAAAAGAAAAACAGAACCTATCCCAGGATCTAGTAGTAGACCTGATTCACCTGACCAAAACTCTAGTGACGATTCTGATTCGTCTGCTTTTGCTCCAAGAAAAAATTATGTAGTGTGGAGTGAAGTTTCTATATCTGATAAACTCAATGATTTTGTATTTTCTGGAAGAGCAGGACTTCGACAAGAAGAAATCAATCGAATTAAAGGCCACAACCCTATTGATTTTTTCCTCTTATTTTTCGACGAAGAAGTTCAAAATTTACTAGTTACAGAAACAAATAGATATGCTGAACAACAGACACTAAAGGGTGTACGTGAAGAGTCAATCAAAGAACACTCTATTTTGTCTAAGTGGTACGATACAGAGGCAAATGAACTTATGCGTTTTTTTGGTCTTATTATTTGGATGGGACTTGACCAAAAACCTACGCTTAAAGATTATTACAGTAAAAAGGTTATTTATAAAAGTGAAGTTCCAAAGTTAAGCCGCATGAGTAGAAATCGCTTTGAGGCATTGTTACATTTCTTACACATTTCTGATAATGAAAATTGCTCAACAGGTGACAGATTATATAAGATTTTTCCACTTGCAGAAATGTTAAATAGAAAATTTCAACATATTTACAATCCAAAGGAAATGGTGTGCATCGATGAGACAATGGTACCATTTCGGGGTAGGTTAAGTTTCCATCAGAACATTCCAGACAAAAGACACAAAAACGGTGTCAAACTATTAAGACTTTGTGTTGATGGAGGCTATACTTATTCCATTAAAATATATAGTGGTGGTAGTGATTTACAAACCTCTGATAAGCCATTAGCTACAAGAGTTATCATGGAATTGATGGAACCTCTTCTCAATACGGGTAGAACCCTTTATACCGATAATTTTTATACAAGTGTTGGTCTGGCACATGAACTGAATAAATGCCAGACACATTTAGTTGGTACCCTGCGTCAAAACCGAAAACTTAATCCGAAGGCAGTCACAAGCACCAAATTGAAAAGGGGCGAATTAAAGATGCAAAAAAGCAACACTAAAGTTATAGTAGGAAAATGGAAAGATAAAAGCGATGTTCTGTTTCTGACAACTAAAGCTGTCCCAGAAATGGTTGAAGTTCCAACAAATAGAGGTCCTGTTTCGAAACCATCATCCATAGTGGAATACAATATAGCTAAAGGATTTATTGATATTTCAAATCAAAAAGCTTTCGATAGTTCTCCAATACGCCGTCGAATCAAATGGTACCGGAAAATCGCTGTTGAATTATTGACAAACATTGTTCTAGTTAATGCCATGGTCCTGTTCAAAGAAGTAACTGGAAAGAACACGAGTGTCACGGAATTTCGCGAAAATATCGTTTGTGCGTTATTGGATGTGGAAAACCAACTCAAAAATGAAAATCAAGTACAACATACTATACAGGAGAAGCAAACTCGAGGCAGGTGTTCAAGTTGCTATAAAAAGTATTCAGAAAGAGAAGGGCGCCAATCAGCAATGAAAAATGCCAAAAAAGTTTATTCTTTTTGCCCTGCGTGCTCTGAAAATGTGGCATATATGTGTTTAAGTTGTTTTTTCGAACGCCATACTTCGTTCATTAAGTAACGATGTTCAGTATTTGTATTAGTTGTACTTGTTTTTTTAAAGTAAAATGTAAAATAAACGTTTTTCATAGTGACCCAATATAGTACACTCACAGTCTGTGGTAAACATATATTTTTTTAAATCAGACCGCGTGTACCTATTTGGTGAACATGTTTTTTTTTGTTAAAAACTCCTACCCAACAACTTATTGTCCAAAGAATAGTATATTGAAAGACAAGTATTACAATATTCCTTGATCCTTATTGTAATACGAGTACAGTTTGCGTGTTCGAGCCGTAGGCGAGTTATGCAAAGTACGAGTATTACAAACGAACATTGTAATACGTGTTTTTCACACTTTTTTTCCTATTTCGCATTAATTTACTTTTATTTCAAAATTATTATTGAAAAAAATATTAAAATATCAAGGTTGGTAACACTGACAGTTTCAATAAACGTTGGAAATTTAACTGATTTTGACAATAGGTTAGAATTAAAATTTATATTTATTATGTTATGAACCTACAAATAAATAACTTGAATTTTAATTTAAAAGAATGTTTGATGTAAATATATTTTACTATAAAAAAGTAATATCAGTAATTTTCCATGAGTAGTGAAAAGTAATGACAACTAAAGTGAAAGATTTTTATTTGACACTTAGACTAATCAACTTCACAATTTAAAAATTCTCTAAAAACATTTATACAAAATTGTTCATTGTAACTCTGTTTTTGACAAAAACAGTTATACAAAATTCACTTTGCGTACGCAAAATAGGAAAATATTATATTTTGTTCTTAGGAGTAGAAAGCGGTCATTTTGTGTTGAACCCAGCTATTGCAGCCGAGGCATATACTAATTTTTCTTTTACTGTTTTAGATATTTTTTTGGCATTTGTAGAATTTTTTTTATTTGTAGAATTTCCAATTTCTGCCAAAGCTGGCTGTGTAGCTACATTACAAAACCCAAACGATACAACTGTAAATAACAATTTTCAAATGATATGTGTTGCTGTAGCGACTACCGCCGCCAGCGGTGAATTAAGAAGCTAACATTTTTTTACTAGTACAACAATAACATTTTTGTACTAGTAAGACAATGAATATATCTTCTATAGGCATACAGTTGCATAATATGAATATTATAATACTCTTGAAGAAAAAAATATTATTAAACTTCCTTTTACCAATTAATAAAAAAAACTACCCTGATCCAGAAGTAATTTTTTTTACCGGTTTCAGGATATTATTCCATTGTTTACATGTAGAAAAGTAGGCTGGTAACTAAGTAATAACTGTATCTGTATGGTAATATTATTACCTTACTGATTTGTCAACAACGGTCTACAAAATGAAAATAAAATAAAATGAAAATATAATGCTCTTCATTAATACATACAGATAACGTTAGCCTATCGTTCTAAATACGGTCTACTTTATTCTAAAGTAATAAACATGTGGAACAAAGCACATAATTTGAATATTTGTCATATTGACATATGTCAAAATAATTATTCTGTTAACCATAGCAATCTGGAAGTAGCATTAATGAGAGAATTTCAAAAAATGGTATTTATCAATAATGTCTTAATTTTCTGAAACCGATAAACTATTGAACAAACCACGGATGTTATTAATCATAACAAGCCTTAGATGTCTTAAAATCCTCGCTCTACGAGCTCGGATTTCAAACCGACATCTTCGGTAGTTGTGATATACATAACATTCCTAGGTATGTTAATAGCAATAAATTTAGCGCTGGTTGTTAACGTGTTAATTAAATTTACTTTGGTAGTACCAGTGTATTTAAGTGGACGTTATAACACTAATGCTCTTCAAGATTTACTGACATGTTTACATTAGTTATTTTTGCAATATTTTTTTTTTTTTGTTTAATGTCATGACATTCTTTCCCAGTTAAACTTTAGTTCTTGCTTCCCTAATTATTTTAGGTGAAAAAGCATCACATGAAAGTTGTAGAGCATAAAGTTCTGCATGCTTTTTAACGGCTGAAATCAGGTATGAAGAATAACTCCAAAAATAGCGATAGCCATATAGAATCTGGAAAGCATGAAATTACGACTGTCAGTTTTACATGTTAAAGTCATATGTTCTGCAGTTCCAGTTACCACGCTGTATATAAATTTTTAGGAGGTTTAGCATCAAAAACAAATGAATATGCTTCTCCTAGTCCTGTTCAAAGATTAGAAACATTAATGATCCTACACGATTCTTTATGCGACTTAGTTGATAAAGTGAACTTAAATTTCGGCATACAAATTTTAATATCAATTGGACTTAAGTTCATAATATCTGTCTTCAGTATTTATTATTGCTATTGGTCGAAAGTTGTGAAAAATAGAACTGTATCAAGCATATTTTGGTTTTTATGGGCTGTCTACAATTTGTATGAGTTAGTTAATCTTGCAATTAATTGTCAGAAAGCTTATTCACAGGTATGAAATGTAAACTAATAAACCATTGGCATTTGATTGATTCCTTTTTAGGCGAAAATAGCAGGTTCATATATTCATAAACTGCTATTGTATACTACCAACGCTGGGTTGAAAGAAAAGGTATTTTTATATGGCTATAAAACGATTGAATATTGTAGTCATGCAAATCTAACATGACTCATTTTTAGCTCCTCATTTTTTCACAACAGCTACTTCATAGACAAGTCAGATTTACTGCCTTGGAACTATTTCCCATTGATGCAACTTTATTACTATCGGTAATATTTAGAAAGTGTGAAAGTACAATGCATTCACTGCATTTTTTCAGATTATTGCTACAGGTTCGACGTACTTGATAATCATGTTGCAATTTCAAGAATCAACTGAGGGCAGTAAACAACATACAACTGTCATGTTAAATTCGACTCATACAATTGAAGTTAGCTAAATATTACTATTGATATAAAAAGCACTTACATTTAGAAGATACCGCGGAAAGTTTAGGCTGTAGAATTAAGTTTTTAGAAGCAATGCCACTTAGTAAATTGTTATCAATTTATTTAGAATGACACGTTCACTGTAGCAAATGACTAATCATAACAGATTTATAGGTTATTATAATAAGAAAATATATAAAATAAAATACATCTTTGAACAAAATAAACTTTATTTCCTCAACAAATAATAATCACACAGTAAATAATATGTTAATGTTATTAAAACTAAAAGATATTTAAATTAACAGTAAATAAGTTTTGTAGTACAAAAAATATAAAATTTATTTGGTATTACAGTACATTTTTTTCTATAAAAGGTCATATTTTTATTGTTTTTGAGTATATATACAAAAAGGAGAAGAATTATTTAGAAATATATTGGCTGGCTCATATTTTGTTTTATAGAAAAGATGGCGTTCAACAGTCGACCTGTATTACATGCATTAAAAGATTTAAAATCTTGAAATTAAATTTTGTTCGTACTACATATTTTCGTCAGTGAAAATACGTACTACACCCGTGTATTAATAGTTACAGAAACAAAATCAAACATCTGGTTGTTTTCATTTATTACTGTCGATTTTATTTCAAAACGTGCAGGTAGAAGCTGACAATTTGTTCCCTATTGTGATCTCCACTTGCATAGATAACTTCGAAAGATGTGCCAGTCGTATACAATATGGCCATGGCGTGATTCGCATTTCGTCCGCCATTGTCGGCCCCACTGTCATATGTGTTCCGCTATTATGTATTTTCGTGGCTATTTGTTTTATTTTAATAAAAAACACATTTACATATAATTTTAATATGTATTTAAAGTTTAAGTAATACTTTTATTTTATTTACTTATGTTGTTTGCTGAGATATTCACCACGATTACTGACAATATTGTAAAAAACTAAAAACTAACTATATTTAGCACAAACTTTTAAATTTTTAAAAGGTAAGTTTAAGATGGCCGCATGTAGTAGAATTCATCGATTAGTAATCGTCTGCTGAACGCACTTGATGAGAACTATTCGATTAGTAATCGGGTGCCATTTTTTCCATCGCATTTAAAAAGTGATTTCTGATTACGATAATCGGTGGTTGTATTCGTTGTATTTAAAGTTTTTTCTATTTTGGTTCTTTAAAATGTACTTTATGAAACCCATTTAGATGTCATAAAGTACTTCTTTCTGACATCCAAATGAGTTTCATAAAGTACATATTAAACTACCGAAATTGAAATTCCTGGATATGAAATAACGCAGATTTTTTGAAAAAATTACCAAAATAGAAAAAATAGTATAAAATACACGTTTCATAAGACATTTAAGCACACTTGTCCCCTTAGAAAACTCGCGGCAAGCCGCTCGTTGCTAAGAATGACGCGTGCGCTAAAATCATGTCTTATGAAACTTGTATCTTAATGTACTATTAAGCGGTGAAAAATGGCAACAGAAGTAAATTATAAACATATGAACATGGAATAAACTATTGTTGCCGACGAAATTCATATTCAGCCCATCATCAAACAAAATATTTAAAATAATATTGTTTATTTTTACACAAAATAATAAAAAAGGCCAAACAAATATCAAAACCGGTGTACCGCGTCATTACGAAGGCAAGTAGATTTGCAAATATTTTGAAACACACACTATCTGGTGTAAGGTGTATTCTCCTACCATGGTAAAGTCTGTCTATATGCATATTGAAAATTGAAAAAGTCAATTCGTTCAAAACAACTCCAACCTCAATTCACTGATCGACAAATGACAAAACAGTCGGCGATGATAACCGAAAACTTCCGATGACTCGTTTTCAAACTTCATCGCCAGTTATGTTCATTATGAAGTTTCCAATGATCATTACATAAATTATAGTATGACAGACGGTAACTAAATTAAGTATTAAATGTTAATGACCATTAACTTCTGTCGTGTGTCCCGGGCATAACCAATAGAAACAAATTTACTACATAATGTAATTTAAAATGTCCGAATTCGGGTCTGAAGTGTAATAGTTATGTACATAAAAGTCAGGAAATTACTGAAATACGAGGAACTTTGCGCCAAGTATTTTACGGCTTCGGGTCATGTATTTTTTTTCTGGTCCTTTTTATATAATAAAATTTATTTTTAATTAAATCTGACATTTTTAGTAGTGTAGTGCGCTTCCCTCGTTTCTAGAGTGACAAAAAAAATAGTAAACAAATGAAATCCAATTTACTGTAGTTTTACATTTGTGGTGCGTGGCTTTATGTGCATTTGCAATGTTTTGCGTAGCTAATAATTGCGACGAGATTCCCTTAGACAACTGTAAATATTAATATTCAATAAAATTGTAAATAAAACGGTTAAATGTTTTCGTGACTAGTCAGGGAAATGCAACTTTTTTGAGCGAAAATAATACTTTCGTTCCGGTCTCAGGAAAAAAAATTAGTATTGACAACGTTAGGTTTTACGAATGTAAATTAATGCATGTAAAACGATCGGGTAATGAACGCCATCTGCTATTTTCTTATGTGAAATGTAGTATAGTAGCGCCATCATATTGATCTACAGAAGTATATCAGGCTGGCTCCTCAACATTCATAGTCCTCTCACTCAAAATTTGTTATCTATGGGCGATAGTGCTGCCTCTAGGTCACACCGGTTAGTCCTTGAAACTACCAATGTTTTCATTTATAAAGTATGACATTCTGTAGCGAACAAAATGAGATGCATCCATTTAAATATACGTGGTGCCTCATTTTTAATTTTAACCGTATTACTTAATGGAATAAAGCATTCTCAAATGGGTAATATATAAAAAAATAAACACATACTATTATTAACAAATGTATTTTAGCATCAGATAATCATATGGATCTACCTACCAAAGACGCCACTGTTAAAAACACAAACAATAGTGATGAAGGTAAAAGCAATGATATGAACGAAGATTTTACTTTAGCGTGTCCAAGCGATTTAAATTGTAGCGAACTGCAAGATCCATGTATAAGTTGCAATTTAAATTATTCTTGTATATATGGAGAAGAAGTTACAGTTACTTGCAGGCCTGTATCCAAAGTTATATCATGTACAGTAAGTTTGTAATTAAAAATGTGGTAAAAATGGTTTTAAATATGGTTTTTAAGGGTGATACTACATTCAAACGTAAAATGATATGTAGATATTGCTACCAAACTGAACCTTGGGAGCATTCTTGTATGTTAAAAGCAAATTGTAATTCGGTTGCTACTCCAAGACAATATTATAAAACAAATTGTTCTGTACGCAACGACATCATTTGTTTAGGTAAAACAACTTTTAAAAACAATTAAATAAATAATATAACAAAATAAATTATAGGAAAAAGAAATTTCATGAAAAGAGTGCTATGCAATTGGACGGGCGGTTACAGGTGGAGCACAGCCCTAGCATTAAGCATAACTTTAGGGGGTTTCGGTGCAGATAGATTCTATCTAGGCCACTGGCAAGAAGGAATAGGAAAATTATTTAGTTTTGGAGGTTTGGGAGTATGGACTTTAATAGATGTGATATTAATTTCGTTACATTATTTAGGACCGGCTGATGGTTCCTTGTATCTTTAATTTATTGAGACTAGATTATTTGTACAATAATAGCAATAAAAAAATACTTAATAATTCAAAATTGTTATTTTTCTTTGTAAATATTTCTCAATTTGTAGTTGGTTCATGGTTTCAATGTTTTCTTTATATACCTAGAACAAAAAATATAATTAGTCCGTGAAATATTAAAGTGCATACCTGATGAAGACATTACAATTTCTTTTGTATTATTAATTTTAAATAATAAAAAAAAAATACAATGGAAAGTTTTTCATAACAATCACATTGTATAGAATTGCAGAATATTCTGCATAGAAGTGTACAGGACAGGGTGGCTACTAGAACTCCCGAACATAGGACTTTAAGGTATAAAATCATAATTAATATATCGTTGAAAAGAGAAAAAAAATGGCGGTTTATATTTTAGTAAAATAATTAAGTTGCTATTTAAAAAATAAAAGATGATGGTATCTTGTAAACCTGACCTTATAAAAAAATATCTACAACTGCCATCAAATAGTATATTTAAAATAATAAAACTTTTATATAAGCCATTTTTACTTCCTTGTACGAAGTAAAGGAAGTACATATTGTAATCGCGAAAAATTTCGGTTTGGAGATTTCAACGGAAATATCCATTTTGACTAATTTCGTCGTGACGTCTGTACGTACGTACGTACGTGCGTATGTATCTCGCATAACTCAAAAACGGTAAGCCGTATAAAGTTGAAATTTTGTATTTAGGACTGCTATAACATCTAGTTGTGCACCTCCCTTTTTGATCATTACATAATTTCTAGAAATGGTACTTTATTTGAAGCCTATAATAGATTTTAATGAAAAACTATCTTAAAATATAATCTAACACTTTTCAAATTTGGTATATAAGACTTTTATGTCAATTGGAATAACATAGTGGATTTTGGTGAAAACAGGCTAACCGGAAGTGGTATATTACCTGAAGGTGTTAACAGTTTTTCTTCAATAAAATGGTTTCATTTTGATTTTAGAAATAAATGCTTCAAATAAAATTTTAGAGAATTAAATTCTGTGTCTAGCACATCAAGTATTATTAAATTAGTCCTTTGTATAAGCGAGATATGTATATTTTAAACTTATATAATTTTTGGTTTTTGTAATGAAGCTTGCTATGGATTAGAACAAAAAATAACAAAAAAATAAATGTTAATGTCAAATTACGTCAATTATATATTATATACTTGGGTCTATACTTCATATTGGTCTTGTGTACAAGAAAGTCGTGTGGTGTCCACATCAGATTTTTTTCTATTATAATAAAAAAATTAAGGGGGGAGGGGGGCTTCTTCTCAGAATCACCCTGCATGCAAAATTTAAAAAAATAGGACTGGCAAAAATACAATTAAAAAAGTTTAAATTTATTAAATTGTAAGATAAGTTTTTATTGTATTATTAAGTATTATTTTGCCCGATTTTGCAATAATGCCATAAATGTTTACAGGCTTAATATTTATTAAATTGTTATTACTTCGAATCCATTGGGTTTTTATAGATTTATTTTTTAAACTTGGTGAGTTTTAAGTGTTTTAAATTTGTCCAACCTTGTCTGTCCTGTAGTGTAGTAAACATATAAAGATGTAATTCAGTTATAAAAAAGGAAACAAGAAAATGGGAGAACTTACAATGAGAATGGGTTTATTTAAAGTCTTCAACAACCTTATCTTCAAATTCATTAATCCATGAGGTGTATCTTCAACATTTTTAACTTTCATCAAATCGTCTATCAACTCAACGTAAAGTAGCACCTTGCCGTTTTTATCATATCCTGATACTCCTATGATATTTAAATGTGGCACTGGAGAACTATACTCAAATTTATTTACATTTACACTTGAACAAATATTGTTCAACGCGTTTAACAATATTTTTAAGTATGGACGATTTCTCATTTGGCTGTTTTGATTCCACGACGTCGGTTTAGTTGAACTTAACGAAGCTGGTAGGAGAGAACTATTTTCCCATTGAACACAAGTTAGCAGTAAATTCAGTCGGGCAGAATATCGTTTTTTACCTTTCCCTAAATAATAGTTTATGTTAAGATTATTAATTTTGTCGTTTTATATTTTATTACCGTATATTAAAGCGACCATATTTTTAGTGATAATACTCGTAAAAAAATCATGCTCAGGTTTGTATCCCATAACCCACATAGATAATAAACTGTCGAGAAAATATTCAATATTTTTTTCAAGTTCTCCCAAATTTATATGACGTTGCAATAATGGTACAATACAACTATAAATTATAGTGTCATCGAGTTCTCTGTAGTTCACATAACTCAAAGACCACAAAAATCTGGCTATGTCTTTTACTCGAACTTGTCTTGCGAAATATTCTTCTTTCGATATAACATTAGTTTCTTTTAAATGAATCAAACAGTTGTCAATAAGTAATGAAAATAAATTTGTATCAAAATGTAACGAATCGGCATAAAGAGCTAATATGTGCGTACTTGCAGTAAAGTTGTAATTTTGAATAGTCTTATTAAAAAATATTGTATTTGATATTGTCGAAAGTAATTCTTCGTCTTGTGACTGATTTTGCCTCAAGGATTTTATCAAAGTTATAAATATTGTTGTGTCTTTTAAAATATCTAAGTTATTGTATATGGTACGTATGATTTTGTCTAGGAGTTTGCGATATTCAATTTTTGTACTAGTTTTGTATGAAGAATTGCACAGTATTGCTAAATCATTTGTGTTTAGGTGGTTAATGTATTGATAATTGAATTTTTTTAAACAATCTTTTAAAATAAGTTTAGATTCTCGTGTTTTCTTTTGCAACGAGACGTAGAAACACAATTGTAATAATTCTATTTTAGAAGAATGTTCAATTTTAAAACTTAATTTATATATGGCTTGAGAATAAAATGAAAGTTTAGTTATTATATGTGGCATACAAATGATAAAATTATGAAGATAATCATATATTTCTGGTATTGTTAATTCGTTTAATCTCGAACAACACTCTTTGTCCAAATATTTCAAATAATTCTTGAAGTCTCGTCGTCTAAATGAATTTTCTGACAAATTTAAAATAATTGCACATAAGTCACTGTTGTTTAAAGTATTTAGATTGTTCCAACAATTGCTTTCATTGACAGTATTATTAAATTTTTGTTCACTATTGACACATTCTTTGAAGTATTTTAAAATTCGCGGTTGTAAACTGTTTTCGTCTAACCTTACAAATTTATCAGTCGTTATTTTATTTTGAAACTGATGTTTCGAAGATGAACATATGGTGAAATTTTTCATTATGCCGTCGAATAATCTTTTATACTGAGTTTTGGTCATTATATATTTGAACATTCTGTTAAAAATACGAATTTAAACTGATCAATATAAAACTACACTACAACGAATAGTGGATTGTGATTGGTCGGCGCAGGTGCATATGGGCATTTATTTCAACCAATCCAATTTCATGTTTGTTTGTGCATGTGTCGTGTTTACTGTTTTACACAGCTGACAACAGAGCGATACATTTTTTTGCTTATCTTGCGTTAATCACTGCCTGCGTATTTCTGATAACAAATAGCAAAGTACATGTATAAATTATAGAATCCAAAAGGTAAATATATTTATATTTAAGTAGAATCTGAATTAACCAGTATTGTTTATAGTCTTACAGACATGGATTTGAACAATAAGCTTATACAGCAAAATGATTTGTACTGCGTACAATGTAGTAACTTTTTAAATTGTCCTATAATGTTATTCGAAAATTTGGGCAATGTATGTGGCAGATGCTACACAAAAGAGCCCAGAAATAACAGCAATCATGTTCAGAATACTGCTCTAGAAAATATTATTAAATTGCTGGAAATACCTTGCAGATACAAATCAGAAGGCTGTTCCACTAAACTGTTATACAACGAAATAAATATACACGAAGAATATTGTTCATACAGGCAATATAATTGCCCGTCAAAAGAAAATTGCTTCTGGAGAGGGTCAGTTATCAATTTGGTAAAACATTTTGAAGGGTTCCACCCAACTATTTTATTAAAATCAGACACTTTGGCTTTTGAATTCGACATAAACTTAAACGCCGAATTTTCGTCCCATAAGTTGTTGTTGGCCAATACTGAAATATTCTTGCTCCAAATAGAAATGGACAGCGACAATTTATGGTGCGCTGTTTGTTATATTGGCGATGAAGATAAAGGCTCTAAATATGAATTCTTCGTCGAAGAAATTGGATACAAACGTAGTTTCTACTTCAGAAACGATTCCAAAAAAGCTATTTTGCCTCAGAGTTACATGTGTGGACTGGATCGTGACCGCGCAATTCAAATTGAAATGGCACCTTTGAAAATATATTTCAATAACATTGATGTGATTTCTGCCAAACTGAGAATTATTGGTGGGTGCATTGTTGAAGATTTGGATGAAGGAATATTATCACATCTAGAATGCCCTATTTGCAACTTATACATGCTTCCTCCAATTCACCAATGTTTAGCTGGACACAACATTTGTTGTAAATGCCGACCAAAATTAGGCCAATGTCCAACATGTAGAGGAAGAATTGAAAATACAAGGAATTATGCTTTAGAAGCTGTAAGTGCCAAAACAAAATATCCATGTGTGAACCGCATATATGGATGTATGGTCGTTTTACCTGGATCTTTAATAGAAAAACATGAACAAGAATGCAAGTTAAGAACTTATTCTTGTATTATACATAATGCCAGTTGTTCATGGCAAGGAAAACATTGCGATTTATTAGAACACTTGAGATCGGTTCATAAAATATCAAATAACTATCAAACTAAAATCAACTACAATGGAAATCAATTTTACATGTACACAACCAATTATGATTTTATTATTGGCTACGGAGAAGTTTTTAAAATTGGCCATAAATATGAAAATAACTCTCAAACAACATTTTGGAACTGCCGTGTGTTTGGCGCGCAAAATAAAAGCAAATTTAAGTTCCGTATAACATACAGCAATGATTTAGGCGATTTTTTCTTAGTAAAAAGTGCCTTGTGTCTGCCATACACAGTGGACGAAGAATTTTTCAATCATAATCTGTCCTTCCCTCAAACTCTTTCTACAAGAGTAGGCAATACTGTAAAATGTGAAATTGTCAGACTGTAACATGTGATAGACGACCAAATTATTATACTTGGTGAAGGATAATTTTATATTTAAAATAATTTGAAAAATAAATATTTCATGTAGATTAAATAAATAAATAATTAACAACAATAAAAATATTTATTTCTCATCGAGTAACAAATTCAAGTTTGCTGGTCCTGTGTAACCATTATGAATGAATGACTTTAAAAATTGTTGATAATCTTCTGGAAGATTCGATTCAATTGCTCCTCGAATTATTACATCCATATAAGTTCCTGAAGGTCTACGATTATCAGGAAGAACATCTTCAAGAACTTCTTCCGGAGTGTTGACCTGTTGATACAGGCGACATTTTTGAATACTACCTTCAGGAGTTTCGATATTGGCTTCAAAAGCGAAATAAATTTTTTGGTCCACGCCTTCTTGCCTGGAAATTACTTATTGGAAACTTGTAGGTGTACAGAAAAATAGGTTTTACTTGTCTAAATTAGCTAGGTTCTCTAGTTCTATTTCCCATATAGCTCCCCAAACGTTTTGATTTTTGCAGGGGATTACTGTTGCAGAACAACCTTTCCATCTGTTTGAGTAGGTATTAAAAGTTAGTCTGTAATCCTACAAATATTCATAATACTTATTCGATAAACATTTTATATTGTGTTTATAATAATAGTGCACGAACTTCTGCGAGATAAATTTTACAGGAGACACCATTTTATCTTCTTTAAAACTTAAAATATACGTCTCATTTGACTTTTATTTCCATGTTAATAAACAAAAAAAGTCAGTTTATAATTAGAATTTTGAGACTGGAACAAATTTACTCGATCTCAAACTAAATGAGAATTTTTGGAATTTTTTAAGCGAAAGTATCAATCAACAAATTTACTTGTTTTAATTTTTTTGGCAAGTATTTATTCTTAATTAGAACCACGATTTAGGACTGATTAGGCTTCACATGTTTTTTAATCGTACCATTGTATTTTTAAATAGTGGTAATTAATTACTTAGGGTGACTAATGGCTCCATTCTGGAACAAATCTGAAAGCCTTACAAATCTGTAAGCGATTATCGCAACGAACGCTGCCACTCTTATGTATAGCTTTATATTAATCAACAATTTTTTTCATTTTTTGCAGATTTACAGATCTGTTAAGCCTTACAGATTTCTCCAGAATTGGTGTGTAAAATTTTGAATAAATACTTGAATTCATTAATTGATCTCCATGACCATGTTTTCAATTATTTTGGAAGATTTAGAACATTATTTATAATTTAAACACATTAATATGTATTGCAGTATAAATTGAAAGACAAAGAAAGAAAACTATTTTTGAACTAGAAGTGAAGTTCGAACACTAATTCTAAACAGCAGTTACATTAATGTACCTTAAGTTTACCAATTCCTTTCCTTATTGCAGTAGGACTGTTCATATGAATTCTATGAGCTAATAAATTGCTTCCATATGCAAAATACATAAATGTCTTCGACATTTTTACTGTTAAAACAAAATAGATAAAGAGATCTGTCACAAATATTACCAGTAACAATTAGAAATTTTGGATAACAATTAAATGAATAATTTAAAGCGACTTTTTACCTTCTGTATGGAAAAGTGTGTCAATCAAATAAATGCAATTATATAATTATTTACTTTTCTATTAAATTTGAAAGAACGAAATAAAATCAGCTGATATTTTCTTCTTTTTGTTAATGGAATTCTCAGTTGATGTCTCCTCTTACTCTTAACGCTTTCTTAATACCAGAGGCGTAACCAAAATGGATTATTAAAAGGGCTTCGAAAATGCCAAAGGTCGACCTTATATTACGAGCGAGTATCATGTCAGTTAGGAAAATTATTGTCAGTTGTCAAATAAAATCGACAAACAAGACTAGTTTTTAACCAATCATGATGCAGAACACTTGAAAATTCAACCAATGGGAACAGTATTATACTGAGAATATAGTTTATTAGTCACGTGACATGTTTTTCCCCAATCAACATTCAGAATCTCCCTAGTTACATGTCTATCACAACGATGATAAAAAACAAAGAAATTATCATCTTATTTATATTCATTTAGGGATGTTTTATTTATTAACGTCCGACTGCTATGTTATTATTATCATAAACCTGCTTTCAGGGTTGTTATATGCCAAATAACAGTCTAGAGCGTGTTATGAGTTGTTGCTATGGTAATGTCAATAAATTGATATCCACACTGGAATAAAGCCTAAAAAACAAGCAAAAGCATTCATAGCGTACCTACTCCGCAAATTTAATTAACACTTTCTGATCCGCAATCCGTAGAATTATTAAAAATTATAGTCGGACGTTAAACGTTGAAAGCACCAAGGTAGTTAAACGGACAATAATGCCTTCGGTCAACGTACACATCTCGGGCCAGAGGCCCTCGAAAACTACACTGTTGACGTCAGGCGTTATTGTCCTTATAACACCCTTGATACGTTAATTACAACACTGACAGTTAATTTTGAATATAAAAATCTGATGTGGCCAGCACATTACCTTCCGTCAGTTCTATGTATTTTGTACAAATTTCATACGGAAAGTTCCTCGCTAAATTAAATATTCTATTTCTTGTACATTACCTTCCGGCAGTTGCATGTATTTTATGCAAATTTCATACAGAAAATTATTATTTTGTGACGTTTTCTATATACAGTGTAATGTATCTGCAGAAATAAAAGATTTATTATTATTTCTTGTACATTACCTTAAAGCAGTTGTATGTATTTTATACAAACAAAAGATCCTATATTTCCAGTAAAATTATAAGAGAAACACACTATGTCAATTTCACTTGACACTGATATCTTTCAATCAGAATTTTCTTAATATAGTAGCTGTTTCCATAGCTATGGCTACTTTACGAAATTTAATTTCTTTATAATTTTTTAACTCTATATCCATTTAATATTAAGTACAAAATGCAGTCAAATCGTATAGAGAATAAAATATTCTTTAATATTTATAATAACATCAAATGTGAAAAAATTATATTTAACATAGTTTTTTCAAGAAAAACTGTTAAAATCCGCAAATGAGGGTACTTCCGGTTGACCAATTATACCCAAAATCTAATCAGCTCTTCATATGGATGCAACGAAGAGGAATACGAAAGAATTATAATTTTTGGAATTGTAGTTTTAGAGTTATCGTAGACGAAAATTTTGTTACACACACAGACACACATACACACACACACACACACACACACACGCACGCACGCACGCACGCACGCACACACACACACACACACACACACGCACGCACGCACGCACGCACACACACACACACACACACACACACACACACACACACAATCATCGTAAAAATAGTGAAATCGTATTCTAGGGACCTTAAAACGTGCTTATTCATTAAAAACTCACCACCGAAATTTTTGACCAAAGACAATACCTTCCTTACCTAAAGGTGACGGAAGGTAAAAATATGCGATAATCGTTGGGTTGATATCAACAATGATGAAAATAGTAAGGCAATTGTAAAAATGACCATGTTTTAATACAATATATGAAAATTTTCCCCATCAATACAATTTTAAATGTTTATATAGACGAAAAATTAAAATTCTCTGCTACAGTTATAAATAAAAATAAAATAACAAAAAGAAAAATATTAAATAAACTAACTCTGTTTAGAAATGAATAAAATAAAAATATACTTTTTAATATAACTATGTTGTTTTTCCTCTCCTTATTTTTAAGTTTGTTAAAGTAGATGCATTGCAAAACATATAATTGTTTTATTATAATAGTTTTGATTTATTTCAAAATATGATATTTACATTTATTATCAAGCTTACTCAGTACAGTATTGATATTATTTTTTTCTTACTAGTAAATATTAAAAACGTTTGTAATTTCAAATAAACCATGATTCAATCTTCAAAACTCGTGCAATACTCGGCTAAGCACGATGCAGAAAATATATGTCTGTCTCTGTTAATCTGCCTTGCCTCACTTTCTCGACATTAAGCCATATCCCCCTCTCTTGAACATCCTTGGTCGTAAGCTGTGGGGACTAGTGCGCAGATAAAAAACGCATTAGAAAAAGACAGGGCTTCTGCTTCTGGCAAGGGATTGAACTCCCACAATTTGAAGGAAAGACTACTGCGCATCCAAGCTGGTCGGTCACGACTCACCGTTCAAACTGTACATATAACCACTTAAATTTATATAAATACATATATCATCATCACGGCATGTTACCTATTGCTGTTTGTATACATAACGCCTTGACTTTTCCGTTTCCCAAATATCAAAAATAAAAGCAAATTTAAGTTCCGTATAACATACAGCAATAATTTAGGCGACTTTTTGTTAGTAAAAATCTGATGTGGCCAGCACATAACTTCTCGCCAGATATTTTACCTGGTTGTACGCATAAAACG
Organism: Harpalus rubripes; assembly: GCA_963082715.1. NCBI lineage: Eukaryota > Metazoa > Arthropoda > Insecta > Coleoptera > Carabidae > Harpalus > Harpalus rubripes. The sequence continues at coordinate 23,575,566 of OY720464.1, forward strand.
AAAAATATTTTTAAATACAAATACATATATTCATGTCTCACTAAAAAATAATTCTCACATATATTTGCAAAATCTTTGGGATATTTTAATATAAATTATGTACAATACGAGTACATACATTTTCTTTATATTCAACAAATATTTTTGACAGTGACATTTATGTGTCAATTACAAACATTTGAATTTCTTGCCTTGAAGTAGTTTGATCTGAGATTTTTTACATCAAATTATTTTATATGCATTTCTTTATGTCTAAATCTATAGAAGATATAATAATGAATTTATATTTGACGAATAAAGAATTTAACGTTCTTTAATATAAGTATTTACATAAATTTTCGATAAATAATATTTAGATAGATAATATTTTTCTTGCAACTACTACTTCCGGTTGTCCAATTGTTACCAAAACTTAATCAACTCTTCCCATTATTGTTAGATTGAGGAATTCGTAGTTTAAAATGTCTTAAGTTTTATAGTATTTGAGAAATCGTGGATACAACATCCACACACACACATACGGACAACATCGTATAAATGTTATAATCGGATTCTAGGGATCTTAAAACGTGCTTATTCACTAAAATCTGGATATGCGATTTTTAGCATGAATCCAATACCTCTCGTAGCGAGAGGTAAAAAGTGCCTTGTGTCTTCCATATACAGTGGACAAACAATTTTTTAATCATAATCTATCCTTTCCTCAATCTTTTTCTACAAGAATAGGTAATACTATAAAATGTCAAAATGGTCAGAATATGTTGATCGATGACCAAATATTATACTGGTGAAAGATAATAACTTTATGTTTAAATTAATTTAAAAAATAAATATTTCATGTAGATTAAACAAATAAATAATTAACAACAACAAAAATATTTATTTCTTAGCGAGAAACAATTTTGCTGATCCTGTGTAACCATTATGAGGGAATGATTTTAAAAATTTTTGATAATCTTCCGGAAGATTAGATTCAATTGCTCCTCGAATTATTACATCCAAATAAATACCTGAAGGTCTACGATTATCAGGAAGACCATCTTCATCAAGAACATCTTCCGGAATCTTGACCTGTTGATACACACGACATTTTTTAATGTTACCTTCAGGAGTTTCGATATCGGCTTCAAAAGCGAAATACATTTTGTGGTCTACGCCTTCTTGCCTAGAAATTATTTATTGGAAACTTTTAAATGTAAAGAAAAATAAGTTTTACCTGTCTAAATTAGCTAGGTTTTTCAGATCTATTTCCCAAATAGCGCCCCATACGTGTTGATTTTTGCAGGGGACTACTGTTGCAGCACAACCTTTCCATGTATTTGAGTAGGTATTAAAAGTTAGTCTGTAATCCTACAATATTTTCATAATAATAATAATAATACGATTTACATTTTATATTGTTTAGAATAATAGTGTCCGAACTTCTGCGAGGTAAATTTTACAGGAGACTCCATTTTGTGGTGCAACTAATTTCAAATTACATTACAGCGAAAATAAGTTTCACGAATTTAAATACATTATTTAATATGCAAGTAAAACCAGTCGACTCAACCACCATTTGATTTTCACAAATGAATTGAATTGGTAGATGACTTAATACAGTTAATAAGTACTTTGAAACTATATTTAAATAACCGACCACCGCCATTATTTTCTTGATTATTATAGCTACAAAAAAATTCTATAGAACAAAGTTATAGGAGACCAGGGGGGACAGAAGAAAATAATATTTTTAAATCAGTGGTTCTCAAGTTATAACATAAAGTTATATTTTTTCAAATGGAATTGAAGATATTTTTTATGCCCATTCGGTAGCATATTTTTTCTGAATTCATCCATGTATTAGTTTTATATCCTTACGTAATAAAAATATTGAAAAAAATCAATTGAAATTTTAATAAATTTGATTTTATAGATATTTTTTAGTAGGGTATGTATGGAAAAAAATGAGTTTAAATTAAAACGAAACAAATATTTGTTAATAACTCAAATTGACAAATGCAAGTTTTGTTTTTCATACATAGCCTATTGTAAAATAACTAAAAAAACAACAAAATTTATTTAAATTTTAATAGACCTTTTCAGTTTGACGGCTATCTCTTTCTATCGCTGTAAATAGTAAGTAAAATGGCGCCAACAACTGCCAGTTGGGCTGTCAAACGAAATGTCAAAATATTGCAGTCATGAAATAGCTGTATTTTCGGTAAAAATTTGCATCGTAAGACAATTTAGCTCCAATAAAATCTTTTGTAACTTCTTTCGAGAAGTTTTTTTTAAAATTCTCAAAGATTTGTGTCACATTTAAAATCTATTTTTTTTTTTAAACAAACGCCATAGATCTCAATTATTCTTACTATGCGCAGATCCCCATTGCGCATATCTGCTACCTCTTTACAGTATTTTTATTATGTAAGGATATGAAACTAATACATGGTTGAATTAAAAAAATACACTATCGAACAGGCACAAAAAAATAATGTAATCCCATTTGAAAAAATATAACTTTGTGATGTAATAGACCTTTTCAATTTAACGGCTATCTCTTTCTATCGCTGCAAATAGTAAGAAAATGGCGCGAACAACTGCCAGTTGGGCTGTCAAACGAAACGTCAAAAATATTGCAGTCATTAAAATACCTGTATTCTCAGTGAAAATTTGCATCGTTAGACATTTTAAGTTCATTAAAAGCTTTTGTAACTTATTTTGATAAGATTTTTTAAAGTTATCTGAGATATTCTTACATTTTACATCTAATTTTTTTAGAAACAAATGCCATAGATCTCAGCTGTTCTTACTAGGCGCAGATCCCCATTGCGCATCCGCATATCTTTTATCTCTTTAAATTGAAAAGGTCTATTTGAGAACCACTGGTTAAAAAAATATTTTCTTCTATAATGGGATGTCCCCCTTGGTGTCCTACGATTTTGTTTTTTATAACTACAATAATAAAGAAAATAATGGCGGTGGTTGGTTTTGGTGTTAAAGCCTGTATATATATATATATATATATATATATATATATATATATATATATATATATATATATATATATATATATATATATATATATGTATATATATATATATATATATATATATATATATATATATATATATATATATATATATGTATATATATATATATATATATATATATATATATATATATATATATATATATATATAAACATATGATACCTCAGTAGTTTATTTATTTATTTATTTAAAATATTGACTCACTCAATAAATAGCAACTTATAATGATTAATAACATCAATTTTGTATTTGAAGAATAAGCAAACCGCAACAAATAATGCATAACTGCATAAAAAATGAACTGTCTTCGTGGGTGGGATTTAAGCCCCTTCTTACTTTCCTCGAAGTACGCTAATGTATAAGCGCATTTCTGTTTTATGACATCATTATATTATCAGTATACAAAACACAATGGCAATACTTGAAGCTATATAAATATAAAACTTATTTTTTATAATGGAGGAAGAACACAAAGTAACTATACAAAAAAACTATTTAGACCTCGTACACAGAACTGATTTATATAGACTGCTGCCGTTATTGATAAAAAAGGGAGTTTTTTCTGAACGAATTGTTGAACCTTATCAGGTATAAAATAAAGTATTTATACTACAATATGTATTTAAAATATGTTGCAATATTGTAGGATCACAATAAGACAGTATTAAATCGTAAAAGAGAATTGTTTGCTAATATACATCGAAGAGGACCACATGCATTTGATAATCTCGTACAATCTTTACGAGAAATTGGTGACAATGACCATACGTATCTGGCAAATAAGCTGGGAGGTTTACAACAACCAACAATAAGTATTAATCAACATAGAAGCAACAATGAAAACAATTGTAACTATTATCATAACATCAACAATGCAGAGAATGTAATTGAAGAAGAAGTTGATAATTCATTTAAAACACCTTCAAACGGTGCTTATCCGTTTAGGTTATCTGAAAATCAACGCCCAGCTCACATTAGACAACTATCAGAAGAATCACCGTATGCCAATATTAATCTAACTGACGAACCCTTGAAAGTTGTTGTCAGAAAATCAGAGCAATTTTTTGACAACCCCAAGCATTGCAAAGTTCCTGTCTATCCTATGAGAGGAAAACTGCGTGGTATTTATTTAGGAATCAACAACATGGAATTTATAAATAATATACGTGAATATCGTAAGGGGGCACAAGTTGACGAAACAAACTTAAAAGAATTATTCACACAAATGGGATTTGAATGTCACAGTTATAGGGATCAAACAAACCGAGATATGGAAACTATAATCACAAACTTCACTAAAATAGAAACTAATCCTAACTTAAGACGGGCTGACTGTATAGTAGTTGCTATTATGTCCCACGGTGAAGAAGGCTACAGTCAAGAACAAAGTCAAATTATAACCTCAGACGGTAAATGCATACCATTTTCATGGATTCTTGAACAATTCAACAATTCCAACTGCCCGGATTTTCAAAACAAACCTAAAATATTTCTCTTCCAAATCTGCCGCGGCGATACGCCCCGTTTTGGAGTTCCAATCCAAGGAAGAATCCGAGCTGACGGTATCAACGTTACACCTGGTGTTGTTAGAGACATGACTGACATGCTCGTAGCATGGTCGACATTACCCGGTGACAGATCTTATAGGGACACAGAGCTAGGAACATGGTACATGCAACTCGTATGTGATGTTTTTATGAGACATGCGTATGATACTGATGTTGAAGGTTTGCTAAAAATGGTGGACGAAAAGCTGAAGAATCTTAAATCGGAAGATGGGAATATGCAGACGTCGAGTTATGAATCTAGGGCTTTCAAGTTGTGTTACTTACATCCTGGATTATATGAATGATATATAAATATTATGTTTATTTGATATGATATACACTTAAAAAATATTCTTATATTTTAAATATTGTATTCTTTTTCATTTTTAAATAAATTTTATTAAATAATTATACCTACCAAAAAAATATTTTGAATGTATTATTTATACTTTTATACGGAGTTTTCTTTTTAACAAATATTATTAAATAATTATTACTCCCACCCCTTAAGTTGCCACGGTCATAATTATATTATTGACTATTTCACTCATAAATATATAAACCAATACAAATTCAGGATTCTACCTAGTTTAGTTACCAAGTTTCATTTCGACAAAAAACCGTCATAAAAATTTTTTCGCACCCTTTAAACCAATAAGATGTCGTATTTTTACAAGTAAGTGATTTTGATAAGCGAAATCTATATATTTTCAGTGTTATCAGTTCTTATTAAAAATGAGTCGATTCGGACAGGAATCTATTTAAAACGTTAAAAAAGCAAACTGAAACATAATACCTCTAAACACAATAAAAATTAGAAGATTTTTTCAAGAAAAAAATTATATAAATGATTACCTGATTTTTATTTTGGAAATAGTCATCCGAATACCATTCGTGGTTAAATTTTATCCTGGAAAAATTTTCTGATTGCTTTACTCGAGCCTGTTGCCAATTTATCTCGTGACATTGATCAAAAATCACTCGTTTGACAACTCGTGATTTTTTTGTCAATGTCACTCAATAAATTGCTAAGCAACCGGCTCTCGTAACAATCTGAAAATTTTTCCGGCAAAAATTTACCACTTGTGATATTATATATGATAAACTAATAGCGGGTATGCCAAGCAATTTCATTTAAACTACTGTCCTACCGGTAAACATATCTTTCAAAGTGAACCTTATTGCTACAGCAAATAAGAACTATAATTTTAAGCAGTTCATTTCGTCGCCAATATCTTACTTAATTAAGAAAAGTTAGCTGTTTAAGCTTCATTCAGTTAAGTTTGAATATTACCCTTTCAATTAATAAAACATATTACCCTAATTTATAATAACAATTATTCTACTTAAGTTTTAAAAAACTTTGCATGGAATTACATGTTCGTTCAATCTCAAAAATGTTCGTGAAACATCGCGTGATTGTTAATGCCAAATAAAATAAATAATAGTATTTTATGTACCAAGGGCTTTACGATGATGATAATGTCAGGAGGACAACGAGGATCTAACCCGAGGGATAGATGTCGTCCGATGGGCATTATCATCTAGTAAAGCTCGTGGTGCGTACAAGATTTTATGTCTCACTAGAATATGTGAAATAAGTTTTCATTTATAATCAAGGTATAATAATTTTGGTTACAATAATGCTTAAGCTTTGGCGTTGCTAAGGATGTTGTTTAATTGATTTGTTTATTATCAACATTTATTTATTTTTAAAACATCAACGTTCTATAATCGTTGGACTGGAGATGATGGAATGAATGAATTTGATGTTTCGGAAAATATTTTATCGAAACGCTGTAAAGAAATTGTTTTGAATGCTTCTTCATACTTTGAGGAAGAGAAACGCATAAATGTTCCCCTAATTATTCCATTCTCGTCTGTAGAAGATGTAAGTATTATATTTTGAGGTTCGTTTTCAGATCTCAATTCCTTATTTCTTATGGACTTATTTATGAATATTATTACATTTTAGAGAGTTTGTACTGCTTTGGATGTGTCACATGTGACGGTAAATAATATCAAAAATGAATTCAAACGTGGATAAATATCGTCCCAAAAAATTAGTGATCCGTCATCCGTCCAAAATCAATGCGAAACATTGCAGTCTGCAATGGGCCCGTCCAAGTCGTCGACTTTTTAGAAATTACATGTCGCATATGAATTTTGAATATAAATAAATGAAAACGAAATAAAAATTGCTATATATTTTGTATTTTTATACCTATAATAATGTAATTATAGTTTTTAGCGTAAAACGATCGCCATGTTGTGACGTCAGCGTCATTACAGTCGTCCAGTTACCTTGTGAAAATGTCACTGTACAGTGGACCATGCATATTTTGCTCATAAATTCTCGATTGGCTTTACACATACTCACATATTTAATATATCCGAGTAATTTTTTATTAAGATCAAAAGAATATTTACTTATTAAATAAGTAAAATTATAATTTGTGTTTTAATTGTTGTAATCTCAATACTTGTCATTGTTGTAATCATTTAGTAAATAGAAATGTAAATGTTGGATTACTTTTTATTATGAACTATGCTTTGATTATTGTAATCAATACTGTCATTGTTGTATTTAATTATAAATAGAAAATAGTTTAAATACTATTTTAATTGTAATAATGACACTTGGTGAGTATAATAAACTTCTATATTATATTAAAGAAAGTCTTAATGTTACATTAATTAAAGCGAATGATTAATCAGATTATGAAAACGAGTAAAAATTATTAAGTTTACTTACCTATATTGCTATTATTAATGGTAACGTATGTCGGTTCTCTCTACTTATGACGGAGTGACACTAACGTCACAACTTTCGCGCCAAAACTTTAATTATTTTAGGCGTTATTAAGCACAATTTCAAGAAAACAAAAAATACGGAATTTTTATTTTTAAATTCTTCATAACATATAAAAAATTCAAAAAAAGTTGGACGGGCCCATTCGACATACTTACTATTTACATGTGTGGTGAAAGTAAATTGCTTTTTAGGCCCTTTTGATAATCGATTTTAAGTATTATAATTAAGTAATAATGATTTCTGTGTTGTGCTTTCAAAGGTTTGTTCTTATTATATTAATTGTTGTAATCAATTAATTTGTTAATTGTTGTAATCAATCATTATTATTCTAATGAATTTTAATTAAAAAGAAAATAATTTTCATTATATACTGTTCATATTATTTCTAATTTAAAGTCCATAAACGATGATCGGATTGGAATGAACCATTATGCCCTCATATAATGCCTCGCTTGTTATAGATATCTTTATATACACCGTATCCTAGCAATAAACAGTTCATAATAGTTTAGTGAGACATAAAATAAATATATCATCACGGCATATTACCCATGGCTGGGTGTGCCATTCTGCTTTGTACGCAGATATCGGTAATGATGACAATTGTACCGTGCGGGCGTTTACCAGGCGTCACCTCACGGGCACTCATTGCTGGTGTGGAGAGTGCACCACAGGGGTCAATTTAGTGCCACTTAAAATTCGAAATATTAATGTTAATGCCAACCAATCAGAATAGTATTTGTAAGTGCCCGATAGCTTCATTCCAGCAATTTTCGCGACTGTCAATATCAGGTTTGACGTTTGTTATTTTTGAAAAATTCTGTCACATTGTCTTGAGTAAAACTGAGTGTTATTGAAAAAGATATCCAATTAATACAATTAGTTGAACAATACAGATATATTTATGATAAAAAAGACGTATCGCTATTAGTAAAAATGACATTACCGACCTACTCTTATTGGTTTGCCCTAAGAAGTACTTGTACCGGACAACGTAATGTAAAGTTTAATGCAAAGTCATAATGCTAATGCTAAGGTAAATTCTTAAGTTTACAGCTTACAAAAACCAGCCCTGTGTTTACATGTACAAAAGTAGGCTGGTAACTAGGTAATAACTAAATCTGTAGGGTAACGTATTATTACCATGCTGACATGTCAACATCAGTCTACAAAATGAAAATAAAATGAAAGTATAATGCTCTTGATTAATACATACAGATAATGTTAGTGTATCGTTCTTAACACGGTTTATTTTATTCTAAAATAATAAACAAGGAATAATGCTCATAATTTAAATATTTGTGATATTGACATATGTCAAAATAATTGTACTGTTTATCATAGCATTCTGAAAGTAGCATTAATGAGAGAATTTCAAAAAAAAAATATATTAATAGTCTTCACTTTTTGAAACTGATAAACTATAAAAAAAACACGGATGTTATGAATCATAACAAGCCTTAGATGTCTTTTGCTTCATGAGCTCGAATTTCAAACCGACATCTGCGGCAGTTATGATAGTCATAACAATCCTATGTATGTTAATAGCTGTTATTCTGTTACCAAAGACGTAAGTTAAAAACTTTGGCGTCAAGTAGTTGACAATATAAAATTCTGTGTTTAAAGAATCTCATAAAACTTAAAACTTAACGGCAGAGATAATATTTAAAAAGAAAAACTATGTTATGGTTAAATTACTTTGTTAAGGATTGGTTGGGACACCGGTATGTATACCGGGTGGTAGCGATTATGCAATGAGGTATTGCAAAAAAAATAACATATCTTTTTTCTTCTGAAATTCGAATAAGTACGTTACAGTATTATTAAGCATGATTTTCTGTTCAAATTTTTGTATATATTAAGCGCAGTAGCAATTTAAAAGTATACTTTTTGAATTGGCGCCAAATTACTCTGCGTGTGACGTCCGAAAGATATTAGCCAATGACAGAACTGGAAAGACAAAATTTAAAAAATATTTAATATTTCTTAATTAATTGTAAAAATATTTATGCTTACATCAAAATGATCTTATGATCTTCTCAGATTGAAAATTTGATTTTGTAAATAGTTTTGTGTTTACTTGACACAACCATTTCTTTCTTCTTTCTTCGTTTTGAGGGACTATTAAAACTTTTTTTTACTATTATTACTTCTATTTGGGCATACTAGCACAAAACGCTTTTCTACAACTATGCTTGTCTCATTAAAAAATATAAAAATCAGTAATATGGATAGAACTAGCAGCTAGTTGATAGTTGACAGCTGTCACTCGTTTAAATTTTGTCGGCGGCAAATGTAAGCCACACTCTCATTGGTTAATATCTTACGAAAGTTATCAGGCGAGAGGGGAAGTGGAAATTTAAACATTATATTTTAAAATACAATTTTCTCGTGAGTAAAGAATAATATGAAAAAAAAAATACGGGTAAACTATTTTTTATTATTCTTTCGATTAAAGCAAAGAAAAATTTTATGGCAAAAACTGTAGAGCGCAAAGCTTTTTTAAAAATATGTATTGCAGCATAAATGGAATACAAAGACAAAAAAACTATTTTTGAACAAGTAAAGTTCGGACACTAATTCTAAACAACAGTTACAACATTAATGTACCTTAAGTTTACCAATTCCATTCCTTACTGCAGTAGGACTGTTCCTATGAATTCTCTGGGCTAATAAATTACTTCCATATGCAAAATACATAAAAGTCTTTGACATTTTTATTGTTAAAACAAAATAGATAAAGAGATCTGTCACAAATAACAATAACACGCTGGAAGCTCTAAACAGATTTTCTTGAAAAAATATATTAAAATATGATCCAAAACTTCTCAAATTTGGTACTTAACTCGTATAGAATTTGAAACAACATTTTATCTAAAATAATTAGGGAAACAGGAAATTACGAAAGTCTAATTTTACATGTTAAATCTCTGTGTTCGGGTGTTTTAGTCACCACCTTGTATTTGTTGTTAAAACCATTTAAATATCTTAAAAATTCTTATTGGCAACGAAAATGACCGATAGAGGCAGCACCGATTTTAGAAAATGGCCGGCGAGAAGAGTAATTGTCAAAACTTCTACAGTGTTAGACAGGGATATAAGCTAATAAAGTTTATATATTCTTAAATGTAAATTGATTTGAAGTGCAGTATTGCTTAAAGGACAGTATGACAACCGTAAACACAACAGTTTGATTACTTTTCTGGCAACTTCATAATTTTGCCACCAGGCGGCTACGAGTTCATTTTCTTCGCCAATAAGTATTGTTGTAATCAAGGGACTAATTGTTGGTGGTGTATTCATACGCCTACACGACCCTTGCGTTGGAGATCGTTGCCAATGTTGTCTTGACATATCAACAAAATATGGTGGCCGAATAAGTCGACGGCAGAAGCTTATGAAGAATTTTAAGAAAATTTTATAGTTTTTAAGTGTTTTTAATTGTGTTTTTTGCAAGAAGTCTTTAGTTTGACATTTATTCTTTGTGTGTGATACATATTTAACCCAAGAACGAATAATATTTCCTCAAGAACTTGTAAAGAAAAATTGTCAGGTACCGCATTTTTTTATGTTTCTAATAATTGTTGTTTGTTGAGAATTAATCATTTTTATCAATTTTTGAAATTTTGTGTTTGAAAATGTTAAATTTGATAATTATTCATCCTTTTTTGAAATATTTTATCGAAATAACATGCTTTTGTGTCCATATTTCGGACCGCGTCTGGTTTTAGAAACGTAGCTTCAGTTTCTTTATTCATTGTTGACGTTGCTGAATTGTTTCTCTTTCGTCCTGATTCACTACTTTTCGACGGTCGTTTCTTTAGTAACAGCTTCTTTTGCCTATCAATTTATTTTCTTTGTTCTGTTATTTCCTCTCGTCGCCTAGGAGATGACAATAATTTTTGTTAATAATAGAGACAGCAATGGCGGATTTGTTAATACAGGAAAAAAAATAAAGATGTCCGATCAAGGTCATCTGTATTATGAACGAATTAACAAATTGGCATTTATCTCTCTTATTTGAAATGACTAGAAGCTTGTGCGATAAGGTTGGATACAACACGCTTGTCTTTCAAAAATTCACATGGTTTCAACGTAAGTTTATTTATTAATTTAGATATATTACCTTGATTCAGCCTTACGAATAACGTTATTTTCTATCGGTACCTTATTTTTCACATATTTGGTTTTCGAGTACATTTGCTAATAAATTTACAAGTTGACAGTTTTTTACACAAAATTGCCAACCGAAATTACTTGATTTCATCAATTTACATCATATAAACAAAGACATTAAATTTTAGTCTGACCCAGCTTGAAGTCGCTATGCCCAAACAACAGCGCTATGCTTGGAGGTAAAAAAATAACATTTTTCTATTTTGGTTCTTTAATATGTACTTTATGAAACCCATTTGGATGTCATAAAGTACTTCTTTATGACATCCAAATGAGTTTCATAAAGTACATATTAAACAACCGAAATTGAAATTCCTGGACATGAAATAACGTACATTTTTTGAAAAAATTACCAAAATAGAAAAAATAGTATAAAATACACTTTTCATAAGGCATTTCGCTCGTTTCTAAGAATGACGCGTGCGCTAAAATCATGTCTTATGAAACTTGTATCTTAATGTACTATTAACACCCGCCAAGTCAAAACTAAACTTCGTCGTATAGAAGAAAATAGAAAACTAGCTCTATATTAAACATGAATGTTTATTTTTAAGCTATGTTAATTGTAGTACTAAGCAGATTCAATGTACTTTCCTTGAACCACAGTAATGTCCATCAAAATTTTCCGAAAACTTACGTGAGGTTTCAAAAACATTCGGCTGGTTTACAGTGCCAAAATGCTCTCGAAACCAATATTAAAGTTAAACGAAATGTTACGAGATGTCTCTGATACTAGTTATAACTATAGTGTGTTCCAATAAATATGAGATAATGACGTCACAATATTAAATTTCCATAAGTGTTCTGCCGATTTTAAATTGAATACACTACATATTTGATAGTTCAAGCATATTGACACGGATGGCGTTACCAGTAACTCAACAAGGAAAAAATGGAGATTGTTTTGAAGAGGAATGGCATGTGTGATACTTTTAGCTGCAAATAGTGTTTTAAACTTTTTTAAAAGTGGAAAAGAGTATAATTTTATGCTATAAAATATGTGTTCCGTATGTTAAAATAGTTCAAACGTACGAAATTTCCTGTTACAAAACTTTTTGGTTAATTTCTTGATCGGTAACGAGTGTAGAAATGAAAATTAACTATTTTCAAAAATAGTGTTTCATTGTTCATTTTGTGCCGTGAAATATGCATTTGGTAAGTTTGAAAAGTTTGAAAATATGTAAATACTTGTAAAATTAATCGTTAATTATCTAAGTGGTCTGTTGATTATTTAATTATTAGAAATGTACGTTTGGAACAGAAATATAAATTGTTTGTGGTTTTCTAGTGTACGTAATACTAAATATTAGTATGTGCTACGACAAAAATTCTGGTCGAAATTTACAAAGTGTCTTGTAATATGGTTAAAAATATCGAATTAAATGATGCAAATATATATTGTCATCAAAAACTGTCATCATCAGCCCAAAACTTTAATTATTCCAATTAGCACAATTTCATGTTGGCGTAAATTGTAAGCTAAGTAGAGGCATTTTCAAGTAGCAATCTACTGCTGAGATTTTGACCAGGCGGATTGCACATCAGCTTAAACAAACCCTATAGGGCGCAAGCAGACACGTGACTCGAGCGACCTTGACGTGTGTGGAATCAGCTGATTTGTGTGCGCATGTCATTTTGACAAGAAAAATGTCACGTTGGCAATACCAATGTTTTGATTTACTTTGATTTTGAACTGCTGTAATGTTATTATTTTACAATTTTTAAGCAGTAAAACATATGAAATTAAAAATAATAACATTTTAACAATTCAAAATCAAAATAAATCAAAACATTGGTCTTGTCAACGTAACATTTTTCTTGTCAAAATGACATGCGCACACAAATCAGCTGATTCCAAACACGTCAATGTCGCTCGAGTCACGTGTCTGCTCGCGCCCTATAAGTTCCAAGCCGGGAGTAAATTCACATGCTATTTGACATTTGTTTGTTTTCGTGTGGTTGTATATGATTCAACCTCCCTTACTTTTACTATGGCATTGTGCGGCGAGTAGAGGTCGTAAAAGAGTGGGGATGATGTCCATGGAGAGGTGGATGGGAAGTTTCTATTACAGATTACAGAAAAATTCAATCGTGGCTCGTACCACGAGTACAGTTTTAACTAAAACGCTGTTTTAAGAAATGTCAAATTTCATTATTTAATATTTATAATAAATAATAACAAATTTATCAAAATATGATTTTAAAGCAGAACATAGTTTATAATCAAACAAATATTTAAAAAAAAATCGTTCTTTATACATAAGGGCGAAATAGACCTTTCCAATTTAATGGCTATCTCTTTCTATCGCTGCAAATAGTAAGAAAATGGCGCGAAAAACTGCCAGTTGGGCTGTCAAACGAAACGTCAAAAATATTGCAGTCATTAAAATACCTGTATTCTCAATGAAAATTTGCATCGTTAGACATTTTACCTTCAATAAAAGCTTTTGTAACTTATTTCGATAAGATTTTTTAAAGTTATCCGAGATATTCTCACATTTTACGTCTAAATGTTTTAGAATCAAACGTCATAGATCTCAGTTGTTCTTACTATGCGCAGATCCCCATTGCGCATATCTTCTATCTCTTCAAATTGGAAAGGTCCATTAAATATTGAAATTAGAAATTTCTTAAAACAGCGTTTTAGTTAAAACCGTGCTTGTGGTACGAACCAGTGGACGAATGAGCAACGAGCTTTTGTCGTGGAAGGCTATATCCGCGAATACGTGTCTGGTCCGAAAATCGATTACGTTGTGGGTAAAAAAATTAGGGAAACGGGATCTGTTATTTTGTGTTATTTGTTTTGATTTTAAAAAATGTAACAACGATAATAATTATGTAATACATGAGCAAAATGAAATTTGCAAAAGCATAAATGAAGTATAATAACTCATTTCTATTTTAATTTTAGATTGCATCCGCGAGGGCTTCGGAAACATGGAAATGGCAGCAGAAAAGGACAGAGCACCTTTAGGAGAAACAAGACAACAGAGTACCTGAATTCGGGCGCCATAACCCCAAAATTCAAGCGTGGTGTTTGTATGTATAAGGTAAGAATCTTACTAGATTTCATATTATTCGCTTTACAATTCTGTGGGTTTAAGGCAAAAGCAGATTTGTCCCATTTATAATATCTGCAAATTTTGTCTAGTGATTATAAAGATTTTAATTTGTAAAGCTCTTAAATTGACATCTCCTTTGCATGGCCTTTTCTGCTCTATTTTTTTTTATCAAATCTGCTTTCGAAATATATTAAAGCAAATTTCAAATACGTTTGAAAATCAAGGGTCTTGTGTAATGAAGACATGTTTGCTATACGAAATTTTATCAATAAGTTTTTTGAAATGGTTTAAAGATTACCCTAAACTAATAATTATTATTTAATAAGCGGACGTTTTGGTTGATCTGAGACCTCAAGAAACTTGGAGAATTTCGATGCAGCGTTCGAGCTTTGGATTTCAGCACTGCAGGTCTTGTAAAGCAGCTTGTAGACGACCACCGCTGGATGAACTGGTAAGAATTTTTTTTATAAAATATTTGGTCTCATGTTCAATCATAAGAACTTATAGTCAGAGGAATATTACTATAATTTTCGATCATACTGTTTTTTTAAGGATAATTATTGTCCCTTCCTCTAGTTGATGACAAAAATTAAATACTTCTCTTTGGATTATGCCCACAAACCAGCGGCGTAAATAAATAGCCGCATGAAATTACAAGAAAATGTTAAATTCTGGCTCACTAGCAATAAAAAGTTTCTTGTTCGTCAAACGTAATATTCGTTACAGAAATGTAAGGAACAAACAAACAATTTGTAACTCGTTTTCTAATTAACATTTCAATCTACCATGCTTTGCACCTCAATCATTTCTTCGATGCCATATTTATTTATAAATTTAACTTTTTGGAAATGTGTTGAAACGAAGGGTAGGATTTCTCGATTTTTAAGAATGAGATTTCGGAACACAACAGTACACATGTGATTTAGTTGGTTTTGGTGAAAATTCCATAATATTTCTACAATATTTACAAATATAAAATTAATCCTTTAACGATCTAATATTGCATTCACGTTGTTTTTAACTTATTTATAGTAAATTTATTTCATTATTTTAACAAGCAACTACAAACATTACACTCAACCTTATTTCTCTAAAAGTATACAATACAAAATTCTAGGAATACTCACGAATTTTATTGTATAATCAAACTGAGGAAGTGTTCACAATCATCACCAATAAATATAAATTTAAATACTTGCTGAATTTTTAAAATCTCGTCTAAAATTCTAACGTTACTTTTTACAGAGTTTAAGAAACTAGAGTACGTGCACGTCACGTTGACAACCATGTCAGAATCAGCTGAGTGGAAGTAAACCTCTGCTAATAAGTAACATTTTCAATTTTTGGCATCAAGGTGGATCTGGAGGATCCGTATCTGACGTGTGATGTTATTCTGACATTTCGTTATAAAAGTTATTTTTGTGTGACTAATGCATTAAATAACAAATCTACTAAATTAAAAACATATAGCATCTAAAATGAACTCAATTTAATATAATAAAATAATTCCAATATAAAAGTCAAAAAACATGTCACATTTCAATCAAATAGTAGCATATGTTTACTTCCACTCAGCTGATTTTGACATGCTTGTCAACGTGACGTACTCTATACTCATTATGACGTCACAAAATTAATGCGATGTTTGGGCAACAGATACAGTTCGCTCAACTTGAATCGCATATATATGTGATAGTTCAAGCATATTGGTACGGGTGGCGTTGCTAGTAACTCAACGAGAAAAACAGGAATGACGTGATACTTTTAGCAGATAGTGTTTTAAACGTTTTTAAAGTGGGAAAAAGTATAATTATCAATTTTATACTAAAAATTTCGTGTTAAATAACACAATTTTTTTTGTTTAATATCTGTCGATAACGAGTGTAGAAATGGAAATAGTTTTAGATGATAATAATTGTTTTAAATGTTCTTGAATACAAAATACTGTTTAATTGTTAATATTGTGTCGTGAAATATGCATGTGGTAAGTTTAAGAATGTATAAGGTAAGAATCTTATTAGATTTCATATTATTTGCTTTACAATTCTGTGGCTTTAAGGCAAAAGCAGATATGTCCCATTTATAATATCTGCAAATTTTGTCCAGTGATTATAATTATTTGACTTTGTAAAGCCTTTAAATTGACATATCTCCTTTGGATGGCCTTCTCTGCATCAATTTTTACCGATATCTGTGTACAAAGCAGATTGGCAATGGATAATATACCTTGATGATATATTTTTAATTGTTTTTAGTTTATTTTTGAAGTACATAACATTCTTTGATATGTATTTATTTCTTTAATCATTATTTTAAAAAAATGCATATTTTATTGATTATTTACAGGAATTTTGCTGCAAACATATCTCCTAATTAATTCAATGGAAGAGGATGTTGGTACTCGGTGAAATATATTAAATAATAAAAAACAACTCTCGGTTGTTTCACAAGAAACAACCGAGAGTTGTGTTTTTCATCCAAACGAAATTTTTGCTTGTGCCACTCGTGCACTTTTTTTAGTATCCGAAGGGTCTTAAATGGTGATTTCTCTAGCAGAACGCAGAATTATTTGCTGTTCTGAAGACATTCGAAATTCCGATGAACGAAGGAAACACATTATAAGAAACAACCTGCAGCTTTCCCAGACAATAAATAAAACGAATGCCGGGCAGCTCTATGCTTTCTCTAGTCTAGTCATTTTAATTTACAACAAATATTTTGAAAATCAAATACCTTTGTTTATAATTATTAAATTACTAAATTTTGGGTACATATATAACTAGATCTGTAGATGCCAAAAATCGATGTCAAGTTTCTAGCGCCACCCATTTTTGGATAAAACACGTCGTACCCAAAAATAGGTAGACCTATGAAGTCGACACTAAGATTTTTGGATTGTACGGATTATGTTATGTACTCGTATACATGATTTTCTTTCAAATAAATGATGCACTTGTCAGATTTTGGAATAATTTCACTAGCTCTTGTCCATATTTCAAACATTATTTAGGGTACATATTTTTACTTATCTGTCAATAATAGTTAATGTATAACAATATACAAGTATTGGTGAAAGTTTAGCAATAAAATTGTGCAAAGTACTTACATACTTTTAAAGATATATTGGATATACTTTACTGAACATGATATCTTATATTTTAACAAAAAATACTAATTATATTATGAGCATTTTTGTACATTTTACAATAAAAAATCTGTTGGAAACATGCATAATTTTAACATTGGAATCAACTAACGTTGCAATAACATATAGACGATAATTATAACATTTTTGGAACAATTACGACAAAATTTAATTAGAAATATATGAAACAATGATTTTTTATTAATAAACCGTCGAAATATTATATGAAGTAACAGCAATGTACCCTCTTTTCTCAAATGCCATACGTATGTCGTAAACAATATAAATTATGACAAATTATTAATAAATTATAAATATTTGTTATTGCAGTATTAAAATATAATTAATAACAATCATTTTTCTTTAAAAATATATTTCAAAATTATTACAACAAATACATAAATAGCAATAGTTGTTGCTAAGTGTGTCTGGCAAATTGTGTATATTTATTAATAATTACAGCAAAAATGCGTATAGATTCTGAAAATAGAACAAATAAGGATCATTTTTTGCATAAAACGTATTGCAATAATGTTTAATCAATAGCAATAAAGAATAATAAACATTATTGTTGACAGCTGGGAGCAGATAACCATCTTCAATTCGTTGAGCTTAACATGGAAAAATAAAAGAGTACGAATGTTTTAAGAATTTTTATTAATTTTTTTCTTAATTAACATGCAAAATAGCATTCTTTTATAAAGATTATTTACATTTTAATAATTATCAATAATTTTTTATCAGTAAGTGGATAACTTCATACGTATATCTCTATCGCTCTCTAACCCATTGTTCTTATGCGTCGAGCGGCCATGATTCATTCCAGTTTCAGCTCTCGTTGGATCCACGTCGCTTACCGTTCCGCTCCGTGAAATTCCTATCTACGTAAATTATAATAAAACTTATACAATAGTTGTATTATAGTTATAAATAGTGTTTTGTGGTATAATTATGGTAGTTAAGCCATTTGGGCGACCGTAATCATTTATGTCAAGTTTTTATGTGCGGCGATTGTTTATAGTCAACAGGTATGAATTGCAGTTTTTTGTTCAACAATCGTGAAAATTTTGTTTTTTTTTGAAGAATAAATATTGTTTAAATAGCTTTTTTAATATTTCATGATAATTATATAATGAAATTAAGATAGTGCATGCTTGTTAATAGTGTAATGTTAATATTATCGGTGAAATTTGTGGATAATTATATTCATTTCTTTATTTTTACAGGACACAAATGGATATAAACACAGGAAAGCAACAATGGTGTATCAATCTGACGATAGAATTTGTTCCGAAAATGTAATTTCACATCCTGATTTGGTGATAATGGTAGAATCTACAGACGCTGGATTTAAAGGTAAGTCGAAATTTTTCATTATAAATACAGTGAATCCTCGTACAACGCGGTACTTATACAGTGCGGTTTTGATATAACACGGTCTATAAATTGTGGTTGGTTAATATATTTTTCCTTAACACATAAATTGTTGTTTAAATAATATTTATTTTGTAACAAGTACGGGAAATTAAAAATACTCTACAACGCGGTTTCGACATAACACGATCTACAAATTGTGTGTTTTCAGAAACATAAATATGTTTGTATTTATTTGAAGCATAAATGCAATCATAAAATGGCGAATTTTGTGTGTAAAACATACAAAAATGTCTATAATTTACATTTAAATACATATATTGCTGTTTAATATTAATTTTCCACATAAAATCCAAGATTTAATTTGTTTTAAACCGTACGAAACTTGTTAACGCGTTTGAGACATTTACGGCATGTAACTTCGGAAAAGTTCGTGAATGGCGAAAAAACGCGAATTGTGAAAAAATTATTTTAATATTTAATAAATAAAATCTATCCAATATTTAAATGTGGTAATTATATTTAATAATTAATTAAACTATTATTTTATTTTTAAAATAAACGGCTGGTAAATTAATTTGTTTAATGAATTGTGTAATGACATACAAATGCTTGCTGATTATAGTGATTAAATCATGTCTATTTCAACGGATATATAATAATAATATTTCAGCACTCTAGGCCTAAAAGGCCTATGGCTTGGTTGCATAATCGCTTCCACTTCTTTTTGTCCGCGGCGGTCCTCCTCCAAGTGTTTTCTCCCATTTCACTAAGGTCCTGTTCAGCTGCTTGTAGCCATTTGGTTCGTGGGCGTCCTCTCTTGCGTTTCGCGTCTCTTCTCCTGTGTAATGTTTTTGGAATTCTGTGTTCTGGTAGTCTTTGGATGTAACCTAACCATCGCAGTCGTTGAGCTTTAACAAAACCGATGATTGACGGTTCCCCAAATAGATTTTTTACTTCTTCATTCGTTCTTCTAAACCATACCTCACCTTCTTTTTTCCTCCCAGTATAATTCTCAAAACTTTCCTTTCCCATATTGCTACTTGTTTTTGTTGTTTCATATTAATTGTCCATAGTTCACTCCCGTACGTGACCACAGGTCTGATCACTGCTTTGTATATTCGTAACTTAATTTTACCTGAGATGTTCTTATTTTTAAGTACTTTCATTAACGATCCCATACATTTGTTTCCTTTTGTTATTCTCTCATTTATTTCTTCTCCTTCTTCCCCTTTTTCCGTTATGGTTACTGCCAGATAGCAGAAAGTACTAACATTTTCGAAGTTATATGTGTCCCCTTTTGCCGTTGTCATTTGTAAACGGGTCTCCCTTATCTCGGTCTCATCATTCATACTCATGTATTTTGTTTTTGTTTTGTTGATTCTTAAGCCATATTCTTTCGCCGTGTCTGCTAGTTTCTCAACTGCTTCTTTCATAGTGGCCTTTGTTCTTGTTATCAAAGTAAGATCGTCTGCATAGGCCACGCACTGTATTCGTTCGTTATAGATTGTCCCCGTCGTCTTTAAGTTACTTCTTCTTATTATATCTTCTAGTACTACGTTAAATAACGGAGTCGACAATGGGTCTCCTTGACGTAGCCCAGTATTCACCATAAAACTGTCAGAGACATTACCTCTCACTAGCACCTTGCAGCTCATATGTTGCAGGGCCATTTTAACAAGACGTATGAGTTTGCTAGGTACTCCACAATTTGCCAATGCTGCATACATTTGATCACGTTTGATTGTATCATATGCCATTTTGAAATATATAAACAACATATGCATCGGTAAACCTTCTTCGTAGCTAGTTTCTTGAATTTGCTTTATTGTGAATATGAATGAAACCACCCTGGTATTCGCCTAATGCCGGCTCTATTATTTTACCTATTCTGTTTCGGATTACCGTGGCTAATATTTTGTACATAGTGTCCAGCAACGCTATACGTCTATAATTCTCGCACAAGGTTTTATCCCCTTTTTTGTAAATAGGACATATATTTGTTTAATGAATTGTGTAATGACATACAAATGCTTGCTGATTATAGTGATTAAATCATGTCTATTTCAACGGATACATTTATTATTAAAAATTATTTAAAATCATCAAAAACTGAAAAATCGCAAGGAATGAAAAAATGTTTCTTGGAGGACCGATCCTTATTGGGGGTTACTGTTTCAAGGAGCTGTCCTGGGATGAGCCCTCTTGGAGGTAATTGCGACGTGCAGTCGTGATGGGGATAGCTGGCTCGTCTTCACCAATGTAAGTCGTTATATGTACCTCTTCTTCACTGTCGCTTTTTTGCTATTTTTTCAGCTTAACACAAAAGTAAATTCATTTTGCTTCTGAAAATATGGTTTTAGTTGTCGAATTTAATTCAAGTAATCATATTTTCTTCTGTACTTCTATTCCGAGGCACATTGTGAATGTCTATCTACGTTTTTAACATCGGGCGTCGTTACTATGTCGTAAATAAATCGGCGAAACTTAGTTTATTAAATTTTTGAGTTAGTTTAAATGAATATCCGTTCATTTAGTGATAGTTTTTTCCCTTTAAAAATGTATTTCATTAAATTAATATTTAAACAAGTACAGTTTACAATATGTTTCCAGTAAAGTTTACAAAGAGTGTAAAGGCTGGTTTAAGCCTTTTGATCAACAGGGCTTATCTAAAGCTTTGTCTAAGGCTCTAAGGTCTTTTAGCTTGATTCTCGTGACACTTGTTTACAAAACAATATTGTTTCATATACAATATTGAAAAAAATGTAGTTTAAGATATTGTATAAAATTCGTATTCACGTGACTCCCTTGTAAACTGTCTCTATGCAATTTATTGTATTGTAATGTATACAAGTATGAAGTTAGTCAGTTTCCTTATTTGACATTTATTTAATTTTTGACATAAGTGACATTTCCTAAATCAAAAAGAATATTATATTTATTATTAGTGGGGGTTGTAAATCTTCGCATACATTAATGAAAGGTGCATATTATGTATAAGAATATTTAAAACCCGGTACAATAACAACAACTTTAACTGCAGAATATGTTTTAGGTTCATACCTATGACAAGAAATAGTAGATTCTTGTGGAGATGGACCGTTCAAAGACGAAAAGAACACTGGCAAACGGCATATACGAGTAAATGATTATATTATTAAATTCTTGAGACACATACATATGTAATATTCATGAATCTTAAAAACTAATAATACTATTAACGACAAATGTATTCTCATTTTCGAAATCCGCTGAAAAAGTACATTTACGTAAATCTGTTGATCATCATAAAGTAGAAATTTGTTGAAATTAAAACTGTAATCATTAATTACATTTTTACTAGATGTAAGCATCCGCTAACTAATAACTAGTTTATGAAAAATAAACCAATAACTTTTAAATAACTTCTTTGATGAATAAATGTAATATTTAAAGTGAATAAAGAATAGACAGTTCAATAAGCTAGTTTTATTGTTATAAGAACAGATATGGATTTGGTTAATTCAACGGAGATGAAACTTAATGTTTCTAGAAGTTATTTTTCGCTAGAGTAAAGAATCATTTTTACTCTTTAAATATTTTTGTTTATTATGTCTAAAATAACTCATTAGTGTAGATTGCATATGGGCTATATTTTATTTCAAAATCTCATAATTGCTCTTGTCTGCATTAATAAATCATTAATTAGCATAATTAAATTTGTATTAATCATTATTCACAAATTAAATAATATTTTAAAATTTATTGTTTTCGTAACAAGTAGCTGAGTTCCGTGTTCAGATTACAATATTAGAAAACAATTATTGTTTTCTATACAATGTAATTTTGGTCATCTGAATATCAAAAATTGTATAGTTTACAATAAATTTTTGACAATTCAATTATTGTTTTGTATACAATATTATTTCAGAATCAATGTTCACCTGAATTTCAATATTATAATTTATTGTATTAAAAACAATAATTGTTTCGTATACAATATTGTTTTATAAACAAGTGTCGCAAGAATCAGGCCGTTTAAGGTCAATCTATAACAAGAAAGCAGCAAATAGTTATTTTAGTTATTAAAATCTCGATTGACTTTTTTATTGAATATTACATTAAAAATAAATTCATTTGCATTTGAAGTTAGAGTAAAATATAATTAAAGTTTCGCCGACACTTTTTCTTATTGGGTCGGTTTCCGCGATATTTAAGAACAGGGTTACGTAATTTTCATTTGGAGTGTCTACCCCATTATTTAATTTAATACTACACATGATGTTGAATGACAGACAATCAAACACTATTCCAAATTCTTTCTATTTTCAAGGCTTCAGCTATCGCCTTTTTATAAGTAAAACATATGTTGAATGACGTAGCTGCCACTGGCAATCAAAACTTGGCCTATTGTAATTTTTAAATAAATTGTTGGAAAAAAAATATTTAATTTTGATTCAATAATTTTATTAAATTTGTAGTAAAAAAATAAAAAAATGACACTTTATTTAGAAACGAAACTAGATTTATCAATGATCCATAGAACCGGCTGTAGATCTTATTAGATTTTTCGCGATTTCAGGATTTTAGGTGAAAAAAACATCAGATGAAGAAAAGAACAGCCCCCTCCCTTGCATGCTTTTGATTTTTATTCAGTTTTACTCTTAACTATCCAAGCAGCTCTTTCTAGTATATACCCCTTTTAGAAGATTAGAGTCAATTTCCCAAGGCCGGCCGGGACCCATTGTGGCAAACTCAGTCGTCCTTTTGCTGCTCCTCTCTGGGATAGGACAGGGTTGCCTCTGGGAAGGTCGCTCTACCCAAACTAGAGTCCACCTGACTGAGTAACTCCCTGTACTGATTCCCAGTTTTTGAAATAAATAAATAAATATATCATCACGGCATATTATCCACTGCTGGGTGAATGGCATATTCGTACCGTGCAGGCGTCTACAAGGTGTCGCCCCACGGGCACTCATTGTTGGCATGGAGAGTGCACTCCAGGTGTCACTCTTGTGCCATTGAAGAATCACAGATACACTAAATTTTAGTTAGATTTAATTAAAGTTCTAAAAATTATTTTGTTCCCTTAATTCTGACCCGCTGATTACGGGAAAAATAATTTAAAAATTCCAAGAGCCTTACTTTACAAGATACCAATTTTAATCTTAATATATTTTTCACGAAAATTTGTTCAGAGCTTTAAGTAAAGTATCACTTCCGGTTTATCCATTTTAGCAAAAATCTAATATGTCGTTCTTATTAATCTAAAAGTCTTAAATAACAAATTTGAAAAGTTTTGAAATATATCGTAATATATTATAGGTTTGTTCAAACACATATGTTGTAAGGAAATACTTTTAAATAAATCTGGTCTGAGACTTCAAGAAACTTTGAGAATTACGATGCAGCGTTCGAGCTTTGGATTTCAACACTGCAGATCTTCTAAAGAAGCTTTTTTAAACGATTTCTGAGCTTCAGATAAATCTTCTACGGCATAGACGACCACCGATGGTAAGAAACTATTTTTTTATAAAATATTTGGTCTCATGTTCAATTATGAGAACTTATAGTCAAAGGAATATGAATACATGTCTAAATATGATCTTGTGCTCAAATTCGATTTTAAGTACTACATTGAAAGAAATATAACTTTCTGTATAATATTCAAACAATTTAAAGTTCAAATATCGACTATTTATCAATAAAACCAATATCTGGGAACATATGATTAGCATATATAATCTTGAGGCCATAACATTTTAAATAGTTACAGGAAAGCTATTAGACTTTAGACTAATTTAAAAGACCTTTCGTACAATAATGTTAGTTTTGTTATTGTCGAATCTTGGAATAAAATTTAACTGGTTCAAATCTAGTTACTAACCAATAAGTTTTGACACCCGTGTAAAATCTACAAAAGCGCTTAAATTTTAAGTTATTCTTGTATTATAAATAAATATATACTTGTAATAAGAATTTCAGGACAGCTGAAACTTATTAAAATCCATCATTTTCTTCATCAACTTTACAAACTATGTACTCAATTTCAGAGTATACGCTCTACACTTAAATTAAGAAATTAGTACACTACTTTTAAGAATTATATGCTCTTAAAATATAGTGGAACGCAGCCAATTTTGCGAGACATCTATCCACAAAGTGGAAGACTAAAACTACAACGTGTTCTCTCCCCGCACCTATCATTGGCAAATGCGGCAAATAAACCTCGTGGTTGCATGTCTGTATGTTTACTCCAAGGAAAATACATTTTATATGCGGAAAAACTTGGAAAACTGGTGAAACTTATGGAGAAAAGCAAGATAAAGTGTTTGTGCATCATTTGTGATAATAATTTTTACGTGGATTTATCGTTTAGTTTGCGAAAATATTTAGTAGTGCTTGGTTGAAGATGAAATTATTGTCAGTTTTAGTAATTTATTTATTTAAATATACTTGAAACTACTAGAAATATAGTTTTTCCATTCTAATAATATTGTTATGTATTTTATATGGATTCGTATTTTGAGGTATTTTTCTGAACATACAGTCCTGTATTTTGTTCACAAAATAGTGGAATTTATATGTGAAACATATAAAAATGTCTATATTTTACGTTTAAATACATATATTTGCTTTAGTATTGATTTTCTACATAGATTCCACGTTTTATTTCGTAAAAATCAGTCTAACTTGCTCGTTCGTTGTTTTGTTGGAAGCCTGCGAACTTTGTAAAAACTTGTCCGGTTTCGCAAAGATCCGAATTAGTGTATTTGTATTTTATATTATTTAAATGGGTGATAGTTATTTAAAAAAATTAAATATAATTTTATTTTTATATTTAATTATCCATTTAACAGCGTAACCAATTATTAACAAATTAATTATCTAATAACCACGCTACTGCCGGCAAGCTGGTCTTCTGTTTATTTTCAACAAAACAATTGTAATATATTTTAGGATATTAATGTACCGTTTACATTTGTATCGTTTTGATAGTGAAACATTGTTGTATTTTGTTGCTTATTAGTAGCAATGGTAAGTTTAAACAATAGTTGAACTGTTTTAATTATTTTTGCTGATAAATTAATTTGTTTAATGAATCGCCTAATGATTATAAAGAAAACTTAATTTGAAATTTGTTATGTACAAAAATAAATACAACAAAATAGTTTGTGATGTGTGAATATTTTAATTGTTTGAATCGTGAAATATTGTTAACCATTGTTGCATATTAGCAACAATAGTAAGTTTAAATAATAGTTTGACTGTTTTAATAGTTATTTTTGATGATAACATGTTTTATTATTGAAATACTTGTATTTTAAAATAAATAATTTTTATGCTCCAGAGTTCCAGTGAATGAAAAAATGTTTCTTGGAGGATCGATCCATATTGGGTGTTGCTGTTTCGAGGAGCTGTCCTGGAGTATCTGAGCCGTGCAGCCGTGATGGGGATAAGTGGTTCGTCTTGCTGGTAGCTGAGCTGCGTTCATCAATGTAAGTCGTTATAATGTGCCTTCCCTTCACTGTCCCTTTTTTGCTTTTTTTTTCAGCTTAACACAAAAGTAAATTTATTTTTCTCCTGAAAGTATGGTTTATGTTGTTGAATTTAACTCAAATAATCATATTTTCTTCTGTACTTCATTTCAGAGGCACATTATGAATATCTATCTATGTTATTAACATCGGGCGTCGTTTAAACCGTTACTATATCGTAAATAAATCTGCGAAACTTAGTTTTTTTTTTAAATAATTGAGTTAGTTTAAATAAATATCCGTTCCTTCAGGTTTTTTCCCTAAAAAATTGTATTTGTTTAAATTAATATTTAAACAAGTACGGTTTACGTTATAGGTTTCCAGCGAAGTTTCCAAGGAGTGCAAAGGCTGGTTTAAGCCTTTGGTCAACAACAGGGCTTGTCTAAAACTTTGTCTAAGGTTTTAAGGTATTTAAGGCCAATCTACAACCACAAGAAAGCAGCCATAGTTAAGAATTATTTTAGTTGTTTAAGTCGCGATTAATTTTTTGCTATTATTACATTAAAATTAAATTAATTTACATTTTAAAGTTGGAGTAAAATATAATTAAAGTTTCGCAGATACATTTCGCGTTCGGGTCGGCTTCCGCGTTATTTAAGGACAGTGTAGCGAAGTTTTTATTTGGAGTGTCTACTCTATTATTATTTACTTTAATACTACACGAGATTAGTTGTTAAATAAATTGCTAGAAATGTAAAATACTCGAGTTCAAACCCATATGATAAATTTATTTTTTAAAATATTCGAGTTTTTATTGCCATTAACATATACGTCACACATACAGGGTGTAACAGGTAAACGAGCTACCTCAGATAATTTCTATATTATTAAAGATACAATAAAATACTATAAGAAAGTCTTGTAAAAGTGCAAGGGGGACATCCGAATAGAGAATGAAATATTTTTTAAACCAGTGGTTCTCAAGTTATAACACAAAGTTATATATTTTTAAATGTGATGGTATTTATCTTTTAGGCCCATTCGATAGAGTATTTTTTTCTTATTTTTAATCATTTTATATCCTAACATAAACAAAAATTTTGAAAGAAATTCAATTGAAATTTAAATAAATTTGATTTTTTATAGTTATGTTTCAGTAGGCAATCGCAATTTAATAAAATAAAATGTATTTAATTTTGATTCAATAACTTTTTTAATTTTGTAGTAAAATAATAAAAAATAGACACTTCATTTAGACACGAAACTACATGTATCAATGATCTATAGCACCGGCTGTAGATCTTATTAGATTTTTCGCGATTTCAGGTGAAGAAAACATCATATGAAGAAAAGAACAGCCCCCCACCCCTGCATGCTTTTGCTTTTTTTTTCAGTTTTCCTCTTAACTATCCAAGCAGCTCTTTCTAGTATAAGTCCCTTTTAGAAGATTAGAGTCAATTTCCCAAGGCCGACTGGGACCCATTGTGGCAAACTCAGTCGTCCTTTTGCTGCTCCCCTCTGGGATAGGTCAGGGTTGCCTCTGGGAAGGTCGCTCTACCCAAACTAGAGTCCGCCGGACTGAGTAACTCCCTGTACTGATTCCCAGTTTTTGAAATAAATAAATATATCTTCACGGAATTTTACCCATTGCTGGGTGATGGCATATTCATACCGTACGGGCGTCTACAAGGCTTCGCCTCACGGGCACTCATCCCTGGCAAGGAGAGTGCACCCCAGGAGGCATTGAAACAGATACAAATTTAAATCAGCTTACTTGAATTTTATAGTACTAATTTACAGTTTTAAATGATTGCAGTTAGTTTATTTTCGTTTTAGTTTTTAATTTAGTTTTAAATAATTACAATTAGTTTACTTGTATTTTAAAGTATTAATTTGTAGTTTTAAATGATTACAATTAGTTTACTTGTATTTTAAAATTTTAGTTTACATTTTTAAATAATTATAATTAGTTTACTTGCATTTTACAGTTTCTACATGCAGTTTTAACTTATTAAATTGTAGTTACACACACTTGCTTTTGTATTAATTTTGCAAACACACAAAACACACCCCTCTTATATATTATGTATTATGTAAAAATAAATAATAAACATATGCACAAATTGTGTTTTTTGTATTCACCTTAGCTTTTGAAATATTATCCGTTCGTCGCCGCGATTCGTCCGTATATATTGTTGATTTCTTATGTATTTATATATGTATATTATGTATTTATGCATGTATATTATGTATGTATATTGTGGTTAGGGCGTGAGCAGTTTCAACGGGGGCTCTTGAGCTAACTTTTCCCTTTCAGGTGCACGGCCGCTAGGTATGGTTGGGCGACTAGCGGTATTTGCATGTTGTGCCCTTTTTCTTTCTCGCTGCAACGAAGGTTAGGCCTGAAAGAGCATAACTGGGCTTGAGTGTGAGGCAGCTTAGCCCTGGGACTAGCTTGGGGCGTCATTGCATCGCTAGCACTCAAGTTCAGGGCCTGGTCTGCCACACTCGCGGTGGTGCGAACCTGTAGCTCTTGTGGTGGAAGCATCCGGGGCGCAGGAAGACCCTAGGGACGTACACACTTTACACAAACTCAACACCGTCGTTGAGTACACACTTGTTAGGTTCCCCCATTTTATTTTTATGTATGTATGTTTAGTTTTCAGTTTTATCAAGAGCCCCACATCATCGTTTGTTTATTTATTTATGTTTTATATGTATGTATTTATATATTTCTTAGCTAAAATGTTAGGTAGGATGTCTAAAAATAATAGTAATAATAATAAATTATCTAATTGCGGTAAAATATTACAAACTGTGTCAAAAACGTCAAAAATTTCAAAAATATTACTTATACGTTTTTCTTTTAAGATTTCTACGTCTTCATATTTAGTCAAAGACAATTATTAAGGAGGTTTTTATATGCTCTTAATAGATTTTCTTGAAAAAATATATTTGAATATGATCCAAAATTTCTCAAATTTGGTTTTGAAAACTCGTATACAATTTGAAACAACATATTAGATTTTAACTTGGAACTCTTATCAGATTTTTGAGGAAAAATATTATTAGATTTTGTTTACAAACGATCAACCGGATGTAAGTGATTGTTGTTTTAAACACGGAGTTGGCGGGAGGTCATCAGTAAATCCGTATCAGGCTTAATTTTGAGCAATTTGATTGACTACTTTTTGGGACCGTTATATGATAAAAGCCAACAAATGTTTTGGAGGACACTTTCAAGTAAATATTTTTGAGTTTTGGACACGGGTGCAATAAAAGTCTTGCCTTTTTTTCCGCTTCAAATTGCTTGCGTCACAAGAAATTGTTATAGAAATTTTTACATTCTTCTTGTTTTAAATTTCACTTGAATTTTCAACCTGCCATTTGAAATAAAGAAATATTGTCGTAGGAGTTGTCCTAAATAACCTATAGTAAAAATTTTGTCCTACGGGAAAAATAATTTTAAATTCCGAGGGTCTTACTTTATCCAATTTTTATTTTGATTAGGAATCCTACAAGTTTTTTTTAACTTTGGTGGAGTACAACTAATTATCGGTAAACTTTTCTACATATTTCTGCTAATTTTCAATGTTTATGTCTAACTTCTAACTGATACATTATTACGAAGCAAATCTAAAAATTGTACCTTGAAAATCTCAGTAGACCGTCAAAAACACGACCAACCTGTATTTTCTTTAAAAGTATTATATTCCCTTGACCCGCTGATTACAGAAAAAATAATTTCCGGTTTATCAATTTTAGAAAAAAATCTAATATGTCGTTCTCCCAATTTGAAAA
The DNA here is from genome assembly GCA_963082715.1 of Harpalus rubripes. Taxonomy (NCBI): domain Eukaryota; kingdom Metazoa; phylum Arthropoda; class Insecta; order Coleoptera; family Carabidae; genus Harpalus; species Harpalus rubripes. The sequence goes on from OY720464.1 coordinate 23,605,978, forward strand.
GTTTTGGAATTATTATATTTTCACGAAAATCTGTTCAGAGCTTCAAGCAATGTATCACTTCCGGTTTATCAATTTTGACCAAGATCTAGTATCTTATTTCCGCTTCATATAAAGGTCTTCAATAATAAATTTTAAAAGTTTTGGAATATATCATAATATATAGGACTCGATATAGGATGTTCATTTTAAATGGGCCACCATGCTATCTCGAGAACTATAAGAGCTACAAAGACGGTTAAATGGGTAAACAATTTCTATTTCACAAGACAAATTTGTAGAAAAGATAAATTATTTTTTGGACCAAGTGGTTCACAAAATATGGAATCTAACTTTTTATTTCTAAATGAGAACATATATTTTTATTTGCTCATTCATTAGAGAATTTAATTATGAATTTAGTGATATTTTTGTTCCCTTACATAACGTTTTTTTTTTTCTAGAAAAATGCATTACTTTGATTAAAATGTGACTATAATGAGAGGGTCATGAATGGAAAAACGAATACGTGTTAATATTTTTTTCCCTAGAATTAGAATGCTATGAAATAAATCCATATAAAGTATTATTCAGGGAAGATGACTTTTCAAGGTCATTTATAATAATATTACAGATTTCACTGCATTTCGTACCAATGGGCGTGTAAAACTAAATACTTATGGATACATTTTAACTGAAAAAAATAAATGTAATTAAATTTTTTTTTGTTTTAAATATTGCTTTTCTCAACGTTTTATCTACTTCACTTATGTGCTTGCATAAAACAAAAATATAGACTTGACGTAAACCATATAATAATAGTAATAATAATAATAATTTGATTTAAATGTCATCGGTACTGGACAATCATTACTCCAGAGGGCAGTGTAGTAGATAATTACATGTCTGGAACTCTACGACATACGTCACTGTTATTTTTAGTTCGTTAGAAAATAATGCCACAATATACGTATATCTGTCACATCACATAAATTAAAGAGTCATACGTCAAATAATGTTTCTCTTTCTAATACAAAATGTTGCTAATGTAGTGCTATATAAAGTGCTGTGTGTTCTTTCTTCGAACAAGTGACCTTGAATAGACCTCTTCAATTTAATAGCTATCTCTTTCTATCGCTGCAAATAGTAAGAAAATGGCGCCAGCAACTGCCAGTTGTGCTGTCAAACGAAACAAAATTATTGCAGTCATTAAAATACCTGTATTTTGAATACTTTTTACTATGAACAATAAATTTTCGTCTAGCTCATTTTCTCTATTTTTGTCTGTAGCTTTTAAAACATTAAAGCTAGCAACTTGTACGTTGAAAATTTGGAATCTACATGAAATTCTCTATAATACACTTCAACACTGATGTTTTTGTATAGGCTGTTCCAAAAGTTACAGGCAGTTAAAAATACACATATTTTTGAATACTTTTTATTATGAACAATGAATTTTTGTCTAGCTCATTTTCTCTATTTTTGTCTGTAGCTTTTAAACCATTAAAGCTAGCAACTGGTACGTTGAAAATTAGGAATCTACATGAAGTTATAATATAATCAGCACTGATGTTTTCGTATAGGCTGTTTCAAAAGTTACAGGCAGTTAAAAGTAAACATATTTTTGAATACTTTCTATTATGAACAATGAATTTTTGTCTAGCTCATTTTCTCTATTTTTGTCTGTAGCTTTTAAAACATTAAGCTAGCAACTTGTACTCGTACGTTGAAAATTAGGAATCTACATGAAGTTATAATATAATCAGCACTGATGTTTTCGTATAGGCTGTTTCAAAAGTTACAGGCAGTTAAAAGTACACATATTTTTGAATACTTTTTATTATGAACAATGAATTTTTGTCTAGCTCATTTTCTCTATTTTTGCCTGTAGCTTTTAAATCATTAAAGCTAGCAACTTGTACGTTGAAAATTTGGAATCTACATGATATTCTCTATAAAATACATCAGCACTGATATTTTTGAATACTTTCTATTATGAACAATGAATTTTTGTCTATCTCATTTTTCTATTTTTGCCTGTAGCTTTTAAATCATTAAAGCTAGCGACTTGTACGTTGAAAATTTGGAATCTACATGATATTCTCTATAAAATACATCAGCACAAATGTTTTTGTATAGGCTGTTCCAAAAGTTACAGGCAGTTAAAAGTACACATATTTTTGAATATTTTTTATTATGAAAAATGAATTTTTGTCTATATCATTTTCTCTATTTTTCCTGTAGCTTTTAAATCATTAAAGCTAGCAACGTGTACGTTGAAAATTTGGAATCTACATGATATTCTCTATAAAATACATCAGCACTGATATTTTTGAATACTTTCTATTATGAACAATGAATTTTTGTCTATCTCATTTTCTCTATCTTTGCCTGTAGCTTTTAAATCATTAAAGCTAGCAACTTGTACGTTGAAAATTTGGAATCTACATGAAATTCTCTATAATATACATCAGCACTGATGTTTTTGTATAGGCTGTTCCAAAAGTTACAGGCAGTTAAAAGTACACATATTTTTGAATACTTTCTATTATGAACAATGAATTTTTGTCTCTCATTTTCTCTATTTTTGCCTGTAGCTTTTAAATCACGAAAGCTAGCAACTTGTACGTTGAAAATTTGGAATGTACATGATATTCTCTATAAAATACATCAGCACTGATTTTATTGTATAGGCTGTTCGAAAACTTACAGGCAGTTAAAAGTACACATATTTTTGAATACTTTCTATTATGAACAATGAATTTTTGTCTATCTCATTTACTCTATTTTTGCCTGTAGCTTTTAAATCATTAAAGCTAGCAACTTGTACGTTGAAAATTTGGAATCTACATGAAATTCTCTATAATCTACATCAGCACTGATGTTTTTGTATAGGCTGTTCCAAAAGTTACAGGCAGTTAAAAGTACACGTATTTTTGAATACTTTCTATTATGAACAATGAATTTTTGTCTCTCTCATTTTTCTATTTATGCCTGTAGCTTTTAAATCATTAAAGCTAGCAACTTGTACGTTGAAAATTTGGAATCTACATGAAATTCTCTATAAAATACATCAGCACTGATATTTTTGTATAGGCTGTTCCAAAAGTTACAGGCAGTTAAAAGTACACATATTTTTGAATACTTTCTATTATGAACAATGAATTTTTGTCTCTCTCATTTTCTCTATTTTTGCCTGTACCTTTTAAATCATTAAAGCTAGCAACGTGTACGTTGAAAATTTGGAATCTACATGATATTCTCTATAAAATACATCAGCACTGATATTTTTGAATACTTTCTATTATGAACAATGAATTTTTGTCTCTCTCATTTTCTCTATTTTTGCCTGTAGCTTTTAAATCATTAAAGCTAGCAACTTGTACGTTGAAAATTTGTAACCTACAGTCTCTCACATTGTAAATCGTACACTCATAAAATTGTTCCATTCTGAATTATTTCTGTTATAAAACATACGCATACTTGATATAGTACAGCATTTATGAAATAAAATCAATCCTTTTTTCATAATTTAAAAAACTGAAAAATATAATTTAATTTCCAAGTACAGAAATAAAGTATAATTTTATGAAACTAAAAATAATAATCAACATTAAATATCGTACAAATCATATTTATTTAAAAATTAAATAATATAATTCATTATGTTAATTTTTAATTACGTCACATATTATCTAATATCATAGTAACGTGATAACTGAAGATAAACAGTTGTATTCAGTCTTTGAAAGAAAAATGAGGCAGACTACAAAAGAAGAACGTGAACTGGTCATTCGACACTTTAAAAATGGAAAATCTTATAAAGAAATCTCTGAAATTTTAAGCAGACCTCGTTCAACTATCCAGTACATCATAAATAGATATAAAATAGAAAATCGCATAGTAAATAAAGTTAGAATAAGTTCAAAACGCAAATTAACTGAGCGCGATGAAAATTGGATTCTGCGTCAAGTTAAAAATGACTCTAAAATTAGTGCCCCAAAAATAGTATCTAATTTAGAAAAGTATTTAAATATAAAATTTTGTGCTGAAACAGTTCGAAGAGTATTAAGAAAACATAATTACCACGGTAGAATTGCTCGCAATAAGCCTTATATTAACTTAAAAAATAGAAGATAGAGATTAGAGTACGGTAAAAAATATGTAAATGAAAGTTTAGAATTCCGGAAAGATGTGATTTTCACAGATGAATCAAAATTTAATATTTTTGGTTCGGATGGCAAAATTAGAATTTGGCGAAAACCGAATGAAGAACTAAAACCCAAAAATCTGCGCGCTACTGTGAAACATGGTGGAGGATCACAAATGGTTTCGGGATGTGTATCTGCTTGTGGAGCAGGAAATTTAGTTTTCATAGATGGAATAATGAATAAATGAGTATACTTAAATATTTTAAAAAATAATTTGAAAACAAGTGCTGAAAAAATGGGTATTTTAAATTCATTTAAATTGTATGCCGATAATGATCCGAAACATACTGCGAAGATTGTTAAGGAATGGACCCTTTATAATTGTCCTAGAGTAATTCAAACACCTCCACAGTCTCCAGATTTAAATATAATAGAAAATTTATGGGATGAACTAGATCATAAAATTCGTAAATATGAAATTTTAAGCAAAGATGTTTTAAATAATGCTCTTAAAGAAGAATGGAAAAAAATTGACCAAAATTACATTCAAAATTTAATTCAATCAATTCCTAGAAGATTACAAGCTGTAATTAAAAATAAAGGATACCCTACAAAATATTGAACATGGTTTTTAGATAAATTTATTGACAATTATTAGTTGTACGATTTATAGTGTGACCCTGTTATTTATAAATACTAGTTATTTTGTTGAAATTATGTTACGAATATTTCTATTTATATTTATTTATGTTTCTTATCAAATTTATGTTCTATTTAGAATAATTTTTTATATTATTGTATTAAGAAAATATTGTTTCCAATAAAAACTATACTGAAATGGAAGTGTACGATTTTCATTGTGAGAGACTGTACATGATATTCTCTATAATGTAACATGGGGCACCCGCCGTCGCCGCCACTGTAAGCGAGTGTCTATTTATAGCGGTGACGTAATCGCGCTAGTGGCCGGCCGATGTAAACAGACTGGTCGCGACGTGTTTAATTACTTCCGGTAGCCTGAACCTTTTGTGTTCATTGTTATTATGTGTTCGAAAATTCTAGACTGTTCGAGAAAATAATAGCAGCTGTATATAAGGGACGTAGCTATGCTCGGGAGTTAGTTACATGGAGAGACATAGAGATGTTCATATAGAGTGTTAGTGAGTTTAAGAAGCACAGCAGTATCGTGGTGAGCGTATGCAGTTGGTGTCGAGTAGGTACTCGGGAAGTTACTGGTATATTGGGATAGCTGTGGATGTGAATACTCGGTAGTGTTGACGAGTATTGGGAAGCTATAGTGTGCAATGACAGTAACGGCGAGTCGGGAAGTTACTGGTATACTGGAATAGCTGTTAAAGAGAATACTCGGTAGTGTCGAAGAGTATTGGGAAGCTAGGTATACGGGGACAGTAACGACAAGTGGAAGTGAATACTCGGCAGTGGTGTTGAAGAATTGTGGCATACGGAGAGTCGGTGATACTGAGGCTGTGGAAGAGAGAGAGTTACATAAATAAACAGACAGTGAGGTGAAAGGTGTGACTTCTGTCCGAGCAGTTGAATATACAGACGCTGTTGAGTATATCGACGCTGTGGAGGTCGGTAGGCGGACAGTTGAACATGATATAAGTATATAGTGATATAAATATCGCGTAAACAGTCTACAAGAGTCTGCAACAGACCGGCAGTCTAAGATTGGAACGCGTAGTGAAATAAATAATTTGTAATATCGTGGAAATAAATAGTAGTGTTAATTGGTTAAATAAATAGTGTTAGTGTTATATAGTTAATTATAGTTTTAATCTTAATTAGATTTTAATAATTGTTTAATATAATTAATAGTAACTTTATTTATAGTTTAATAAACACTTAATTTTAATTAGTAATAATTGTCTAATATTTACACTTCACCCAGATAAATAAAAACATTACAATAATATAAATCAGCACTGATGTTTTTGTATAGGTTGTTCCAAAAGTTATAGGCAATAAAAGTACACATATTTTTGAATACTTTCTATTATGAACAATGAATTTTCGTCTAGCTCATTTTCTCTACATTGATGCCCGTTACGCCATTCGATTCTATAGACTTTTCTACATATTTGTACTAATTTTCAATGTTCATGTACAGCTGATACAATATTACGAAGCAAATAATCAAAAATGGTAGCTTGGAAATATCAGTACACCGTCAATAACACGACCATCCTGTATTTTTCTAAAAAGTATTTTGTTCCCTTAATTCTGACCCGCTGATTACGGGAAAAATAATTTAAAAATTCCAAGAGCCTTACTTTACAAGATACCAATTTTTATTTTGATTAGGAATCTTACAAGTTTTTTTAACTTTGGCGGAGTATAACTAATTAACGGTAAAAGATACATTGATACCCGTTACACCATTCGATTCTATGGACTTTTCTACATATATGTACTAATTTTCAATGTTCATATACAGCTGACCCAATATTACAAAGCAAATAATCAAAAAATGGTAGCTTGGAAATATCAGTACTCCGTCAAATACATGACCACCCTGTATTTTTCTAAATAGTATTATCTTCCCTTAATTATGACCCGCTGATTACGGGAAAAATAATTAAAAAGTTACTTTACAAGATACCAATTTTTATTTTGATTAGGAATCTTACAAGTATTTTTTAACTTTGGCGGATTATTACTAATTAACGGTAAAAGTTACATTGATGCTCGTTACGCCATTTGATTCTATAGGCCTTTCTACATATACAGGGTGTAAATGAAATAAGTGCATTAATTTTAACCAGTAATGTAACTCGATGAGAGCAACAATATTTCTTAATAACTTTTTTTTCTAAGTCTTTTAGATTTTGAGTTAAAATTCTTTAAAGATTTGCTGCATATTTCGTTACCCGCTCATGGAGAACAAATGAGCAGCTGCCATTCAAGTGGGATACAAGCAGCTCAAAAATTGTCGGTTATCGGTTACACTTACAGTCACAGTAATTAATAAACGAATCAAGGGAAATAACATTATTATTAATTAATACGTAATAATACAATTTTTAAAATAAATATATTTAAATTTTGGATAACAAAATTATAAAGTTGTGTATTGAAACAGGCTTTTTATCTTTACCTGTGAATAGTGTGAATAGAGGAAGACAAGGAGTGACGGGGTAACTAGAGGAAGAGAAAAAGCATAGTTATTAGGTTATGAGATGATTATTTATCGTCGATAAATCATAATAGTTTAAATACGTTATTCAAAAAATGTAAGTACAAACTTTTGTCCATTTAAAAGAGGTACATGAGTACCAATAATTAGTCGTCCATTTATTGTTCCCCAAACATTTTTTAATGAAAATTTTTACAGCATTTTCGTCTGTCAAGATGTGTATTGTGCATAATAAATACACCTTCCCAAGTAAATTCAGTCTCATGAATGAACATTATGAGCCATTCCCAAAATTGAAGTCTGTTATGTGCTGAAAACATTGAACTTTTTGCACATGGTATGGATACAGATGTACAAGATTAATAAATGTGCGAATATTAAGAACAGAATGATTTGGTGATGATTTGGAAACGCTCCGTGTAAATGCGTTGGCAACTCCATGACACTGTCTTTATGAGAACCATGATGTCAAGTAACATGTAGTACAGATACGAGTAAAAAATAAATAAATAAACCATAGGTAAGTAATTACAATGTCTGTGTACTCGCATTTTGACAGAATTTTACCTTATAAACAAGTTTATTACTGTCAAAATTTAATTGCAACAATTGACAGGACTGTCAATTGCTAAAACAAAATTTTTCATAGCTATTGCTGCTGCATTCAATTATCACAAAAATATTTGGAACGACTCGTCAATTTACGGGGTGGTAAAAATGCTAAAAAAATATGCGATTTCGAGAAAAAGTTATTAAGAAATATTGTTGCTCTCGATGAGTTATACTACTGGTCAAATTTAATGCACTTATTTCATTTACACCCTGTATAGTAATTTTCAATGTTTCTGTGTAGCTGATACAATATTACGAAGCAAATAATCGTAAATAACGTAATATCTGTTCAGAGCTTCAAGTAACGTATCACTTCCGGTTTAGTCTTAAATACCAAATTTGAAAAGATTTGGAATATATCTTAATATATTTTTCACCAAAATCTGTTCAGAGCTTCAAGTAAAGTATCACTTCCGGTTTATTAATTTCAGCAATATTTTAATATGTCGTTCTCATTAATCTAAAAGTCTTAAATACCAAATTTAAAAAGATTTGGAATATATCTTAATATATTTTTCACGAAAATCTGTTCAGAGCTTCAAGTAATGTGTCACTTCCGGTTTATCAATTTTAGTAATATTCTAATATGTCGTTCTCAGTAATCTAAAAGTCTTAAAAACCAAATTTGAAAGGATTTGGAATATATCTTAATATATTTTCACGAAAATCTGTTCTGAGCTTCAAGTAAAGTATCACTTCCGGTTTATCAATTTTAGTAATATTCTAATATGTTGTTCTCAGTAATCTAAAAATCTTAAATACCAAATTTGAAAGGATTTGGAATATATCTTAATATATTTTTCACGAAAATCTGTTCTGAGCTTCAAGTAAAGTATCACTTCCGGTTTATCAATTTTAGTAATATTCTAATATGTCGTTCTCATTAATCTAAAAGTCTTAAATACCGAATTTGAAAAGATTTGGAATATATCTTAATATATTTTTCACGAAAATCTGTTCAGAGCTTCAAGTAATGTATCACTTCCGGTTTATCAATTTTAGTAATATTCTAATATGTCGTTCTCAGTAATCTAAAAGTCTTAAATACCAAATTTGAAAGGATTTGGAATATATCTTAATATATTTTTCACGAAAATCTGTTCTGAGCTTCAAGTAAAGTATCACTTCCGGTTTATCAATTTTAGCAATATTCTAATATGTCGTTCTCATTAATCTAAAAGTCTTAAATACCAAATTTGAAAAGATTTGGAATATATCTTAATATATTTTTCACGAAAATCTGTTCAGAGCTTCAAGTAAAGTATCACTTCCGGTTTATCAATTTTAGCAATATTCTAATATGTCGTTCTCATTAATCTAAAAGTCTTAAATACCAAATTTGAAAAGATTTGGTATATATCTTAATATATTTGTCACGAAAATCTGTTCAGAGCTTCAAGTAAAGTATCACTTCCGGCTTATCAATTGTAGCCAAAATCTAATATGTTATTCCCCTTGATATAAAATTCTGAAATACTAAAATTGAAAATTTTTCTTTTACATTATAATATAATTTTTCTCATTACGGTTGTCAAATATGTAGGCATAACTGAGATATGCATAGACTTAACATCATATTTCCCAACAAATATTACAGTAAGAAGAAGAGTTCATTAGAATGAAATAGTTATATATTCTTCTCTCCGTCTTAGATAAATTTATTTTGAAAGTGAGTGTCCACTCCTGTATTGTATTACTCTATGATCACCGAGATATGTTACGGACCTAATACTATCTTTCACAAAAAATAATCAGTAAGAAGAATAGCTTACTAGAATGAAATAGTTACATATTCCTCTCTTTGTCTAAAAATCAATATTTAAAAGTGAGTGTTCACTCTTGTCTTTATTATTCTATGTCGTGATGTCTCTGTCTTGCAGTATACCTTTCTACGTCACACAAAAATCAATATGCACCCGTCGTTTAGTATTTGACATGAGGAACACTTTGAGGGTGGAAGAATGGCTCTCGTAAATTATACACATACACAATTTAAAAAAACAACCAAAGTCTGGCCAAGGTAACTTCATATTTTTTAACTCCGGTCAACTAAATTAATGTGTAAAGATGACATATTTTTAACCAACAATACCTCTCGCTAATTACAAATGGCGATAGATCAATAGTACCTCACGTCAATTGAAAATGGGAATAGAGCACAGTACCTCTCGCAAGCTAATGTAAGTGATGTTTTATGACGAAACAATGGCTGCCGTAAATTATACATGTAGGAAGAGAATACTTTTAAATAAAATAAAACAACCAAAGTCTGGCTAAGGTAACTTCATATTTTTTGCCTCCGGTCAACTAAATTAATGTGTAAAGTTGACATATTTTTAACCAACAATACCTCTCGCTAATTACAAATGGCGATAGATCAATAGTACCTCCCGTCAATTGAAAATGGGAATAGAGCATCAGTACATCCCGCAAACTAATCGAAGTGATGTTTTATGACGAAACAATGGCTCCCGTAAATTATACATGTTGGAAGGGAATACTTTTACATAAAATAAAACAACCAATCAAAGTCTGGTTAAGATGACACACTACATATTTGTTACAATACCTCCTGCAAACTAAATCAATGTGTAAAGGTGATTTTTTTACAACAATACCTCCCGCTAATTACAAATGTAGATAGATTAACAGCATCTCCCGTCAATTGAAAATGAAAATAGAGCCCCAGTACTTCCCGCAAACTAATCTAAGTGAGGTTTTATAACAAAACAATGGCTCCCGGAAATTATAGGTTTTTTCCAACATATATGTTGGAAGGGAATACTTTTAAATGAATTAAAACAACCAATCTAACTCTGGCTAAGATGACACTTCATATTTTTTACGGTACCTCCCGCCAGCTAATCAATGTGTAAAGTGACATATTTTTTAATCCACAATACCTCTTGCTAATTACAAATGGAGTCAATTGAAAATGATACCACAACGTACCTTCCGCCAACTACATTCACAATCAAATTTAACCTTAGTACAATTTCATGTTGGCTTAAAATTGTAAGCTAAGCAGAGGCATTTCAAGGTAGCAATTTACAGTAGTGATTTTGACCAGGCGGATTGCACATGCTATTCGCTGAGAAGAGAGAAGGTGAGATATACATATAATTTTGCCCATTGCTTCTTATTCCTTGTCATCTTCCTAGCGTCTTAAACCGTCGTGTTTTTCTTCTCCAAGATCTTCAATATTACGCTATCCCAGCTGTCTTTAGGTCTTCATTCGTTTCTTTTTTTCTACTACGTTTATCACCTATAACTAATAAGTTATAATTATTGTATTTTTGAATTGAACATTTTATTTACAGAAAACAGCTTTAGGAAGAAATTCAAAATTGGTGGTTCTAGAATACAACCAATTTAATATAAATGGGGGGTAAAGCTGTTCGCGTCCGTGGTAGAATACCACACGTGCCCCCCGGTTAACACGAAATGAACAGCAAACGTCCGCCGCCAAACAATGCGAAAGAACCGTGGTAGAATACCACATGTTCTCTCCGGTTAGCACGAAATAAACAGTGAACGTCCGCCGCCAAACAATGCGAAAGAAATTCGATTTAAGCTAATTACAAGATACATCGAATCGAATTTAAAGTTTTTGTCGCTGATATCTTTATATGAACAATTATTTTAAAAATTATAACACTTACAGACGCAGTATTTAACGTAGAATTCGAATATTGTAGAATAATCTACGGAGAACATTTTTCTTTACAATTTCTGCACAATTCACAAGAAATAAATTTTGACTTGACGATTGTTCCACGGATTCGCATAGATGCTCCATCTACAGAGACAATACAGCGGCATGGACAGTGGTTTTCTCAACTGAAATCATATGGAAAATGTAAGTTAAACATCAATTTTGTTATATATTTTTAATTGTTAACAACTTTTGCGTTATTTGTAATGATTTTTAAAAATGTACTGACGATAATAATTATGTAATGAACGAGCAAAATGAAAGGTGTAAAAGCATGACTGAAGTAACTCATTTCTCTTACTATTTCAGATTGCATGCAAGACCATGAGGACTTTGGAAACATGAAAGTGGCAGCAGAAAAGGACAGAGCAACTTTAGGAGAAACGGAGACAACTGAGTTGCTGCATTTGGAGCCACATGCCCCAAAATTGAACATGACTTCGGAAACATTGAAATGGTAGTAGAAAAGGGCAGAGCATCTTTAAGAGAAACAGAAGACAACGGAGTTCCTGGCATTGGGGCGCCACAACCCATCAATTCAAGCATGCTGTCTTGTATGTAGAAGGTAAGAATCTTACTAGATTTCATATTATTTGCTTTACAATTCTGTAGCTTTACGGCAATAACAGATATGTCCCATTTAGAATATCTGCAAATTTTTATCATTTTTGAAATGGTTTAAAGAATACCACAAACTAATCATTATTATTTAATAGGTGGACTCTTTGGTTGGTCTAAGTCTAAGACTTCAAGGAACTTGGAGAATTTCGACGCAGCGTTCGAGCTTTAGATTTCAACACTGCAGATCTTCTAAGGCAGCTTTTCTAAAGGATTGCTGAGCTCCAGATAAATCTTCTGTGGCGCAGACGACCACCGATAGATGAACTGGTAAGAAACTTTGTTTTTTTTTATAAAATATTTGGTCTCATGTTCAATAATGAGAACTTATAGTTAAAGGAATATGACTATAATATATGTCTAAATATTATCTTGTATTCAAATTCGATTTTGAGTACGATATTGAAAGAAATAACTCATGGATGTTTGTATAATATTGAAACAATTTAAAATTAAAATATCGACTAATTATCAATAAAATCAATATCTGGGAACATATGATTAGCATATATATCTTTCAGGAATCGGACATCAAGAAGACTAGATTAATATAGTAGATTTTAAGTTAGTTTTAAGTTCTTTTAAATGTATTTTCAGGTGTTAATTAAACTTTGGCTCACCGCGCCGTTGAGCAAACACGCGTTTTCTTTAAAAATGAAAATAAATTGATTAATTTGAAGTGCATTCCTTGGCGATTCATCATAAAATCGTGCGTCTACGTTTGCCACCGTGGTATGCGTACTGCGCGGGATGCCCAGACGGCTCCTAGGGAGAGTGTATGTGAAAAGAAAAATATATGTATCGGGGCATGAATGATGCGAATGGGTGAGAGAATCAGTGAGAGGGTCAGGAAGGTGGGAGAGATTCGAAACTTGATGTGGGTTCGGGTTTCCTTATTTAACATCACGGTTAGTGGGATGGGTAGGTAGGGTTCGTGCGCGATTTTCCATAATTGAGTGGACTGATATGGTTAGCCATGCTATGTGAAACCAGTTGTTTATTCTGGGGGATCGCTTCGCACTTGTGCGAATGTTTCTAGGGACAGTTTAATTCTTTTGTAAACTTGCTTGCTGACCATCGTATTGGTCTACGCTCTAGATTGCTAGACTCGAATGAGAAAAGATTAAACAAACCTGAATGCTATCACAGGAAACTCTCTTATGGCGTCTATGTGCTCTCCTCATCCGGAGGCAACGTATGTAATCATCATTTAATGTTAATGGCAACGAATAATTAAAGACAAAGTAAAGTTTTTGTTTGATTTAACTTTGTTTGAGCACACGGGTTGATCGCGTTCGGAATAGGTGTCGCGTATAAGACCGGGCGATGTCTTCGGGAGTAGCTCTTCTTCGGCATCCAAGCCGAGTAGATCACATGTAACTGTCTATCTTGTCCTTAGGGAGCTCGCGTTGGCAGGCCGTACATGCAGTGCATCGTGTGGGGTCGGCTTAACCCCCTCGTAAACTACATGTGAGAACCACCCCGGCGTTCTCACTTTTTGTCTTAGCTCGTATATCTCTCTCTCAAACTTCGCGTTTAGCTTAGCATAGTCTAGACATAAGATAGCTTGCGTAGACTTAAGATAGCTTAGATATAAGATAGGCAAGGGTTGTTTTTGCTTTTTGAGAGAGAGAAAAAAATTAACGTAACTTCAAACTTTTAGATTTGCTATTCATTGAACGAGAAATTAACGTAAGATAGGCTATTTTGCGCACTTCACCAACTTAATATGGGGGGGGGGGGTTCTACAATAGCTTAAGTTTGATTATAAAATATTATTGTACACGAAATTGTATTTATTTAATAAATGGTATATATGGGGAGCGTGGGTTTGGCATTTGAGGGCGGTTGCTCCCTATATATACAATTTATTAAATAAAGAGTATAGTTTTAAGGTAGTTCTAAGTTGGAAGAATTCCCTACCTGCCCTGTCACTGTCGTCGAGATTGCAGTGCCGATTGGTGACGCAGACCATGGCTTCCCCTTCATAAAGACTGTGTTTAAAATGTATGTACACAATAAAACAATCTTTTATGTTGTGTTTATTTTAATTTAAACCTATCACATTAGTTGTACAGTAGGTAGTTTTAGTAAAAATTGTATTTATTATTAAGCATTTAGACGCGGTCAGGGTGAAATTAGATTTTAAGTATTTATTGTAAACGAAGCTTTATATTCATAAATATTATATATTTTCGTAAATGGGTGGTTGGGTAACAACACCAAAAAAATATATATTATAATTTATGTAAAGGTTCGCAATCGGTCTTAAACTGAATAAGAAATCTTGTGCCTTTAAACAATGGGAACAAGAAATCTTATTTAGGGACCCCAAGATTTAATTTGTTAAATATTGTAAACGGAACTCTATTTAATATATTATATATTGGGTAGTAGGTACCCTAAAAATATATATCTAGAGTTTTGGATCAGTTGTAAAACTAAAATGTTTGTTACCAATTGAAATTATTACGGTTGTATTATTTGTTATTAATTATTTTGCATCTTTATTCTGTAAATAATAGTTTTACTTCAGATAAACTTTATTTACATGATAAAGATGCACAATAATTAATAACAAATAAATATAACCATGATAATGGTAATTTTATTTGATAACAAACGTTTTAATTTTATATCTAAACCATGTTTGACACTGTTATTAGATTTGTTAACAAATTTAGTAACATTAATGAACTGAATTATAACATCAAACGTAAAAGACATTTGTGTTTAAAAATTCTGTTCATAATTATTTCTTACTGTTTGTTATCAAATTTGATTTAAATATTGTAATAAAATGTTAATGTATATTTTAAATATATTGGTAATTATATATTGCTAATAAACTGTAAAATTTATTTAAAAATAACTTATTTTCCAATCTTTAGTTTTAATTTTTATAATACATCCCTCAAACACGTAAGTATATAGTTTCTAAGAGTCGTGATCGTATTACGTATATAGTTCTTAAAACAGCCGCCAGGGGGCAGCACCTGTCGGAAACAGCGTATACCTACTGGGAATTTAAACTCAGTAAACCGTGCATGAATGCTTCTTTATATACCTATTGGGAATTTTAATCCATGAATAAAGAAGCATCAATGCACCAAATTTTCTAAAAAATCGTGTATAGATGCTACCTTAAAGTAGCGTCTATACCTTGTTCCATTTAAGCCATTCAGTATTGCAGAGCATAGGGAATAGTTTTGACCTCTCTGATTGTCTGAAATTGGAGTCAAAAGACAAGTTTACCCAATGTAATTTCGGCTACCTCAAGTTTGCGCTGTTGCCAGTTCCATCTACTGAATGGCTTAAATGGAACAGAGTATAGGCACCAAATTTTGTAAAAAAATCGAGTATAGATGCTACCTTAAAGTAGCATCTAGGCGCCAAATTTTGTAAAAAATCGAGTATAGATGCTACCTTAAAGTAGCATCTAGGCGCCAAATTTTGTAAAAAAATCGAGTATAGATGCTACCTTAAAGTAGCATCTAGGCACCAAATTTTGTAAAAAAATCGTGCATAGATGCTACCTTAAAGTAGCAAGTATACACCAAATTTTGTAAAAAATCGTGTATAGATTCTACCTTAAAGTAGCAAGTATACACCAAATTTTGTAAAAAATCGTGTATAGATACTACCTTAAAGTAGCAAGTATACACCAAATTTTGTAAAAAATCATGTATAGATACTACCTTAAAGTAGCAAGTATACACCAAATTTTGTAAAAAATCGTGCATAGATGCTACCATATGAAATTATGGTTGCCTATATTTTAGGCGCAAAGATATATGATGGGCACAGTTTTACTTGAATTGCAACGTTTATCGACAACTGCTGCACCCTTGCGGCCGTTTTAAAAACTACATACGTGTAAGCAATAGACAAATTATATTTTAATTTATATTTTATTCTATAAAATATTGTACATTAAGGGTAATTGCATGAAATACAACAATGTAAAATACAAAAAAACTATTAATACATGCAAAATTAATACAAACTATTATTTAAACATCCCTATTTCTATTTTTTCAGGACAAGGGTAAGTATACATATTTATAAAATACAAAGACTAATAAAAATAAATGCAATTTGATGTATTATAATTCAGTTCATTTATGTTACTAAATTTGTTAACAAATCTAATAACAGTGTCAAAAATGGTTTAGATATAAAATTAAAACGTTTGTTATCAAATAAAATTACCATTATCATGGTTATATTTATTTGTTATTAATTATTGTGCATCTTTATCATGTAAATAAAGTTTATCTGAAGATAAAACTATTATTTACAGAATAAAGATGCAAAATAATTAATAACAAATAATACAACCGTAATAATTTCAATTGGTAACAAACATTTTAGTTTTACAACTGATCCAAAACTCTAGATATATATTTTTAGGGTATCTACTACCCAATATATAATATATTAAATAGTTCCGTTTACAATATTTAACAAATTAAATCTTGGGGTCCCTAAATAAGATTTCTTGTTCCCATTGTTAAAGGCACAAGATTTCTTATTCAGTTTAAGACCGATTGCGAACCTTTACATAAATTATATTATATATTTTTTTGGTGTTATTACCCAACCGCCCATTTACGAAAATATATAATATTTATGAATATAAAGCTTCGTTTATAATAAATACTTTAAATCTAACTTTACCCTGACCGCGTCTAAATGCTTAATAATAAATACAATTTTTACTAAAACTACCTACTGTACAACTAATGTGATAGGTTTAAATTAAAATAAACACAACATAAAAGATTGTTTTATTGTGTACATACATTTTAAACACAGTCTTTATGAACGGGAAGCCATGGTCTGCGTCACCAATCGGCACTGCAATCTCGACGACAGTGACAGGGCAGGTAGGGAATTCTTCCAACTTAGAACTACCTTAAAACTATACTCTTTATTTAATAAATTGTATATATAGGGAGCAACCGCCCTCAAATGCCAAACCCACGCTCCCCATATATACCATTTATTAAATAAATACAATTTCGTGTACAATAATATTTTATAATCAAACTTAAGCTATTGTAGAACCCCCCCCATATTAAGTTGGTGAAGTGCGCAAAATAGCCTATCTTACGTTAATATCTCGTTCAAAGAATAGCAAATCTAAGCCTATCTTACGTTAATTTCTCGTTCAATGAATAGCAAATCTAAAAGTTTGAAGTTACGTTAATTTTTTTCTCTCTCTCAAAAAGCAAAAACAACCCTTGCCTATCTTATATCTAAGCTATCTTAAGTCTACGCAAGCTATCTTATGTCTAGACTATGCTAAGCTAAACGCGAAGTTTGAGAGAGAGATATACGAGCTAAGACAAAAAGTGAGAACGCCGGGGTGGTTCTCACATGTAGTTTACGAGGGGGTTAAGCCGACCCCACACGATGCACTGCATGTACGGCCTGCCAACGCGAGCTCCCTAAGGACAAGATAGACAGTTACATGTGATCTACTCGGCTTGGATGCCGAAGAAGAGCTACTCCCGAAGACATCGCCCGGTCTTATACGCGACACCTATTCCGAACGCGATCAACCCGTGTGCTCAAACAAAGTTAAATCAAACAAAAACTTTACTTTGTCTTTAATTATTCGTTGCCATTAACATTAAATGATGATTACATACGTTGCCTCCGGATGAGGAGAGCACATAGACGCCATAAGAGAGTTTCCTGTGATAGCATTCAGGTTTGTTTAATCTTTTCTCATTCGAGTCTAGCAATCTAGAGCGTAGACCAATACAATGGTCAGCAAGCAAGTTTACAAAAGAATTAAACTGTCCCTAGAAACATTCGCACAAGTGCGAAGCGATCCCCCAGAATAAACAACTGGTTTCACATAGCATGGCTAACCATATCAGTCCACTCAATTATGGAAAATCGCGCACGAACCCTACCTACCCATCCCACTAACCGTGATGTTAAATAAGGAAACCCGAACCCACATCAAGTTTCGAATCTCTCCCACCTTCCTGACCCTCTCACTGATTCTCTCACCCATTCGCATCATTCATGCCCCGATACATATATTTTTCTTTTCACATACACTCTCCCTAGGAGCCGTCTGGGCATCCCGCGCAGTACGCATACCACGGTGGCAAACGTAGACGCACGATTTTATGATGAATCGCCAAGGAATGCACTTCAAATTAATCAATTTATTTTCATTTTTAAAGAAAACGCGTGTTTGCTCAACGGCGCGGTGAGCCAAAGTTTAATTAAGACCTGAAAATACATTTAAAAGAACTTAAAACTAACTTAAAATCTACTATATTAATCTAGTCTTCTTGATGTCCGATTCCTGAAAGATATAAGTTAATCATATGTTCCTAGATATTGATTTTATTGATAAATAAGTCGATATTTTAACTTTAAATTGTTTCAATATTATACAGACATCCATGAAAGTTATAATCCTTTCAATGTAGTACTCAAAATTGAATTTGAATACAAGATAATATTTAGACATACGAGTATATTATAGTCATATTCCTTTGACTATAAGTTCTCATGATTGAACATGAGACCAAATATTTTATAAAAAAACAAAGTTTCTTACCAGTTCATCTATCGGTGGTCATCTACGCCGTAGAAGATTTATCTGGACCTCAGCTATCCTTTAGAAGAGCTGCCTTAGAAGATCTGCAGTGTTGAAATCCAAAGCTCGAACGCTGCATCGAAATTCTCCAAGTTCCTTGAAGTCTTGGACCAACCAAAGAGTCCACCTATTAAATAATAATGATTAGTTTGTGGTATTCTTTAAACCATTTCAAAAATGATAATTTGCAGATATTCTAAATGGGACATATCTGTTATAGCCGTAAAGCTACAGAATTGTAAAGCAAATAATATGAAATCTAGTAAGATTCTTACCTTATACATACAGACAGCACGCTTGAATTTATGGGTTGTGGCGCCCCAATGCAGGAACTCCGTTGTCTCCTGTTTCTCCTAAAAGTGCTCTGTCCTTTTCTGCTGCCACTTTCATGTTTCCGAAGCCCTCATGGTCTTGCATGCAATCTGAAAAAGTAAGAGAAATGAGTTACTTCAGTCATGCTTTTACAGCTTTCATTTTGCTCGTTCATTACATAATTATTATCGTTGGTACATTTTTAAAAATCATTATAAATACCGCAAAAGTTTTTAACAATTAAAAATATATAACAAATTTGATGTTTAACTTACATTTTCCATATGATATCACCTGAGAAAACCACTGTTTATGCCGCTGTATTGTCTCTGTAGATGGAGCAGCATCTATGCGAATCCGTGGCACAAATATCGCCAAGTCAAATTTGATTTCATGTGCATTGTGCAGATCTTGTAAAGGAAATTGTTGCTCCGTTGATTATTCGACAATATTCGAATTCTACGTTAAATACTGCGTCTGTTAGTGTTATATCTTTAAAATAATTGTTCATATTACGAAGATATCAGCGACGAAAACTTTAAATTCGATTCGATGTATCTTGTAATTAGCTTAAATCGAATTTGTTTCGCATTGTTTGGCGGCGAAAGTTCGCTGTTTATTTCGTGTTAACTGGAGGGCACATGTGGTATTCTACCATGGTTCTTTCGCATTGTTTGGCGGCGGACGTTTGCTGTTCATTTCGTGTTAACCGGGGGGCACGTGCGGTATTCTACCACGGACGCGAACAGCTTTACCCCCCATTTATATTAAATTGGTTGTATTCTAGAACCACCAAATTTGAATTTCTTCCCAAAGCTGTGAAATATGTATCAGTTTTCTGTAAATAAAATGTTCAATTCACAAATACAATAATTATAATTTATCAGGTAGACAAATATGGGTGACAAACGTTATAGAAAAAAAGAAACGAAGGAAGGCCTAAGGACAACTGGGATAGCGTAATATTGAAGATTTTGGAGAAGAAAAACACAATGGTTCAAAACGCTAGGAAGATGACAAGGAATAAGAAGCAATGGGCAAAATTCGTACACGATTGTACATCTCACATTCTCTCATCTCAGCGAATAGCATGTGCAATCCGCCTGGTCAAAATCACTACTGTAAATTGCCACCTTGAAATGCCTCTCCTTAGCTTACAATTTTAAGCCAACATGAAATTGTACTATAGTAAAATTTGATTGTGAATGTAGTTGGCGAGAGGTATGTTGTGGTATCATTTTCAATTGACGGGAGATACTGTTGCTCTAGCTCCATTTGTAATTAGCAGGACGTATTGTTGATTAAAAAGTATGCCACCTTTACACATTAATTAGTTGGCGGGAGGTATTGTAAAAATATGTCATCTTAGCCAGAGTTTGATTGGTTGTTTTAATTTATTTAAAAGTATTCCCTTGCAACATACATGTTGGAACAAACCTATAATTTCCGAGAGCCATTGTTTCGTCATAAAACATCACCTAGATTATATGGCGAGAGGTACTGGTACTTTATTCTCATTTTCAATTGACGGGAGGTGCGGTGGATATATTTCCATTTGTAATTAGCGGGAGGTATTGTTGGTTAAAAATGTCACCTTTACATTGATTTAGTTGACGGAAGGTAAAAAATATGAAGTCACCTTAGCCAGACTTTGGTTGTTTCATTTTATTTAAAAGTATTCCCTTCCAACATGTATAATTTACGGAAGTCATTGTTGCGTCATAAAACATCACTTAGATTAGCTTGCGGGATGTACTGCTGCTCTATTTCCATTTTCAATTGACGGGAGGTACTGTTGATCTATATCCATTTGTAATTAGCGGCAGGTATTGCTGTTAAAGAAATGTCACCCTTACACTTTGATTAGTTGGCGAGAGGTACTGGTACTCTTGTTCTCATTTCAATTGACGGGAGGTGCGGTTGATCTAACTCCATTTGTAATTAGCGGGAGGTATTGTTGGTTAAAAATGTCATCTTTACAAATTAATTTAGTTGACCGGAGTTAAAAAATATGAAATTACCTTAGCCAGACTTTGGTTGTTTTATTTTATTTAAAAGTATTCCGTTCCAACATGTATAATATACGGCAGCCATTGTTTCGTTATAAAACATCACTTACATTAGCTTGCGAGAGGTACTGTGCTCTATTCCCATTTTCAATTGACGTGAGGTAGTATTGATCTATCGCCATTTGTAATTAGCGGGAGGTATTGTTGGTTAAAAATATGTCATCTTTACAAATTAATTTAGTTGACCGGAGTTAAAAAATATGAAATTACCTTAGCCAGACTTTGGTTGTTTTATTTTATTTAAAAGTATTCCATTCCAACATGTATAATATACGGCAGCCATTGTTTCGTTATAAAACATCACTTACATTAGCTTGCAAGAGGTATTGTGCTCTATTCCCATTTTCAAATGACGTGAGGTACTATTGATCTATCGCCATTTGTAATTAGCGGGAGGTATCGTTGGTTAAAAATATGTCATCTTTACAAATTAATTTAGTTGACCGGAGTTAAAAAATATGAAATTTCCTTAGCCAGACTGTTGACGTTTATCACTGTCAAGTGTCAAACAATGAAATTAATATAATCATAGAAGGCAACACCTTTCATTAATGAAATAGTATGCCGTGATAAAAAACAAGTATTGTATCAATTCATGATTTAAAAAAAAGTTGTATCATTTTCTTGTGTAATATAATTTGAATAAAAGAATTTAAACACTGCGTAATTCAATACAGACTTTGGTTGTTTTATTTTATTTAAAAGTATTCCATTCCAACATGTATAATATACGGCAGCCATTGTTTCGTTATAAAACATCACTTACATTAGCTTGCGAGAGGTATTGTGCTCTATTCCCATTTTCAATTGACGTGAGGTACTATTGATCTATCGCCATTTGTAATTAGCGGGAGGTATTGTTGGTTAAAAATATGTCATCTTTACAAATTAATTTAGTTGACCGGAGTTAAAAAATATGAAATTTCCTTAGCCAGACTGTTGACGTTTATCACTGTCAAGTGTCAAACAATGAAATTAATATAATCATAGAAGGCAACACCTTTCATTAATGAAATAGTATGCCGTGATAAAAAACAAGTATTGTATCAATTCATGATTTAAAAAAAAGTTGTATCATTTTCTTGTGTAATATATGTCATATAATTTGAATAAAAGAATTTAAACACTGCGTAATTCAATACAGACTTTGGTTGTTTTATTTTATTTAAAAGTATTCCATTCCAACATGTATAATATACGGCAGCCATTGTTTCGTTATAAAACATCACTTACATTAGCTTGCGAGAGGTACTGTGCTCTATTCCCATTTTCAATTGACGTGAGGTAGTATTGATCTATCGCCATTTGTAATTAGCGGGAGGTATTGTTGGTTAAAAATATGTCATCTTTACAAATTAATTTAGTTGACCGGAGTTAAAAAATATGAAATTACCTTAGCCAGACTTTGGTTGTTTTATTTTATTTAAAAGTATTCCATTCCAACATGTATAATATACGGCAGCCATTGTTTCGTTATAAAACATCACTTACATTAGCTTGCGAGAGGTATTGTGCTCTATTCCCATTTTCAATTGACGTGAGGTACTATTGATCTATCGCCATTTGTAATTAGCGGGAGGTATTGTTGGTTAAAAATATGTCATCTTTACAAATTAATTTAGTTGACCGGAGTTAAAAAATATGAAATTTCCTTAGCCAGACTGTTGACGTTTATCACTGTCAAGTGTCAAACGTGCCAAACAATGAAATTAATATAATCATAGAAGGCAACACCTTTCATTAATGAAATAGTATGCCGTGATAAAAAACAAGTATTGTATCAATTCATGATTTAAAAAAAAGTTGTATCATTTTCTTGTGTAATATATGTCATATAATTTGAATAAAAGAATTTAAACACTGCGTAATTCAATACAGACTTTGGTTGTTTTATTTTATTTAAAAGTATTCCATTCCAACATGTATAATATACGGCAGCCATTGTTTCGTTATAAAACATCACTTACATTAGCTTGCGAGAGGTACTGTGCTCTATTCCCATTTTCAATTGACGTGAGGTAGTATTGATCTATCGCCATTTGTAATTAGCGGGAGGTATTGTTGGTTAAAAATATGTCATCTTTACAAATTAATTTAGTTGACCGGAGTTAAAAAATATGAAATTACCTTAGCCAGACTTTGGTTGTTTTATTTTATTTAAAAGTATTCCATTCCAACATGTATAATATACGGCAGCCATTGTTTCGTTATAAAACATCACTTACATTAGCTTGCGAGAGGTACTGTGCTCTATTCCCATTTTCAATTGACGTGAGGTACTATTAATCTATCGCCATTTGTAATTAGCGGGAGGTATTGTTGGTTAAAAATATGTCATCTTTACAAATTAATTTAGTTGACCGGAGTTAAAAAATATGAAATTTCCTTAGCCAGACTTTGGTTGTTTTATTTTATTTAAAAGTATTCCATTCCAACATGTATAATATACGGCAGCCATTGTTTCGTTATAAAACATCACTTACATTAGCTTGCGAGAGGTATTGTGCTCTATTCCCATTTTCAATTGACGTGAGGTACTATTGATCTATCGCCATTTGTAATTAGCGGGAGGTGTTGTTGGTTAAAAATATGTCATCTTTACAAATTAATTTAGTTGACCGGAGTTAAAAAATATGAAATTTCCTTAGCCAGACTTTGGTTGTTTTATTTTATTTAAAAGTATTCCATTCCAACATGTATAATATACGGCAGCCATTGTTTCGTTATAAAACATCACTTACATTAGCTTGCGAGAGGTATTGTGCTCTATTCCCATTTTCAATTGACGTGAGGTACTATTGATCTATCGCCATTTGTAATTAGCGGGAGGTGTTGTTGGTTAAAAATATGTCATCTTTACAAATTAATTTAGTTGACCGGAGTTAAAAAATATGAAATTTCCTTAGCCAGACTTTGGTTGTTTTATTTTATTTAAAAGTATTCCATTCCAACATGTATAATATACGGCAGCCATTGTTTCGTTATAAAACATCACTTACATTAGCTTGCGAGAGGTACTGTGCTCTATTCCCATTTTCAATTGACGTGAGGTACTATTGATCTATCGCCATTTGTAATTAGCGGGAGGTATTGTTGGTTAAAAATATGTCATCTTTACAAATTAATTTAGTTGACCGGAGTTAAAAAATATGAAATTACCTTAGCCAGACTTTGGTTGTTTTATTTTATTTAAAAGTATTCCATTCCAACATGTATAATATACGGCAGCCATTGTTTCGTTATAAAACATCACTTACATTAGCTTGCGAGAGGTATTGTGCTCTATTCCCATTTTCATTTGACGTGAGGTACTATTGATCTATCGCCATTTGTAATTAGCGGGAGGTATTGTTGGTTAAAAATATGTCATCTTTACAAATTAATTTAGTTGACCGGAGTTAAAAAATATGAAATTACCTTAGCCAGACTTTGGTTGTTTTATTTTATTTGAAAGTATTCCGTTCCAACATGTATAATATACGGCAGCCATTGTTTCGTTATAAAACATCACTTACATTAGCTTGCGAGAGGTACTGTGCTCTATTCCCATTTTCAATTGATGTGAGGTACTATTGATCTATCACCATTTGTAATTAGCGGGAGGTATTGTTGGTTAAAAATATGCCATCTTTACAAATTAATTTAGTTGACCGGAGTTAAAAAATATGAAATTACCTTAGCCAGACTTTGGTTGTTTTATTTTATTTAAAAGTATTCCATTCCAACATGTATAATATACGGCAGCCATTGTTTCGTTATAAAACATCACTTACATTAGCTTGCGAGAGGTACTGTGCTCTATTCCCATTTTCAATTGACGTGAGGTAGTATTGATCTATCGCCATTTGTAATTAGCGGGAGGTATTGTTGGTTAAAAATATGTCATCTTTACAAATTAATTTAGTTGACCGGAGTTAAAAAATATGAAATTTCCATAGCCAGACTTTGGTTGTTTTATTTTATTTAAAAGTATTCCGTTCCAACATGTATAATATACGGCAGCCATTGTTTCGTTATAAAACATCACTTACATTAGCTTGCGAGAGGTATTGTGCTCTATTCCCATTTTCATTTGACGTGAGGTACTATTGATCTATCGCCATTTGTAATTAGCGGGAGGTATTGTTGGTTAAAAATATGTCATCTTTACAAATTAATTTAGTTGACCGGAGTTAAAAAATATGAAATATCCTTAGCCAGACTTTGGTTGTTTTATTTTATTTAAAAGTATTCCATTCCAACATGTATAATATACGGCAGCCATTGTTTCGTTATAAAACATCACTTACATTAGCTTGCGAGAGGTACTGTGCTCTATTCCCATTTTCAATTGACGTGAGGTATAATTGATCTATCGCCATTTGTAATTAGCGGGAGGTATTGTTGGTTAAAAATATGTCATCTTTACAAATTAATTTAGTTGACCGGAGTTAAAAAATATGAAATTACCTTAGCCAGACTTTGGTTGTTTTATTTTATTTAAAAGTATTCCATTCCAACATGTATAATATACGGCAGCCATTGTTTCGTTATAAAACATCACTTACATTAGCTTGCGAGAGGTACTGTGCTCTATTCCCATTTTCAATTGACGTGAGGTAGTATTGATCTATCGCCATTTGTAATTAGCGGGAGGTATTGTTGGTTAAAAATATGTCATCATTACAAATTAATTTAGTTGACCGGAGTTAAAAAATATGAAGTTACCTTAGCCAGGCTTTGGTTGTTTTATTTTATTTAAAAGTATTCCATTCCAACATGTATAATATACGGCAGCCATTGTTTCGTTATAAAACATCACTTACATTAGCTTGCGAGAGGTATTGTGCTCTATTCCCATTTTCAATTGACGTGAGGTACTATTGATCTATCGCCATTTGTAATTAGCGGGAGGTATTGTTGGTTAAAAATATGTCATCTTTACAAATTAATTTAGTTGACCGGAGTTAAAAAATATGAAATATCCTTAGCCAGACTTTGGTTGTTTTATTTTATTTAAAAGTATTCCGTTCCAACATGTATAATATACGGCAGCCATTGTTTCGTTATAAAACATCACTTACATTAGCTTGCGAGAGGTATTGTGCTCTATTCCCATTTTCATTTGACGTGAGGTACTATTGATCTATCGCCATTTGTAATTAGCGGGAGGTATTGTTGGTTAAAAATATGTCATCTTTACAAATTAATTTAGTTGACCGGAGTTAAGACTTAGCCAGACTTTGGTTGTTT
Organism: Harpalus rubripes; assembly: GCA_963082715.1. Lineage (NCBI taxonomy): Eukaryota > Metazoa > Arthropoda > Insecta > Coleoptera > Carabidae > Harpalus > Harpalus rubripes. Next base: position 23,632,448 of record OY720464.1, read on the forward strand.
TATTTTATTTAAAAGTATTCCCTTCCAACATGTTGTATTTACGAGAGCCATTCTTCCATGCTCAAAGTGTTCCTCATGTCAAAAACTAAACGACGGGTGCATAGATTTTTGTGTGACGGAGAAAGGTATACTGCAAGACAGAGACAACACGACATAGAATAATAAATACAAGAGTGAACACTCACTTTTAAATATTGATTTTTCGACAAAGAGAGGAATATGTAACTATTTCATTCTAATAAACTATTCTTCTTACTGGATTATTTTTTGTGAATGATAGTGTTAGGTCCGTAACATATCTCGGTGATCATAGAGTAATGCAAACAGGAGTGGACACTCACTTCAAAATAAATTTTTCTAAGACGGAGAGAAGAATATATAACTATTTCATTCTAATGAACTCTTCTTCTTACTGTAATATTTGTTGGGAAATATGGTGTTAAGTCCACGCATATCTCAGTTATAGATAACACGATGTAGAGATAGTATATTTTTGAAGGAACATAGCCCATAACGGTTTAATATATGCCTACATACTTGACAACCGTAATGAGAAAATTTTAGTATTTAAGAATTTTATATCAAGGGGAATAACATATTAGATTTTGGCTACAATTGATAAGCCGGAAGTGATACTTTACTTGAAGCTCTGAACAGATTTTCGTGATAAATATATTTAGATATATTCCAAATCTTTTCAAATTTGGTATTTAAGACTTTTAGATTAATGAGAACGACATATTAGAATATTGCTAAAATTGATAAACCGGAAGTGATACTTTACTTGTAGCTCAGAACAGATTTTCGTGAAAAATATATTAAGATATATTCCAAATCTTTTCAAATTTGGTATTTAAGACTTTTAGATTAATGAGAACGACATATTAGAATATTGCTAAAATTGATAAACCGGAAGTGATACTTTACTTGAAGCTCAGAACAGATTTTCGTGAAAAATATATTAAGATATATTCCAAATCCTTTCAAATTTGGTATTTAAGACTTTTAGATTACTGAGAACGACATATTAGAATATTACTAAAATTGATAAACCGGAAGTGATACATTACTTGAAGCTCTGAACAGATTTTCGTGAAAAATATATTAAGATATATTCCAAATCTTTTCAAATTTGGTATTTAAGACTTTTAGATTAATGAGAACGACATATTAGAATATTGCTAAAATTGATAAACCGGAAGTGATACTTTACTTGAAGCTCAGAACAGATTTTCGTGAAAATTATATTAAGATATATTCCAAAACTTTTCAAATTTGGTATTTAAGACTTTTAGATTAATGAGAACGACATATTGGATTTTTGCTAAAATTGATAAACCGGAAGTCATACTTTACTTGAAGCTCTGAACAGATTTTCGCGAAAATAATATTAAGATATATTCCAAAACTTTTCAAATTTGGTATTTAAGACTTTTAGATTAATGAGAACGACATATTAGATTTTTGCTAAAATTGATAAACCGGAAGTGAAACTTAACTTGAAGCTCTGAACAGATTTTCGTGAAAAATATATTAAGATATATTCCAAAACTTTTCAAATTTGGTATTTAAGACTATTAATGACAACGACATATTAGATTTTTGCTAAAATTGATAAACCGGAAGTGATACTTTACTTGAAGCTCTGAACAGATTTTCGTGAAAAATATATTAAGATATATCCCAAAACTTTTTAAATTTGGTATATAAAACTTTTAGATTATTGAGAACGACATATTAGAATTTTGTTAAAATTGATACACTGGAAGTTATACTTTACTTTTATATGAAGCCGAAGAACATATTAGTTTTTGGCTGAAAATGATAAATGGGAAATTATTTTTCCTGTAATCAGCAGGTCAAAATTAAGGGAATATAATAATTTAAAAAAAAATACAGGGTCTACTGAGATTTTCAAGCTAGCATTTTTTGATTATTTGCTTCATAATATTGTGTCAGATACACATGAACAATGAAAATTAGTACAAATATGTAGAGAAGGCCATAGAATCGAATAACGTAACGGGCATCAATGTAACTTTTACCGTTAATTAGTTATACTTCGCCAAAGTTAAAAAAAAACTTGTAAGATTCCTAATCAAAATAAAAATTGGTATCTTGTAAAGTAAGGCTCTTGGAATTTTTAAATTATTTTTCCCGTTATCAGCAGGTAAGAGTTAAGAGACCAAATACTTTTTAGAAAAATACAGGCTGGTCGTGTTTTTGACGGTGTACTGATATTTCCAAGCTACCATTTTTTTTTTATTATCAGCTGTACATGAACATTGAAAATTAGTACAAATATATAGAAAAGTGTAGAGAAAATGAGCTGGACGAAAATTCATTGTTCATAATAATAAGTATTCAAAAATATGTGTACTTTTAACTGCCTGTAACTTTTGGAACAGCCTATACAAAAACATCAGTGCTGATGTATATTTTAGAGAATTTCATGTAGATTCCAAATTTGCAACGTACAAGTTGCTAGTTTTAATGGTTTAAAAGCTACATGCAAAAATAGAGAAAATGAACTAGACAAAAATTCATTGTTTGTAATAAAAATTATTCAAAAATATTTGTATATTTAACTGCCTGTAACTTTTGAAACAGCCTATACAAAAACATCAGCGCTGATGTATTACAGAATTTCATTTAGATTCCAAATTTTCAACGTACAAGTTGCTAGCTTTAATGGTTTAAAAGCTACAGACAAATATAAAAAAAATGAACTAGACGAAAATTCATTTTTTATAATAAAAAGTATTCAAAAATATGTGTACATTTAACTGCCTGCAACTTTTGAAACAGCCTGTACAAAAACATCTGTACTGATGTATATTATAGAGAATTTCATGTGGATTCCAAATTTTCAACGTACAAAGTTTCTAGCTTTAATGGTTTAAAAGCTACAGGCAAAAATAGAGAAAATGAGCTAGACGAAAATTTATTGTTCATAATAAAAAGTTTACAAAAAAATTATTCAAAAATATGTGTACATTTAACTGCTTGTAACTTTTGAAACAGTCTATACAAAAACATCAGCGCTGATGTATTACAGAATTTCATGTAGATTCCAAATTTTCAACGTACAATTTTCTTGTTAGATATTATTTTTCTTCAATATTGTTATTATTTCTGCCTTCTAATTTGCATTTTCACGATGATAGATGATATAAATGATGTTTTTGATTCTGAAAGTGATAATGAAATACATTATTGACATCTGTCAAACGTATGAATAACAACATATCGTTTGTGTTTACGTGGTAACCATAAGAACCAAGGATAAAGTTATCCGATGTTTATACGACCGATTTCCATGGGATAAGAAATACTGGTGTTTATTCTAACTGAGGTTTATCCGAGGTTTGTAAAATACAATTTTCAATTTTATACCTGGTATAGCGTTATACGAGGTTTATCTAATAATTGTAAAAGTGGCCCTAAATGGTTTAGAAGCTACAGGCAAATATAGACAAAAATTCATTGTTCGTAATAAAAATTATTCAAAAACATGTGTACATTTAACTGCCTGTAACTTATGAAACAGGCTATACAAAAACATCTGTGCTGATGTATATTATAGAGAATTTCATGTGGATTCCAAATTTTCAACGTACAACTTTCTAGCTTTAATGGTTTAAAAGCTACAGGCAAAAATAGAGAAAATGAGCTAGACGAAAATTCATTGTTCGTAATAAAAATTATTCAAAAATATGTGTACATATAACTGCCTGTAACTTTTGAAACAGCCTATACAAAAACATCAGCGCTGATGTATATTATAGAGAATTTCATGTAGATTCCAAATTTGCAACGTACAAGTTGCTAGCTTTAATGGTTTAAAAGCTACAGACAAATATAAAAAAAATGAGCTAGACGAAAATTCATTTTTTATAATAAAAAGTATTCAAAAATATGTGTACATTTAACTGCCTGCAACTTTTGAAACAGCCTATACAAAAACATTTGTACTGATGTATATTTTAGAGAATTTCATGTAGATTCCAAATTTTCAACGTACAAGTTTCTAGCTTTAATGGTTTAAAAGCTACAGGCAAAAATAGAGAAAATGAGCTAGACGAAAATTCATTGTTCGTAATAAAAATTATTCAAAAAAATGTGTACATTTAACTGCCTGTAACTTTTGAAACAGCCTATACAAAAACATCTGTACTGATGTATATTATAGAGAATTTCATGTAGATTCCAAATTTTCAACGTACAAGTTTCTAGCTATAATGGTTTAAAAGCTACAGACAAATATAAAAAAATGAGCTAGACGAAAATTCATTTTTTATAATAAAAAGTATTCAAAAATATGTGTACATTTAACTGCCTGTAACTATTGAAACAGCCTATACAAAAACATCTGTACTGATGTATATTATAGAGAATTTCATGTAGATTCAAAAATTTTAACGTACAAGTTTCTAGCTTTAATTATTTAAAAGCTACAGGCAAAAATAGAGAAAATGAGTTGGACGAAAATTAATTTTTTATAATAAAAAGTATTAGAAAATTAGTATACATTTAACTGCCTGTAACTTTTGAAACAGCCTATACAAAAACATCTGTACTGATGTATATTATAGAGAATTTCATGTAGATTGCAAATTTTCAACGTACAAGTTTCTAGCTTTAATGGTTTAAAAGCTACAGGCAAAATTAGAGAAAATGAGCTAGACGAAAATTTAATGTTCATAATAAAAAGTTTTCAAAAATATGTGTACTTTTAACTGCTTGTAACTTTTGAAACAGCCTGTACAAAAACATCAGCTCTGATGTATATTATAGAGAATTGCATGTAGATTCCAAATTTGCAACGTACAAGTTGCTAGCTTTAATGGTTTAAAAGCTACAGGCACATATAGAGAAAATGAACTATTTAGACAAAAATTCATTGTTCGTAATAATAATTATTCAAAAATGTGTTCATTTAACTGGCTGTAACTTTTGAAACAGCCTATACAAAAACATTTGTACTGATGTATATTATAGAGAATTTCATGTAGATTCCAAATTTTCAACGTACAAGTATTTAGCTTTAATGATTTAAAAGCTACAGGCAAAAATAGAGAAAATGAGCTAAACGAAAATTTATTGTTCATAATAAAAAGTATTCAAAAATATGTGTATATTTAACTGCCTGTAACTTTTGAAACAACCTATACAAAAACATCTGTACTCTTGATATTTTATACAGTATTTCATTTAGATTCCAAATTTTCAACGTACATGTTGCTAGCTTTAATGGTTTAAAAGCTACAGGCAAAAATAGAGAAAATGAGCTGCTGAATTACATTTTATTTTTATGCTTTTAATACATGTCTACATAGAATAGAATTTGAGGTAGTACAGCGCCGTATTATTTTTTTAATAATTTTGAAAGTTTCGTATGTTGTTGAGTATTCCGGCTATGTTTAAGGGTTAACTACAAACCCCCTAATGGATGGCCAGCTACATGGCTCTATGGGGGTTATTAGTATGGTCCTTAGCCGTTAAAGAAAATAGAATTTTAGGTGGTACGACTTATTTTTTAAAAAATAATTTTGAAAGTTTTGTCTATTGTTGAATATTTCGGCTATATTTAAGGGTTAACTACAAATCCCCTACGGGATGGCCAGCTACATGACTATATGGGAGTGATTAGTAGGGTACTTTACAAACTCCTTAATTGAACGCAAACTGTCAACAAAACAATGACATATTTTCGTAATAGGTATAACGAAAATCTATTCTTGCTAATTTTTTGGTTTATAAAACGTCCTTAATAATAATTGTCTTTAACTAAATATGAAGATGTAGAAATCCTGAAAGAAAAACTTATATTATTTTTTCGAAGTTTATCTGAAATTTTTGACCTTTTCGACGCAGTTTTAAGTTATATTTCACCGCAATTAGATAATTTATTATTAATTACTATTGTTTTTAGACATCCTACCTAACATTTTAGCTAAGAAATACACAAATACATATACATAAAACATAAATAAATAAACGATGATGTGGGGCTCTTGATAAAACTGAAAACTAAACATACATACATACATAAAAATAAAATGGGGGAACCTAACAAGTGTGTACTCAATGACGGTGTTGAGTTTGTGTAAAGTGTGTACGTCCCTAGGGTCTTCCTGCGCCCCGGATGCTTCCACCACAAGAGCTACAGGTTCGCACCACCGCGAGTGTGGCAGACCAGGCCCTGAACTTGAGTGCTAGCGATGCAATGCCGCCCCAAGCTAGTCCCAGGGCTAAGCTGCCTCACACTCAAGCCCAGTTATGCTCTTTCACGCCCAACCTTCGTTGCAGCGAGAAAGAAAAAGAGCACAACATGCAAATACCGCTAGTCGCCCAACCATACCTAGCGGCTGTGCACCTGAAAGGGAAAAGTTAGCTCAAGAGCCCCCGTTGAAACTGCTCACGCCCTAACCACAATATACATATATAATATACATACATAAATACATAATATACATACATATATAAATACATAAGAAATCAACAACATTTACGGACGAAATCGCGGCGACGAACGGATAATATTTCAAAAGCTATGAATGGTGAATACAAAAAACACATTTTGTTCATATGTTTATTATTTATTTTTACATAATACATAATATATGACGGGTGTGTATGTGTGTTTGCAAAATTAAAACAAAAGCAAGTGTGTGTAACTACAATTTATTAAGTTAACACTGAATGTAGAAACTGCAACATGCAAGTATACTAATTATAATTATTTAAAAATGTAAACTAAAATTTTAAAATACAAGTAAACTAATTGTAATCACTTAAAACTGCAAATTAATACTTTAAAATGCAAGTAAACTAATTGTAATTATTTAAAACTAAATTAAAAACTAAAACGAAAATAAACTAACTGTAATCATTTAAAACTGTAAACTAGTACTTTAAAATTCAAGTAAGCTAATTTAAATTTGTACGTTTCAATGTCTCCTGGGGGTGCACTCTCCACGCCAGCGATGAGTGCCCGTGAGGCGAAGCCTTGTAGACGCCCGCATGGTATAAATATCCCTTCACCCAGCAATGGGTAATATTCCATGATATATATATATATATATATATATATATATATATATATCAAAAACTGGGAATCAGTACAGGGAGTTACTCAGTCCGGCGGACTCTAGTTTGGGTAGAGTGACCTTCCCAGAGGCAACCCTGCCCTATCCCAGAGGGGAGCAGCAAAAGGACGACTAAGTTTGCCACAATGGGTCGCAGTCGGCCTTGGGAAATTGACTCTAATCTTCTAAAAGGGGTATATACTAGAAAGAGCTGCTTGGATAGACAAGAGGAAAACTGAAAAAAATATCAAAAGCATGCAGGGGTGGGGGGCTGTTCTTTTCTTCATCTGATGTTTTCTTCACCTGAAATCCTGAAATCGCGAAAAATCTAATAAGATCTACAGCCGGTGCTATAGATCATTGATACATGTAGTTTCGTTTCTAAATGGAGTGTCTATTGTTTAATTTTTTACTACAAAATTAATAAAATTATTGAATCAAAATTAAATACATTTGTCAACAATTTCATCAAAAATAATAAAAAACTAAGTGCCTATACTCCAAGTTTTCATTGCCTACTGAAACACAACTATTAAAAATCAAATTTATTTAAATTTCAATTGAATTTCTTACAATAGTTTTGTTTATGTTAGGATATAAAATGATTATAGAAAAGAAAAAAATACTCTATCGAATGGGCCTAAAAGATAAATATTATCCCATTAAAAAATATGTAACTTTGTGTTGTAACTTGAGAACCACTGGCATAAAAAAAATAATTCCTTCTCTATTCGGATGTCCCCCTTGCATTTTTACAAGATTTTCTTATAGTATTTTATTGTATCTTTAATAATATAGAAATTATTTGAGATAGCTCGTTTAGCTGTTGTGTGACGTATATGTTAATGGCAATAAAAACTCAAATATTTAAAAAAATAATAACTTCAAATTTATCATATGGTTTTGAACCCGAGTATTATACATTTCTAGCAATTTATTTAACAATTAATCCCCGTGTAGTATTAAATTAAATAATAATACAGTATACACTCCGATTAAAAACTTCCCTACCCTAGCCTTAAATAACGCGGAAGCCGACCCGAACCCGAAATGTATCTGCGAAACTTTAATTATATTTTACTCCAACTTTAAAATGTAAATTAATTTAATTTTAATGTAATAATAGCAAAAAAATAATCGCGACTTTAATAACTAACATAATTATTAACTATTGCTGCCTTCTTGTGGTTGTAGATTGGCCTTAAATACCTTAAAACCTTAGACAAAGTTTTAGACAAGCCCTGTTGTTGACCAAAGGCTTAAACCAGCCTTTTCACTCCTTGGAAACTTCGCTGGAAACCTATAACGTAAACCGTACTTGTTTAAATATTAATTTAAACAAATACAATTTTTAGGGAAAACCATATCACTGAACGAACGGATATTTATTTAAACTAACTTAAATGTTAAAAAACTAAGTTTCGCAGATTTATTTACGATATAGTAACGATTTAAACGACGCCCGATGTTAGTAACATAGATATTCACAATGTGCCTCGGAAATGAAGTGCAGAAGAAAATATGATTATTTGAATTAAATTCAACAACATAAACCATATTTTCAGGAGAAAAATGAATTTAATTTTGTGTTAAGCTGAAAAAAATAGCAAAAAAGGGACAGTGAAGGGAAGGCACATATAACGACTTACATTGCTCAACACAGCTCAGCCACCAGCATATCGGAATCACTTATCCCCATCACGGCTGCACGGCTCACGTACTTCAGGACAGCTCCTTGAAACAGCAACACCCAATATGAATCGATCCTCCAAGAAACATTTTTTCATTCACTGGAACTCTGGAACACAAAAATTATTTATTTTAAAATACAAGTATTTCAATAATAAAACATGTTATCAAAAATAACTATTAAAACAGTCAAACTATTATTTAACTTACTATTGTTATATATATATATATATATATATATATATATATATATATATATATATATATATATATATATATATATATATATATATATATATATATTTCACTATTCAAACAATTAAAATATTAAGAAACTATTTTGTTGTATTTATTTTTGTACATAAACAAATTTTAAATTAAGTTTTTTTTATAATCATTAGGCGATTCATTAAACAAACTAATTTATCAACAAAAATAACAATTAAAACAGTTCAACTATGGTTTAAACTTACCATTGTTGCTAATATGCAACAAAATACAACAATATTTCACTATCAAAACAATACAAATGTAAACGATACTTTAAAAATCTAAAAAATATTACAACTGTTTCGTTGACAATAAACAGAAGACCAGCTTGCCGGCAGTGGCGTGATTATTAGATAATTAAGTTGTTAATAATTGGTTACGCTGTTAAATGGATAATTAAATATAAAATTATATTTTATTTTTTTAAATAACTATCACCCATTTAAATAATATAAAATACAAATACACTAATTCGGATCTTTGCGAAACCGGACAAGTTTTTACCAAGTTCGCGGGCTTCCAACAAAACAATGAACGAGCAAGTTAGACTGATTTTTACGAAATAAAACGTGGAATATATGTAGAAAATCAATACTAAAGCAAATATATGTATTTAAACGTAAAATATAGACATTTTTGTATGTTTCCCATATAAATTCCACCATTTTGTGAACAAAATACAGGATTGTAAGTTCAGAAAAATACCTCAAAATACGAATCCATATAAAATAAATAAGAATATTATTAGAATTAATGGAAAAACTATATTTCTAGTAGTTTGAAGTATATTTAAATAAATAAATAACTAAAATTGACTTACAATAATTTCATCTTCAACCAAGCACTTAACTAAATATTTTCGCAAACTAAACGATAGGTCCGCGTAAAAATTATTATCACAAATGATGCACAAACACTTTATCTTGCTTTTCTCCATAAGTTTTCACCAGTTTTCCAAGTTTTTCCGCATATAAAATGTATTTTCCTTGGAGTAAACATACAAACATGTAATCACGAGGTTCATTTGCCAATTATAGGAGCGGGAAGAGAACACGTTGTAGTTTTAGTTTTCCACTTTGTGGATAGATGTCTCGCAGAATTGGCTGCGTTCCACTATATTTTAAGAGCATAGAATTCTTAAAAGTAGTGTACTAATTTCTTAATTTAAGTGTAGAGCGTATACTCTGAAATTGAGTACATAGTTTGTAAAGTTGATGAAGAAAATGATGGATTTTAATAAGTTTCAGCTGTCCTGAAATTCTTATTACAAGTATATATTTGTTTATAATACAATAACTTAAAATTTAAGCGCTTTTGTAGATTTTACACGGGTATCTAAACTTATTGGTTAGTAACTAGATTTGAGGCCAATAACAAAACTAACAACACTATTGTGCAAAAGGTTTTTTAAATTAGTCCAAAGTCTAATAGTTTTCCTGTAACTATTTAAAATGTTATGGCCTCAAGATTATATGCTAATCATATGTTCCCAGATATTCGTTTTATTGATAAATAGTCGATATTTGAACTTTAAATTGTTTGAATATTATACAGAAAGTTATATTTCTTTCAATGTAGTACTTAAAATCGAATTTGAGTACAAGATCATATTTAGACATGTATTCATATTCCTTTGACTATAAGTTCTCATAATTGAACATGAGACCAAATATTTTATAAAAAAAAAGTTTCTTACCATCGGTAGTCGTCTATGCCGTAGAAGATTTATCTGATGCTCAGAAATCGTTTAAAAAAGCTTCTTTAGAATATCTGCAGTGTTGAAATCCAAAGCTTGAACGCTGCATCGTAATTCTCCAAGTTTCTTGAAGTCTCAGACCAACCAAAACGTGCGCCTATTAAATAATACATAGTTTGTGGTATTCTTTCAACCATTTCAAAAAACTATTGAATAAAATGTCGTATGGCAAACGTTTCTTCATTACACAAGACACTCCAACAGTTTTTAAATGGTTTCAAATGTATTTGAAAGTTGCTTTAATTTGATATTTTGATAGCAGATTCGATAAAAAATAATGCAGAGAAGGTCATCCAAAAAAGATGTCAATTTAAGGGCTTTACAAAGTAATATAATTATAATCACTAGACAAAATTTGCAGATATTCTAAATGGGATATATCTGCTTTTGCCTTAAAGCCACAGAATTGTAAAGCAACTAATATGAAATCTAATAAGATTCTTACCTTATACATACAGACATTTTGGGGTTATGGCGTCCCAATGCAGGAATTCCGTTGTCTCCTGTTTCTCCTAAAGGTGCTCTGCCCACGCAATCTGAAATAGAAAAAGAGAAATAAGTTCATTCAGTCATGTTTTTGCAGCTTTCATTTCAATTATTATTGTTGATAAATTTTTAAAAATCATTACAAATATCGCAAAAGTTGTAAACAATTAAAAATATATAACAAGATTGATGTTTAACTTACATTATCTATATGATTTCAGCTGAGAAAACCACTGTCCACGCCGCTGTATTGCCTTTGTAGATGGAGCAGCATCTACGCGAATCCGTGGAACAATTTTCGAAATATCGCCAAGTCAAAATTGATTTCTTGTGAAATGTGCAGAATTTGTAACAGAAAATGTTGCTCTGTTGATTATTCTACAATATTTAAATTCTACGTTAAATACTGCGTCTGTAGGTATTATATTTTGAAAATAATTGTTCATATTATGAAGATATCAGTGACAAAAACTCGAAATTCGATTCGATGTATCTTGTAATTAATTTAAATCGAATTTCTTCCGTATTGTTTGGCGGCAGACGTTTGCTGTTCATTTCGTGTGAACCAGAGGGCACGTGTGGTATTCTACCACGGTTCTTTCGCATTGTTTGGCGGCGGACGTTTGCTGTTCATTTAGTGTTAACCGGAGGGCACGTGTGGTATTCTACCACGGACGCGAACAGCTTTACCCCCCATTTATATTAAATTGGTTGTATTCTAGAACCACCAATTTTGAATTTCTTCCTAAAGCTGTGAAAGATGTATCAGTTTTCTGTAAATAAAATGTTCAATTCACAAATACAATAATTATAATTTATTAGTTAAGACAAATATGGGTGATAAACGTAGTAGAAAAAAAAGAAACGAAGGAAGACCTAAAGACAACTGGGATAGCGTAATATTGAAAATCTTGAAGAAGAAAAGCACGATGGTTCAAGACGCTAGGAAGATGACAAGGAATAAGAAGCAATGGGCAAAATTTGTACACGATTATATGTACAACTCACCTTCTCTCGTCTCAGCGAATAGCATGTGCAATCCGCCTGGTCAAAATCACTACTGTACATTGCTACCTTGAAATGCCTCTGCTTAGCTTACAATTTTAAGCCAACATGAAATTGTACTAAGGTCAAATTTGATTGTGAATGTAGTTGGCGGGAGGTACGTTGTGGTATCATGTTCAATTGACGGGAGATACTGTTGCTCTAGCTCCATTTGTAATTAGCAGGAGGTATTGTTGATTAAAAAATGTCACCTTTACACATTGATTAGCTGGAAACGGTATTTTAAAAAATATGAAGTGTCATCTTAGCCAGAGTTTGATTGGTTGTTTTAATTTATTTAAAAGTATTTCCTTCCAACATATGTGTTGGAACAAACCTATAATATATTAAGATATATTTCAAAACTTTTCAAATTTAGTATTTAAGACTTTTAGATTAATGAGAACGACATATTAGATTTTTGCTAAAATGGATAAACCGGAAGTGATAATTTACTTAAAACTCTGAACAAATTTTCGTGAAAAATATATTCAGATATATTCCAAAACTTTCAAATTTGGTATATAAGACTTTTAGATTAATGAGAACGACATATTAGAATTTTGTTAAAATTGATACACTGGAAGTGATACTTTACTTTATATGAAACCGAAGAACAGTTTTTGGCTGAAAATGATAAATAAGAAATTATTTTTCCTGTAATCAGCGGGTCAAAATTAAGGGAATATAATACTTTATAAAAAAATACAGAGCAATGAAAATTTGTACAAATATGTAGAGAAGTCCATAGAGTCGAATCGAATCAATGTAACTTTTACCGTTAATTAGTTATATTTCGCCAAAGTTAAAAAAAACTTGTAACATTCCCAATCAAAATAAAAATTGGTATCATGTAAAGTAAGGCTCTTGGAATTTTTTAATTATTTTTCCCGTTATCAGCGGGTCAGAATTAAGGGAACAAAATAATTTTTAGAAAAATACAGGCTGGTGGTATACATGAACTTTGGAAATTAGTACAAATATGTAGAAAAGTCCATAGAATCGAATGGCGTAACGAGCATCAATGTAGAGAAAATTAGCTAGACGAAAATTCATTGTTCATACTAAAAAGTATTCAAAAATATGTGTACTTTTAACTGCCTGTAACTTTTGGAACAGCCTATACAAACACATGAGTGCTGATGTATATTATAGAGATCATATTCCACTATTTCTTTTCAAGAAAATCTATTAAAAGCTTCCAATAAAGTACCATTTCTGGTTTACCAATTTTAGCCAAAATCTAATGACAATGACGTATTTTCGTAATAAGTATAACGAAAACTGTGTTCTCGATGGCCAATAATTCTGTAATTAATTCTTGCATATAAAAACGTCCTTAATAATTATCTTTGACTAAATATGAAGATGTAGAAATTCTGAAAGAAAAACTTATATTATTATTTTTTATTTATCTGAAATTTTTGACCTTTTCGACGCAATTTTATGTTATATTTTACCGCAATTAGATAATTAATTATTAATTACTATTGTTTTTAGACATCCTACCTAACATTTTAGCTAAGAAATACACAAATACATACATATAAAACATAAATAAATAAATGATGGATGTGGGGCTCTTGATAAAACTGAAAACTAAACATACATAAAAATAAAATGGGGGAACCTAACAAGTGTGTACTCAACAACGGTGTTGAGTTTGTGTAAAGTGTGTACGTCCCTAGGGTCTTCCTGCTATAAAATGCAAGTAAACTAAGTATGCTTATTTTAAACTGCAAAATGAAACTTTAACTGCAATTTTAATTAAATCTAACTAAAATTTAGAGTATCTGTGATTCTTCAATGGCACAAGAGTGACTCCTGGAGTGCACTCTCCATGCCAACAATGAGTGCCCGTAAGGCGACACCTTGTAGACGCCCGCACAGTACGAATATGCCATCACCCAGCAATGGGTAATATGCCGTGATGATATATTTATTTATTTCAAAAACTGGGAATCAGTACAGGGAGCTACTCAGTTAGGCGGACTCTAGTTTGGGTAGAGCGACCTTCCCAGAGGCAACCCTGACCTATCCCAGAGAAACGGCAAAAGGACGACTGAGTTTTTGCCACAATGGGTCCCAGTCGGCCTTGGGAAATTGATTTCTAAAAGGGGTATATACTAGAAAGAGCTGCTTGGATAGTTAAGAGGAAAACTGAAAAAAAATCAAAAGCATGCAAGGGAGGGCGCTGTTCTTTTCTTCATCTGATGTTTTCTTCACCTAAAATCTTGAAATCACGAAAAATCTAATAAGATCTACAGCCGGTGCTATGGATCATTGTTAAATGTAGTTTCGTTTCTAAATAAAGTGTCAATTTTTATATTCTTTTACTACAAATTTAGCAAAATTATTGAATCAAAATTAAATATTTTTTTTTCTAACAATTTATTTAAAAAATACAATAAGCCAAGTTTTGATTGCCAGTGGCAGCTACGTCATTCAACATATGTTTTACTTATAAAAAGGCGATAGATGAAGCCTTGAAAATAGAAAGAATTTGGAATAGTGTTTGATTGTATGTCATTCAACATCATGTGTAGTATTAAATTAAATAATGGGGTACACTCCAAATGAAAATTACGTTACCCTGTTCTTAAATATCGCGGAAACCGACCCGAATAAGAAAAAGTGTCGGCGAAACTTTAATTATATTTTACTCTAACTTCAAAATGCAAATGAAATTATTTTTAATGTAATATTCAATAAAAAAATCAATCGAGACTTTAATAACTAAAATAATTCAAACTATTTGCTGCTTTCTTATTGTAGATTGACCTTAAAGACCTTAGGGCCTTAAACAAAGCTTTAGATAAGCCCTGTTGTTGATCAAACGGCTTAAACCAGCCTTTACACTCCTTGGAAACTTTACTGGAAACCTAGTGTAAACTGTACTTGTTTAAATATTAATTTAATGAAATACATTTTTTTTAGAGGGAAAAAAACTATCACGAAATGAACGGATATTTATTTAAACTAACTCAAAAATTTAATAAACTAAGTTTAGCCGATTTATTTACGATATAGTAACGACGCCCGATGTTAAAAACATAGATAGACATTCACAATGTGCCTCGGAAAAGAAGTACAGAAGAAAATATGATTACTTGAATTAAATTCGACAACTTAAACCATATTTTCAGAAGAAAAATGAATTTACTTTTGTGTTAAGCTGAAAAAATAGCAAAAAAGGTACATATAACGACTTACATTGGTGAAGACGAGCCAGCCATCCCCATCACGGATGCACGTCGCAATTACCTCCAAGAGGGCTCATCCCAGGACAGCTCCTTGAAACAGTAACCCCCAATATGGATCGGTCCTCCAAGAAACATTTTTTCATTCACTGGAACACACAAATAATTTATTTTTTGTGCAACCGAACGCGAAATAAGTATTTCGCAGCCGCAATACAGGCCGCGAAATTGTAATAGTTGTTGAAGAATTATGAAAATTGGTATGCTTATGTAATTATGCTCGTAGAATCTAATAGTGATATCGCCAGGAGTGTATAAATGACCATTTTTGGGATATGGCCGAAAATGGGCGTTTTTGAGTAAAATTTTGAGGGCGCGTATCTCGGAAAAGAAGAGATATCGAACTGTGGTTTCAAAATTTGGAATGTACATGTTGAGGAGAATAAATATGTATCAAAATTATTTTTTGAGCCGCAATTTGATAATTTTGGTGTTTTTTTTAGCAATATTAAAATACCTAACGTGGTGATATACAATTTATTGTTTAATTAATTTAAGGTCAAGTTAATATGCATAGAAGGTTGGGCAAGATAAAATTATTAATTAAATTATTCACATATAATAGTAATAGATATTTTTGACCATAAGTAGAGCTGTAACAACCATAAATATAAGTATAAACCATCAATATATCATTTTAATTTCTAATGACATCCTTCGTCATAGTAACAAATTAGATACTTAGAACATGGGTTATTTATAGTAAAACTAAACCTATCAAAGTTTAAAAAAGCTATTAGTTTTTATAATATTCGAGTTTTTAATGCCTTTAACATCTACTCTATTCTAAATTCTTACTACTTTCAAGTTTTCTGCTATCACTTTTTTCAAATTCAACAAAAATAAACCAAATAAAGGATTTTGCGGACAAGGTGTACACAATATTTTTTTGTGAACCGGACGCGCAATAAGCATTTCGCAGCCGCAATACAGGCCGCGAAATTCAATTTCGCGACCGTTGTCATGGTAGCGGCCGCGAAATTAGGTAAACAACCACTTTGACACTTGAGAATTGCATGGTTTTGTTTATCAAATGTTAATCCCATAGCCACCGTGAAAGCTAACTTTCTATATACAATGAAACTGTTTAAAATTAATAAAATTTGTAATTACATATTTTTTACGGTTGCACAAAAAATATTGTGTACACCTTGTCCGCGAAATCCTTTAGCGCCCTCGAGATTGTCTTGCCTCGGCCACAAGCGGCCTCGGCGACAATTTTTCTCTCGGTACGCTAAAGAGTGATTTTCGAATAATTTAATTAATAATTTTATCTTGCCCAACCTTCTATGCATATTAACTTGACCTTAAATTAATTAAACAATAAATTGCATATCACCACGTTAGGTATTTTAATATTGCTAAAAACACACCAAAATTATCAAATTACGGCTCAAAAAATAATTTTGATACATATTTATTCTCCTCAACATGTACATTCCAAATTTTGAAACCGCAGTTCGATATCTCTTTTCTTTTCCGAGATACGCGCCCTCAAAATTTTACTCAAAAACGCCCATTTTCGGCCATATCCCAAAAATGGTCATTTATACACCCCTGGCGATATCACTATTAGATTCTACGAGCATAATTACATAAGCATACCAATTTTCATAATTCTTCAACAACTATTACAAACTCCAGAAGGAAAAGCATGAAAATGCCCTAAAATCGCAAAAAGTCTAAGATGTACCTCTTGCGATTTTTTCAGTTTTTGATGATTTTAAATAATTTTTAATAATAAATGTATCCGTTGAAATAGACATGATTTAATCAGTATAATCAGCAAGCATTTGTATGTCATTACACAATTCATTAAACAAATTAATTTACCAGCACTTTATTTTAAAAATAAAATAATAGTTTAATTAATTATTGAATATAATTACCAACATTTAAATATTGGATATATTTTATTTATTAAATATTAAAATAATTTTTTCACAATTCGCGATTTTTCGCCATTCACGAACTTTTCCGAAGTTACATGCTGTAAATGTCTCAAACGCGCTAACAAGTTTCGTACGGTTTAAAACAAATTAAATCTTGGATTTTATGTGGAAAATTAATATTAAACAGCAATATATGTATTTAAATGTAAATTATAGACATTTTTGTATGTTTTACACACAAAATTCGCCATTTTGTGATTGGATTTATGCTTGAAATAAATATTATTATATATTAATATGTTTCTGAAAACACAGAATTTGTAGATCGTGTTATATCGAAACCGCGTTGTATGAGTATCTTTAACTTCTCGTACTTGTTACAAAATATGTAACTATTATTTAAACGACATAATTTATGTGTTAAGGAAAAATATATTAACCAACCACAATTTATAGACCGTGTTATATCGAAACCGCACTGTATAAGTAACGCGTTGTACGAGGATTCACTGTATTTATAATGAAAAATTTCGACTTACCTTTAAATCTAGCGTCTGTAGCTTCTACCATCATCACCAAATCAGGATGTGAAATTACATTTTCGGAATAAATTCTATCGCCAGATTGATACACCATTGTTGCTTTCCTGTGTTTATATCCATTTCTGTCCTGTAAAGATAAAGAAATGAATATAATTATCCACAAATTTCACCGATATTAACATTACACTATTAACAAGCATTCACTATCTTAATTTTATTATATAATAGAGAACGGGCACTCAGCTGTTTCCGGTAACCTTCGAAACAGCTGATCTTGCTGCCCTGGCCTGTAACTGACTTCATTGGCAACCAACTTTCTTGGCGCTGATTCAAAATCTGAAGTCAGTTTGCCTTACATTTTGGTGAAAACAACAAATTTTTCAAGTGTTTCATTGTGCGAGCTTAATAGGTGGTTTTTACAATGTCTATGCATTTCAAGAAGCTATCACCTGATATGCAACTTTGCTATTTAGCTAAAATCAAGTTAATTAGTAATATTGAGCCGTATGATTGCGATGAAAGTGAGTTTTCATAGGATATATCGGATTTTCCGAATATTTTGCCAATGGATATAATCAATTATCTTATTACCAACAAAGTGTTTACACTCAAGAGTAATTAAACGCTTTTCGGAGTTATAAGCATATATATTTTATCAGAGCAGTTGACGATATAGAAATTTGAAAGAAATGTATTAATTAAAGGATAAGGGAGTAATTTAATATTGAAATGAAGTGAAATATTTATAACTTCTATATTCCAAATACAATATATTATCTCATAAAATGAAATAAACCTTTTAGTTTTTCTAGAGTTGTTGCGGGGGTCATTGACCTCTAACAATTTAAATTTGTCTAGAATTATAAATATTAGTCTACAAATTACTTTTTCATGAAATTTTTCTTCTAAATAGGTATTATATTTTCAAAATATGCTTTAATAAAGGTATTTATTTTAAGTTTAAATTTTCGTTTATGAATGTAACAACTTCACACCGCACGGGGCAGCAAGATCAGCTGTTTTGAAGGTTCACGGAAACAGCTGAGTGCCCGTTCTCTATTATCATGAAATATTAACAAAACTATTTAAACAATATTTACTCTTAAAAAAAAAAACGTAAAATTTTCACGATTGTTGAACAAACAACAAAGTAATTCATACCTGTTGACAATAAACAATCGCCGCACATAAAAACTTCTGACATAAATAACTGATTACGGTCGCCCAAAGGGCTTAACTACCATAATTATATCACAAAACACCATTTATAACTATAATACAACTATTGTATAAGTTTCATTATGATTTACGTAGATTGGAATTTCACGGAGCGGAACGGTAAGCGACGTGGATTCAACGAGAGCTGAAACTGGAATGAATCATGGCCGTTCAACGCATAAGAACAATGTGTTAGAGAGCGATAGAGATATACGTATGAAGTTATCTACTTACTGATAAAAAATTATTGATAATTATTAAAATGTAAATAATCTTTATAAAAGAATGCTATTTTGCATGTTAATTAAGAAAAAAATTAATTTAAATTCTTAAAACATTCGTACTCTTTTATTTTTTCATGTTAAGCTCAACGAATTGAAGATGGTTATCTGCTCCCAGCTGTCAACAATAATGTTTATTATTGTTTATTGCTATTGTTTAAACATTATTGCAATATGTTTTATGCAAAAAAATGATTCTTATTTGTTCTATTTTCAGAATCTATACACATTTTTGCTGTAATTATTAATAAATATACACAATTTGCCAGACACACTTAGCAACAACTATTGCTATTTATATATTTGTTGTAATAATTTTGAAATATATTTTTTAAGATAAATGATTGTTATTAATCATATTTTAATATTTATAATTTATTAATAATTCGTCATAATGGACCTTTCCAATTTAAGGGCTATCTCTTTCTATCGCTGCAAATAGTAAGAAAATGGCGCGAACAACTGCCAGTTGGGCTGTCAAACGAAACGTCAAAAATATTGCAATCAATAAAATACCTGTATTCTCCGTGAAAATTTGCATCGTTAGACATTTTACCTTCAATAAAAGCTTTTGTAACTTATTTCGATAAGATTTTTTAAAGTTATCCGAGATATTCTCACATTTTACGTCTAAATGTTTTAGAATCAAACGTCATAGATCTCAGTTGTTCTTACTATGCGCAGATCCCGATTGCGCATATCTTCTATCTCTTTAAATTGGAAAGGTCCATTTATATTGTTTACAATATACGTATGGCATTTGAGAAAAGGGGTATATTGCTGATACTTCATACTTTTGACGGTTTATTATAAAAAATCATTGTTTCATATATTTCTAATTAGAATTTTGTCATAATTGTTCCAAAAATGTTATAATTATTGTCTATATGTTATTGCAACGTTTTTTGATTCCAATGTTTTTGTATCATTAAAATTATGCATGTTTCCAACAATTTTTTATTGTAAAATGTGCAAAAGTGCTCGTAATATAATAATTAGAAAATTTTGTTAAAATATACATATCATGTTCAGCAATGTATATCCAATATATCTTTAAAAATATATAAGTACTTTGCACAATTTTATTGTTAAACTTTCACCAATACTTGTATATTGTTATACATTAAGTATTATTTACAGACAAGTAAAAATATGTACCCTAAATAAAGTTTGAAATATGGACAAGAGCTAGTGAAATTATTCCAAAATCTGACAAGTGCATCATTTATTTGAAAGAAAATCATGTATACGAGTACATAACACAATCCGTACAATTCAAAAATCTTAGTGTCGACTTCATAGGTCTACCTATGTTTGGGTACGAAGTGTTTTATCCAAAAATGGATGGCGCTAGAAACTTGACATCGATTTTTGGCATCTACAGATCAAGTTATATATGTACCCAAAATTTAGTAATTTAATAATTATAAATGGTACTAGATTTTCAAAATATTTGTTGTAAATTAAAATGACTAGACTAGAGAAAGCATAGAGTCGCCCGGCATTCAGTTTACTTACTTTCTGGGAAAGCTGCAGGTTGTTTCTTACAATAATTGGCGTGTATTAAGATATTTAAAGTAGTATACGTTAACCTCATCCCTCATCCCCTGATAGTTTTATATTTTGCTGTAGTCTTTTATTGAGGAATGTGTGCTGATCTACCCCTGTAAATATGGTTTTATTATAGTTAAAATTACCGGCTTTATGGGTGGGTGAAATTTGCCAATATTATAATTTTCGTGTATTAAGTAATATACTGTGGTACAAGCTACCCCCTCGGTTACCCCCGTGCCCTAATAGTTTTATATTTTGCTTTAGTTTTTTATTAAAGAATGTGTGCTGAACCACCCCTGTAATTATGGTTTTATTACAGGTAATATTACCGGCATTAAGGGTGGGTGAACTTGACCAATGTTATAATTGCCGTGTATTAAGTAATTTATAGTGGTAAAAGTTACCCTCATCCCTGATATTTTTAAATTTTGTTGTGGTTTTTTATTGAGGGCTGTGTGTTGCTATAAGGATGGGTGAAATTGGCCAATTTTATAAATGTCATCTTAACATAGGGTTAAAAGATATTCTCAGAATATCCGAATACCTAACTTTTGTTTATTATTACCGCTGTAAAAGTTGTATAAGTTACCCTCATCCCCTGATAATTTTATATTTTGCTGTAGTTTTTTTTGTTGAGGAATGTGTGCTGAACTACCCCTGTAAATACGGTTTTATTACAGTTAAAATTACCGGCTATAAGGGTGGGTGAAATTTGCCATTATAATTTTTATGTATTATGTAATATAAAGTGGTATAAGTTACCCTCATCCCCTGATAGTTTTAAATTTTATTATGGTTTTTTATTGAGGAATGTGTGTTGAACATCCTTTGTAAATATGGTTTTATTACAATTAATATTACCGGCATTAAGGGTGGATGAAATTGGCGAATGTTATAATTGCCGTGTATTAAGTAATTTAAAGGGGTAAAAGTTACCCTCATCCACTGATATTTTTTAAATTTTGTTGTGGTTTGTTATTGAACACCCCTTGTAAATATGGTTTTATTACAGTTAATATTACCGGCTATAAGGGTGGGTGAAATTGGCTAATGTTATAATTATATGTTATTCTCGTCCCCTGATATTTTCATTTTTTTTTTAAGTTATTTATTGAGAGATGTGTGCTGAACAACCCCTGTAAATATGGTTTTATTACAGTTAAATTACCGGCTATAAGGATAATTAAACTTGGCCAATGTTTGATTGTTTTGTGTTATAAGTTACCCTCATAATTTGTTCTCTATTATCTTAATTTTTATGTGGTTGTTTACAAGAGACGTGTGTGTAATTATCTCTGTGAATATTACTTGTATTTTATAAGGAACCACAGCTTTGCTGCAATTACGAGTATTTTACTCATCAAATCGGCCGCTAGCTTCACTGACTCTCATTCAATATTAATATTTCTATGTCCGTCGTGGCTCTAAACTGTTCGTTTTATAAAACGTCTAAGCCAGATTGTAAAACATTGTTAAGTCAACGAAGGTTTTACAATCTAGCTACGACATATAAATCCCACGCTTTGAAAATGAATTAAACTAATGTCACAGCGATAATAGTATATTATTCAACGAGCGTATTATGATGGCTATTATTCGCGAGTAGAATACGATATTTTATCTACACCTGCAATTGAAATCATATTATACCGGGTGACATTGAAAAATGGTCCACTCTAAATAACTTTCTTATTTATAATTATTTTCAATTTTTTTTATATATTTGTAAACTAGACTGAAGGGCTCACAAATCATTGTATTTGGCATGATGGTAGCGCTTCCGGTTTAACCGGAAGTGACATTAAGTTTCATATTTCAAATGAGATATCATATATTTTTATATATTTAGAATCTACGTAAAATTATGAATTCAAACATATGTTTGAATTTCATATTTACTGATGAAATAAATTACAAAAACGGAAGAGAAAATTACGACTAATTAATCTGGTACCATGATACCAGGTTGGTTGTGAAAATAATTTAATTGTTTTTCTGTAACAAATTTTATATTCTTATAAAAATAACACTATTTAAACAATTTACTGAAATATTACTTAGCGTAAATATCATGACTTACCAGGTTAATAAGGTCATGAAACTATATTAATGATAAATAAAACGATTATTTCTTACAAAATGCTTTGCGCATAACCGCTAAATGAAGATAATTATGAACACTCAACAATAAATTTGACAGTTCCGTGTCTTATGTAACCTCGCCCCGTGGATTATGATTCATAATCCACGGAGCGTGGTTAATGAACGGTATTATGTATCCATGGTTACGTACTTAATCAATATATTACTAAACAGGTGTAGATAAAATAAATAAATATATCATCACTGCATATTATCTATTACTGGGTGTGCCAATCTGCTTTGTACGCAAATATCGGTAATAATGATAACATATTTGTACCGTGCGGGCGTTTACCAGGCGTCACCTTACGGGCGATCATTATTCTATAATATAAAGCAACGTTGGCTCTAATAATTACAATATTTAAATATTCTCTATTTTATGTAGACTGCAAATTATGACTGAAATAGGCATATTCACAAAAATATATTGAAACACATCCACTAACATTAAGGGCATATAGTACTAACCAAAATGAGTAATAGAAGCTTAATCAACATGGGTCTGATCTTCAACTGTTTCCGAGAAACAAGCTATTTTGTATCAAAATTGAAAAAAACACTGACAAAGATACTGATTGATCAAAATTTGATCTGTCAGTAAATAAACTAAAAAATACAAAAAAAAATTGTATGAAACATTTTTTTCAGTGTAATAATTATTTGAAAATCAAATATTGGTCAAGGTCACCACATTTGACTTACAAAGGATTCTGAAACCTAGCGTTAATTAACTTCTGGCGTTAACGTGAATTAACGACGATTTTAACAGCTGAATTCTGGAACTCAGTGTTCCTTAACGTAACGCTTCTAGTCGGCGTTAATTCACTCTGCACATATTGAAGCGTTAACCGGGAAAACGGCGGGTTGTTTGTGCGTTTTATGGTCTAAATAGCCCTGATATACTACTATATGTACTTGCAATAAGTATTTTATTAACAGTGAGTATAGTTATTCATGTTACATATAATAATTATTTATAAATAATATATTTATTGTGGAGTACGATGATCGACTGGTAGCAGAATGGAGAAATGGGAAATAATCGGACACGCAGTCTAATGTAAATAATTTATTTCCTGGCCTACGTTTCGACTGTTACTACAGTCTTCCTCAGGGCTCTAAAATGTATACATGGAAATACAAACATGAAAGTTACACTATTAACAAGATACACTTATTTACATAAAAATTTACAACAAAATATATGAAATACTTTTTTTTGTACTTACAGAAATGCTAAATGATTAAAACGGTAACGTGGGGATCCCCCATATTACCCAATAGAAATAACAATTGAAATTTATTAAATATATTGTTTTTATATAACATATCAAGTCAAAAAAAAATTTTTTTAAGCTGGAACTCAGAGAAAAAACTCAAACAACTTTTCTAAAAATTTAAACCTTCTGAATTAGAGAAAAAAATTTTTTTTTAGAAAAGTTGTTTGAGTTTTTTCTCTGTGTTCCAGCATAAAAAAATTTTTTTTGACTTGATAAACAATATATTTAATAAATTTCAATTGTTATTTCCATTGGGTCATATGGGGGATCCCCACGTTACCGTTTTAATCATTTAGCATTTCTGTAAGTACAAAAAAAGTATTTCATATATTTTGTTGTAAATTTTTATGTAAATAAGTGTACCTTGTTAATAGTGTAAATTTCATGTTTGTATTTCCATGTATACATTTTAGAGCCCTGAGGAAGACTGTAGTAACAGTCGAAACGTAGGCCAGGAAATAAATTATTTACATTAGACTGCGTGTCCGATTATTTCCCAATTCTCCAATATATTTATTACTTGTCCTTTTCTTCACAAAATGTTTATTTTTACAAAATGTACATTTCGGCTACACTGTAGCCATCATCAGTTGTACAGTAATCTTAAAATTAAAAACAGCCAGTGTTTATACAAAAGAAACGGTATGCTTAAGTTTATAGCGGTACATGATTGGGGGATGTATCAACCAATGGGTTTCACAAATTTCAGTAGGGGATTATCTAAAGGAGAAAAGTCGGTGTTTAACAATTGTTTACAATTTTTCTTCATGGCTATCGCTTCTAACATATTTAGTTTATAATTATTGCATGATTTTTCACAATTTCCATCATCTAATCTAAAATTATGGCCTGTGTTATGATGATGTAATGATAGCGCTGAATTAAATATGTTTTTGTTCTTTAGATGGTACCAAATTTGTGAAACCCATTCTGAATTAAATATGTTTTTGTTCTTTAGATGGTACCAAATTTGTGAAACCCATTGGTTGATACATCCCCCATTCATGTACCGCTATAATCTTAGGAATACCGTTTCTTTTGTATAAATACTGACTGTTTTTAATTTTAACATTACTATACAACTGATGATGGCTACAGTGTAGCCGAAATGTACATTTTGTAGAAATAAACATTTTGTGAAGAAAAGGACAAGTAACATTTCTTATCTGATAATTCCTTCACGATAACTCAACAA
Organism: Harpalus rubripes; assembly: GCA_963082715.1. Classification (NCBI taxonomy): domain Eukaryota; kingdom Metazoa; phylum Arthropoda; class Insecta; order Coleoptera; family Carabidae; genus Harpalus; species Harpalus rubripes. The sequence continues at coordinate 23,658,151 of OY720464.1, forward strand.
CATTATTCGTCCACAAAAGTATGAAAATTTAGAATTTATTACAATAATTTAACATAGAAAATGACTGATGTGAAGCGAATAAGCAATTTTGTGTTGATTTCAAGAATGTAAAGTATTTTGATTTTTTTGTTGTACGAGTATTACCAGAAAAAATACTTTCCAGAAAAGTAATTTTAGATTATGAATTGCAAGAAGAAATTCTGATTATAACAAACAAAATTGTGTTTGATTACAACGAAGAATATAACTGATTACAACATAGGAAAAAATACAGAAAATTATTCATTCATTTGAAAAGTAATTATTTACTGGTACCGATACTAAATTTTGTAAATGTTTAATTAGTACAAATATTTTAAGCTCTGCTTTCTTCAACGGTTATTGGAAATCTTATTCGTAAATTAGGTGGTTAATTTTCCATTGCAAAGTAACTTCTTTTTCTTTAAAAAATCTTCTGACAGTTAACTGGCTACTAGTATTAATAATATTAAAAACATTATCCTTTGGAAATGTAAACAATTGTACCTCTCCTTTTTTGTATATTCATAGTTATTATTTTGTGTTTTTATGTATTTTTTTTGCACGATCGGGTTATTTTTTATATTTACCGATAGTGTTTCCAAGACAGTATTTTGACAAATATTTTTTTTTAATAAGTCAAAATAATTTTCATCTTATTTTTCTTTTAAATTTTGTGCGTCGATCGTGCAAAAAATAGTTTAAGCATCACGAACGTTAAGGAATTACCGATCTCAGACAAAACATTGTCTCCGATCGGTAAACTGTCCTTACCGTTAATAATACTCAGGCCCGGTATTTCAATCTCCTAATAGCTTCCTAATAAATTTTATTTATCTAACAACCATTTTTTTGCATATTTCAACGTCCAAACAAGTTATTAGGTACCTTATAAATTGTTTATTCGCTAACAAATTTGAGAGGAACTTCTAGTAGCTAATACATTTGTTAGCTACCTAATAAAACGAATGTCATAATCAGTTGTTATCACATTTACATTTGAAATAAAAAATGGAAATGTAATAAAAATAAATAAATGTCAGTGTCATGTATAATTTTAATTTATTCTATATTTTTATAACTAGATTCCAAAAAAGTATCTAATAACAATTTGCATAGCATCTTTACATTGAAATATCGAAATTTGCTACTTTTATAATAAATCTACCTAATAAATTTGTTTATCGAATAGTTGTTAGGAACATTTGTTAGGAGATTGAAATATCGGGCGTTACTATACTATTGTACTATTACCTACTTTATATTTGACGTTTGAAATATGCTTATAAAATAGACAGATAAATGCAGTTTTTATTATGTTTAATCGTTTTTTATTGGTTGAGAGTATAAGGCCCGGTATTTCAATCTCCTAACAACTTCCTAATAAATTTTATTTACCTAACAACCATTTTTTTGCGTATTTCAATGACCATACAAGTTATTAGGTACCTTATAAATTGTTTATTTGCTAACAAATTTGAGAGGAACTTTTAGTAGCTAATAAATTTGATAGCTACCTAATAAAACGAATGTCATTGTCAGTTGTCAACACATTTACATTTAAAATAAAAAATATTGTAAGATGGAAATGTATTTTGATGAAAATGATTATATATTATAAGAGGAAGAACTTGAAATTATTGAAAATATCAATTTCTGAAGGAAAATAATATTATATTATAATATATACTGTACAACAAAGGGACAAAGACGTCATAATTTAAATATTTGGACCAAAGAAGAACTTTTTCAGAGATTCCAGCTATCAAAACCTAGCGTAGAATATATTTTAGAATAGAAAATTATATAAAATATCCCCCAAATACAATACAAACCATGATTTTTCAATATAGACCAGGAAAGTGATGTTAGAATTTGCCTTTGGCGCGAGTTCATAGTTTGAATTCCCTAGTATAGGTTTAATAAATAAGGAATTTGATATTACACACAAAAAAAAAATATTTGGTACCAAAAAATAAGTAGTTCTTATTAAGAATTCGATAATTTGTTTATTCAGTAACAGATTGTCATTTTAGAAATTCAAGTCTTTCGCCGTTACACCAATTATTACTAACTTAAAGATTTTAAGCTACGGGGAGTTTCTATATAACTATTGGAGATTTGGGGGAGGGGGGATACATAAATACACAGCAGGAAAAATCAAAAAAGTTACTAGAGCACTAAAATTTAGAAGTACTAACCTAAAATACAAATTTATTGTTTGCAGTTTTTTTATGTCCTTTTGATGCAATCATTCTAAATTCGTGAATAACCGAACTTCAGGGGTGGAAAAGTTTAATGTCCGTTTTTTGTCCATATTTGTAACATATTACGTGCATACACAAACACCTTATAAATATTTGGATGTGACAAAAATGTCAGTGTTATATATTATTTTAATTTATTCTATATTTTTACAACTATACCCTATCCGTTTTAACTATAGACTAGATGGCGTTTCGAGCGTGGCCGTTTTTACATGTATTAAATAACGAATTCAAATTTTGGCGCCATTCCTGGATTAAAAAATTCTTTGACTTTTTTTCAGTAATTTTGTCTTGTACGTACATATCTATCTATTTTTATCCATAATATTAACGAAGAAAACAATAACAAAACTTACGAACTGCTAACTAAAAAAACAACGAAATCTGTCTAATATGAGATATAACGCCAAAACACTACGAAAATTATATAAACGAAAAGAACAATAACATACTTAACAAACAGAACTGAACAGAAATTAATAATGTAATAAATCGTGTACTATTGACTTTGTTGACTTTTATTTATTTTATGTCAGACGTCAAAATAATTGATACAGTTGTCAAGCAAATTTAAATTTCGCGTCAATTATTTTACTGTGTAAACTCGGTTCACGTTTGAACCAATCAGAGAGATAGAATCTTAGGCCCTATCTCATCCAACGCTCTATAGTTAAAACGGATAGAGTATAGATTCCAAAAAAGTATCTAATAACAATTTGCCTAGCAACTTTATATTGAAATACCGAAATTTGTCATCTTCCTAATAAATCTGCCTAATAAATTTGTTTATCGAATAGTTGTTAGGAACATTTGTTAAGAGATTGAAATATCGGGCGTAAAAAGAGAAAGATCACACGAATATATTCGACGTGAATTAACGCTGGCGTTTTTATCGTTCCACGATCACGCCAGAGTTTCAACCAAGTTAACGCTGAAACGTGAACGTTACTATCGTTACTTAACGCCGTACGTTATTTAACGCTGATTTCAGAATCCCACTGTTAATTTGTACACAAAGTTGTGAAACACTCTATATAAAAAATTAATATGTAAGTACTTACATTTCGAGAAGAAAATATTTCGCCAAGAACATCCTACATTGGTTTCAGCAACAATGCTTTCCTCTGTTTATAATAATCCCGTGTTATTATTAGGTTGTACTTGTTGAGGTCAACGACCTGTAAATAATAAATGTTCACAAATCCACAAATATTTCGTCACAGATATTACCAAATATTATTAAACACTGCAAACTATCAAAACAAACATTTGGTTTCTTATTATAACTATAAAATTATCGTAAAATATTAAATAAAGTTGTTGCAATAAATTTATTGCCGAAAAAAATTCCACGCTTTGAAAAAGATCTAAAGTACATAATACTGTCCACGATAGTTATTCTACGAATATAAAGTAATGTCGATACTTACTAAACTAAATACCTACTCCTATTTTCTAACAAATTATTTTATGTAGATTCCAAATCACGACAAAAATAGACAAAATTCACACAGTATATTGAAACAAATAAATGTATTGTACTTACATATCGAGAAGAGTCTTTCGCCGGGAATATATTACATTGTTTTCAGCAATAATGATTTCTTCTGTTCATAATAATCATAAGTTTTTGTTTGTAGTATATGTCGCAGCCAAATTATTTGTTGAGGTCCACAACCTGTAATGCGAAATCAATGTACCCAAATCCACAAAAATTTCACCAGTAATATTACCAAATATTATTAAACACCACAATGTACTATAAAAATAAGCATTTCTTTATTATTTTCGCTATAGAACTCATAACATGTCAATTACGCTGTTGAAATAATGCAAAATTCAAATGGCTAAGTAAGTAGTAAGTACGCATACGCAATGCACGTTTTAGGAAGAGTCGAGCTGTGACTGGATGCGTGGTCTTACCTGATTGGCCATAATAACGAAGCCTGTGATTGGTTAAAAATGCAAGAATTCAAATGCAACATAAAATATATTTTTTTAACAAATCTATACTATTTACGTGCAGTTATTTGGAATATATTTATAAATTTAAATATCTAAATGCAATGGCGGATGCTATAGACTCGATATTGTTTGTAGGGATGTATGTGTATTTTAATGTAAAGATATCGGTTTCTATTAGCGACGGAAAATAAGGATTGTCCTTACTTCCCTACAGCTGAACTTACCTCCCTCTTTGTGAAAGACCAGCAGTTAGATATTTTAAACTTGTGTCAAATATTTATTCATTCTTATAATTTATAATTTTGAATTTAATTTCTACAAAATTATCCTAATTTCATAAATATTTCTATTCAAAAGTTACCGCTGACATGACAAATGTGACAGATGACAGCGTTTTTCTTCTTAAATTTTCCATTTTCTTTTTTATTAATGTACCAATATTCAATTGTATTTCTTGACAGCATTTACATAACCTGGCAATGAAAATGAACAGGTAAAAAATAAATCATCGGGAGTGGAAAAAATCTTATATGCAAACACGAGATGTAGGTACATTTGACCACTCTCGAACTTATTTGTTAGCCCTCGCATTCGCTCAGGCGCAATGCGCAAAATAGTCCTCGATCAGTAAATGGTACCTATACTCTATTCGTTTTAACTATAGAGGGTTGGGAAGATAGTTGCAATTTGATCTTGATTTCTAAAATAAATAAATAAATAAATATATCATCACGGCTTATTACCCATTGCTGGGTGTGCCAATCTGCTTTGTACACAGATGTCGGTAAAGACGATATATTTGCACCGTGCGGGCGCTTACCAGGCGTCACCTCACGGGCACTCATTGCTGGCGTGGAGAGTGCACCACAGGGGTCAATTTTGTGCCATTTAAAATTGGAAATACTTGGCGTCGGTCGGGATCGAACCCGGTTCCCCAGATTCGCGACCCGACACTCAGGCACGCGGCCACGAGACCCCAATGGGATCTTGATTTCTGATTGGAGAATATCCGGATATTATGCAATCAAACAACAAATTCAAACTGTACCTATCTTCCCATCACTAGTTAAAACGAAAATAGTATACATCTCTTGTAGCATAAATATCTAATTTATTTTCACATAGCAACCTATAATATTAGAATAAAAATTATTTCCTAAATTTCTCAACTATCTTATATTTCTCGTTTCTAAGAATGATGCGTGCGCTAAAATCATATCTTATGAAACTTGTATCGTAATGTACTATAAAATAATAAAACTTTTATATGAGCCATTATCTATATTTATAGGCTAATCACTGAACCAAAAGACTGGGGTCACCAAACGTGGCAAACTGTTTAACAAAATAATTTCTAAACTCTAAAAATATTTCATAACTTTAACTTTCATTACTGATGTATGTTGGAAAATTAATTTTATGTTATATTCGTATATATAATATTCAAGAATTATTACTACAAATTATTTTAAAATTGATTAAAAAAAGAAGAAAAACATGAACGAGAGTCTTTTGGTAGTGAATAGCCTATATTTATATCTTCCTAGACTCATCCTGTATACATATAGAAGTATAATAAATTATTTTCAGACAATAACATAAGCGAAGGAAACATATTAATTACTTAGAATGATAATCAATCATCATATATTTATTAAATGGTTCAATTACATTTTATTGACACTTTGTAATATTAATGCGCACACTATTAGGTATTGTATTTGCCTAATTAAATTAATAATGTATTTCTTAATTTTCAAACCATTTATAATGTTTTATTTATTCGTTTGTTATCTGCAATTTTTGCCTTTTGTTCATTTGCAAAATAAAATTGAAGCAAAATTACTAAATATGTTGTTACTGCTCCCGCCATCTAAAAAATTGCTTTCAATAAATAAAATACTATTCAATAATATTTGAAAAACAATAGAGTGTTCCACAAGTTTTTTTTAACCTTCATCTGAATTGAAAGCTATGTGTAATAATTTTTATAATATCCTACGGCGTAGATTTCAAGCTCATTCTCATTCTGTCATTCCACATATCTTTTATTTTCACACAAACGCAGTGGTTTCTATCTGGCGTGGTAACAAATTCAAACAAATACTAATTTACTTTCGTTGTTTCTTTATTTTCTACATTTATTTACTTAAAAGTGGATTTTCGAAGTATTTGGAATAGAGTATTTGTGCGATGTACATGTGAAGGTCATTAAAAAGTCGAATATTTAAAAACTAATAACTTCTTTTAACAATTTTTTAATTTGTTACTATTGGGGAAAAACCTAGATAAGAACTAAGTTTCATATTTTTATACTTTTAGATATTTTGTCATACTAAAATATTGATTTCCTGAATTAAAATTTAATATTATTACAACGAGAAAATAAACGAGTATAAATCACTATATATGTATTTATATTCGTGTGTCCGGTCTACCTTGAAACTTGGATGAAAATTATTGCCGAAACTAGTCAGAAAAAAATTAATTTCTATGATTTTTGTTTTTCTTACATTGAATAATAACGAATAATCCACAGGAAAACACCCAAAAGCATATATTTGTACGTTGTTATGTAGCAACTGCGCTGATATTATTTTCACCTGAATCATTTTCATTATTAAACAGTATCTTTATCATTTATTTATATATCATACTTCTCTTTTCAAAATTTCGTTATCATTTTCTGGTTGAACAAAACATATGGTTTCTTTAATTCTTTCAGACTAAAACATAATCAATAAATATCTTTTTTAATAGTAATTTATGAACCAACGGCGTTAGGAAGATGATAATGCTAGGGGGGCGATGAGGATCATGTCCGATGGGCATTATCATCTAGTAACGCTCGTGGTGCATACAAGATTTTATGTTTCAATAGAATATATGTGAAACAAGTTTTCATTTATAATAATTTTGATTACAATAATGCTAAATCTTTGGCGTTGCTAAGGTTGATGTTTAATTGTTTTATTTATTTATTTTTCAAGCATCAACTTTCATTATCGTTGGAGATGAAGGAGGGTGAATTTGTTGTTTCGGAAGATATTTTAATGAGAGCCAATGAAGATTTATTACTTACGAAATCGAGGGTAATTTACGAAAAATTGTAACTTTATATTTGGAAAGATATTAAAAAATGTATAAATAATTTTTGAGTCAATAAATAATGTTACACATAGTTTTTTTATTAATAAACAATGACATTTTTGGTGTTAACGATGATCGGATTATAATGAGGGCGTTATGAATTATTTTATGCCCTCATTTAATGTATCGGTTGTTATAGGATATGTTTATATACTCCGTAACCTAGCAATAAACAGTTCATAATACTCTAGTGAAACATAAATTATTTTACCGTACTTACATCAATTTTTATCCAATTACACACAGTTGTAAGTATGAAGATCTTTATTACACTATATAGAAACCAATAAAAAAATGCAGCAGATTGGTTAAAAATATCTTCGTCAATATTTTCTTCACTTACTAAAAACTTTTGAAATATTATGCACAGAGTGTACAATGGGCGTATAATTCGTACAAGTACAGTCAGTGTAAACAATAAAATTTCTGTGGAATATATTTCGTTTACTGTTTTTGTCATACTGTAAAGATGTTTTAAAAGATATGAAGTTTTATTTATAGTGCTTTCTAAATAATGTGTCATATGCTTTGAATTTTCTGATTGGTCGATTACGTCTTTTAAATTTTTGTCTACAGCTATGAACATTTCTCGAAAAATGTATAACATTGTTTTAAATTGAACAAAAACTGTAGTTTCTGTACTTGTATACGCAAAAGCAATACTCAAATACATATAAGTTCTATTTCTCTCTTCTGTGGTTTTGGTGTAATACAATACAGAAATGCAAAAAAGTATAACAAATAAAACATATTCTATTATGAATAATTTTATTGTAAAACGTTTAATTTTTTTGTTATTTATAAATATACCACACATTTTTAATTTCAATTCATATTTACACAAATCGTTCATCAGTGTAACGATTTTATTACGAAAATAATACACCGAAGTCAAAATAGAAAATTGGAGCAAAATTAAACTATTCATTTCTAGAAAATATATAATATTAGCCGACACAGAACTATCAGCAGTCGGTAATAGAAGAAAATCATACATGTATATCTTTAAAAATAAAATTGTTGACAATATTATCACACTGTATATTTTTAAAGATTTTCGGTTTTCATATTCTCTGTTTTCGTTTTCAACAAATGTTATTGTACCAAATATTTTTGATACGAAAAACACATACCAAAAAGACGACACTATGTCATCCATGTCGACAAAAAATATGATTATCAGATAAACATATATGTTTGTAAAAATTGTATGACAATAAATAAAATTGAATTTAGAAAAGGTGAACTACATCAATTAATATAATGAAAAACATATTTTTCTATAACATTTTTATAAATTACATTCGGCAACACTTATTTTATTCATTAATTTAATTAATTATTATTTTTTACTAAGTTGGTAGAACGTTTATTATTCTGTATGAGTTTTTTATAATTAGAATCAATAAGAATAAAATATTCTAAGCAATAAACTTATATATTTCTGTAGCTTAATGCCAATCAACTAATTTCAATTTTTGCCCAATATTTGTGAACTATCTGTTGAGCAGAGCCTAAAAACCGCAGTCTAATTATGAATTGTCAGTTAGATCCGTATTTAGAATAGGGTAGTCGTCATATTGTACTGGCGATCTGCCGGAAGCTAATCACTCCGCTTCTCTCCGTGTTGTCTCCCATCGATGCTTAATATAACATCCCTAGCTTTTCAGGGACGGCAACCGTGGTTTTAATTGGGATACGGGATGAAGGAGGGGCCGGAATTTAATGTTGGTAAAAAATTAGTTCTGTTGGACCTTGTAACCCTAGTAAATATTTTTTGCTATTTGAACACCCTGCTTATACAAATTTATGTACATTTCTGTGCACGAGCGCCAGTTCACTATTTTTTCGCGGCTCTGTTTGGAGAGTGCTATAGACACGCCCTTGATTTATTTTCAAATTTATTGATTTAAAAAGAGGATGATTGTGTCATCACAGCCTCACGCTGTATCTTACATTTTACCTCGAGGCTTCGCCTCTCAGTCATACAGGTGGTGGTGGTTAGGGGTGAACATAGGGATTTTTATTTTATGCAATTTCCTGCTCTCCTGTTCATTTGACGGCAAAAAGTGTAGAGTGCAAAGTTGCACAGAATTAAAAGTTCTATGAAAAACTTTTCTTGCATTTTTACCTTCCGTCACCTTTAGGTAAGGAAGGTTTTGTCTTAAATCAAAAAATTCGATTGTGAATTTTTTTATGAATAAGCACGTTTTAGGGTCCCTAGAATACGATTTTACTATTTTTACGATGATGTGTGTGTGTGTGTGTGTGTGTGTGTGTGTGTGTGTGTGTGTGTGTGTGTGTGTGTGTGTGTGTGTGTGTGTGTGTGTGTGTGTGTGTGTGTGTGTGTGTGTGTGTGTGTGTGTGTGTGTGTGTGTGTGTGTGTGTGTGTGTGTGTGTGTGTGTGTGTGTGTGTGTGTGTGTGTGTGTGTGTGTGTGTGTGTGTGTGTGTGTGTGTGTGTGTGTGTGTGGGTGTGTGTGCGTGTGCGTGTGTGTCCCAAAATTTTCTAATGCGATAAGTCTAATACTACAATTCCAAAAATTATAATTCTTTCATATTCCTCTTCGTTACATCCATGTGAAGAGCTGATTAGATTTTGGTTATAATAGGTCAACCGGAAGTACCCTCATTTGAAGATTTTAACAGTTTTTCTTGAATAAACGATGTTAAATATAATTTTTTCACATTTAATGTTATTATAAATAATAAAGAATATTTTATTCTCTATACGATTTGAATGCATTTTATACTTCATATTAAAAGGATATAGAGTTAAAAAAAATATAAAGAAATAAAATATATATTAGCCAGCTATGCTATAACTCAGGAAACAGCTGCTATATTAAGAAAATTCTGATTGAAAGGTGTCAGTGTCAAGTGCAGTTGACAGTATGTATGTGTTATAATTTTACTGGAAATGTGGAAATATAGGATCTTTTGCTAGAAACTTTCTATATGACATTTATACAAAATGCTTGGAACCAGGCACCGGACAGCTAAATGAATGTGCCAAAACACTATCATAGTTCCAGGAAGCAAACTGTAGAGGCGCGGCAGGGCTTAAATTTTGAAAAAATGGATTAAGTCACCTTTGAGTTCAAAACATTTTGCAATATTTTGTATTGTAAAGTCATATGTCATCACACATGTCATTGAACGTACAATTTAACATCTTTAATTATTTGATAATTCAATTTGTATGTTTATGGTTTTAGTTATAGTTCCAGTAGTGATTTATTTCGTGAATCTCCAGTTTGCAAGTGTATTAACTGTGTTTATTTTTGACGTAATATAGACTTGAAATTCAATAAGCTGATGAACATTAGTTGTGCTGTTTGATATAAAGTGCAGTGCAAAGAAGCAGATAGACGTTTACTTTTATATTTAATGATGAAATGTCATACCATTTCCAATACCCTTTTCTTACATACAGACAAATATTAAAATAGGAATGTATGTCTATGTGACAAGTAATTTTAAATTCATTTAGAAATGAATATATAGTTATTGTTTTGTGATTACTTAAAATATATGTATGTATTTATATTCAATTCTCTTATTATATCTTTTATTTTTAATATTTAAAATTTTAATCTATGTATACGAGTACAATGACATGTCACCTATGTCACAGACTACCAAGCCGACCAAACCATCACAATGTGCGTTAGTTCATGGAAGCAATCTGTAGATGTCACTATTTCGTATTTCGAAAAATACATTGTGTGTCCTATCTGTAGTTGAAGTGATCCGTGCTTGGAACTAACGGAAGGTAATGTGCTGGCCACATCAAATTTTTATTATGGTTAGTTTCTTCAAAATTTTAAAAGAAATTTCAATAATTCCGTTGATTAGTAGCAGTGGCGGCGCCAGGATGTAAATGTGAGGTGGGCACAATCAAAAAAAGGGTGGGCACCATGGCACTACAATAGATCATGCAGAGGCTAGCAGAAAAAGGAGCCACAGCTAATATTTTTTTCATTCAAGGTCAAATGTTTATTAATTGAAAGTTACATTTTTTCAAGGGATGTGAAGCTGCATGTTTTCTCGCTTTCATGTACAAAAATAAATTGCCAAATCACATAAATACAATTGTGAAATTTCCATATGGTTGTATTTTCTGCCCTATTAATTTTAGAACAAAATGAATTACAAATAATGTTCAGAATTAAAAATAAAATTTTATTCACAAATTTTATAGATAGAAACATTATTTGTATGTTGGTAGTGGGTGGGCACTTGGGTGGGCACAAGACTTTTTAGGGTGGGCACGTGACCACCCTGGCCCCCTCTTAGCGCCGCCACTGATTAGTAGCAATACCCATGACTTGATATTGTAGAAAACAATATTATTTTATTCTTATTCTGTCAAAATTAAATACCATACCATCCCGCTAATAGCATTTTATATGATGTTACTGGCCACTATGTAAAATGCTGCTAAAACCATTTTAAGCTTGCACTTATGCATACGGCTGTGAATGTTTATTCGAATAAGGGACGTGACATTATTATAAATAATTATTGTGGTGGAGATAGTTATCGAAGAATACGGGATTTATTTTCCATCAGAGTCAGATTGATAGTTGACGTATATTAATAATTTCTGAAAACCAGAAAAAAAGAAAGAAAAAAAAAGTGTCATGGCTATTGCTACGAATTAACAGAAATTTTGAATATTTTTTAAAATTGTGAAGAAACTACAAACATAATGGGCGTAAAAAGAATAACAGAGCAGGAAATTGCAAAAAACAAAAATCCCATTTAAATCCGTATGTTTAGCCCTAACCGCCACCAGCCTGTATACATAAGCTCTCGAATATAATATACTAATACAGTATATACAAGAGTTTTTACTAAATACGTATTCTATAATATAGTATTATTCACAAAAGATGACTTTTCAAGGTTATTTATAAACCGTCTGGAATAATATTATTTGCAGATAACTTCACTGCATTTCGTACCCACAGGCGTGCAACGCGAAATATTTATGGATACATTTTAACTGAAAAAATAAGTGTACTCTACTTGAAAATTTTGTTTCTTTTTTAATAATCCTTTTCTCAAAGTTTTATCTTCTTCACCTACGTTTTTCATAAAACGAAAATATAGACTTGACGTAAACCATAAAATAATAATTTGATTTAAATGTCAACATCACTGGATAAACATTAGTAAAGATGGCAGTGTAACTCTACGACGTGCGTCACTGTTATTTTTATTGTGTTAGAAAGTAATAGCACCATTTACATATAGGTATCTGTTGCACAACATAAATTAAATAGACATACGACAACTAATTTTTCTTTTTCTTATACAAGAAGTTGCTAAGCTACTGCTATAAATAAATGACCTTGAATAGTCATCTTTTGTAAATAACCGTATTAACCGTTTCTTTTAATTGACTTTAGTGATATTGTACTAGCTATTTTTGAAAGGTAATAAATAATATAAAAAGACTTGTTTTCCATGTTCCTGTTTTTAATATGATAACATTAACAACACAGATATTGATCAACAATAAAATTACAATTTATTTTTTATAATCAATAATTGAAATGTACTTGAATAACATCATTATTTAATTTTTTAAGAAATTAAATTGAAACATATTGTAAATTAAATTATTGTCGTATTTTCATTATATACGAAGGAATTTATGCCACCAGTAGATTTAGAAGAAAATTGTATTACAATTACTAAATATGTTGTAATTGCACCAACCATCTTTAAAAATAAATAAAAATGTTATAAAAATTTTTGACCACCACACAAACTACATACTGATTCGTTGTACTACCATATCCGTCAAAAATAAACTTACATTATACAGTAAAGAATAATTTACAATGAATATTCCATATGGCTTTATTTGGACTTCATTCAGCATCAGTTGCATTGTCAAGCTTGTAACCTACAAATTTTTAAATATTATTTGCAGAAAATTATTTATATTCATTATACTTCTCGTCTTAGATTAGGACAATCATAATATAATTCTATATTACAAATAGTTTCCTTCATTTTGTTTGCCTGAAATAATTCATATTAAAAAATCATAAATATGGAGGTATTTTCATTACCTCATTCTGCAGATTATTACTTACTCTTGTTACATAAAAAATTTTAATAGTAAAATACAAGACCAAATATACACTTTGAATAAAATATTTTTTTTCATCTTCATCTAATGCAGTAGATTTTAATTTTTGTATTACAGTTACCACATGGTGAACTTGTATAATAAGAATAGAAAAAACCAAAATTGAAAATGCTAGTAGTATTAAACTAAACATATATTCGACATCTTTGGTAATTTTACACAATTTTTCAAATATAAACGATGTCTTTTTTACAATAACTTTTAATCTTTCAAATGCCGAATTCACTTTTTTCTGGTTTTGAAAGTCTTCAAAACATTCATCCAAATTTTTTGATAGTGCAGAAAATCTTTCAGAAACCAAGGATACCAAAATTTCATATTGTAAAATGATCGATATTCGAGGACAATTGTAAAATACGTTGTGACAAATAAAATAAAGTTTTCCATATAATGGTTGCTCAGATATATTAGCAAATTTATAAATAAGATAATTAAAAAATGTTGCGAGAATTATATCCATTAATAATGTTTTTATCGAATATTTCAAAACATTTTTATAATTGATAAAAACACCAAGATGGTTTAATTTAGTATCAATAAAGATAATATCTTTTAAAATTGTTAAAAATGTTTTTGAGTGTTTAAAAACCGTAAATGATTCAACAAGCATAAAAAAAATTACAACATTTACTTGCACGAGGTACAAACCTTTACGAATAATATCAAATTCTTCAATTTGCTTATATAATGTTATGTCAAATAATAATGTTTCAAATATTATACTAATACTTGCTATTATTGATGCATATACAAAATTATAAATATTATTTTTATATTCAGTAACACCGTTATTTTGTGTACGATTAAATAAAATAGTGCCGGATACTTTTGATAAATAATATATAACGCATATTGAAGTGAATATGTCTTCCATTGTAACAAGAAATTGTGGTAAATAATAATAAAAGTCATCAAATTAATGAGCAAATAACCATTATATTTAATGACGTAAAGCAATTAGTTTATTAGTTATTTTACAAATTATTTTTTTAATGAGGCAAAATAAAACTGGAGCAAAATTACTAAATAAGTCGTTACTGCTCCAAATATCTAAAACAATATTTTGGTTATTAATTTATAAATCCCGTGCCAGACGGTCAGTTTATCTGTCAGTTTTGTTTGTCAAACTTTGGATAATGACGTAACATCAATAAATTTGAAAATACTATTTGAAGAGTATGTCGGACGGTCATTCTCTACTGATTCGTTACTATTATTGTTTGAGGGTGGCACTGGTTTTCGAGAAAATGGTATCATTTTATTTCTAAAAATAGTAGGTATAGTTTCAAAGAAGCTACTCAATTTCTGTAAATTTGAAGACCTAAAACATCTATATTCCATTCACTATAGATAATTCGGAATTAATTCTTGAACTTGCTACGCTCGTCGTGCAAACTTCCATTCTCGCCACACAAAGTATCACTTTTACTCCTAATAACACAATATACTATTTTGGCCATTTTCTTGAAAACAGTGGCTCGTATCAAAATTTTACAAAAATACAAAATTAGAGGTCGTAATTTTTTGTACATAAAAGGATTCTTACATTTTTTTTATTTAGGATAGACTCTAACAGTTACTTCAAAAAATACTTAACCACAATAACAATTTATGATAGAAACATAAATTACTCAAAAAATAAACAATATTAGGTATTTTATACTTAGTATAATACGTTTTACTATTTATAACAGTTTACATTCGTCATGGCATCGAAAGAAATAAATTATTGATGATTTTTAAATAAGTTTTTTCATCGCTTCCCTACAAATTCATCCACAACTATGACCTGGTTTATTTTGAAAATTTGAAATAAACATAAAATTCTCCTTTATGGCATATATTACACGATTTTTGTCGATGAGCGATTCGTGAGTTATTAACAACTTAAACTTATATGAACATTTGAAAATTTTGACACGATTAAGGAAAAATAATATTACATATTCAATACGTATCGAAACTTTGTTTCTCCATAATTTAAAATTATATTAATATTCCACGTCTTTTATTATATATGTACAGATTTACTACTTATTTATCCTCAATTTTAAACGTTACCATATAGAGTCAGTTTTGACTGAATTAGGACTGATGACCATTTCTACATAGAAAATTAGATCAAATTCACTAATGTGAGCACAATACGGTTTGAAATTCAAAAGATGAAAAACTGACCGGCTAACATGGACTTCATATTATAAGCTGGGCAATGTATAACTGAACGTTTTGAAAGACGCTACATTTTGAGACAGCAATGGCACCATGCCTCAGAAATCTAAAAACTTATCTTAATATGTCAAATATTATCATAAAGTATATGAAATAATGTCGAAAAGTTCATAAATTATACCACAGTATAAAAAGTATTATACAGTAGCGAAACTCATTATTCTGTCACAGTGCGCATGCGTCAATCAGCGCAACAAGAACAGGGTGTCCCTTTAATTAGGAACATGAGCGTAGAGTTTAACTTTTATCACACAATTAAAATATTCAATACAATTATTTATTTGTACTTACATAAAATATATTGAACGGTCATATATTTTAAATTTATAAAAATTTAGTTAAATTTCTGTATGTTTTGTACATAAAATATGGCTCAAGATATATACATCCGTGCCTGCCTGTTCATATCGCCGCCTATGGCATTGTTTTCAATGATTCTGACAGAAGGCGGGAATATAATAGTCTAGAACGATAATAAAATCGCAGACAAAAATTTGTGTATAACTTGTGAAAAGACATGCTACTAAGTATACTGTTATTATACTAAAACCATGTAAAATATTCATATTTTTATTTGTATTGTATAACTGGTTGTAGTTATAATACGATATTATAATTTGCGGTACCATTTGACTACGCTAACAGAATTCATTGCAATGGCGAACACTTATATTCCAAACAAAATATGTGCTTCAGTTATTGCACACTTATTATCGTATTTACATCTATGAAAGTAATTTCATTTAACCTAAAAGTACTTAAAAGCTAAATCTAAATAATAAAATTAATGATGAACTTACTTTTTTCCCCAAATTTCTGCCCAGCAATCCACAAAATATCTATCCATGTTTACCTTATAAGTAATGTTACTTTTAGTTTACACACGCGACCGTTTCATAGAAGGTGCAGCACCTATGTTAATTACGAGAATCAAATTACGTAATTGCGCGAAAAGTTAGGTCTGTATTTACAATAGCTATTTGTGTATTAGGAGCGCAAAATGGGACATTGTCGATTGAGAGGTTGTTGCCGCGCGACGCAGGAGCGAGGCATTCTCTCGAAATCGACAATGTCCATTTGCGCTCGAAACACACACAAGATTTTTTTCTACAGTCGCCACAATGGGGTCCTACACCATAACAAAAATTTATTTTTTATTTATTTTTACTTATCGGTATTTTTCATTCTTCTTGAGCTATTGCTTCAATCTAATCTAAGCATTTTATACTTTCGTTTTTGTAAATGAATGCCCTATTTTATTTTCACAGCAGTGCGGTATTTTGTTTGGTTATGTAACATACCGACAGAGCAGTTATATGTCAGATTGAATTGTTAAGTGGGTAATGTGTAACTACAGTGTCATTAATTCCTGACTAAACGTTTCCATTAAGAATGTAGCCAAGTAACATATCTCAACATTGTATAGTTAGAAATTTGAGGAGCGAGCGCTTTTCTACTTTGTCGCTCTAGAGCGGCAAAGTGACATTTTGCGTTGACAAAAGAGAGCGCAAATAACTGCTTTGTACAGGGTGGGGCAGAAAAACCTATCCGATTTCAAAACGTTATAAAATTAAAACCACTCAACTTGTCAAAAAAATTTTTTATTAACATATCGCAAATTCTATGCCATTTTTAAATTTAAGTTTTGAAAAGCACATCACTCAAATGTCGTCCTTGGGAGCGGATACACTGATTTAGGCGCTCGCGGTAGCTTTCCATGACTTTCACCGTCATTTCCACAGGAATTTCTTCAATTGCCCGAGCAATTTCCCTTCGTAAAGCAAGAAGGGTCCTTGGTCGATGCTGGTAAACCTTCGATTTGAGGTAACCCCAAAGGAAGAAGTCACATGGAGTGAGATCCGGTGAGCGCGGCGGCCAGCCAAGATCACCTCTCAGGGAAATGAGGCGACCGGGAAACAGTTCCCTGAGAATGTCCATTGATCGTCGCGATGTGTTGGCGGTTGCACCATCCTGTTGAAACCACACATTTTCCACGCCATTTTCTTCCATTTTGGGTCTAAGAAAATTTTCCAGCATGAAACAATAGCGCTCGCTGTTGACCGTTACGGTTTGCCCATTTTCTTCAAAAAAGTAAGGCCCCCAGACGCCTAGGCGGGAAAGAGCACACCACACAGTCACTTTTGGGCTATGGAGGGGTTCCTGATGGATTTCTCGAGGATTTTCGTCACTCCAATATCGAAAATTCTGCCTGTTAACGGCACCACAAAGGTGAAAATGGGCTTCGTCGGTGAAGAAATAAAATAAAGTTTTCCATATAATGGTTGCTCAGATATATTAGCAAATTTATAAATAAGATAATTAAAAAATGTTGCGAGAATTATATCCATTAATAATGTTTTTATCGAATATTTCAAAACATTTTTATAATTGATAAAAACACCAAGATGGTTTAATTTAGTATCAATAAAGATAATATCTTTTAAAATTGTTAAAAATGTTTTTGAGTGTTTAAAAACCGTAAATGATTCAACAAGCATAAAAAAAATTACAACATTTACTTGCACGAGGTACAAACCTTTACGAATAATATCAAATTCTTCAATTTGCTTATATAATGTTATGTCAAATAATAATGTTTCAAATATTATACTAATACTTGCTATTATTGATGCATATACAAAATTATAAATATTATTTTTATATTCAGTAACACCGTTATTTTGTGTACGATTAAATAAAATAGTGCCGGATACTTTTGATAAATAATATATAACGCATATTGAAGTGAATATGTCTTCCATTGTAACAAGAAATTGTGGTAAATAATAATAAAAGTCATCAAATTAATGAGCAAATAACCATTATATTTAATGACGTAAAGCAATTAGTTTATTAGTTATTTTACAAATTATTTTTTTAATGAGGCAAAATAAAACTGGAGCAAAATTACTAAATAAGTCGTTACTGCTCCAAATATCTAAAACAATATTTTGGTTATTAATTTATAAATCCCGTGCCAGACGGTCAGTTTATCTGTCAGTTTTGTTTGTCAAACTTTGGATAATGACGTAACATCAATAAATTTGAAAATACTATTTGAAGAGTATGTCGGACGGTCATTCTCTACTGATTCGTTACTATTATTGTTTGAGGGTGGCACTGGTTTTCGAGAAAATGGTATCATTTTATTTCTAAAAATAGTAGGTATAGTTTCAAAGAAGCTACTCAATTTCTGTAAATTTGAAGACCTAAAACATCTATATTCCATTCACTATAGATAATTCGGAATTAATTCTTGAACTTGCTACGCTCGTCGTGCAAACTTCCATTCTCGCCACACAAAGTATCACTTTTACTCCTAATAACACAATATACTATTTTGGCCATTTTCTTGAAAACAGTGGCTCGTATCAAAATTTTACAAAAATACAAAATTAGAGGTCGTAATTTTTTGTACATAAAAGGATTCTTACATTTTTTTTATTTAGGATAGACTCTAACAGTTACTTCAAAAAATACTTAACCACAATAACAATTTATGATAGAAACATAAATTACTCAAAAAATAAACAATATTAGGTATTTTATACTTAGTATAATACGTTTTACTATTTATAACAGTTTACATTCGTCATGGCATCGAAAGAAATAAATTATTGATGATTTTTAAATAAGTTTTTTCATCGCTTCCCTACAAATTCATCCACAACTATGACCTGGTTTATTTTGAAAATTTGAAATAAACATAAAATTCTCCTTTATGGCATATATTACACGATTTTTGTCGATGAGCGATTCGTGAGTTATTAACAACTTAAACTTATATGAACATTTGAAAATTTTGACACGATTAAGGAAAAATAATATTACATATTCAATACGTATCGAAACTTTGTTTCTCCATAATTTAAAATTATATTAATATTCCACGTCTTTTATTATATATGTACAGATTTACTACTTATTTATCCTCAATTTTAAACGTTACCATATAGAGTCAGTTTTGACTGAATTAGGACTGATGACCATTTCTACATAGAAAATTAGATCAAATTCACTAATGTGAGCACAATACGGTTTGAAATTCAAAAGATGAAAAACTGACCGGCTAACATGGACTTCATATTATAAGCTGGGCAATGTATAACTGAACGTAAGCATTTTATACTTTCGTTTTTGTAAATGAATGCCCTATTTTATTTTCACAGCAGTGCGGTATTTTGTTTGGTTATGTAACATACCGACAGAGCAGTTATATGTCAGATTGAATTGTTAAGTGGGTAATGTGTAACTACAGTGTCATTAATTCCTGACTAAACGTTTCCATTAAGAATGTAGCCAAGTAACATATCTCAACATTGTATAGTTAGAAATTTGAGGAGCGAGCGCTTTTCTACTTTGTCGCTCTAGAGCGGCAAAGTGACATTTTGCGTTGACAAAAGAGAGCGCAAATAACTGCTTTGTACAGGGTGGGGCAGAAAAACCTATCCGATTTCAAAACGTTATAAAATTAAAACCACTCAACTTGTCAAAAAAATTTTTTATTAACATATCGCAAATTTTATGCCATTTTTAAATTTAAGTTTTGAAAAGCACATCACTCAAATGTCGTCCTTGGGAGCGGATACACTGATTTAGGCGCTCGCGGTAGCTTTCCATGACTTTCACCGTCATTTCCACAGGAATTTCTTCAATTGCCCGAGCAATTTCCCTTCGTAAAGCAAGAAGGGTCCTTGGTCGATGCTGGTAAACCTTCGATTTGAGGTAACCCCAAAGGAAGAAGTCACATGGAGTGAGATCCGGTGAGCGCGGCGGCCAGCCAAGATCACCTCTCAGGGAAATGAGGCGACCGGGAAACAGTTCCCTGAGAATGTCCATTGATCGTCGCGATGTGTTGGCGGTTGCACCATCCTGTTGAAACCACACATTTTCCACGCCATTTTCTTCCATTTTGGGTCTAAGAAAATTTTCCAGCATGAAACAATAGCGCTCGCTGTTGACCGTTACGGTTTGCCCATTTTCTTCAAAAAAGTAAGGCCCCCAGACGCCTAGGCGGGAAAGAGCACACCACACAGTCACTTTTGGGCTATGGAGGGGTTCCTGATGGATTTCTCGAGGATTTTCGTCACTCCAATATCGAAAATTCTGCCTGTTAACGGCACCACAAAGGTGAAAATGGGCTTCGTCGGTGAAGAGCACAACATCGTCGTTTGGGAGTTCTCGGAGATCGCGACACAGGTTCGTACGGGTTTCAAAATCCCTTTCACTTAATTCCTGTGCAACAACCATTTTGTAGGGATGCATTTTGAGGTCCCGGTGCAAAATGCGCCGAATACTGCGGTTGGAAATCGCCAAAGCGAGCGAATGTTTTCGCGCCGAACGACGCGGGGAACGTTCAATCGCGGCTCTCACATTGGCCACGTTTTCAGGTCCTGTTGCTGTCCTGGGACGTCCAGGCGACTTCTTTTTCAATGTTGAACTCGTCTGTCTAAAATTTGACACCCACACTTTAATCGTAGCGTGATGTGGAACAGGATCATGACGCCCGAGTCCGAAATGAATTCGAAAAGCACGTTGTGTAGCAATTATCGAACCGCCGCATTCGATAAACCGCTCAATAACAAAAGCACGATGTTCACCAGACCAAGGCATGTTGACTACTGACAAATGGCATAAAACCGGCTTTCTAACGGTTTTTACCCCACTACTCTACCTGCTCCCTCTTCTGGGAAAAAGGGATTTGAAATCGGATAGGTTTTTCTGCCTGATTTTTCGGGTATCATACAGAGCTTTTAAATGGTAATTTTGTATAGGAAAGCAAGTACGTCTCTGAAATTTTTTTATAAAGAAAATTATGAAATGCATTTTTTTGCGCAAAAGCAAACATTATTTTATTTTGAATATATTAAACGCTATAAAATGAATATTATGAAAAATATTCTTTCAAATCGTACAGTAATACACGCCAAGTGTGAATTTATTGTATGTTTAATTATGTATATTTATAATTATTGTGTTCTAATTATGAGTTAATAGTTATAATGTTACTCATATTTTGTAACACACTTACTTACATTGTAAATGAGTGTATAATCTATTACAAAAAATCCAAAAGCCGTGATTTTTATATCGTAATGCAGTAGTTGAAATAGAAAACTTGAAATCTATAACATTAAAATGTAAAATTCATGTAATTTTTTAAAAACATATTGGTTCGTACCACGAGCACGGTTTTAACTAAAACGCTGTTTTAAGAAACGTCAAATTCAAATTTCAATATTTAATTTCGCCCTTATGTATAAAGAAAATCATATTTTGATAAATTTGTTATTATTTATTATAAATATTAAATAATGTAATTTGACATTTCTTATAACAGCGTTTTGGTTAAAACTGAGCTCGTGGTACGAGCCAGCGTGTTTTAATTCTTACATCTCTTCTTAATTGTTCATCTTCATATACCTCACAACTTTTTGAAAATACTGTTTTAATACTTCTTGCCTAAAATAAGAAATGGAATAAGTATTTTTATAAGATTATAATAAAAAAATAAGCACCAGAGCACTAAAGAATTAGTAAAAACTATACATCAAAAAATATATTACTCTAAATTGATGCTATTGATTGGATCAGTAGATATTTTAAATAAATGATCTGTAACTTATAATAAATAATGTAATTCAATAACCTTATCTAACATAACGTGATATAATATAAAATAACCTGACCTAACTATAACTCAACCTAAATCTAATCTAACCGACGTAATATTCATATTTACTGATCATGAATGTAAAAAATACTGATCAAAAATAAATATAACATTTTTTAAATTTTTATATTAAAATACAATAGAAAATACACTATTGTAAATGATTTTTATTTCTTATAAAATTGAACTTACTTCACATGATAATATATGACAATCGTGACTCAAGCAAATTGAATAATACTGATGATACAGTAACCAATAAAATGACATAAACATTTCTCTATATGCATCACTGTTTTCTTGTCTAATTTGAAAATACAGATAACAAATATCGTATGAATGTGTCAGTACAACTAAAAAACAATTTGCAAGAAACAAAAACAATGGTATGGCATAAACTTCATTTAGTTTTTTGGTAATTCGACAAAGAGTCAGATGTAGATGCATAAGTTTTCTACTGGTTCTAAAAAAGATTATTTTATTTATTTTATCTTTTTCTTCTATTATAAATTCAGCATGAATCTTGATGTAGTTAAATCGTTTTCGTATCATCATCATTAGTTGTCTACACATTAAAATTCGACTATTGCGAACACAGACATTGAAGAAATAATGTATTATTAAAAAAAGGTTAATTGATACTTCATAGAATATACTCGCCGAAGTTACACATACAACAAACCAAATTATTTCGACTAAAACTATTTTTATACAAAACATAGTATCACTTTTATATGTTACTACTACCCCTAACTCTTTTAATTTTTTGTCAAATTCTAAAAAATCATTTAACACGCTCACGTGAAGTTTTCTATAATATATATTTGTGAAATGTACGAAAAAACTGTATATGTTACTACTTTGAATTTCAATAAATATAACTGTTTTAAACACAATATCAGATCTAGAATCTATAAATATTACATTGTATAAGTATATCATCAGCGCGAAATGATATGATAGACACAATGTTCCGTATATGAGAAAGAAGTTTGATAATATAAATTTTCTGTTTGGTTTTCTTCCATATATTCTGTAATTTGACAAGCCCAAAACTTTTAAAAATAATGTAGGTAGTTTTATGGAATCGTATACGTCTTCCATTATATGTTTACTAATGACTAGGATGTTAATATTTCTATAGTAATCAAATATGACACAAATTTAACTGATGGGGGTGACTTTTTTAATTCATTAAGTGTAATTATTTGATTCTTATGATGATATTACATCTTTTTCAATTAGGAAACTAAACTAATAATCTTGTATTTAATATAAAAGAGTAATAAAAAATTCTACACATTTATCTTTTTATATACACAAGTAAACGAAAGAACTTTAATATATTTATCTACAAAATATATATTTATAAATAATGTGCTAATGACATACAATTCACCAAATTTTGTTTGAAACATTACACTAATTCCAAAACTGAATCATTTTCCGAAGCTTTAAAATTAAAATCAAATTTGTAAATCATAAATACAAAATTGAATAATAACCACAAAGATCCATATGCTACCATATAGTTATTTTTATAAAACTTTTTATTTTTATTTAAAAGGAACATTTCCAAATAAAAAACCGAAATAATACATAGGTTTTAAAGAAACTAAAATGTTTTGCATTTGTAAAACATATGAATAGTAACGGAATTCTAATAAAAGTAATGTAGAATAAAATATTGTATTGTAACATGCATTGAAGAAATAATGTAATATATTAAATGGGTTTTTTCTAATTAATTATGTATTGTACCTATTTATTAATATCAATATTATTTAAAAATTATGAATTAATTAATTAGATTAATTTTAAAGAAAAATGTGTTATGTATGTAGGACGAAAAGTGAAACTTTAAGGTACAAGCAAGCGCAAGACACATTTCGTCTGAGGTACAGTCATAATTTTATTTTATTTTGGAATCAGAAACTTGTTTATTAGCCCTCAAAAACGGGCACAATTTGGCTCTTATCGCCCGACGGTCTACAAAGTTGCCAAGCAACTGCTATTCAAACGTCAAAATCGTGGTTTATAGATGTCACACAACACAATAAATTTGATAAATCATATTTTTTGAACACCGCTGCTCGTAAAACAATTCGTAACCATTTTCGTATATATCTTTTGACTTCTGTGGAACAAAATTGCTCTGTGCAGCCTCAAATTCATCCGATATTTCTTTGAATAATCAAAATCTTTCATTTTCATTTGACACTAAATTAAAATTGGTTAAAACAAACAATATAGCTAGAAACCATAGCATACTTAAAATTCACAACACCAGCAAAACGATACCGAATATATACCTATTGAAACCTTGAGTTTGGATAACCAAAATAAAATAAAACGTTGTATGTACCACGGGCATAATCAAGATTATAGCATTCGGGAAAATTAAAGCTCTCCGCTAAAATAACAATAAATATAATAATTTATAGTATGTACTACGTACTTACACATTTCACCAGATTTTCAGTGTCCCAACTTATTGAAAATATCCATATAATACAATGTGTTAGATAATATATTGTCATAGATATTTTGGTAGTATCAAATTCATTCGTTATTATAGTATAAGAACCAAAATATGCATGTGTAACTAGTACGAAATATAAGTGTATTAAAAACATTGTTAAATGTATCGAAAATATATTATTTATATTTCGAGTTGTAAAATATAGTTCATTATAAATATGTATAATTTTATTGAAACTATTTTTTAATTTTATTTCAGTTATATTTTCAAGTAAATATTTATTAATAATATAAAATCTTTCATATATTATACGTAGTAATATTCGAAATTGTAGTATTATAAATTCTCTTAAAAATAAATAAAAAGCAAAACTTAGTATGTATTGATAATCATAATTTGAATTATTTGTATTTACATTTGTAATGATAATAAATAATAAATAAGAGACTGCCTCTATTGAAATTATTGCTACAGAATACCAAAAAACATTATTATAATTTATAAATATATTTAAGGATTTTAAGTTCTTATCAATTTGTAAAATTTTATTAAGTACATCAATATACTTATCAGCAAAACAAATGTTTAAAATTAATGTTATAAAGATGTATACTTGTCCACATTTTGTTTGAAATTTATAAACTAGCAGAAAAACTTCATCATTTTTAGATGCAATAAAATTATAGTCAAATTTGTATATTAAAAACAAAAAATGTAAAAACATTAATAATGAACCATACATAATCAAATATTTGTTTTTGTAAAAGGTTCCGTTTTTATATCCAAAAGGAACATTTCCGAAAATAATGCCTAATAAATATAAAAATTTCAAAGAACTGAATATGTTTTCCATTTGATAGATTAACTGATAAACTGATGGACTAATTTCATATTTGTGTAAAATGCTTCCAATTTCAATTACAATAAATTAAAAGTTTAATTTGTATATTTTATACAAATGCATATACATTTTTTCATAATGACATTTTTGTCATTTAAAATATTCACATGTTCTTACACTGTATGTGACTTTATACGATGCTCACTTCAATTCAAAAATAAAAAATAATTATTTTGTTCCGAAATGAACGCGTTGAGTTTAGGAATTTTTTGCATTTCTTAAAAATAAGAAAAATATGAAATGTAAGTATTATAAATTTTGGGCGGCTATTCATGGAAATTTTAAGCGATCGTGACAATTGCTTTGATGACAACTAAACAAAAATCTTTTACTTTTAATAAATTTTCGCACTAGTGAGCATTGGCTATTTCCCATTTCCCGCACTCACTTTGAGCATTTTATAAGTAATACAATATGTTAAAAAAAAAAACTAACTTTAATATGTTGTAACTATAGGCTTTGTGAATATTTACAACGTTAAATTTTATGGATTTATTTGATTTTGTTCATAACAATTAAAAAAATAAAATTGTTAGATATCAGCTTCTATTTATCATTAAGAATTGAAATTTGGTATGTTGATTCAAAATGCAGTTTTTATATACAATATCAATAAATAAATATTTATTTGAAATTGATTAGTTCAATTTTAATATTTTTTACTATAAAAACACATCATGTGTTCACGCGCGATCTCCAGAATCATCCTCAAGTCGTAGGAAGAATTTACTGCACTTAATACTTAAATAACAATGAAACGATTTACATACTATACTTTTTCTATAACTGCAATTTAAGACGGCAGAAATACTTAAACACTTTATAAAAGGGTTGTTGTGATTTTCCCCGAACCAAAAAACCCATCCGGATTTTTTTAAAAAAAACCCCAACTTTAAAAACCCAGAAAAACCCACTTCTTTAAAATTTATATGGTATATATTGATTGGTCTAAATTCTAAACTCTGATTCAGAAACAAAAAGTAAAATAAACTTATAATATGTATAGGGAACAAACAAAACATAATTTATGAATTTTAATTTGGTTGTCTTAAAATACTTTTTTTTTTTTAATTTGAAGAAGCTCAAGCCTCAAGTATCTATATATTTTAATAAATTTATAAGCCTTGTCGGTACCTAATACCTACTATAATTCAAAATTTGTTAATAAAATCCGTTATTTTTTAATAAAACCCATTTTTAAAATAAAACCCGGATTTTTTTCAACCCTGCTTTATACAGGTTACAAATTGTTAGGCTGGTTACACACTGGGCGGTTTTTACCGCGGCGGTAAATTGGCCGTCGCCACTTACAGAATTTGATGTGTTTACACACTAAGCGGTAAAAGCGCCGCCGCTTATTAGCGGTAAAAGTGCAGCCGCTCGAGTTGGTAACTTGATCGTTAATTTACCTTAATCTGGCTTATTTGTATTTTGCTTTGCCAATTGACAAGTTATTTAATTGGGTAAATTTAAAATGAACCGCCAAGAAATTCTTGGTTTATGTTTATACCGTCGATGGAGAAATAGGAAAAGAAAAATTCGCCTTATTTGGATCTATCAAATCAACCAAAAGAGAATTTGGAGCTTTAACACATTATTTGAAGATTTGAGGAATGACGACACCATTTTTTTAAATTATTTTCGTATGTCTATTTTGTCATTTGATGAAGAAGATCGTTATCTACGTCACTCATTTTTCGATTTTGTACTCTTTTCAAAATAAAAATGTGTACTACCAAGCGGCGAGAAATTCGCTGAATGTGTAAGCGCCCATTTGGTCACATGTGCCACTGTCTAGGCGGCGACGGCAAAACTACCGTCAGCGCCAGTGGTAGTAGGCGGCAGCATAGCTACCGCCAACGGCAAATCTACCGCGCGGCTTTTCTTCCGCCCAGTGTGCAAACTCCCATTTGATTCTTCGTACCACTGAAGGAACGACGGCGACGGTCAATTTACCGCCGCGGTAAAAAACCGCCTAGTGTGTAACCGGCCTTACACAATAGTTTGTATGGTCTAGTCGTCTAGTGCCAACTATGTCTGATAAAATGAAAACTATGTGAAGCCAACTTCATCCATTGCTTAATGAGTCAGTTCTAAGAGGTTATTTTCACAATGTGTCCGATACGTTCGAAACCATTGCTTGTTAATTGGAGATTAGATGTTTAACAATGGGTATAAAAAAAGATCACGGTATATTACTCATTTCATTGGCAGATTTCAAATGACGATATAGGTATGGTATGACTAGCGAATGAAAGTTGACGTTTAAATTATTTTATACAAGTGGTTTCTTTTGAAACTCTAGAGAAGAATAGAATTGTACGAAATATTCAGCTATGAAATTTTTGCATGAACCCATTTAAATACTGGACTAGAAAATCACAGAAATACATTACTATGTCTGGCTGAAAATAGATGGCCGACTAGGCTAACTGAATATAAAAACAGGGGTGCGTTTAAAATATTTTAAACATTTTCATTATAACAAAATATTTTGATCTTTAAATTATTTAGTTTGGCAATTCTATGAAATAGGTTTATTTTTAATTTCCGACTCGAGGTTTGCTTACACCTGAGACAAACGAACTAGAATTTGCGGTATTAATTTTTTTAAATACATCCCTGAATCCTGTAGCTAAGGTTATTTTAAATGCCTCCTGGTATTGAGTACAATTCTAATCTTCTGTAACAGAATACATAAGGATCAGTTTCCGTTCAAATCAAATACAGGGAAATGTTTTGTAAAGAAACCACATCTATTAAATAATCTAAACGTCAACTTTCATTCGCTAGTCATACTATACTTATTCGTTGTAAATATGGGACAAAAACATGATTTATTGCTTTTGCGATATGGTAAATAAACACAAATTGCCGAAAAAATATGTGCAAGAACAACGAACTAAATAATTTCGATGAAGAAGTTTGAGATGGGTAATACACATAATTTTGAGTATTCTTTGTAATAACTTGAATGTCAGACAAACATAACGTAAAAACATAAATATTCCTTTCACAATTTTTCGATTCCAAACAAAGTTATACCATATCTGTATCATTGTGATACCTATTTATAAATTGGAAATAATTTTGAAGTTTTATATTTGATTCGGTCGAAAATGAACCCGAATTTTAACAGGTCACCTCGCCTATTCATATATTCAGAAACTTAAATATTAGTTAGCAAATAAAAAATAATGTTCATAAATAAACTTTGAAGTATTAGACATTTTATTAAATCAAGTATTGCATAAATTTTATGTATCCTTCGTGTTTTTATTAACATATTCAATGAGATTGAATATTGAACTCAGATTTCTGAGAAAGTCAGTCAATTTCTAACATTTTTTTTTTTTTGCTAAAATTACTTACCGCTTTTTTTAATTTTTCGCAATCCCAGGATATTCCAATAATATCTTGGGCATAATATATCAACAAATACATTGAAGAATACATTTTATCGGTTTGGTGCGATACTATAGTGTATGAAACGTAATATGCGTGCGTCATAATGACTAAATAATAAAATAATTTATTTTGAATTCTTCTCTATTGATATTCTCTAATAAATACATAGTAATAAGTTTATATCTTTGCAATAATACATGTATTAATACTCGAAAATGAAGTATAATAAATGTTCTAAAACATAGTATTAAACTATGACTAAAAACATATAGATAATTGTAGTTAGGGTCTATTGTGTTTAATGAAAAAATTGTAACCCAAGATACCGTTAAAATTACTTCAATTCCAATTATTATTTTAGCGTATATATTAGCATATTTGTAATTAATAATAATACCCACACTTTTTAACTGTCTATCAATTTTTAAAATTGTGTTTAGGGCCATGACATATTTGCCACTGAAACATATATTTAAAAAAATTGTACATAAGATGTATCCTTCTCCGAATTTAATTTGAAATTGGTATACCAATCCTAAAATTGTGTCGCTGTCTGATGAGTTAAAATTATATTCAAATTTGTATATAACTAATAATAAATGTAAAAATAATGCTATACAACCGTATGCTATTAGATATTTGTTTTTGTAAAATGTTCCATTTTTATAAACGTAAGGAATATTTCCAAATATTAAACCGATCAAATAAATTGGTCTCAGAGAATATATGATGTCCATTTTCACTGTAACACATTTTAATTATATTTCCGAGAAATGTATTTCAATGAATTTATCTTATATTTATTTAACCCTGTATTTCAATATTTAAAAATGAATAATAAGTTTCACCACGTAAGAGCTAACACAATTAAATAAATTATAATATGTTAAAAGCTTTCTATAGCTTATTATTTTGTTGTTCAATATATTATTTTGATATATTACTAATCATTCTAATCATATAAAATATGCACTTGCTTTTATCAATCATAATAATATAATGCTGGTAAATAATAAATAAGACAAATTGGCAACGACGTAGTAAATTTGCATATCACAATTTTATAGTAGTAAGAAATTATCTGTTCCAACAATTGATGAGAGTAAGAGTGACATCCAAAATAAATTTGGTAAAATGGAGTATCGACAAAAGAGAGGGCTGGATTAGGAAAATACGAACTGGGAAAACAAGTGATGAATCATAAGAGGATAACAAAAATGAAAAGTATTGTAGGTATTATTTCCTGACCAATTCATGAGTAAATTAATACACTTTTCACTTTATGTGTAGTATGCAATATATTTCTTACACTTGTAATTAAAACAATTTGAAAGATATTTGATATTAGTTCCATTTTAATTTTCTTACATATTTATTTAACATCCATGAATAATATATGGCACTATTTTGTTATCTTGTACAAAATATTAAGACAGCTGTAAAGTGTTTGCACTGGCCACTATGGTCAGCTATACAAGAGCATTTTATAAATAATCAATTGTAAATTTAAAGTTCTTCTAATCTTACGAGGACGTGACGTTAGAGCACCTGTTTAAACACAGCCCAATTTTTTTTTAATCCGTAGCACTATGTTCATTAACGCCACATAAAAATAACAACCCACGATTCAACAATTCTCCCCCTTCTATAAAACTTCCAGAAGAATTTGTTGCCTCCAAATAAGTAAACATTTCCTTAGAAATAAGTCTAAGATAAATTTCTTCGAATGTCATTATAATTTAAGTACGTACACAAAATTATTACTAAAACTATTTATATAAAGTTTAATGAATTTACTAGTATACTTTAAAACGAATGTGGTTAGGTTATACAATGTTTCTGTATGCGATCTTATAGCACAATACCATTTTCAGAGCACGTGTATGCTACAATACTAGCGCCACCATCGGTAGTTTTAGTCGCCAATGAAGAGGATCGTCTAGGCTATTCCAAATAAATGAGAAGAGGCTCTACAATTCCACCAATTATGCGAAATCTGTTAGGAATTTGTTACTCATTTTTAACATATTTATTAAGAAAACTTGATATTGTAACGTTTTTATTTATTTATAATGAAAATGACTATTACTAATATTAAACAATTATTAAAAAACTAATTAAGACTAAAACTATAACTAGATAACACTAACACTATTTATTTGTTTAACAATTAACACGACTATTTATTTATACGATCTTACTAATTATTTATTTCGACTATTTATGTTACTGTTTATTTATATCACGTTCAAACTGTCCGCCTACCGACCTCCACAGCGTCTATATACTCTACTGACTCAACAGCATCTATATATTCAACTGCTCGGACAGAAGTCACTCTTTTCCACAGACTCAGTATTACCGACTGTGCGTATGCCACAATTCTTAAACACCACTGTCGAGTATCCACTTCCACTTGTCGTTACTGTCCCCGTATACCTAGCTTCCCAATACTTGTCAACACTACCGAGTATTCACATCCACAGCTATCCCAGTTTACCAGTAACTTCCCGAGTACCTACTCGACACAAACTGTATACGCTCACTGAGATACTGCTGTGCTTCTCACTAGCACTTTACTCTCTAACACTCCATGTGAATGTCTCTATGACTCTCCCTATGTAACAAACTCTCGAGCATAGCTGTGTCCCTTTTATACAGCTGGCATTATCTTCTAGAAAGCTCTAGAATGTTCGACCGCATAACAATGAACACAAAAGGTTCAGGCGACAGGAAGTAATTAGACACGTCGCGGCTCGTTTGTTTACATAGCCCGGCTGCTAGCGCGATTGCGTCATCGCTATACTTAGACGCTTGTTCAGCGTAGCAGCGGGTCTGTAACGTTTTATTTTTGCAATATTATTGTTCTTATGTCTGTGGCAAAGCTCTAAAATTGTTGATTTTTGGTTAATTTTGAAGTTAATTATTCGAATAAAGAATAAATATTTTAAAATTTTTACGAACGAACGAGCCTAATTTCATGTTTTCTAAAAGCGCGGGTTTTAATTTTATTACAAATAAAAGACAAATACAGCAATAATTAGTAAAAAACTGGGACGTGTTTTGTGTATTTTCAACGCTAAAGTATAAAGAAAAATTTCTTTAATTGTGTCAGCTCTTACATGGTGAAACTTATTATTCATTTTAATTATAGAAAATACGTGGTTTATATTTATTTATTATAATTTAGACATATTTATATATTTATTATTTTACGTTAAGGAAGATCTGATGATGCTAATGTGGTAATCAAAATAAAATAATTGTGAAACTTAAAACCACGTATTTTCAATAATTAAAATATAAATAAAAACTTACAGACATAATATCAAGATTTTTTAATAACATGACAAAAATAAGTTACATATTCGTAACAGATTTTGCATAATTAACAATTATTTAGAGCCTCTTTTCGTTCATTTGGAAAAGCGTAGACCGAGGACTAGACGATCTTCTTAATAGTGAGGGAATAGGCGGAGCCTAGGTAGATGATAGAGAACAAAGAGCAGCGTGCGAAAGGCGGGCGACGTGAGGCGGACAGTTGTGTGTGCAACGGGGAGATAAGCGTCGAAATCGACAATGTCCATTTGCGATCGCAACACACACATGATTTTTTCTACAGTCCTCCACCATATCAAAAAAATTATAAAATGTACACATTGTTCTTAAAGTACTACTCAATAGTTTTGCAGAGAAGATAGGAACATATTCAAATATGACTACAATATATTGTTTTGGCTTTCGTTTTTACAAAAAATTAATTCCAATTTTGTAATGAATATTATAAGATTTTGTATAATTTATTTGTTTCAAGTACATTAAACTAGTGCAGTGGAAAAGTGGATGTCCATTGGGAGCGTTCACGCCAAACTTTTGCAGGTGGCAGCACAACTGTTCACACAATTTATTTTATACTTAATTTTAATTTATCGTTATGTTCCATTCTTCTTGAGCTATTGCTTCAATATAATCTAAGCATTTTATACTTTCGTTTTTGTAAATAAATGCCCTATTTTACTTTCACAGCAGTGCGGCATTTTGTTTGGTTATGTAATATACCGACGGAGCAGTTATATTAAGAATGTAGACAAGTGACTTTTCTCAACATTGTATAGTTAGAAATTTGAACAGCGTTTTTTCTACTTTGTCGCGCATGAGCGGCAAAGTGAGATTTTGCGTTTATAAAAGAGAGCGCAAATGGCTACTTTGTATACAAACTGTAGAAAACAAAAATTAAAGCAACTATATAAGTGACGTACAAGACGTACAACTGATCATCCAAATGAAAAAATAATGAGTGAAACTAAATACCGACTAATTTTTCAACCCTTTAAATATTTAAATATATAACTACTTTTCTGAAATATAATAAAGAATCATTTAAAATTCATATAATTATATGCAATGTTTGTTTATGTTTGCATAACATGTTAATGTTTATTTTCCACATTAAAATATTTGTAAACAACTTTCAAAGAAAAATAAAATTAATATTACTATAGTTTCACCATACCTATATGCAGAAGACAAAAGCTCAGAATTGATTTTTTAGTTCTTATATTCGCTAACAGATGTCCCACATTCTCAAGCTTCGAGCTTTTCAGTTACAGTACACTTTATTGGTTTGCCGGAAATTATTTCTGCTCAACAGATGTCCTTCTAACTTAAATTATCTAATATGTGAATCATTTCATTATAAATTCATAAATGACTTAGCAAAGAATTATGAATTTTCAATATTTACAAATTCACATAATTGTATTGAAAACTCCTTTGTCATGATGAAAAAAATTAATCATTGAATGTTAATACGAGAAAAAACGTAAAAGAGATTAATTTACATGTTCAAAAAACTTTAAAAACAACGTTTTATCAGTTGATTAAGAAGTGAAAACAATTATCGTTATGTTTACATGGCAATATGTTTTCAAATGTTAACAATTGACAGTTTAATTGTATATTTATTTTCATCTTTAAGCAATTACAAGATGAAAAAAAATTAATATGTTTACAGAAATGTTTACCTGGTTATTTATTTTCATTTCAATAAGAAAAATTTCCGTAATATGAATATTCATCTGTGAAATATACTGATTGTTCCGATTTATTGTCATGTCACTAGTTTTGCATTTAATGTAAATTAAAATATACTTGAAGGTGACTTTTGCAATGAAAAACTTACATATTACCTTTTATTCAATTTTTGGGAATTAAATTTTAAGGGTTTTTACATACATTAACATGAGGCTAAAATAATTAAAAAAGTATAAATTATAGTGTTTTATCTTACGAATGAGTAATTTTGTAAAACTTTAATTATACACCAACGGTAAAAGCAGTTTTTTAAATAGCAATTTTCATTTATTTTACAAGAGCTCGAAGTGTTTTAAATACATGCTCATGCTATCTATAAATATGAAAGAACGCAAATTTTTTATATATCGTAAAATTTAATTTGCATGATACATGTCGTACAAATTCTTTGAAAGTTTTATTTGTTTTTTATGGTTGATCATATGTTATTCTCGAATAATATGTATGACGTACAGTACCATTCAATGTATCCAAATTAATTCTTGTATAATTTTTAATGAAAGTTTAACATAATAAAACTGAACAATTTATTTTTCCCCGATTGACATTAAAAGTGAGATTTTTTTGACAGCTAACAGTCTGTAAAATATCACTTTTACTGCCTAGGCAGTAAATATATTTTTACTGCCAATTACATAGCAACCGCTCTAGAAACTCATATAGCAACCGTTCAGCAAATGCATAGCAACATAATTTGATGGCGATAACTTTCAAAATAGGTATTAAAAATAATCACTAAATTGATATCAATTTCCAATCGGCAAAAAAATGTGTAAAACACGGCACTAAACACAGATTTACAGCTTCGACAGCCGCTGCTGTAAATCTGGTATTTTAGTGCATAGTTAAACAAATAACTATTAATTTTGTAACAGATTAATTTTTCTTCTCTTGAATTCTGCCAAATTTCTGTGAGATGAAATGAAGAGACAAAACCTCAAAACCAATTCAACCAATGTTAATCGCAAAACTTTTAGAATCAGTTTCTAGTAGTGTTATACAGAAACTACTACAAAGAATGCCTAAAGTTTATTCTCAAGCCGTCATCAAAGCCAGAAGAGTTTTTTTTCCGATGAAATTAAAATTTAAACTGTTGCTTATCTAGGATTTTCCAAGATTTAAAGGACCGCCTGAAACACATATGTATTTTGGATTTCGCCAAACTAAGCAATGTCTACCTAGGCATCGAAATATTATTTAATTTTATTATATTATTTGCATACTGCAATAAATGAATAATTTGTGTAATATTATATTTCTCAATTATATTGGCAATATTGATATTGGTAATTTGCAAAAATATTTCGTTAAAATATACAAAAAATAATTACATTTTTAATTAAATGTCGTATATAAATATACCTACTAAAATTTGTTTTACAAAAATAGAAAATATAAATAAAACAAAGATAAAAAAATGTAAATGGCAAAATATAGTATAAAAAATCTGATGTGGACACCACATAACTTCCTTGTACGCAAGACTAATATGAAGTATAGACTCAATTGTAAAATCGCACGTATTTGACGTAATTTGACATTAAAATCTATTTTTTATTTTCTTGTTATTTTTTGTCCTAATCCATTGCAAGCTTTAAATTTACATATCTCGCTAATTTAATAATACTTGATGGGCGAGACGCAGAATTTAATTGAAACTGAAACCATTTTATTCAAGAAAAACTGTTAACAACTTCAGGTAATATATCACTTCCGGTTAGCCTGTTTTAACCAAAATCTGCTATGTTATTCCAATTGATATAAAAGTCTTGTATACTAAAATTGAAAAGTTTTCGATTTTATTTTAATATAGTTTTTCATTAAAATCTATTATAGGCTTCAAATAAAGTACCATTTCGGGAAATTATGTAATGACCAAAAAGGGAGGTGCACAACTAGATGTTATAGCAGTCCTAAATACAAAATTTCAACTTTCTACGGCTTACCGTTTTAGAGTTATGCGAGATACGTACGTACGTAGGTACGTACAGACGTCACGACGAAATTAAAATGGATTCAGGGATGGCCAAAATGGATATTTCCGTTGAAATCTGGAAACCGAAATTTTTCGCGAATACAATACATACATCCTTTACTTTGTACAAGGAAGTAAAAATACAAATACAAATACTGAATCGTCTAATTTCAAATAAAATCTTTTAAATAGACAACTGGTTTTATGACTAAAAAATCTGATGTGTACATCACACTAATTTTTAATTTACATATCTCGTTTATGCAAAGGGCTAATTTAATAATATTGGATGTACTAGACGCAGAATTTAATTCTCTAAAACTATTATTTGAAGCATTTATTTCTAAAATCAAAATAAAACCATTTTATTCAACTGTTTCAGCTAATGTATCACTTCCGGTTAGCTCATTTTAACCAAAATCTACTATGTTACTCCCGTATATTGACGGATGGTCCTTCAAAAAATATCTTTGGGGTTCATCATCAGGATCCCACATATATGTATATGTTACATCTAAAGTCTAAAATTAGTTTGGTTGGTTTATAAAGCAACGGGAAAGTATATGAACCCACAATAACTTACCCTAACGCACAAAACTTGGCCCGTTCCTAGTTTTCCAAGCGTAGTTTTTGTGCGTAAGTTATTGTCGTTATTAGAGAAATATACTGGCCGGATTATAAATCATGGCTAAGTCAACGAAGTTTTGACATTGGGCCGCGTTTCATTCTGTTGTAAACTAACCAAGTTTAGCTGTAACATATACAAGAACAAAGTCTAACTGTAAAGAAACATACAAAGTGTTCGGTAAATAGAAGGCCATCTCTTTAGGAATGGTAAAGATTAAAGTGACCACCATTTGCTGTTAAATTTACCCTGATTGACTATGAACTAATCATGTTTTTCTTTAAATAAGAAAATAAAAATACTTATTGCAATAATGACTAATGTACCTACCAATAATCAACATTACCAGTGCAGTTGTAGTTTTGTTCCGAAAACTACGAAATGGTCACATTGGTTGTTCTTGTAATAATACATAAATATTTTCATAATTACCTCACTAAAGTAGCTAATAATAACTCCAAATATTTGTATTAAAATTAAAAACTAAATTGTCACGCGATCCTTTATTATATCTTTAAATTACATATTATACATACAGATAAAAGAAGCGTTTTTGCCTAATTATTTTTGCTTCGATGCCTTCTTGATTTAAATTTATAATAAGCTGTATTTAAAAAATATGAATTCATAATGGCACTGGAATTTCCGGTAAATTCAGTGGGGACTCAATGTTTTCTGATAAATTTAGTATTTTTTGATAAGGTCAACCCAATTACTTATTTGTTGAAATATGGGACAGAAACATGATTTATTATTAAATATGTACAAGAAGAACGAACTAAATAATTCCGATGAAGAAGTTTAAGATGGGTAAAACACATCATTTTGAGTGTTCTCTGTAATAACTTGAATGTCAGACTGGCAGATATGTAAACATAACCTAAAACAATAAATATTCCTTTCATAATTTTTCGATTCCAAATAAAACTGAGAAGTACTATATTATTCCATGGTTGGAAGTTATTTGTAAATATAAAATTCTGATGTGGCCAGCACCTTCCGTCAGTTCTATGCATTTTGTACAAATTCCACACATAAAGTTTCTTACAAAAAATTCCATTTTTCCAGTACATTACCATAAGTTAGTTCTATGTACTTTGTACAAATTCCATACAGAAAGTTTCTATAATGATATGTAATCATTTTTTCCATTCATGGCACTCTTATTATAGCCTTATTTTAATCAAATTGGTGTAAAACTTTTTAAGTAGGGAGGTGGTGGCAGAATTTTTTTAAGTCATTTGCTCGTGTTGCAGAAGTTGAAAATAGTACAGTTTTGATTATAAGAACTACTAATAACAACTTCTGCAAAACCATTCTTGCTGCATTTATAATTAATAAGTAATTAAACATGTAAAAATAAAAAGAGTCCCTAAATCATTTGATCGCGTCTTACACTTTTTATAACTTATGGTCCTTAAGAAGGCCTTCAGATAAATCTCATCGCCAGATGTGTATGTCCCTGCATTAATGAATAATTTATTTTTTCTTTTAATTTTTTGATGTATTAAAATTTAAATGATTTGCTCGTCAATAAAATTTACACGAAATGTTAAATAGGTCATAATCAACAAGAAAACAATAGTCTGGCATCTTACTTTTACTGGGATAATGAGAGGTGAGTTTCCAAAATTGAAAAAAAAATCTGACGTAGCCAGCACATTAACTTCCGTCAGTTATATGTATTTTGTACAATTTCCACACAGAAAGTTTCTTGCAAAAGATTCCATATTTCCAGTACATTACCTTAAGTCAGATCTACGTATTTTGTACAAATCCATACAGAAAGTTTCTATATTTCCAGTAAAATTATAAAACAAACATACTATGTCAATTGCACTTGACACTGACATCTGTCAATCACTAATTTTTTAATATAGCATATGTTTCCATGTTTATAGCACAGCTGGCTGTTTTATGAAATTTAATTTCGTTATTTCCAATTTTAAATGGCACAAAATTGACCCCTGTGGTGCACTCTCCACGCCAGCAATGAGTGCCCGTGAGGTGACGCCTGGTAAGCGCCCGCACGGTGCAAATATTTCATCATTACCGACATCTGTGTACAAAGCAGATTGGCACACCCAGCAATGGGTAATAAGCCATGATGATATATTTATTTATTTAATTTCGTTATAATTTTTTAATTCCATATCCATTGAATATAAAGTATACGTATAAAATGTAATCAAATCGTAAAGAATAAAATATTCTTTAATATTTATAATATTATTAACATTAAATATGAAAAAATGATATTCAGCGTTTTTTCAAGAAAAACTGATAAAATATTCAAATTAGGGTACTTGCGGTCAACCAATTATAACCAAAATCTATTCAGCTCTTCGTATAGATGTAAAGAAGAGGAATAACGAAAAATTATAATTTTTGAAAAGGTGGTATTGGAGTTATGCGATCCGAAAGAATCGTCACACACACACACACACACACACACACACACACACACACACACACACACACACACACACACACACACACACACACACACACACACACACACACACACACACACACACATATATTATATATATATATATATATATATATATATATATATATATATATATATATATATATATATATATATATATATACATATATATATATATACAGGGTGTTAATTAAAAAGCGGGTCATAAGCGTGTAACTTGGGAAATAAGTTTTTCCTTGTGCAGAAGTTCCCAATTAATTTTAGACAAAAGTGTTTCAAATAAAAGTTATAGATAATCAAAGAATACACCAGCATCACTAAACAGATTTTATTTTGCATGTTTAGTAACCTGTAAAATCCGAATTGAAATTCTATAAATATTGCTCATTTGTAGTGATAGCCATGGAATTTAAACAAAATTACAAAGAAATGCATATCATTTGAACTGTCACAAATTCGATTTTTAAATAAAAATTACTGATAATTATATTCTATCCTAAGTCCTTCAAACTATTTTGTTTTTATAATCTACATCTAAATTATTGATTAGATTTTATTTATTTTTATTTTGTAACCTGCAAAATCGAAATTCTGACAATTCAAACGGTATGCATTTCTTTGTAATTTTGTTTAAATTTCATGGCTATCACTACAAATGAGTAATATTTATAAAATTTCAAATTGGATTTTACAGGTTACTAAACATGCAAAATAAAATCTGTTTAGTGATGCTGGAGTAGAATTTAATTCTCTACAACATTTATTTGAACCATTTTTGTTTAAAATTAAATGGGAAGTTTTGCGCAAGGAAAAACTGATTTCCCATGTTAAACGCCTATGGCCCGCTTTTTAATTAACACCCTGTATATATATATATATATATATATATATATATATATATATATATATATATATATATATATAATACATGCATCCATTCATACATCCATACATCCGTACATACATACAGACATCACTGTAAAAATAGTAAAATCGTATTCTAGGGACCCTAAAACGTGCTTTTTGACCAAAGACAATACCTACCTTACCTAAAAGTGAAGGAAGGTAAAAATTTGCAAAATTTTCACCTATTAGTGATCCATGCATTTTTTCGGATAAACAATACACCTTTAAAAGAGCCGTCTAAAGGCGCAACTATTATCTAATTTGACCGACTTCGTAATTCTTATAGTTCTCGTGTTGGAAACGTTTTACTGAATGTTAGAAGGAAGTAACGCCGTACTTGGTGATTGATAAAATAATATAACGGATTTCTCGGCAGAGGTTGGTAGGAATAAGAATTAGGTATATTATTTTATCGTTTTACCGAATACCCTGTACACGAAAAATTTGTTAAAATAGTTTAGAATAAAATTACTATTTATACACTGCACTTAGCTATCAGACGTATAGATAAAATTCACTGCTTTTAGCTTAAAACGGAATACAAAAAGAAGAGATGATTACAAGGCTGAAGTTGAGTAACAACAAAATATTGTTTATTTAGACCATTTAAAAACTTCTCCCAACGACGCACAGTTTGTAAAAAACGCGAAAACAAACGATTTAGTTTTGCCTTTTAAATAACCGATAACGACCACAGCGTCCGGCAGCAAAATTTACTTCGGTGCAAAATAAAACATCGTAATTTCTATTGGAATTTTAAACCGAATACATTTAGTACCTACGTTTTCCCCTTTGATATTTGTTACAAAAAACTAACATCAGTTAATGTAATAGTTTTGGACAAATGAACCAATTATAACTGTCAAAAAGAAACAAAACAAAGCGACCGTTGGGATTTATCACTGTTTAGTTTTTATTCAAATTACTTTTTTTGGCTACCTAATTTATATTTTTTACGTCACATATGTTCTTGATTATTTTTGTGTTCTATGTAGGTAGATGTTTATAAATTAATTTTATTGATAAATAAAAATATGTACGAGTAGAAAATATGGTATTGATAAAATTATGTCTGGCATATTCTTTTATAATTTGTGATTAATTGAATACTATAATCGTATATTTCGTATTGATAATGCAAAATACTTTACTTAAGGATATTTGCATAAAAATATACTTATATTAATTATCTTGATTAATTAAATATAATAATAAATAAACACAAGAGTATTCTAGAAAGAAATCTTGTATAGGAATTATTAGTTGTTCTTTTGAAATTTTTTGCATTTATATTATTTATCATTTTTTTCATACTCATTATCCAATCATGGTAACGAGCATAACAAAAATACTTTTGGCAATTAAATCATTGTTTACAAACTGTTTAAATATAATTACAAATTTAAAAGTAAATATCAAACGTATGTATATAATGTGTAATTACTGAGTGAAAATAAATATTAATTTAATATAAAATTTTTGTTTTCCTGGTATTTATTTTCTATGCTACCAATAAAATGGTCATTTGTATTAAAAAATAATTTACAACATTTTGAAAAATATACTTCAATGGGGGTTCCACCATAATCAAAATAGTGAACACTATTACACTAAAATATGTCATAAAATATTTATGAAACTGTAACACGAGGGGGTGGTCTCTAGGTATTACTGTTGACTCCTAATTACTCCCAACGATGACACACTAACTGACTGGTAAGGATTTCGTGAAAAGGACTTCTTGAGAAGGAACACACATACACATTACACTGGATGAACACTACGGACATGGACAAATACTTGTGATTTTAATAACTAAAACTTTATTTACATTTAAACTAATACAACTACGCCCCAATACTAAAACACACTACATGTTTCGTCAACAGCAAACGTCGGTACGACGCGACGAACTCATCTAGACTCTTACATCTTTACCCCATAACTATCTAAACTCGACTATCTTTAAAAACAAAACACTAGGACAGGATTATCTTAGGGGTACGGGGTGCATAGGCTAGGGCATCCAAAGTCACGCACGTATACCTAATAATTTCCAGACTTAATTATCAACAAATAAATGTCGTGACTATCATAATACGATAAGAATTTCTAAACTGAATTTTGACATTTATAACTTAAACAGAGAAGAGTTTATAAAAAGTTATTTAACTGTTATTGCGCTTACCCTCGTCTTATTACAAAACCACTAACTAAATGGTTAAATATGTTTCCAATTTTTTTTAAATGCATGAAAACATACTGCGTTTGAAACGCTGCTGACCGATGACGTCACATGCCGGCTCGGTTTTGCAGTGTCTATGTTATTTGTCAACATTTATGTGTGAAGTGAGTAGTTTACAGTATTCGATTTTACCTACATACATCAAATAAATTCAATATCTTACTATGTGATAATAGATGGCAGCACATTCAAATTGCAACATTTTATTTAATAAGAATTTCTAAACTGAATTTTGACATTTATAACTTAAACAGAGAAGAGTTTATAAAAAGTTATTTAACTGTTATTGCGCTTACCCTCGTCTTATTACAAAACCACTAACTAAATG
The DNA here is from genome assembly GCA_963082715.1 of Harpalus rubripes. NCBI lineage: Eukaryota > Metazoa > Arthropoda > Insecta > Coleoptera > Carabidae > Harpalus > Harpalus rubripes. Next base: position 23,701,039 of record OY720464.1, read on the forward strand.
GTTAAATATGTTTCCAATTTTTTTTAAATGCATGAAAACGTACTGCGTTTGAAACGCTGCTGACCGATGACGTCACATGCCGGCTCGGTTTTGCAGTGTCTATGTTATTTGTCAACATTTATGTGTGAAGTGAGTAGTTTACAGTATTCGATTTTACCTACATACATCAAATAAATTCAATATCTTACTATGTGAAAATAGATGGCAGCACATTCAAATTGCAACATTTTATATATATATATATATATATATATATATATATATATATATATATATATATATATATATAACATAGGATATGGCGATATTTCGTTCCCTATTTATTTTAGAGCAATATGCTTCGAATAAAACTTGTAGATAAATGAATTCTGCATGCAAATCACTCATCACATTTTATTTTAAACTTTTTGTAACGTGTAAAATTGGGATTAATATTTTTATAAAATTGTTAATTTATAGCGACAGCCGTTGATTTAAACAAAGATATGACCACGATATGACGTTTGAAATGTCAGAAAAGTTAGTAAGTAGTATAACACAGATTAATAACAGACTAGTAATAAAAAAAGAGAAATGAGTATTGATATTGTAGGTAATAGGCCGATCGTGATATACAATACTAAATAAGTCCCTAAATAGTAAATACTTCAACTTGGGAGTTTCCTTCATAGAACCATTTTATGCTTTGATTTTTTTCTTGAATGTTGTACATATTGTTTTATATTAAAGAAAATTACCATAAACCAAGTAATAAAATTCATATTAATAACTTGCGCGATCTGTCAAACTACTAGAAATTATTTTGCATTTGTTTATACCTTTGTTTAAATTCCATGGCTATCGGTATAAATGAGCAATTTTATAAAAATATTAATCCCAATATGACGCGGTAAAAAAAGTGTAAAATAAAATGTGAAGAGTGATTTAGATGCAGGGTTCAATTATCTACAAGTTTTATTAGAAGCGTTTTGCTCTAAATTAATAGGGAACGAAATATAGGTATATGAAAAAATTTGCACTGAATTTCCTATATTGCATAGATCAATTCACCACCATTTACGTGTTTTTTGGTCATACCAGTATATCTTTAAGTAATAGCCATGGTAATTAGTTAGTTAGGGTTATTAAAATTTTATATTAAATACTACCAGTCATATGATTTAGCCTCAAAGAACACATGCCAAGTGGCATAATATTTATTAGAGTAATCCTGTTTAACAAAGACAGATCTGCTTATTTTTATATGGTGGTATTCGGTATTATTAATTTTTTAATTAGATTAATTGCAAGTTTCTTTATTTTTGTTCTTTTAAGGTTAAAAGTGCAAAGAATAAAACATTCTTTTGTTATGATATAATAATAATTAATTATATTCTTATATAAAAACAAAATTTATGAAAATACGTTTTAGCTTTCCAAATAATTTGTAAGTATTTTGTATGTTAGTTCAAGAAAACTGTAATAGAAGACAGTAAATACACCATCAATGGAGGGTTATGATTTTGACGTCACATGCAAGAAAGACTGCGACGATGTAGAAGTTGAGATGGAAGATCAGATTACAAACAAACCATCGCCATTTTTAAAGTTCTGTTTTCTGTCACTAGTGTTTTATATTTGAGTTTTACATATTTCAATGTCTTCGGATGGCTATGGAAACTCAAAGAATTTCACATTAGTCATGTATTCTATATAATTATAGCGGAAGTAACTTTTGCAAAGACCATACACTCACTACATATTTGGCACAGTCGTGCAACTGTCACTATGACAGCGATTTGTTTGTAAAATAGCAACGGAGTGAACCGAGTTACAAGTGTAGTTCAAGGAAAATATAAAATAGATGGCAGCCTGCAAATATACCTTTGTATAACCCTCCATTGATAGATGACGCCACTAGAGATCGCCGTCCAGCATCATCCAATAAGCATTGGCTACATAGCCGGCCTGAAACGCCCTGCCGTGGCGGTAAAAATTGGCCGATTAAACGAGCTACAAAAAAAACTGTTTTCAATATTTTTTTCACAGAAAACCTGTTATAATAAAAATGTTTTATTTATTCTAATGACTATTTCACACATAAATTTATAAACCAATCCAAATTCAGGATTCTACATAGTTACCAAGTTTCATTTCGACAAAACACCGTCACAAAAATTTTATCGCACCCTTTAAGCCAATAAGATGTCGTATTTTTACAAGTGAGTTTTGATAAGCGAAATTTTTTTGACGTTTTAGAAACATATTGTTTATATACCTGTCAAAGTGTATATATTTTCAGTATTATCAGTTTTTCTTAAAAACGAATCGATTCGGACAGGAATCTATTTAAAACGTTGAAAAAGCAAACTTAAATATAACACATTAAAACACAATAAAAATTAAAAGATTTTTGTCAAGAAAAGAATTCTTAAATGATTACCTGATTTTTATTTTGGAAATAGTCATCCGAATACCATTCCTGGTTAAATTTTATCCTGGAAAAATTTTCCGATTGCTTTACTTGAGCCTGTTGCCAATTTATCTCGTGACATTGATCAAAAATCACTCGTTTGATAACTCGTGATTTTTTTGTCAATGACACTCAATAAATTGCTAGGCAACCGGCTCGCGTAACAATCTGAAAATTTTTACGGCAAAAATTTACCACTTATGATATTATATATGACTATTTCACTCATAAATATATAAACCAATCCAAATTTAGGATTCTACCTAGTTACCAAATATCATTTCGACAAAACACCGTCACAAAAATTTTTTCGCACCCTTTAAGCCAATAAGATGTCGTATTTTTACAAGTAAGTGAGTTTTGATAAGCGATTTTTTTTGACGATTTAGAAACATATTGTTTACATACCTGTCAAAGTCTGTATATTTTCAGTGTTATCAGTTTTTATTAAAAACGAGTCGATTTGGACATGAATCTATTTAAAGCATTGAAAAATCAAACTGAAACATAATACCTCTAAACATAATATATATATATATATATATATATATATATATATATATATATATATATATATATATATATATATATATATATATATATATATATATACATATTTACAAGATTTTTGTCAAGAAAAAAATTATATAAATAATTAGCAGATTTTTATTTTGGAAATAGTCATCCGAATACCATTCGTGGTTAAATTTTATCCTGGCAAAATCACTCGGTTGACAACTCGTATTTTTTTTGTCAATGCCACTCAATAAATTGCTAGGCAACCGGCTCTCGTAACAATCTGAAAATTTTTCCGGCAAAAATTTACCACTTATGATATTATATATGAGAATATAATTCATGAGTCATGTGACATGTTTTCCGCCAATCAACATTCAGAAACTCCCTAGTTACATGTCTATCACAGCGGTGATAAAAACAAAAAAATTATCACCTTATTTATATTCGTTACTAAGAGATTTGTGTTCTTTATTTGCATTGACAGTTAATTTTGAGTATAAAAATGTGCGATAATCGTTGGGTTGATATCAACAGTGAAGCAAATAATAAGATAATTGTCAAATTAACCATGTTGTAATACAATATAGTAAAGGATAGGTTAGCAGCACACATAATGAGTCACAAAAATTCGTTATATTCTCTCATTAAATATAAGCTCGTGATATGATTAATAATCGAAGATACTGCTCGTGAAACCGAAGCAGCACATATCTGCAACTCGGTTTCACTCGAGAATATCATTATCAATCATATCACTTGTTATATTACATATGAATAAAAAAAGTTTATTGTGCAAGGTACTAATGGATGCATTATGATACTCGGTCCCATAGTATTAAAGTACTTAAATTGGGGATAATAATATTGTCAATGATACGGCAGCATATAAATACAGTTTATTTATAGTTTATTAGTTTTGCATTGAAATATAAAAAAATGTAAATAAGCAAAATTCAAGAATTTCTAGTTTCCCCTACTTTTTTCTCTATTTTTTCATTCCAAAATCAAGTTTCTGGTATTTTAATATCACCCAGAATAATATAAAAGCCGTCATGCTCATCTCATCTGCATAGTTTATCTCGCATCTTGAACCATGTCTAAGCTTATGGTAAGTGTTTTAAATTAAAAGTATAATCCACAATAAAATTTGAATTCAGAATAATTGTATGCTGGATTAAAATTATAAGCTAAGCAGAGGCATTTCTTTGTAACCAAAATTTTGACCCGGTGCACTTTGAGTTCGGATTGCACGTCGGCTTTAAACTTTGCAAGATCAAAGCTTTCATTTCAAATCGGGAGTGAATTTGCATGCGTATTGTGATCGCCGTATTTTTCCCAACAAAGGTACTGTAAAGACTGCTTTGTATTTGAATATTTGACATTTATATATTTCTATGGGGTTGCGTTTGAGGTTGTTTAGTTTAGTTTTATAATAAGTGCAACGTGAATGAATGAAACCAATATAAAAATCAAACATTTTACCGACTTTAGTATTGTATCATAATTTTTTTTTCTATTTCGGTGTTCTTATGTTTCTATAAAAGCACTGTTTATCACTGAAAACACGACGTTTAGAAAATCTATAAACGTACTGTTTTTGGCGCCTTTCATGTTCTAGAGATGGTAGTCATGTTTTCATAACTGACAGATAACCTCAAAATGGTAAATTATTTGTCTTGAAATATTATTTCTAATTGTGGATTTTTATCCTTTCTCTAGGTGATAGGACTAGAAAGAAAATAAATTTATAGCTATAGCTACGTTAGTTAAGAAAGAATAAGAATCTGTGAAGTTAAAATTTCAACTAAAAAATTATGAAACAAGAAACAATGCGCTCAGGTTTACTTTGTCAAAATAATTAAAACGGTAAGTTTTATTTATTACAATTTTAATTTATGGTAATGCAATTTTGAATTGAATGTATTGTTATTCCAGGCAGGTTACGAAATGTATGATGCACGTTACTTGCAAATGTTGACACTGTCTACTCAATTTGTGGCGGCTACTAGCAAACAAATATGAAAAGTTGACGTTTTAATCCATGATTTCCAGTTCTACGTTGTTGCGAACTATCGAATATATATGCCATATTATGTTTTGTATTAAAAATTGTAAGAACAGCTGTTGCCGTTATCTGTGCAACTGAGTAGTGAGTGTTGACAAAATGGTGGAAAGTAAAAGTCTAAATCAATAAATTGTTCATTAAAGTATTTCATTATTTAAAGAGTTTTATTTATATGTTGTTTGCTCAATAAAAAGGCATGATGGTCCCCGTAACGTCCTTCAATCCTATATTCAAGTTTTATTTATGATAACCAACGAACTACCGATATGTCAAATCAGGATGGTTCATTAATAAACCTTCGAGTTCATTGTAAGTATTGGTTTTCCTCTTTCATAATTGTATAATGCTTGATACAATGGTTTAATGTAAACAATCAGACAAAATCACAAGATACACAAACTGTCAAAATGTGAAATTTCAATTTTTAGCGGGAAGCGCTACCAACATAACTGATAAAAAAGACACCAACTCGTATTTTTGACAAGTCCTTTTTTAAAAAATCTAATTGTAAAATTACCTCCATAGAAAAAATAATATAAAAAACATGTATCATAAGGCCTGTTGACGCACTCGTCCTTTGTAAAACTCGCCTGGCGGCTCGTTTTCCAAACTTGGACTCGTACGTTAACAGATTGCCTTATGATACTTGTGTTTTAATGTACTATTTTGTAATAATAAATACGTATTTTTTGTTAATGTATATAATAGCTGAATTCTTTTTGGTCAATATCTCAGTTCGTCCCAGCTCTCTTTCTTAGCGGTCAGGAATATTTTCTTCCCAATTTAGAATTAAATATGTGAGCATGCGCCGAACGTGCTAGTTACCGCTTCTTGGAAGCGATGGAGATATAACTTCTGTTTCATATTCTTTGACGAATGAATCGCGGAGGATTAGCAGTATAAATATTAGTTAGCAGGTAAGTATACAATATTAGTTAGTAGGTGTACGGTTCCGATGCTATGGCTTCATGGCCATTCAATGTTGTGGCGTAATTCTACGTCATACATGGCAGTAAATTAAATATTCAAATTTCATTATTTATTTTTTTCTAGCCAATTAATGAAAGTTTTGTCAAAAGAAAAATATAGGTAGGAAGTTTTTATCGTCCCTTCAAAAATATTAAATAAAAAATCTGATGTGGCCAACATAATACCTCCCGCCATTTAATTTTTATTATACTTGCCGTAAAATAAGTATGAACTGGATATTTTTACACTGTTGCCAATTAATATGGGCAATGTTGAAAATGCTGTCATGAAGAAGCGACAACAACGCAAAGCAAGGGACAGAGTGCAGAAAGGGGAAAAAGTCGAGCATCAGTTCATACTCATTTGACGGCGAGTATAATTTAAATAGATAGGTACTTACATATTTACTCATGCTGGAAACTATATTTAGTTCTTTTTCATATAACTATTGTTCAATTACTATTTACTATTTTCTTTTTAAAACGTTACCATACCACCATTAATTTGAAATGATTAGTATTTTGATAGTGACAGTTATCTGAGAGGTACACACATTTGTGATGGAGAGCAATTCTTGAAAAATGAGATGTCAGTGAGATTTGACAGAAGTGAGAAAAAACGTCACATGACTTGTATGTCACGTAGTGTGATTTTTTCTTTAATTCTTGAAATAATTTTGTCGGCTCACTTCACATTTCATCTCACTACGTGAAAATTTATCTCCCCACCTTTTTGGTGGTGAGAATCAATGTCACTCGCTTATGTTATATAGAAATTTGACTTAATAATAAATTATATTAATTAATATTATAAATATAATTATTATAAATATCATGGTTGCCGAAAGAGAAGTAGCTGCTGCTTTAAAGCATTTGGAAATACAAAAATTACTTAAATTACTTTTCGAACCAAATTTTTGAAATATTATTTCGGCTGAATAAAAATTTAGTGGATCGCTTGAGTGACAATTTAAACCAACCAACCAAGTCATAGATCAGCATTAGGAATTCCAACAAAAAAATTAACTACTTTACGTTTTTTGATTTGTGGGTATCCAGTTTGGTGAGGGAAATGACACATTTAACTATTATAACTACAGCCCGATTTAAATATTTTAGAAATACTTATACAATACAAATACGTTTATACGTAGTAAGACACATTTTATTTGTAGTTGTTCGATTACGGCAATAATAATAAATAGTTAATATAGAAAATTTAACTATACGTTAGTCATTCGTAAGCATAGGGGCGGATAAAATTTAGCCCGCGGGCTGCCCAACACAGACCACTACACTACGGACACGGACTACGGAGACCTATGGACTCAAAATTCAATAAATTTAGAAAAAGTAGTTGCGTATGGCAACATTATCAATACCAGCTAAAATGAAAATAAGAATATCCCGGTAAATATGTAAAGGTAATCAAAGAAGATGCAATGTAGTACTGTCACTGTCAAAAATCACACTTTTATGTCAAATTTTTCACTTGCTAAATCGTGGCCAGTTAGATACGTGAAATATATTTCACTTTGTTTCGGGAATTAAAAAAGTGAGAAAATATGAAATGAGATGAGAGTGAGATGAAATTTTATGTCACCTTGTGAGAAAATTCTCATATTTTAAGAATCGGTATCCTGAACTATGTAACCAAGAAGTTGTGTTTGAAGCGTAGGCTGCGGGATTTAAATTTTATATTATTTTATAAATTTATCCATAAATTATATAGAAAAAGTATAATTGCAAACCTGTAGAAAATTGAATAATCTTTAATTTTCATAATAATACAAATTGCGAAAAATAACATTTAAAGGTATTTTTCGAAGAAAAACTATTTTTTATCTAATGGCTTCTTTCCATATTAGAATAAGGTAGAAATACAAGGTTTCAAAATTTTCTGAATGATAATATTTGAGTAAGAGTGGAGGATCCATTAACACACACGGGCATACAGACTTTACCGTGAAAATGTTAAAATTGGATTCTAAGGGCCTTAAAACGTAGTCATTTACCAAAATCTCGATATGCGATTTTTAGCACCATCCGTATACCTCCCTTACCAAGGGTAGCGGGAGGTAAAAATGGCACGCAAGTAGCCCATTGTGCATCTTTCAATTAATAACAAAAGTTTAATTTATGTGAAATACCTTATTGCAGAATTAAGCAGTGCCTAAAGTCACTGTAAATGTACCATAACTATTTCACATCGTTTTTCACAGCTAGCCGTCTTCATTTTGGGTATGTTGGCCCTTGTTCCCACTGGAGGATATGGACAATATAATAGTGGTGGCCAGTACCAGGGGGGCCAAAAAGAAACTCGCTATCCTACTGCACCAGTACCGGAATATGCAGTACCACCAAGAGGTCCACCGCCAAGTTATGGAGGACACTCGTTTTACCCCACGAAGCCAGTATATTAGCATCAGTGAACATCATTACCTAAATAGTATATTATACACCATACATCGTTTCACGTAAGAAAATAGCAGATGGCGCTTAAGAGCCGAACGTTTTTACATGCAATAAACAAATAATTTAAATTCGAGAAACCAAACTTTGGCAAAACTAAATATTTTTATGTGTAAAATATACCTGAATATTAAAAATTACAAAGTCGAAATACTTAGTTAAAACTTACTTAATTCTGTTAATTTTATTTGAAAACCTATGCAATCTTCTCGAAGAAAACAATATTTTGCATTTTCTGTTTCAGTGCCCACTGTACACACCGATTCGAACGCAGTACATAGACAAATATGTTTCTCACAATAACGCCTCTAGTCCTATCAAAGATCTACTAGCAGAACCATCAAAAGAAAAAATCTGGGATACAACTACAGTGTGTTCAAAAAAATTCCTAACTCGGAGTAGGCTATGAACAGTGAAACGTATGTCTGATCATTATTTAATTCAAAAGTCAAGTTGTCAAAATTGATCTTAAAATGTAATTTTAAGGAGAAAAGACAATAAAGAAGGATACAGTATATTGACATACGCCGTTTTTTTAATTTGTTTCCATTTCTAAAATAAAATTCAAAAGGAAAAGCTTTGATTTCTTTAGATAACAGTTTTGACAATATCTTAGGTTAAATTGACATTTAATAGTACATTAAAACACAAGTATCATAACGCAATCTGTTAACGTACGAGTCCAAGTTTGGAAAACGAGCCGCCAGGCGAGCTTTACAAAGGACGAGTGCGTCAACAGGCCTTATGATACATGTTTTTTATACTATTTTTTCTATTGAGGTAATTTTCCAATTAGATTTTTAAAAAAAGGAGTTGTCGAAAATATGAGTTGGTGTTTTTTTATCAATTATGTTGGTAGCGTTTCCCGCTAAAAATTGAAATTTCACATTTTGACAGTTTGTGTATCTTGTGATTTTGTCTGATTATTTACATTAAAACATTGTATCAAGCATTATACAATTATGAAAGAGGAAAACCAATACATACAATGAACTCCAAAGTTATTAATGAACCATCCTGATTTGACATATCGGTGTTTCGTGTTGGTTATTATCATAAATAAAACTTGAATATGGGATTGAAGGACGTTACGTGGACCATCAAGCCTTTTTATTGAGAAAACATATAAATAAAACTCTTTAAATAATGAAATAGTTTAATGAACAATTTATTGCTCTAGACTTTTACTTTCCACCATTTTTACAACACTCACTGCTCAGTTGCACAGATAACGGCAACAGCTTTTCTTACAATTTTTAATACAAAACATATATGGCATATATTCGATAGTTCGCCATAACGTGGAACTGCATATCATGGATTAAAAAACTTTTCATATTTGTTTGCTAGTAGCCGCCACAAATTGAGTAGACAGCGTTAACATTTTCAAGTAACGTGCATCATACATTTCATAACCTGCCTGGAATAACAATACATTCAATTCAAAATTGCTTTACCATAAATTTAAATTGTAATAAATAAAACTTACCGTTTTAATTATTTTGACAAAGTAAACCTGAGCGCATTGTTTCTTGTTTCATAATTTTTAGCTGAAATTTTAACTTCACAGAATCTTATTCTTTCTTAACTAACACAGCTATAGCTATAAATTTATTTTCTTTCTAGTCCTATCACCTAGAGAAAGGATAAAAATCCTCATTTAGAAATAATATTTTAACACAAACAATTTACCATTTTGAGGTTATCTGTCAGTTATGAAAGCATGACTACCACCTCTAGAATACAAAAGGCGCCAAAAACAGTACGTTTATAGATTTTCTAAACGTCGTGTTTTCAGTGAAAAACAGTGCTTTTATAGAAACATAAGAACACCGAAATAGAAAATTAAATATTTTTAAATTAGCATACGTTTCTTAGTTCAAAGCCTACTCTGAGTTAGGAATTTTTTTGAACACACTGTACTTCAAATCAGCCCTGAAATTTCGAGCTTTCATTTTAAATGAATAGTCCCATGTACACTATATAATAAGCACGTAATAACGTTGTATTGACAATCCACTCTGTATAGATTTTTTCTCTAACCAATAAATTTATTATGATTATTATTTGAAAACTGAAGATGACAAGTGATATTTTCGCTTTTGTGAATTACCGCGTGCATTCTGTCCAATCAGAGGGCAGAATTTTAAACTTCTAAACCAACGCAATTTTTTTTAAGTGATACGAGCTATAGCAGAGAGAAAAGCACGGTTTATTTCCTGACGAACAAAATTGTGGCAGGAACGAAAAAACATGCTTCGCTCACAAGGTGTGTACAGGGTGTTCATTTTAAATGGGCCACCATTGCTATCTCGAGAACTATAAGAGTTACAAAGACGGTTAAATGGGCAAACAATTTCTATTTCACAAGACAAATTTAAAGAAAAGAAAAATTATTTTTTTGGACCAGTGGTTCTCAAATTACGGGACCTAACTTTTAATTTTTAAATGAAATCATACATTTTTTATTTACTCATTCGTTAAAGAATTTAGTTCTAAATTCCGTGATATATTTTTATTCTCTTACATAATGATTTTTTAAAGAAAAATGCATGTAAAGTTTCATATTAATTTGATTAAAATATGGCTATAATAAGAGTGTCATGAATGGAATAAACGGATACGTGTTAATTTTTTTATCATAAAATTAGATTGCCATGAAAGAAATACATGAATATTTTGTTTATGTTGACGTTTATTATCACTTATAAGAACAAAACATTCACTTCTTTAGGTCAGGGCACTCTAATTATATGTAATAAAAATTACATGTAGTCATTTTTTCCATTCGTGGCACTCTTATTTATAGTCATATTTTAATCAAATTAGTATAAAACTTAACATGCATTTTTCTCAAAAAATCGTTGTGTAAGCGTATAAAAATATGTTATCAACTGTAATTACACAAGAGCTTTTTATTTTGCCGGATAAATTTCTGTTGGTCACGAAACCTTGTTACCTAGCAATTTGACAAGAAAACTGTTTTAATAAAATCACGACACCGTAGGTGGAGTGATTTTATTTTTTAAACAGTTTTCGAGTCAAATTGCTGTCAGGTTACAAGGTTGAGTTGTCAAACAGAAATTTATCCGGAGAAAATAAAATGCTAGAGTGTAATTCAGCGAGATAATTTAACGACATTTTATTTATGAAAAAGTTTATTTAAACGTGCAATTAGTGAAAGTACAATTATTATATATCATTTTATTTGACATGTTTTCTTCACGAAGATTTGTTACTTCATTAGTCACAGTAGAAGATTTAGAAATATTATTTGTTCTTAGATTTGTAATTAAATTTTCATGATGTGCACAGTCCAATTGAAGATAAGGTTTTATTGAAGTGGAATTGGAATGACCTGTTATTTTAATAATTTGTTGATCGCTTACTCCTGCTTTTGCTAACGAAGACACTGTGCTAGCGCGATTTGAATGATTCGTTATCTTATTATTCTGAATATCAATTCCTATTTTATTAGCCGCATTTTTAGTCCACTTAGATAATAAATTTACTCCCAATGGTACGTTTTTGTACCAGCCTTTCGAATTTTTATATTTCCAAAATGGATTAGGAGTCAAAAATAGTCGTTCTGATGTTATATTTTTGGATCGTTTATTTATAAGTAATCTAAACAATCTCACTGGGCAGATTGTGTCATCTTCATTATTTTTTATTAGCCACTTACTATCTGTCAATTTATTTGCACCTCCTTGTGCAGTTTTCGAAAATATTGGGTTGTATTCTATTCTATCCGTAAACATTCCATCAATTGCTTTTTCTTCTTTAAAATAATACACCATGCAACTAGCAGCTTCTCCTCCTCTCCAAGCCAGCTCATAAGAAGCTATATGAAAAAACTTTTTTTGCAAACCTTCAGGTTCATTTTCATCCCAAAGTTTAGCCATTTTGATTATTTGTGCTTTATTTACAGCTGTCGAACTAATCTTTCTTTTCTCAGGAATACTTTGGAGTTCTTTTCTTTTAGCGTTTCTAGCATCGCGTGCTTCTTTAAAAATAATATCCGTAAAGGGATCAAATTTTATGTTGAATTCCTGAAAATATTTCTCCTATAGCATTTTGGCCGTTGAATTCCACATTGTCTTCACTACATATTCTTTATAATTTTCTCCATTAATCTTTCGCATATTGTAAGCCCAATCTAGCAAAATATTTGATATTTTACATACCGTTGTACCTCGTTCTAATACATAATTTCGGCTTTCACAAAATGTCATAAATTGGCGCCAGATACATGATTTATTGTTTTTTGTGTTTATAGGCACACTATTTATAATATTTTCTTTTATACTTTCTTCGGAAATATTCCCAAATCTGTTCATTTTGCACTACAAGCAAGGACAAAAAATGTAAATGACATTAATGTAGTTAGTGTTTTGAACTGGTTGCTAGGCGAAAGGTAAATAACGTTTTATCACTTGCAAAAAGTTACCTTCCTGTTTATCCGCTGTCAAAACGATAAAATTGTTTTTTCTTTATGGCTTACTTTATATTGAAGTTAAATTATCACTGAATTTTGAATTAAATTCTCTAACAAATGAGCAAATACAAAATATATGTTCTCATTTATAATTTAAAAAGTTATGTCCCGTATTTTGAGAACCACTGGCCCAAAAAAATAAGTTTTCTTTTATTTAAATTTGTCTTGTGAACTAGAAATTGTTTGCCCATTTAACCATCTTTGTAGCTCTTATAGTTCTTCAGATAGCAATGGCGGCCCATTTAAAATGAACATCCTGTATACTATTTGTCTAATACTTCAATAATAAAATCAACAATAAATTTGAATAACAAAAAATTCATTAATATTGTAGTAGCCTTGTTTTTTTTGTATTTGTTTAATGATTAGCGTCAAAATAAGCTATTTGTGTATTAAGCGCATAATTAACTGATTATAACATGAGGGAATGTTTAAAGCTCGACGCGTAACGGAGAATTTTTAAATTCCCGAGGGTTATATCTTGATTATGCCCGTGAAACATACGTTTTATTTTATTTTGGTTCTCAAAATTCAAAGATTCAGTAGGTATGTATTGTATGATATTATTTTTAAATATTCTATGAGTTATTTGTATTAATACATAGTTAGAGTATATTATGTATGTTATTGTATGAGAAATTTTATCAGGCGTTACCTCATAGGCACTCACAGCTATTGTGGAAAAAATACCACAAGATTTATTTTAAAAACATATACTCATATAACACTATTTGGGGGCCTGAGTGTCTAGTCGCAAATCTGGGGAACCGGGTTCGATCCCGACCGACGCCAAATATTTCGAATTTTAATTGACCCCTGTGGTGCACTCTCCACGTCAGCAATGAGTGCCCGTGAGGTGACGTCTGGTAAACGCCCGCACGGTGCAAATGTCATCATTATCATTATCAGATATCTGCGAACAAAGCAGATTGGCACACCCAGCAATGGGTAATATGCCGTGATGATATATTTATTTACTTATTTTTTACACTATTTTCTCAAAATTGTATGTTGTATATTTAAATATTTTATGAGCCTAGTAGCTTAATTTTTGTTGCTTGGTGGCAGCAACAACATGTTTAAATTCACAATTTTTATAAATAAATTCAATAAAATAAAATAAGTAAACTATTATTCACGAAAGATGACTATTCAAGGTCATTTGTGAGGCGTCTGATATAATATTACTTGCAGATAACTTCATTGCATTTCGTATGCATAGGCGTGCAACATGAAATATTTATGGACACATTTTAACTGAAAAAATAAGAGTAATTCATTCGAAAATTATGTTTCTTTCTAAATAATACCATTCTGAAAGATTTATGTTCTTCACTTGTTTTTGCAAAATACAAAAACATAGACTTAACTTATAAACAAAGGAATAATAATTTGATTTAAACGTCGACGCCAGTGGGTAAATATTAGCACAAAAGGCAGTGTAGTAGATAATTAGGTACCTGTAATTCTACGACATAATGTCATTATTATTTATAGTGTGTTAGAAAGTAATGCAACTATTTACGTATATCTTTCACACCAAATAAATTAAATAGACATAGGACAAATAATCTTTCTTTTTCTAATACAAAATGTTGCTAAGCTACTACTATAAAGTGATGTGCATTCTTTCTTCAAACAAATGACCTTGAATAGTCATCTTTCGTATATAATAGTTTATTAATATAATAGTGAATATATCATGCTTTAATATTAAGGTGTAGCAGGCTTGTTAACTTGTTTGAAAAATAATTGTTTTAGAGTACAAAATATATTTAAGTATTATGCACAAAAATTAATACGCGAAGCAGCGAGATTTTGCGCTATTTTCTAATAATTTTTAAATATGAAATATATAATGTAATTAATTCAGAAATGAACTCAACGTGGTATTAGAATTTCGATTTTATTTTACATAGAAATTAATAGACCTTTTCTAAAATTAATGGGTAAAGATATATCACCAAATCAAAATTTTAAAATTGAATTTTCTATATTTGAAAAAAAAGTAGAAACCGTATAAACTTTTATACATTTAATTTTTACACAGAATATAGGGCTGATGTGTCATTGCGTATAAAGAGGGAAGATCTCCTTATTTCTATCTCTTTTGTACTGATTTGTTCCTATAGAAATTTTGCATCATGGAGCATTCCAGTAAAATACAGGCTGTTCGGCGACTCGACCGATAAACTTATACCATATATTCCGGGGGTCATTATGATCAAAAAATGTTATATGACCTATAAGTGAATTCCTCTTTGTTTCGGAGATATCGAAGGAATTTAAAAAAAATGATAATTGAGTCAGCCTTGACGAATGAACGTATGTGTGTTTCTTAATGAAAATTTTCCGGAAAATAGGACGAGGCGGTCCTGTACATTGGCCAGCTCGGTCACCCGACTTGTCGCCTTTAAATTTTTATCTGTGGGGTTACCCCAAACTCGTGTGTATAGTAATGGTAAACCAGATACACGCGAAGAGTAGACTGACCGTACAGTTGAAGCTGCTAATTCTCTAAAGAATGAATTGGCAGTAATTAACTAGCAACATTCTATGACTCGAAGGATAGTTGTATGTTTAGAAAATGGCGGTTCTCATTTTGAACAGTTGCTGTAATTTTGTGTTAATTAGCTATCCATTGATGAATAAATTTTCTTTTATCTTTGTTTTTTAAACTCCTTCGATATCTCCGAAACATAGAGGTATTCACCTATAGGTCATATAACATTTTTTGATCGCAATGACCTCCAGAATATATGGTATAAGTTGTCGTTCGAGTCGCGGAACATTCTGTATATTGAGCTCAGTGGATACACCGCTGGGATCCATTTGTCATCTTCAAGATGTTGGTACTCATGCAGAAGGTGACATTGGGCATTACGCTTATTAGAACTTTAACTAAAATATTTACCAAAATGAAATTTAATATTCTCAAATTTCACCACTGTGAACGCAACTACAAGATTACCATATGACAAACTTTACGAATTTCATGGAAGTTCAACGAATTTTGAGCTGTGAGTGGCCCTTAATGCTTCGAATTATTTCAAGAATATGATGTGGTTTAAGTATTTATTCTTTTCGTGTGACTACTTCTATACCGAAACCACTCTATATTCTTTATAATTTTCCACATATATTCCTGTTGTATGACAATAACATAACCATACGGTAGGTAACTTTAAGTTATTGAAAACAATGCTTTATACATACTTTGCTTAACAATTTATGTAAAAAAAAATTTCATGAAAAACGCATGAAAATTTAAATAAGTGTTTATGTTTCTTGAAAATTAAATATTCAATGCCAAGTATCTAATCAGTAATAACTACTATTACTTAAATTCCTTGGAACTATAGATAACAACAAAATTTTAAATGCAATTTTATTGTTGACGGTTTTTTATTACGTGTTTAATTAGATATTACAGTAATTACTTTTGAGAAAAAAATCACTAATTCATATAAAGTTGTTAATAAAACGGAAAATAGATTTTTACAGCACCTAGAATAAATTGTCATTATTTAACAGAACTGATTTCTAGGATTCAGATCCGAATGGGGCCTATCGGCTATATCATATAGCACATCGTTTATTTTAAACAACGTAGTTATAGCTATTAACATACCTAGGAATGGTATGAGTTTCATAACTACCGCAGATGTTGGTTTGAAATCCGAGCTCGTTGAGCGAGGATTTTAAGACATCTAAGGCATACGTCAATATGACAAATGTTGAAGTTAAGTGCTTTATTGATCATGTTTATTATTTTAGAATAAAGTAAACCATGTTCAGAAAGATACACTAACGTTATCTGTATTATTTAATGGACATTATTATACTTTCAATTGTCATATTGACATATGTCACAATAATTGCTCTGTTTGTTAACCATAGCATTCTGAAAATAGCATTAATGAGAGAATTTCAAATATTACTACTTATTAATAATGTCTTCATTTTCTGAAACCGATAAACTATTGAACAAACCACGGATGTTATGAATCATAACAAGCCTTAGATGACTTAATCAAAATCCTCGCTTTACGAGCTCGGATTTTAAACCGACATCTGCGGCAGTTATGATACAAGTAAACTTCCTAGGTATATTAATAGCTATTACCGATAGTGTTTCTAAGACAGTAGGTTTTATTTACAAATCACTTACGGCCGGTTTCATAATAATTCGTAAAAGTGAACTTTACATAAAGTTAAACTTTATTTTAAGATGACTTTATATACACTTTAACATATGTACGTTTCATAATAAAAATTTCCTTTACTTCAAGTAAAGTAGTTCTAAAAATGATTAGAACAAACTGTTGGTAAGATTGACTGTCAGAATAATACATTTTAATTATGTCTACAAGAAATAGAGGTGGAAATTTCACATTTGATGAATAATACACATTGATTTACTTAATATATAAACACAAACAGTGTTGGAATGTAAGAAAAGGAAAACTACAAAATACAGGCTGTCATGGCTAAATTGAAAATACAATAACTTGAAAATAGCCAGAAATTATGGTTTGGAAAACAGAACAGTGCCAAGAAAACTACTGGTGGCCCTCCGCTGGGCCCGCCAATAATAAAAGATATTGCTTATTGGATTTTTAAAAATGTTAATAAATATATCTTTTGATTTACTTATGTTACTAATTTTATTATTTCTTCTATCTGTTCCAATACAAATAAAATTGTATTTTCCTTAACCTATTTCTGTCATAAAATTCTTTTTTGTATATTTAATTATTAATTCCTGGCTAATATACTTTTCGTTGTTTAATATTAACATCTTCGTCGGAACTTGATAAAGAAATTGAAGAATTTTTTTATCAAAAATGTGGAATCGAAACTGATAAGTTAAATTTCCACTTTAAGCTCGTAAAGGAATTCTCACATGACTTTATTTTAAAGGACTTTAAACTAACAACTTTAACTTAAAGTTGAATTATGAAACGCTTTTTTCACTTTTAGATCATACTTTAATATTAAAGTAACTTTATATTTATTATGAAACCGGCCGTTACCGTTCAGTTGGCACGATCGAAGCATACTTTAAAAATGACAACTATTTTTTTTAATGTCAAACTAATTTTCAAATCTTATTTATTTTGTGCGTCGATCATGCAAAAAATGTTACAAGCATCACGAACACTAAGGAATTACCGATCTCAGAAAAAATTGGGGCTTCGCCTCGCTCAATCTTCAAGCATTGTCTTCAGTCGATGAACTGTGTCCTTACCGTGCTTAATTCTAAATATATTACAAGTAGGAGTTCACAGACAATTAAAGTATATAATTACTCTTTTAAGAGCATGCTGTGTTTCCGAATATAAGTTTATTAGTAAAAGTTAGTCTATTTTGCATCGTTTACATATCCCATAAATTTGTATTATTTTTGGTTTACTTCTATTGTTTCCTTATTTTCTGCATCCATAACGTTAAAAGTGTACTCGGTCACAAATCGAGCTGTGATTGAGTTATTGAATGGCTGGAGAATGAAGTTAACGAATTTTTTACAATGTCGGTTGAAATTTATTTGGGGAAAAAACGCGACTTTTTTTACTACAAACATTTATTTCTGTCGACAGGGCACAAAAAGTCTGAAAAGTTGTCAGCCACAGGCCAAAAAATGTAAATACATTTCCCAGTTTTTGTAAGACGTAGTTTTCCTATTTATTATGTGCTAATGAGTAAACATGAAGCAATAAATTTATAATTACAAATATATTGAAACAAAAAATGTATTATATAAGTAGGTGTTAATAATGAAATGTGTCTATAAAAAACTCAATATTAAGTTATCACTTTTTTATAGACTAATTTGTTATCCATTTTGTTATAAGCTACTTTGCAAAACATACAATAAATTATATACTGAATAGTCATCTTAAAAAAAGTTAATAACATTTGATATTAAATTTTTTTGAGAATCTCTATGACCAAATTCTATCATATTTTATTTGTAAATTTTTTGTCCAAATGATGGAAACCAAATATACAAAATATAGTTATTTTCTTTGTAAAACCAATTTACATTGACGTATTTTGATATACTTATAACACTTTTTTGTTAAATTTTTTATTTCTTACTAACAAGTACAACTGATTTTGATGGACACTTTGAACACTTAACAGTGATATGATAATCTACAAAATTTGTTAATACTGACATTGATTACCTTTAAATTCAATGAGACGTTAAAAAGATATATGACTTGGTCATTTGAATCTAAACTGTCTTCTAATGAATCAAAATGTGATGTCATGTCTTCTTCCATAAAACAAAATTGTATTTCATATAATTAGACAATGAACAACGCTAATTTATGTAGATTAAAAACTAAAAGGAATTTGGGAGTATTATTTGATTCCAATTTTTTTACTCAGCACACATTAAATACTTAGTCGAAAAAATTAGTTACTGATGAATTTATTGTGAGAAACTCACGAGATATCCGTAGCATTAAATAATTGAAATAATAATGAAAATTTTTTGGTTAAAAAATTATCCAATTGAATCCCTGTATTTCTGATCACATGTGCGAAAGTAACCAATTGTATTTTACAAACCTCGGATAAACCTCAGATACCACGTAAACACAGACGATATGTTGTTATTCATACGTTTGACAGATGTCAATAAAGTATTTCATCATCACTGTCAGAATCAAAAATAATATTTATATCATCTAACATCGTGAAAAATGCAAATTAAAAGGCAGAAATAATAACAACATTGATGAAAAATACTTTAAGAAGAAGAAAATTTTATTGTGTCAATACCAACCTATAGTGATTTAACGTACCTAATTCCTATTTGATAGATAAAAATGCATTGTAAAAGACAGCCTTATTTATCGAAGGTATAGTTGCTAGGATAAAGCTATACCTCTGATAGCTATACCATAGTTTATCCATCAATTGTAAAAGTGGGCCTTATAGTGCGATACCGATAAAAGAAGCACTTACTGGCTAATGATTATTATTTTCTTATTATTATTATTATTATTATTATTATTATTATTACTACTATTATTATTATTATTATTATTATTATTATTATTATTATTATTATTATTATTATTATTATTATTATTATTATTATTATTATTATTATTATTATTATTATTATTATTATTATTATTATTATTATTATTATTATTATTATTATTATTATTATTATTATTATTATTATTATTATTATTATTATTATTATTATTATTATTATTATTATTATTATTATTATTATTATTATTATTATTATTATTATTATTATTATTATTATTATTATTATTATTATTATTATTATTATTATTATTATTATTATTATTATTATTATTATTATTATTATTATTATTATTATTATTATTATTATTATTATTATTATTATTATTATTATTATTATTATTATTATTATTATTATTATTATTATTATTATTATTATTATTATTATTATTATTATTATTATTATTATTATTATTATTATTATTATTATTATTATTATTATTATTATTATTATTATTATTATTATTATTATTATTATTATTATTATTATTATTATTATTATTATTATTATTATTATTATTATTATTATTATTATTATTATTATTATTATTATTATTATTATTATTATTATTATTATTATTATTATTATTATTATTATTATTATTATTATTATTATTATTATTATTATTATTATTATTATTATTATTATTATTATTATTATTATTATTATTATTATTATTATTATTATTATTATTATTATTATTATTATTATTATTATTATTATTATTATTATTATTATTATTATTATTATTATTATTATTATTATTATTATTATTATTATTATTATTATTATTATTATTATTATTATTATTATTACGTTTTTTGCACGATCGACGCAATAACTAAATTAAATTTGAAAAAGATTTGTAAAATTAGTTTGACATATTAAAAAATGTTACTTATTTTTATAGTAAGTTTTGATCGATATCATCGTTTACTTTTTGTTTATTTTTGCACGATTAATGTTTACTGATAGGGTTTCGAAGACAGTAGATTTTATTTTTAAATTACTGATCGGTAAGTGATGTCAATCATATCGGTATTTGTTGTGAATCACTTACCGATCAGGAGGCGAGGCGGTAAATAAAAACAACGATCAAAGCTTACTTTAAAAATGACAACTATAGTATATTCCATCCGGGGTGGGATATGTTTTATTACAGCCGAAGGCCTATGTATTTTACCGAGACACGAAGCCTCGAGGTCAGATACAGTGCGAGGCTGTAATAAAACTCCCACCGAGGTATGTATACAATTTTACTCACAATCATCCTCTTTTAAATCAATAATTATCAAAATAAATCATTGTTATTACCTTTAATTTTATTAATATTTTTTGACAGCTTTGAGAGCCCGTTAAAAGACGCTTGGTTAACACCCGCTTCAAAAGTACAGATGTCGTCATTACTGAAATACCTATATATGCATTGACGCAGATTGGCACACTTAGAAATAGACAATGAACCGAGAAGATACATTTTATGTTTTTCTCTACTAAGCTATAAACAGTAAACATATCATTACTGACTCATTATTGTTCCAAGAAATTGTATTTTTATACCTAGTGATCAATTTAACTTCATAACAGATTAAAATTAAACCTAATATGTATTCCAAAAGTTTTCCTAAATATTAATGAATAAAGGAGGACTGTCTTAATGAAATGCCTTATAAAATTCATAACATTGACAATATTATAATAGTTTTTAAACTAGAAAAATAATAAATGCTGATTGCATATTTAATAGTGGTCAGGCAAATATCTATAAGTTAATTTAGAATTTCATATTGTTGTGCCTACTGTGCCTTTTTTTAATATACAATTTTAAAAAGCCAACTGCGGCATCACGCGTAAAATGAAAATGATATGAAGGAATATTCATAAATAATTATTTGTCTCACTAAAGTATTAAGAACTGTTTATTGCTAGGATACGGTGTATATAAACATATCTATAACAACCGGGGCATTATATGAAGGCGTTTATTTTGCCTTCATTATAATCCGATCATCGTTTATGGACTTTAAATTAGAAATAATATGAACGGTATATAAGGAAAATTATTTTCTTTTTAATTATAATTCATTACAATAATTTTGATTACAACAATTAATATACACAGAATTCATTTTTAATTTAATTATAATACTTAAAATTTGCTATGAAAAGGGCCTTAAAAAGAAATATACTTTCACCACACATGTAAATAGTAAGTACGTCGAACTGCAGACTGCAATGCTTCGCATTGATTTTTGACGGATGACGGATCACTAATTTTTCTGGTGACGATATTTATCCACGTTTGAATTCATTTTTGATATTATTTATCGTCACATATGACATATCCAAAGCAGTATAAACTCTCTAAAATGTAATAATATGCAGAAATAAGTGCATACGAAATAAAAAATTGAGATCTGTCATGTGAAAACGAATCTCAAAATATAATACTTACATCTTCTACAGACAAAAATGGAATAATTAGGGGAACATTTATGCGTTTCTTTTCCTCAAAGTATGCCGAAACATTCAAAATAATTTCTTTACACTGTTTCGATAAAATTCCTTTCGAAACATCTATTTCACCCATTCCATCATCTCCAAACGATATATAATGTTGATGTTTTAAAAATAAATAGAAGTTGATAATAAACAAAACAATTAAACAACATCCTTAGCACCGCCAAAGCTGAAGTATTATTGTAATCAAAATTATTATAAATGAAAACTTATTTCACATATTCTAGTGAGACAAAATCTTGTATGCACCACGAGCGTTACTAGATGATAATGCCCATCGGACGACATCTATACCTCGGGCCAAAAGCCCTCGGGCTAGATACACGTCGCCCACCTGACATTATCATCATCGTAACGCCCTTGGTACATAAAATATTATAATTGTGTTAGTAGACAGAAAAAAATTACATAATATATTTGTACCTTAGAGGTAAATAATCGTATCTCGCATTTCTATCAAAATTGAGATAATGCTTTTTATCAAGCACCAGGAACTTAAATTATATAATATTTAAAGAACATATGTCCAATTCAGTACTACTACATATTTTCTTGAATATTTTTATGGAGATAAAAAATCATTTCACCAAAAAACTTTTCTGCTCAGTTGGGCCTTTTTCTAAGTGAAATTGGTAAACAATTGTATAACCATCTTTGTGTTACTCAGTGGCGTATCCAGGACTCATTGTAAGGAGGGGAAGGGGGGTTGCCATGGACCTATTGCTTATATACATAGGTATACTGTTCACCGTCTAGTTAGCAAATGTAAGTCATATTTTCAAACAATTCTGAATTGAAAATAAGGATACATATATACTACGTTTACATGCAGTTTTGAAAATGGTTTCAGTTTTCAGTCAAAATTATGCGAAACTGTTTACATGCAATTTTCAAAAGGTTTATAGATTGATTTGAAAATAGTTTCGGCGCATGCGCATTTGGCTGATGTAAGTGACAGATCCTCTTCACTCCAAATTCTTCGTTTTGCCATTTTTCTAATTATTTTTTCTACTTTGTACCTCTACGCACTAAAACCACACAACTGTCAGTTTATTTGTAGGTTAGTAACACCAAGTAACACAAAGCGGCAGAAACGTTATGCTATGTACGCATGCGCAATATCGAAACTGAATTTTAAGTGTTTATATGAGTAGTTTTGAAACTAGTTTTCAAGTCAAACCCATGAAATTTAGTTTCGGTTTGTGAGAACTCAAACCCGTTTTGACACTGTATACATGGCGTTTTCAAAACTAAAAACGTTTTGAAAACGGTTTGAAAACTGCATGTAAACTCAGTGATATATTCTATGACAGTATGTTAATCCTTTATTAATAAAAAAATCACTGTGAACATAGGAATATACATTTAACAGAACTGAAAACAAAAGTGAAAAGGTGTCCTTAACGGCCTTAGCCGTTAAGATGTATAACGGACGCATCATAGAATAACGAGAGATTTTGTCAAGGAAAATTTATAAACAACAAAAAAAATTGTCAAAATGATAGAAGAAAGAATTTTCAGAAGATATTCCTATATGTTTAAATTATATGTCATTGTCATTACGAAAAATCTTGAAAGCCACACGGCCGATATACAAATAACAGACTTGGCTGAAAACTTCAGCCCTGTCCGTTATTTGCTTTATATCGGCCTAATAACGTTAATAACTATTTACGCACCACGTACGCACAGGCCCGGATTAGCATTTCTTTACGCCCTAGGCCAAAATTCATGACTGCACCCCCCTGTCTCTCTCAATATATACCGAGTTTTAATAATATATGATTTCATTAAATTCTTGTTCTATATCACTGCCTTTATCAGTCTATAAACGCAATAAAAACATGTTAAGAAGATCTATAAAAGTAGTTTTTGGAGCTTTTCGTTTTCTAGAGGTGGTACGACTTACTGCTTTTAAAACTGATACATAAATGACATATCAACATCAAATTGCTGACAGTCAACAAAGAATTTTCATCCCTGAAGTTCAATTTGTTAGAAGTGCTACCAACGTAACTGATTTTAGTCGCATTTATTAAAAATCTAATAGAATTATAAAATTACTCCAATAGAAAAAATTATATAAAAACATGTTTCATAAGAACTGTGATCGCACTCGTCTTTCATAAAACTCACCGCGAAGCGGCTAGTTTTCCAAAGTTGGACTAGTGGGCTAACAGATTGCCTTATGAAATTTGTTTTCAATATATCTACTATTATCAGTCATCAAAGCTACATTTACCATCTTTTTAAAGACTTTTATAACTAGCAAATGTGACTGTTTACGTCGTCTAGTAGAGGTGGTGCCAAATGTCATGAGCTATGAAATGCGCAGATCAAGAAGAGAGACAGCTAGAGAAAGGTCAGGCAATAGGGGAGAGAGAAAGAGAAAGATAGAGTTTTGCTTTCTGCGCAACAGCTCTTGAGATTTGGCACGGCTATGACTACAGGCACTTCTCTCTTTCCTTTTTTTTTATTTATCCAACTACTTGATGTGCGCCCCCTCCGTGCCTGCGCCCTAGGCCATGGCCTACGTTGGCCTTATGGGTAATCCGGGCCTGCGTACGCACTATATTCAATCGAAAAATAAATGATTCGCTTCTAACATTTCGTTATAATTGTAAAACGATATTTAATTTTCTGCTTCCTCTGTATTAATAGGTAAATTTTTATATTATACTATTACATGAGAACATGGGAGCTAACTATTAAGCCTATCTATCGCCATTGTACTTCTTTTTTTCAAATATTTTAATATACAGGGTTTTTCAGGACTACTGTAACAAACTTTAACAGCTTATTCCTGAGGTCATTTTGAGCCAAAAATGTCATATGAACATAGGCCCTATGTTACCAAATTACAAGAGGTTGAAGTTCTATAAATAACACGAAATTTTTTAATTTTTCTAATCAAAGTACTTTAAATGATCCTGACTTTATTTCCAAAGTGTTATGGTCTGATGAAGCCCAATTCACGAGAGACGGAGTAAACAATTTCCATAATTACCATTTATGGAGCATTGAAAATCCACATGCGATTGTTCAGTCCCGTTTTCAGCAAAGATTTAGCATAAATGTCTGGGCAGGAATTTTCAATACTAGATTACTAGAAATTGAAGTTTTAATTGACCGATTAACAGCTGATGGCTACAGAAACTTTCTGGAAAACAGACTACATGAACTAATAGAAGATGTTCCACTTCTTGTACGACAACAGATGTGATACCAGCATGATGGTGCTCCTCCTCACTATGGTAGACAAGTAACTGAGTGGTTAAACCAAAACTTTCTCAATAGGTGGATTGGACGTGGAGGTCCAAACTTTTGGCCTGCAAGATTTCCAGGCTTAAATCCTCTTGATTTCTATCTATGGGGACACTTGAAACAAGAAGTTTATGGGGTACAAATAAACACGCGTGAACAGTGACTTGAACGAATTATGAATGCACCTGCTGCCATTCGTAATGATCAAAATGTAATTTATAGTGTATATGATTCTATGATTCGCCGATGTCAAGCATGCATACGAGTTCAAGGCGCGCATTTTGAGCACTTGCTGTAATGTTTTTTAAATTTGTTATCTTATTTCACATTATGTTAACCTATTCCATGTTTGGTTATGTTGTTCTGTGTTTAGAATTTATTTATTTGTCTATTTAATAATTGTGTCATCGTATGTTTTGTTGTCCTAATCGTACTCGTTAATATTAATAAATAAAATTAATTAATAGATACAAATAAGGTATGACTTTACAACATAACTCTTGTTTTCCGAAAGTACCTTGATTACAAAAATTTAAAAAATTCGTGTTATTTATAGAACTTCAACCTCTTGTATTTTGATAACTAGAAGGAATAGGACCTATGTTCATATGACATTTTTGGCTCAAAATGACCTCAGGAATAAGCTGTTAAAGTTTGTTACACTAGTCCTGAAACACCCTGTATAAAATGCGGAAAATGATTAATTTAAATACATTATATTTTCAATTCATTGGACTTTAAGGGGGGGGGCTCAAGCCCCCTAAGCCCCCCGCTGAATACGCCACTGGTGTTACTGTCTGTTAAACAATATGACTTTGAGGTAGATTATTAATAAATTTTGCATTAAATTTTATTGTTCTTTTCTAAATTTGTAATAATGGACATACAATTCTTTATCTTTAAAATACAGATGCACACCACGGTTATGAAGAGTATTAGGCCGATACCACAAATGTGACAATGAAGTACGGTCGTACCCGCGCCGCTGTAACCGGAACCACAGCCGCAAGGGTGGCGCTGTCCTCGCTAATTATTTCCGTCGGTTCTTTCAGAATTATTATTTTTTGGTTTGGTCAATAATGATACTCTTCATAACCTTGATGTATAATACACTATTACGTATCTTCTGTAAAAATCTGTTGGTACATCCAGAGTGATAAAAATCCCTGATAACATGTTTATTTTAGTTGATAATCAGTCACGCATCTATCAAATCTCTCCATGGAAGCATAACAGCTCTTGTTTTTAGAATCAAATGCAATTGGTGATGTGGTAATTAATGCAATATTAATCTTTAAATCTCTGTTTTGTTGATGCTTTATCGGTAATATTTTGTTTATAAATAAATTTTCATTCCATGTTCACGTTTTACTTTTACCGGATTATAGCTTGAAAATACGATCGTGATTCGTGAATCAAATTTCAGATATGAGTTTTAGCTGTCTGCAGGATATAAATAAATTGTTTTCAGATAGACGTTTTGCTTTCACGAGTATGTAGTTTTTTATGTTGGATTAAAGAACATTAATCTTGAAAAGTAATATATATTTTATGTTACAAAAGAGTTCGTTACAAAAAAAAAATTGTTGAATGTTATATATGTTCTCTCTATTTGAATAGTTGTTTGCAGAAAAGCTGAAATATTTTCAAATACAAACTACATATATTTAATTAAAAGTTTTATGCCTATTATTTTTTTATTTACTTGAAATGTAAATATTATTTGCAAATCTGCGCTGTTAAAATATAAATAAACAAAATTCGTAAAAATAAAAATAAATGAAAAACTCACATTTGACCATATTATTTAGAATTCAGTATCAGGATCACAAGACATTAGGAGCTCCACCACCATTTTCAGGATCACCGCACACTGGATACAAAAATCTATAACAAGAGGAAACAATGTTAACAACAACATAAAAATTACATAAATAGTTATTTAAGCTACAAGCAATGTAAGTAAGTCGTAAGTTGTAATAGGCCTAGGCCCAGTTGCATAAAGCATTGTTAACTTTAATCACGTTGTTAACTTTAACAAGGCTTTTTTTCCAATGTATTTTTGATACGTATCCATGGTTTCAGTGTGTAGTTAAGCACATGATTAGCTAACAACGTTTTATGCAACTGGCCCCTAGTCTAGTAACTTCGAAGATATTAATATGTGTTTACAGTCCGTGTTGGATGTTGTTTATTATATTTTTCGCTCTGCCGGCGAATTAAGCTTAAATATTCATAAAATTCGGCCCGTTTGATATCTGTCAAAAGAATGATTCATACATTATTTTCATTCAATCTAACTTATAATTGTTGCTTTATTATTGTAAAACTAAAAATGGGACAGTAAAAATATTATCTAACAATATTGTTGACATTTATCATTTATTTAGTATTAACTACAATTTATCTTGAATTTTCTGCCTGATTCGTGCGTTGAGTATTTTCCTGATTTGATATTATGAAATTTTGTCGTCTATGAACAATAGTAAACAAATGTTATAGACCACTTACTTGTTTGTAGTATGTTCCGTAACGCAGCCGATTCGATCAGGTTTACAGTTTTGTGTTCCGTAAGTCCTGAAATTATTTACCGATTTCTATTTGGAACGCGGTTCCTGAAAAAGTTGGTAAAAAGTCGGACCACGACAAACGACAACCACGAAATAATACTGATTTATCTGGTAGTTTTACCCCAACTACGACTACTTTCAAACATCATCATAACAAAATTAAACGATATACGTCAATGTCAAATTTCTAAACTACATTAGGGCCGGTTGTATAATCACAGTTCAAAATTTATTACAAAACCATGGTAACGCGTAAAAATCTTGTACATCAACGGTTTACTATTTATACCTAGTTTAAACCACTGCTTGTGATCGACCGTTTAAACTGCCAGGTAAATTTAGTTTAACTTTAAACTGCCGATATTTTAAGCTGCAGTTTAAACTGTAATTGTACAGCCGGCCCTAAGTGGATTACTAATAATTATTATAGATGTTAAGGCCTGTGTCCACGATGCTAGAAATCGTTCCGAGTTCTCGATCACATTTCTTCATCATAAAAATTGAACTTGTATGACTACAGATGTCACGTTGGTCGAATTTATGAAGTTAGTTTCAGCCATTTCTACCAATACTAAAAACTAATAAAACTTCACCAAGAAATTATCTCGGCAATAAGTAATTAAATTTTTTACAACGAATATATTAATTTGTTTATAAGTAATTATTTATAATCAATACCAAAAATGAATAGAATTTGGTAATATTTTATAACCTTATTATTTCCAAGCTTATCAAACATCAAACGTGAAGATTTTAAATTGGTAACATTTAAATGAATTTAGCAACTTATACGAAAAAATGGGACAGAACGCATTTTTCCATTCTAGTTTTCTATTCGATTTTTGCGGCCCGAGTTGGTAGTGTCCACGATCCGAGATATCGAATTGCGGCCTATATCCGAGAACTCGGATCGATTTCTAGGATCGTGGACACAGGCCTTAAGTATGAAAACATTATTTATATCTGATACATTCTTGGTTGTGTTATTTTTATTGGCATGTTAAATATAATAGAATGTTCAATTTCGTCGTCATATTCTACGTTATCATTCATTTGGTTAATTTTTATTTTTGTTAGGTTGGGTCAATTTGAAATGTCATATGATTCAGTGTCAATCTGTTCCAAAATAACCGGGTTACATATGGTTAACCGCACGTAACCGGCGTGAATAAAAAATGCCAGGTTACTACACACGTTTCTGTCAAATTAATTTTTTGACATTAGTAGAATATTTGTCTTGTTCATAGTGTGACACATTTAATTTAAAGATATAATACAAAATAAGTTGACAAAACGTCACAGATTCCATTTTTACTTATACTGAAAGAAGAAGAAGAACAAGAAGAAAAGGATAGAATAGTAAAATGACATGTAACCACCCAGCATACCGCGGTTACATGTTTGACGTAACCGCAAGTAACCAATATGCAGAACCGGAGGCAAGCGGTCTGAATAAAAAAGCCTTAGATAAAAATATTCAAGAACCATGGTGTACCCGGAATCAAGATATTGTTTTTTTTTTTTGACTTACGGAACTTAGTATATTATTAGTGGATGAAATACACAGTTGCATTGCAAGTACCGCGAAAATAAATATAATGTTGTATGATAATTATATCTACTACTGATTTCATATTAATTTTAGCTCATTACAATTTTTTTTATAATTTCTTAAGTAGGTAACAATAAATGACCTTCTCTTTTATGTTTTACTGTCTGATTATTACTATTGTCTGTACAAAGTTTTATTAATAACAAATGTCAAAATGTTATTTCTAATTTTAGGTCCAAAAACTTCTTCGCCGTCATATTTTTATTTTCGGTGTAGGTATATCAGCACAATCAAAAACTAATCAGATTATCATATGTATAACTGTAACGCCAAATAAAAAATTCTACCTAATGATAATTCATACATATTACACTTATATATATAAATACATCATACCAACATTTCGAAAGTTTTCCAGACTTTTTTCATATTTTCTCGCACTTCGGAGTACATAATATCATTGATATATTTTTACATAAATCCAATACTTTCTGAATTAAGAACAAGATATATGTAAAAACATTATTTCTATTTATAACTTATATTTACCTTCTGTCTACCTTAATTCAGTGAGATATAATAATTGGACTAAAAATCGCCTACCTATTAAGATTTTTTGAATACCGAAGTCGTTTTTAAAATCCCTACAACTGGATTTTAATATTTTTCCGATATCAATTCATGAGGAAATAAATCAAAGGTGCGCCAATTAGGGGGTGCGCCCCCAAATAGGGGTGCGACAATCGCCAAATGATGCGAAGGACGCGACACTGACCATAATTTACAACAATCAAGGTTTATTTCCTGTTTTTATGTATTTGTTTCTTGTTATTTTTATTAAATGTGATACGTTGTGTGTTCATTTATTTTTGTATTTGTATTATTTTGATTATATATTAATGAAATATTTAATTTAGCTTGAATTATTATTTTTAAATGTGTTTTAATAAAACCAATATTTTATAACATACTGGATTTGTAAATTATTAGGAATGTAAAAAAAAACAAATATATCATCATGGCATATTACCCATTACAGGCTGTGCCAATCTGCTTTGTTCGCAGATATCGGTAATGATGATGACATATTTGTACCGGGCGGGCGTTTACCAGGCGTAAAGGCATCCAAAATACCAAATATTTATAAAAAAATACAAACCACGGGATGGGGGATCTAAGTGACGATCATGTCGAAAATGATGAGTGAAAAATATTTGATTGTTCTTTATTATCAAGATATTGATAAAAAGAAATAATTACCATTTAAATTTTATTAAAAACGGATAATATTAGTAAAGAAGATATTTTCTCTGTTTTGTAATTAGAATGTCACATACTAGCACGCATATTGATATTAGGAGGAGCTTCATTCTTAAATGATTTTTGGTGATATTTTGTTATTTGAGATTGGCATGACTGCCACTAAGTACACTAAATATCTGAGCAATGGACAGAATAAGCAGCACAAATTAGTGTTTCATTAAGACAAGAAAACAAAAAATTTTTGTCTTGCTCATTTCTTGGCGACGTAATTCTTGTCTTGTTTCAAGAATTCTTGATATTTCTTGTTTCTTGACATTTTAGGGGAATCCCCTCTTTTATCGATTACTTTGTTGTTTAATGGTTCTTTATTTTTTGTTATTTCGATATTCCATGCTTTTTATTTAAAACAAAGAGTATTCAAACAAAATAAATCAGATTCGGAATTGGCGTTATCCCAAAATAATATTTCTCCCTCTCAAATCTAACAAAAATATGATGTGGCCCAGCACAATACCTCTCATCATTTAATTTTTATTACATACTATTATTCACGAAAGATGACTATTCAAGATCATTTGTTCGAAGACACAATACACAACATTTTATATACATAGCAATATCTTGGCAATATTTTGCTTTAGAAAGAGAAATATTATTTGATGTATGTCTAATTTATGTGGTGTGACAAATATACGTATAAGGTGCCATTACTTTCTAACACCACAAATAGTATGTCGTACAGTTACGGACAGGTAATTATCTACTACACTGCCCTCTGTACTGTTTATCCAGTGACGAGTGCATTTAAATCAAATTATTATTGTATGGTTTATGTCAAGCCTATATTTTTGTTTTATGCCAAAATATAGGCCGAAGAAGATAAAACTTTGAGAAAAACATTATTTAAAAAGAAACAAAATTTTCAAATAAATTACAATTATTTTTTTAATTAAAATGTATCCATAAATATTTCTTGACAAGAAATCTTGATTCTTGATACTTTCTTGACTTGTCTTGGGAAATAAAAAATTCTTCTTGTCTTGGTCTTGTCTTGATTTCAAAACAAGATCAAGAGTATATCTTGATTTTTGTGAAACACTAGCACAAATCACTGTCACCAACCTAATAATTCTATCAAATATTTCCTTTATTGGAAATTGCCAAATATTTTTATAAAGAAATAATATAAAAGAAAGTTTCACCAAAGAAAATAGTATAAAATACGCGTTACAGAAGGCAATTCAAACCCTCGTTCGTTCGCCCACTCGCCGCTGCGCGCTCTTTAGCGAATTTGTAACTCGTGCTAGAATACTATGCCTTCTGTAAGTTATGTTTTAATATACTTTTCTACATCTGTTGGCACAAAATGTGTTCAAATAGGTTGCCTCTTACTGAAAGGCAAACATTCGCTTGATTTATCAGCACGAACACGAACATCGCTAAAGCCACATAATTAATTTATATTAAACAATTAATTGGAGCTAAATAGTACGAATGTATATCTAGAAGGCAATTTATCTGAATACATTTTGTGACATGTGGAAAATATATTGAAACGGACTGTGATACAGCAAATATCAGCATACTTGAACGGCTTATTAGCCATTACCTTATGGGTTTTGTAAGCTGTTATGGAAAGCATAGGCGCCGACTACGTGGGGGCTTGAGCCCCCACACGGAAAAATCTGAGGGGGCTCTGCCACCACACGGGAAAATCTGAAGGGGTTCTACCCCTACACACAAATTATTTTTAATACCAATAAAAAGTACACTCATTTTGAAATATTTTTAATACATCAATTACTTATAGGGCGCGAGCAAACACGTGACTCGAGCGACCTTGAAGTGTTCGGAATCTGCTGATTTGTATGCGCATGTCATTTTGACAAGAACAATATTTGTTAATATATTACAAATTTCAAGCAGCAAAACACGCGAACTTAAAAATAGTTACATTTTAACAGTTCTAAATTAAAATAAGTCAAAACATTGGTCTTGTCAAATTGACATTTTCGTGTCAAAGTGACACATATCAGCTGATTTTAAGCACTTCAAACTTGCTCGAGGCAAGTGTCGACTCGCGCTCTAATGTATACTTATTCTATTATTTATTTTATAAGTTTTCCAACTTGTCATATTGTATTAACTAAAGTACTGTGTAAGTAACGCGTGCGGACTAGCAATAGTAATGCTATCAGATTTAAAATGCAATATTGTCGGAAATTAAAAATTAAATTATCACATATTAGTGAAAATTACGGTGGATTTTGTAGACTCCTGTGAAATAAATTTTATTTATATATATATATATATATATATATATATATATATATATATATATATAAATTGAAATTTATGTTCCATCTGTTTTATGTTGAGTTTCGCGGTAAATTTAAAAAAAACAAGATTTAAAAAAAATTGGGTACATATTTAAGTCATACGATAAATTCGCATCTTTTGTACAATTTTATTTCTTTATCTACCAATTCTATAAAGTTTTTATTTGGTAAATTTTCTGTTGCATCATTATAGCCCCCACACGAAAATCCAAAAGTCGGCGCATATGGTGGAAAGAACCGTAGGAGTCACTTTTGAGCTCTTTAAAATTTGGAAATTATTTTCAAGTCTGACGTAAATTGAATTCGAAACTGGACTGTTAAAACATCAACATAACGCAGTCAACCACGCAATCTTACAAATATTCTTTGCCAACAAAATCTAATTTGTAAAAATGGACCACAACTTTTATCACAACCCCCGGAACAATAATCATACCACTCTAACTTCTACTTTCTCTATACAATCTCCAAAAAATAACCTTAATAACTACTATCTACCCAGCAAATAACCATCACAAAGGAATCCTCCATATAATCATCATGATAATAACCCAACCCCCGACTCTAGAAGTATCCTCGTTTTCATTCCTCATACGTGCGCGCAAGCTCCTAACTTTCGCTATCACTTGCCGAAACGGCGTTCGCGTAGCCCGTCCGGTGAACTTGAGCGCAGTGTGCGCTCGGCGAGACCAGCAGGAGTGTTATTCCTGCAGTTGTTCCTGCACGGACGTAAGCGGGAGATTCGAATACGAAGGATAGTTTAATAAAGTGAATTATAAGACAATTAAAAGACTTTTTTAAAAAGAAGTTTGGTTTTGGACGTTTTGGACAGTAAAGTGAGTGATTATGAACGTGCAACAATACCCAATTTTGGGTTTTAAAGGGTGAGTTAATTTTGTTACTTATTACACAAACGGTCGGTTTTATAAAGGTTCACTTAAATCTAGATACTTCCAACCAAATTTAATGAAATAAAAGAATACAGCTAGATTTTTTGAAAGCAATATTTTTTTTAATGACATGAACATAAAAATTGTTTTGAAGTTGTCCAATTAATTAAATTTACTTTGGAAGTCTATTTAAGTGGGCCTTACAAAAAAATATAGGAACTTCAAAACTTTATTTCCATTTTAACTATTTAATATTTTATATATTTTCACACAAAAATATTACATATTTAAAAAATATTTCTAGATATATTTAATTTAAAAACCTGCATAATTTTGAGAATTTAAATAAGTTTATGTAGCGAATAATTAATATTAGTCTTAAAAGTTTAGAAACTTTTTTAAATATTTGTCATTACATTTTTTAATTTTTCTAAATTATTTAAAAAATATTATTATATATATAAAAGTTTTTAATATTATATTTTACATTTCAATTTTTTTTGGGATTTTTTATATATTTAAAAAAAATACACTATTATGTAGATTACATGTATATTATTGTGTTTATAACTACTGTAGTTTTATAAATTTAACACTAGTATTATTTTTTAACTTTAATGTTTTAAAGCAGGCACCTTTGA
The DNA here is from genome assembly GCA_963082715.1 of Harpalus rubripes. NCBI lineage: Eukaryota > Metazoa > Arthropoda > Insecta > Coleoptera > Carabidae > Harpalus > Harpalus rubripes. The sequence continues at coordinate 23,736,130 of OY720464.1, forward strand.
AGAAAGTTTTATTGATTCGAATATTAATATAACTCGAAATAGAAACTAATATCATAATTGTACAGGAAAAATATATTTTAGATTGTATCAGAAATGAAGGTGTTTTTTTTTTACATAAACTAAACTTGTACAATAAGTTTAAAAAAAACTTTTCAATACAAAACCGTTCATTATAATACAATTTTTCTCCGTGCATATAAGCATAAAAACAAGGACTTCGCTTTAAAATTATATTTTATGGATCCACCATTAATTAAAAAATAACATCTGGACTTGATTTGTTTTTCTAGGAATATTGCATTACCCGATAAAAATTATGAAAATAAAGAAGAATATATGATGTTTAAAATAAAGGTTAATAGTTTTCAACTTTTTCTTATTTTGTTAAAAAAAATTTCAACCACTTACAAAAATATGGTTACTCCTGTATTACCTAAAAATATGAAGCGAGAATTCAAATAAATTGTTCTTGTATTAGAACTATTATTATTTTTTTAAATTCAACAAAAAAATAATTATTGAAATCTTCTAATAATGGACTTAGATTTTAATGGAAAAACAAAAATTCAGTAACATTTCTTGTTTTCTCATTAAAATAAAAGTCAAATACTAATAAATTTCAATAATGTATGTAGATGATCTGAAAATTTTTAAAACAATCAATTCTTAGGTAACTTTCCATTTTCCTTCAGTAAGATATTGAAAGTATTCTAGCGTGGTCTCAAACATCTAAATTATTCTTTAATTACAGTAAATGTAAAATAATTAGTTACTTAAAACTGTTACTTATCAATATAATATGGAATATATTTATTTTGATCGGATAACTCAGTTTAAAGACCTTGGAATATTATTTGATTCAAAATTAATTGTCAATAGCCACACTGAATTGATTGTTAATGCATCAGATCGAAATTAGAATGAATTCAGAAAAAATTGTTAAATACTGTTACTATAAAGAGTTCAGACAGTACCCTGGTTTTGATTATAAGAACAATTGCACTCTTATCCAGAGTGAACTTGGTTTCTTTGAAAAACAGGAGAAAAATACAAGCTTGTATGTATTTGTACGAAGTTCTTAATAATGTTGTAACCCGACCTCAATATATTAAGTCAGATATATACAATAGCTAGAACAAATTATGAGATGAAATCTCCAGTCATGCAAATGTGTAGCGAATACAACAATATGACCTGTACTATTGACATTTTTGCTGACAAACTAAATCAATTTAAAATGACAGTTAAATTATTTCAATAGTAAAATACTTCCTACGTGATAATTTCGCTGTTTTTTCATGTTTATTCTCATTTATATTATTTTTTGTTGTTTTTCCTTTGCTTTTCCACCTATTTGTATACATATTTATATGTGATTTTTCTTGTACGTATTGTGACAAAGCTACAAAGCTAATTTTTTTTTTTGTTTATGATTACATTTTTATAATTATCCTATAATTGGGATTGTATCCTGTAGGATTGATTCATAATAAATATATAAATTAATAATGCTGCTTCATATCAGATGTATGTAGGTCTAGTGTTGAATTTTTAAAATTGTTAATAGTTCTAGTACATGAACAATTTACTTGAATTTTCGCTTCGTATTTTAACAGGAGTAGCCATTTCTCTTAATTGCTTTTCACAATTTCTACAAATAAAACTTACAAAATGAGTCGTATGGCGCTCTAAAATGATAAAAACTATGTTGATAATGTACATAAATAAACATTTTATATGTCACTTAACGGTAAATATTTTATCCGCTCATAATATTAGGACACGGACATGAGGCATTTTTCCAAATCATAAATATTATGAGACAAATTAAAAATTAAATCTGACCAATAAAATTTAAAAGTCAAATTTAGGAAGTGGTTCCTAATTATAATAAATATACATAATTTTCAAATGAATTACACACAATTAGTATTACTTTCTATTAAAAAAAAATGGACTATGTCATTATTTTAAAATAATGCAACAAAATTTGCGACAAGTAAAATGACTATGAAAAAATAAAACAATCAAAATAAATTTCTTAATTACAATACAAATATTTATTCTAAAGTTTCTAAGTTTATTTAGAATTAGGGATGGGACGGATATCCGGCAGTACCATTAAATCCGGGTAATTCAGCTTAAAAACCGGAACTACCGTTCCAGACATACTGAGCTATGATTCGGCCAGATCTTTTATATAACAACGAGAAAGAAAACTATAAATATTTTTTTTAGTTCTTACAAATATGATTTATGCTGCAATTCTGAACCAATCTGTAAAGGTGCATTCACAAATGAAAATTAGGTTTATGGTTTTTGTTTATGTTTAAGTAAGTTATTCATAAATGTAAGTGTAAATTACCTGAAAATTAGTTTTGATATGTAGAGACATCTGTGTAAATGCTTCAAAAACAAGATTAAAATATCGGTAAAGCAATACTCAACAAGACACCTGTGCGCCGTGAAACTGTCATTCGCTTGGCATTATTGGTTATATTGCAGCAATTAAGTTATGACAATCTCCATGTTCTTCTTGCATTTGTTTAAAAAGCCGAATACTAAATAAAGATGGGTGTATATATCTATATCATTTCAGGCTCGTTCTCATTGGTAAAGTTTGTGACGTCAAACTAAATCATAAACCTAAAGTTTGGACCTTGCAATGTTTAGCTTTATGATTTGGATTTAGAGACCCTAAATTCTGAAGTGTGAATGGAGTCATAACATAATATGCGGCCAGAGTCTTTAAATCTAAAGTATAAACCATAAATCTAAATCTAATTTTCATTTGTGAATGCACCTTAAGTCCTACAGATCTGTAAATCTGTAAAATACTGTCAAAAACGCAACAATTTTTGTTCATTAATATAAAATTATGCATAAGAATAGCAGCTCCCGTTGCGACTTTGTTCATTATTTACAGATTTACAGATCTGTAAGGCCCGGGCCACACTATGCGTTTTGGCGGGACCGGTAAAACCGCATCCGGTTAAACGGGATGGATCGAGCATCGTCCACATTTATCCCGCTAAACAGGACGGCAGCAATGACAACCCGATTTGGACACAGTCGGACCAATGTCTAATCGGTGCAGAGCCCAAAGAGTATACGTTGTCTATTAAAAAACAAAACCAGACCTTTGTGAACGCTCGCATTATCTCCAATGTGTTATAGTTGTCATGCGGCAAATTGACCGTCCGGTCAAACCGCAACATGAAGCGGTTATCCGGCAACCGGACCGCAACCGCATCGGTGTGGACGCATTCATTTAAAACAATAAGTTGTTGTCTTCCCAGTAAACCGGTCCCGCCAAAACGCATAGTGTGGCCCAGGCTGATTTATGCAAGTTTTCATAAGGATAATAATAAAACATAGTGATAATACATAACACATAGCGATAAAGTCAGTTTATGCAATTTACATAAAAGTTTTGACCAATCATAGAAAAGATACATTTATTTGACGGATAAAATATAATCACGAATACCATTCTTTAAAAAAATATATTGCACTCCAATGCATTTTAATTTATCCAGCGAGGCATACATTCTGCAACTACAACATTATAAAAGTAATAATTAAGAATACAAGTTAAGTAAAACGAAAACTATGTTCAAACTGACTTGTTAATTTCATTTCTCGTACTACACTTTTCGAAACACTTTCTTTATTATATTATCATTAAATTCCGGGAATATAATACACTATTTTTTGGATTGTCAATCGAAAAGTAGATAGTCTTGTTCTTCGGTTTTATTTTTAGGTTATATGATAGGTACTCCAAATGTCATCAAAACACTTTAAGTTATGTAATAACTTTTCTTACTTCAAAAACTAGTGCCATTGAAATTTGCACATGCGCAGTTGACGCATTTTGACATTACACATAAGGATAAGACATAAGAAATAAAACTTGGTCACTTCTTATGTACTATGTTTATGTATCCTATGTTTATTTTATCTCAAAACTACGGAAACGGTTTCGATATATGAGTACACATTTATATTTTATGTTTTATTCTTTATGAAAAGTTGCATAAACCAGCCTTAAGACTTACAGATTTGTACAGAATAGGGGAATTATAGGGAGCTTCTTTCTTTCAGTATCATTAAAACTGTTAATTTCGTAGAAATTAGATGAGATTGACACATATTCATCAAGGATCATTAATAATAATAACCCGCAATTATGTACGCTAATTTTTTTACAATTCAAAATATTAATTTGTTCCAAATTATCTATAATTTAACAGTATAGTAGCACTTATACCTCTGATGATAATTTTGTGGCAATAAATATTTCCCAAGGGCATCATTTGAGGTCTGGCATAATTATTATGTATGATGAAAATCCAATGAAATTAATTTTCACATTTTTTTGTATAATTAAGTGAATTACTGGTTCGCTAATTGCTCAAATTAATAAACATATCATTAATGCTTTCAATAATATTTTTTTGTATTTGTAAAGATATATTTTAAGTACGAACCAATAGCATATTACATATTTGTTATTGCGCCTTTATAATGTACACGAGTTCTACACGTGACCGGCAAATAATATACGAATTGATATAAACGAATTCATAGTGATACATGTTTTTGACATTGTATTGACATTATGTCAATCTTAATATCGAGAAAATAATTTATTGTTCGAATATTATTTCTTTTCTCTTATTTCTGAAACGAAATACTAGTAGGGTGAGATATCAAATTATTTTTATATACGACAAACAAGCATGTAAGTATAGGACAATATTTTTGTGTCATTTTTACCCCACACCAACGCAAGAAAAATAAATATAGAAGATAGAAATCTTGCTGAAAACGCATGCCGAAATTTTAGTGTATGAATTAATTTTTTGCAATACCATCTTCTAAAGTTGTCTTTATTTCACAATGGTTAAAATGTAAAATATAAATATATCATCACGGCATATTACCCATTGCTGGGTGTGCCAATCCGCTTTGTATGCAGATATCGGTAATGATGATGGCATATTTCTACCGTGCGGGCGTTTACCAGGCAATAATTGCTGGCGTGGAGAGTGCACCACAGGGGTCAATTTTGTGCCATTTAAAAATTGGCGTCGGTCGGGATCGAAATAAAATAAAAAATAATAATAAGATTTTCAGTAAAATAAAATAACTATGAAATAAATAAATAAAAAAATCATCAGAATCCCTAAAACTCTCATTTTTGCTTATTTTCTATCTTTTTGAAGAAGTAAATAATAGCAAAAAATATCAAAATAAATTTTGTTAATAACCACCGACAAAAGAACAAAACAAACAGGTGAACTGTGATCTTGTATTTTGTGTTGAAATAGTATCACTCGTGACATCTGTTGTCACAATGTGATTTCAGAGAGTATATGTTTTTCTATTTGCTAAGTTCATTGATGTATTCAAGGTTGTAGTTTAAAAAGTTGTAACTATTAAATTGTATTATTGAGTAAATAAAGTGTAAATAGTGAATAGTGCATACATTGAAGTCATTTTCATCAAAATGACATTTTTCTTTTAAAATTTATTTTAACTGAAGACTGTGGTGATGCAAAAAATTATGTATATAACTCGAGACTAAACGGCTCTCAGGAAAAAGAAGTACTGTATTATTATAGTTATTTATGCAACAAGTGTGTAAAGTAGTACTTTTTTCGCCGAGTGCGATGTTTGTAGCACGAGACGAAAAACACTATTTTACACACGAGTTGCATACAACATTTTTCGTACAATCGAAATGTTAGTGATGTTTTTCATAATACTGAGTGTACAGGCATCCAGCATCTTCAAACACTGTTGGTGCTCTTTCTCATAATACTGTACAAAATGTAACTTAAACACTTGGAAGAATTTCAGACAGAAGTGGATTAGTCTTCTATTATTGTACAAATTGTACATTTAATATTAATATTAAAAATTAGGTTAGGTTAGAATACATGTCAAAAAAATGTTAATGATTTTAAAAATTAGATTAGTACTCAAACTGTTAATAAATTATTACATTTGTTTCATTTACAATGTATATTAATATTTCTTAATAAATTTTAATACTTTCATTATTATTTACTACGTAATTATCTACTTGCTAGGTAATTTATACGAATTTTACTGTTGCCTAGCAACGTTTACTTACTTTTCACGCACTAGTGCTTGAAAAGTGACTCTTTACGCACTATAAAGAATGCGTGAAAAGTACTTTTCACGCACGGTTGTAGGAAATAGTATATTATGTGGCAAGTGTGTGAAGCTGAAATTTTTACATGAGGATGGAGATTGTAAACCACCTGAATGTAAAATAGGCTTCACACACGTGTTACATACTATACTTTTTCTACGACCTTGCAATAACATATAATTTTTTCTTCACATTGTCATTCTTTTAACGTAAAGCCTCTGTATTATCGACTTGTGTAACCATGGTTACCAACGTTACGGAGGTTTAACAGCTTTTTTTTATTAAAATACAATTCAGTTTGTAATATTCATTCTGTGTGTTAAAACTGAACTATTAACTTTACGCACACTGTGTGTGAAGTAACACTTCACGCACAGTGTACAAAAAATCAAACTTCGCACATAAAAATTGATACGTGAAGTACTCACTTCAAGCATGGGAGTAGAAAAAAATACTATTAAGATCCCTAGGATCCGATTTTAACATAGAATATTAAATTCCCCATCTCTTACACATACATATGTATATTATATTATTCATCATATATTCTATAGAATTAGATCCGATTCCCATCTCCTAATAAACTAGCTAATAGCTATTTCGCTCATTAATCATTTATTAGGTGAATAAATTTGTTAGCAACTTCGACTAAGTAATAGTTTAACGTATATGTCAAATAAACGGATTTGTAAGCTACTAATAACAATTAGGATTTGAAACTATGTAAGCATTATTTATTACATAAATAAATTTATTACGAGGTAGATATTACGGACCTTGGAAAAAAATATACTAAAATAATCTATTCGAATATATCACGCAGTTTATTTATAGATACTACTATTTAATTATATATTCAACTGTTTAACATAGTTAGTAGCCGTGTTCCTTCGGGCTGTGATCATGATTAAGAAGAATAATGTATTTACGTTTATTTGTTACTCATTCGTAAACTTCATTTATTGATACCGCCTACAACTTTTGAAAATTATTAATCTTAACTAGTTACTAACTTGTTAAATTTTTTTCAAAATACCGTACTGTTTACTGTGCTTTAACAGTACTCTACGCTCAACTAATATATGCGTCAAAACAGCCACGGCCGTTATTTTCTATAACAGTAGAATTATTAAAAATCAAGTACTCCTAAAAAAAAAAATCGCAGCATCACCTGTCAATAAGCCATAGAAAATAGAATTTTCAGAAGATACTTTATGTTATTACGAAAAATACTGTATAAGCTATTATTCAAGAAAGATGACATTCATGAGATGAGCCATCTGATATAATATTATTTGCAGATAACTTCATTGCATTTCGTATGCATAGACGTGCAACATGAAATATTTATACACATTTTAACTGAAAAAATAAGAGTAATTTATTTGAAAATTATGTTTGTTTCTAAATAATGCCTTTCTGAAAGATTTGTGTTCTTCATTTATGTTTTTGCAAAATTCAAAAATATAGACAACTATAAACTATAAGGAATAATAATTTGATTTAAACGACAACGCCATTGGGTAAATATTAGCACAGAGGGCAGTATAGTAGATAATTAGGTATCTGTAATTCTACGACATACGTCATTATTATTTATATTGTGTTAGAAAGTAATGCCACTATTTACGTATATCTGCCACACCAAATTAATGCTAAGCTACTGCTGTAAAGTGATGTATATTCCTTCTTCGAACAAATGACCCTGAATAGTCATCTTTCGTGAATAATAGTATACACTCCTTTCAGAACATTAAATACAGTAAAAATATTTATGCAGAGGAGGCATGTCATCAAAGTTTCAAACTAGATAATGACGTCATGAAATTACTAAGTATACATGGTACACTAATTTAATTTTAAAAAGTGTAATGTGTATTGCATAGTAATAGTAGACCTTTTCAATTTAAAGAGATAGAAGATATGCGCACTGGAGATCTGCGCATAGAAAGAACAACTGGGATCCATGCCGTTTGTTTCTAAAAAATTTAGACGTAAAATGTGAGAAATATGTCAGATAACGCTAAAAAGTCTAATCGAAATAGGTTACAAAAGCTTTTATTGAAGTTAAAATGTCTAGCGATGCAAATTTTCACCGACGTTTCGTTTGACAGCCCAACTGGCAGTTGTTCGCGCCATTTTCTTACTATTTGCAGCAATAGAAAGAGATAGCCGTTAAATTGAAAAGGTCTATTGTATTTACGTGCGATGCAAATTTAATATATTTCCAGTTTATGGCATTGAAAATTCGTTGTAGGACACACCAAGTAGGATTTTTGTTCAACATATACATAACCTATAAAATTAACTGTCATACGAATGACAGAACACCAAACCGACAATGCATGTCATGCATATAAATTTTCAAATCCAGTAATGCATCGCAAATATTAAACCGCAACATTCGTGCCGTGAATTTTTTTTAAAATACAAAATTATGACACTGATAGAGTTGTACATTTTTGATGTATCCTGTTATATATATCAAAATAAGAATAAGTTCACTGTTAACTCACAGCTTGGTTATATGAACACGAGAAATCATAATCAGTTGAGAATTCCTTTTGCTAAGTTAAACAAAACTAAAAATTCTCCTAATGTGCTTGGGCTAAAAGTTTATAATCACTTACCCATCTCTATTAAATCTAGCGAAAAAATGTCTGTTTTTAAATATAAAATGAAATCTTTGTTATTAGAAAATGTATTTTATACGCTAAACGAATTTTTTGAAACCAACCACTGCTAGGCATTATAACTACTTTTGACGATTGCGATGTAATATTATTACTTATGCAATAAAGCAATATTATTATTATTATTATAATGCCAACCATTGGTGAAAAAAATTAACAATTATTTTAAATAAATTAAAAATGCGCTAAAAACAATTATGTTCGACTGTAAAATAATTGTAAATTTAATTAAAATGTACTTTTCTTACAGTGTGCAATAAATGGTATTTATTTTCTTCGATTTCCTGAACATATACATCACTCGGCGATTACTATTTTTTTTTTCATTTTGTAATGTTTTGATGACGAGCCTCCTGTGCATAAATATTTTTACTATACCTATAGTTATCAGACAGCGCGACACACTTGGTGGTTTTAGGAACCACACCCCAGTAACTATTCAACTGATTTATACAGCTATTATTTTGATATTCAGAACCACGAACGATTCACTTAATTAAATATGAAGAAATATTTTGCATTCTTGTCCCAGTCTAGCATTAAACATTTTTCACTGAGTGCATAATTCGTTTCCCATTTATATAATCTGTGCGCACTAGCTGAGTTTTACGTGTTCCATTTATACTTTTCGAGTGAAATGAACCTTACCGAGTGCGCACATTCTTGCACTTACTATATGCATTATGCAATCATCAGTTCTTGCCAGTGCAGTCTGCTAAATTCATACAAGGCTTGGACCATATAACTATAGACACGTAATACGGGCATTTGTTTGAGTGTGATGCGAATGGCCTGAGGTTCGGGGAAAGGGGACTGTGCCCCTATAGGTTGTTATGTTGGTTGTATAAAAGAAAGTATTTATTTAAAAATTAAATATTTGATTCCGTTACAATTAATATAAAACTGTTGCAATGAATAAAAACATTTAATTCATTTAATTTGGATCAAATCTAATGTTGACTTCAATTTTAATAATTCGTTAATAGAAATTTTTGTTTTTTATCAATATATAAGAAAATTATTAATAATGTAAAATGGATTATATTAAATTGCAGTTTTGTAACAGAAATTTTCATAAAAAGTATGTCTATGAATAAAAATATCCTTTTATTTTGCATTTTATGACTTACAAGTAGGGCTGTTCGATTATGGTTTTCAATAATCGATTATTGATCATAAAAAATAATCGATTATTTTGATTAATCGATTATTCCGATTAATCGATTAATCAAATAATCAAACAATCGATTAATCAAATAATCAAACAATCGATTAATCAAATAATCAAACAATCGATTAATCAAGTAATCAGACAATCGATTAATCAAATAATCAAACAATCGATTAATCAATTAATCAAACAACCGATTAATAAAATAATCAAACATTTTATTAATCAAATAATATAACAATCGATTAATCAAATAACCAAACAATCGAATAATCAAACATTTGTTTAATCAAATAATCAAATAGTCGATTAATAAAATAACCAAACAATCGAATAATCAAATAATCGATTAATCAAATAATCAAACAATCGATTAATTAAATAAAAAAGTATTAATTAAATAATCGATTAATCAAATATCTGGTCTATTCTGTAACAAAGGGGTTAATTTTCAACAACTGGTTAAACATTTTATCCATAGAAACAAAGAGAGATTGATTTGACAACTAAAATACAATTTTTTGTTATACTCGTGTATTAATTATTAACATACTTTATTAACGAAAATTTTTAACCAGTTTTCAATAATATTGCAAAATTGGCAACATGGTGCAGAAAACGTCCATAAGAATAGCATTTGCTATCTCCGCCACACTGAACATAGAGTGTGAAACACTTTATATTAATATGACTTTATGAAAGATTCTTTACATTTGTGTAGCTTAAAAAAGCAGGCGCACAATCATCTTTTTTACGACTCATCTCATAAAACAACATAAATATCGCAAATGAATAAAATAATATTCTCCTTTCATTCATCACATTACATTATACATGTATTGTAAACTCAGATGTAAAAGATTTATTTCTGAGAATATACATTAGGTATGCAATAAATATCTTAATTTATCACTTACATATACTACACAGTTTTTATACTATAAAAAACACGATTTAATCAATATTTAAGTATTCAAGAAATCGCTTAGTCAAACAATCGGTTAGCAATAGTTTATCAAAAAAATAATTAATGGAACAATTGACTAATCAAGTAATTGAATGTGCTTAAACAAACAATCGATTATTTTGATAAATCGGTTAATCAAACAAATGATAAATCAAATAGTCAAATATGAAACAATCGAAAAACAAATAAACAAACTATCGATTAATCAAAAAATCAAGCAATCGAATAATCAAATAATCAAAGAATCGACTAATTAAATAATCAAACAATCGATTAATCAAATAATCAAACAATCGATTAATCAAATAATCAAGCAATCGATTAATCAAATAATCAAACAATCGATTAATCAAATAATCAAACAATCGATTAATCAAATAATCAAACAATCGATTAATCAAATAATCATACAATCGATTAATCAAATAATCAAAAAATCGATTAATCAAATAATCAAACAATCGATTAATCAAATAATCAAACGATCGATTAATCAAATAAACAACCGATTAATCAAATAATCAATTAATCAAAAATTTGATTAATCGATTATTTTGAAAGTAATAATCATTTGATCGATTAATCGATTAATCGATTATATTTGATTAATCGATTATTTTTCCCAGCACTACTTACAAGTGAAAAGTAATAAATGAATTCTTTTTCTCTTTCTAAAGGAGCTACACACGAGCGAAGAATGATTGTTACTTTCATGTATTGATAATTGTTTTATTTAACAAATTAGAAGCAAACAAATAAATACAATTAAAAGTCAAAAAATATTAAATAACTACAAATAAATACTAAAAAAGACCAAAACACAAATCTACAATTAAATACATAGAACTATTATTATCAAAATGATAAAATCGAAATGGCTAAGTACACCGCGTCTCTTGTATTTACTGTAAGTTAGCAATCAACATAACAACCTATAGGGGCACAGTCCCCTTTCCCCGGACCACAGGCCGTTCGCTGCAAAACATTGTATACCCTAGCATAGGCGATTATAGTTTGTTTCAAGATATTTGCAAAAGTACCTGCCTCGACTTACGCAGCGGGTGGCTTCTTAAATAGGCTTGATGGGTACATTACAGGGTTGTAACAGAATATTTGAAATCCAGCACACGAAATATTTGTGTGGAATTTAATGTTTCACTTGAATTTTAAGGAATGCAGAACAAAGAACATGACATTACAGCAAATTTTCACAAATTATAAATAAAACCAAATATAATAATTAGTGGGATTTTAAGAAAGTTTCTCTATATCGTTTTCCAAAATTTTGCTAATCCTCCCCTGACGCATAGGATCGTACATACCATGCTGTTTTCCAGTGGACTGCGTTATTACGAAGACAGGTAGATTTGCAAATCTCTTGAGACACACCATACGTGTCTATAGTTATATGGTCGAAGATACGGGGTTAGTCACGAGAGAGTTACTATCAAAGTCCATTTGTTTGCAACCCGAAATACAATTTACAAAAGCGTCTAGCTTCCTCTCTTAAAAAATGGAATATTTAATCCAGGATTGCTGCCTAGTGACGTTCCTGATATTTTGACATAAAATTAAATACGGTATCAAGTGTCTGTTAACTTATACACTGACTGCACGGCATGTTATCGTAGATGCTATATGACACTCTGAATTATAATTAGAAAGAATTAGGAAGTTCACCAAAGAAGTAATTTTTGTGATGAATAATTAAATTCAATCAGAATCGAATTAAAGTTGTCAAAACCACAATCGAAAAAATTAAAAATGTTTCAATTTCACTTCACGAATCATCATCCCTTTTTGGTTATGACAGTTTCGACGTCAACCAATTACAAGTTGCAAAACGGAACAGATCGCATTCAAAAATTAATTAAGCACTAATTACCTCGATTATCCTCCCACAATAACTTCCGAACAAATGCCAAAGTTTAAAGCTCTGAGGCGCTTAAGAACAAAACACTGCTGTTTTTAGGCTTTCCTTCAACGCCTGCTTCCATAGCTTTTAGGGCTTTTTTCAGCTGTTGCACGAACTCTAATGAACCAGCTAATTTTGAGTTATGAAAGAAGAAGATTGGGTTTCGGACATATCTAGGTCGGAGAGTCGTATTGTTGAATTATATTTCTCGTGAAATCGGATATTTAATGAATTTTCGAGGTGATTTTTATTTTTATTTGTTTCCTTAATTTGAGACAGCAGGATAAGGATTTATTACTTCCTTCATTTACTTTTTATTACACTTAAAAAACTCAAATAGAAAATGAACATACTATAAATGTTACACAACTGGTTGTGGTTAAGGCGGCCTGGATTCGAATCCGACTGATGTCAAACTTAAAAATTATTTAAAAAAAATGATTTACAAGTAAATACCTCAGAGAATAAAGGTCTGAATATTTGGGTGACCAAATTTTTAATTAATGTTTTTAATGCCCGAGTAAAATTACTTTAAAGACCTGGTAAACATAGATTTAGTACGGGATTATTTAAAAAATAAATAAACTGTAAAATTAAGAAATATTTTAAAATAGGTACTTCGACTCTCTTTATTTGAAATTTATCCGACTTACGACTATTCGACCATTTTAGAAGCCGATTAGTCGGTCCGGTCGAATAATTACAGGTATCACTAAAAGTAGGTCTTCTTTTTATCATACCTTCAACTATGGCACATTACTTTACTGTATACAGGGTGAGTCTGGGAAGACGCCCCCCCCCCCCCCTTTAACTTTTATTATAAGTAATAGGAAAAAAAATGGCTCATATAAAAGTTTTATTATTTTACATATACTATTTGATGGCAGATGTAGATATTTTTTATAAAGTCAGGTTTACAAGATACGACTATCAACTTTAATTTTTAATGGCAACCTATAATTATTTTAATAAAATAGAAACCGCCATTTTTTTCTCTTTTCAAGGATGTTTTATTTTTTTATTAACCAATGTATTTGAAAAATTTCGAGAAAAATGAGATAATTTAGAAATATTAGAAATAATTTTTAAACAAATATTATAGGTGGCTACGTGAAAATAAACAAAACGTAACAATGTCAAACAATTAAATTAATGTCAAAAAAGTATACATTTGTTTGTTACTTAATTTAACTTATTTTGTAAACAAAACAAAAAAACATTTTGAAATGTTTACGAAGAACGAATTAATTGATATGATTCTAATAATTGGTGAATCGACTGGAATCATAAGAGCAAAAAGAATTTACCGGGAGCGGTTTCCTAGATGTCGGCAACCGAGTTTAAGAACAGGTCGTAATTTTGAACATTTATTTTAAGTTGTTTTTGTTACTAAATTTGTTGTTTTAGTTTGCTAAGTTGTATCACTGTTACGTTTTGTTTATTTTCACATAGCCACCTATAATATTTGTTTAAAAATTATTTCTAATATTTCTAAATTATCTCATTTTTCTCGAAATTTTTCAAATACATTAATAAAAAATAATACATCGTTGAAAAGAGAAAAAAATGGCGGTCTCTATTTTATTAAAATATTTATAGGTTGCCATTTGAAAAATAAAAGTTGTTAGTCGTATCTTGTAAACCTGACTTTATAAAAAATATCTACATCTGCCATCAAATAGTAGAAGTAAAATAATAAAACTTTTATATGAGCCATTTTTTTCTATTACTTATAATAAAGAAGTTAAAGGGGGGGGTCTTCCCAGACTCACCCTGTACTTATTACAATTTTTCAATAGCACAAAAGTATTTCTTATGGTGATCTCTCCACAACAGTTTTGAGAACACATGAGGTGAAACCTGATAAGAGGCCTTAACGATATATTCATCTCAATTCTTTAACAAAGTTACTAACTCTTAGCAACCTTGTTATAGCAAATAACGGGGCCTATTCAGAACTCAATATTTGTGTAGTCGTTATGGTCTTAATGGTTCTTGTTGTTATGTACTATAAAGATTGTTAAAATCGAATTTGGTATTCTCCGTACTGAAAGTGGTTACTGTCAACAATTGTTAAGCGTTTTGACGGTCTTTATCATTGTTGTCGTTGTTATTTCTAATATTTGACATGTGGCAAGTTATTATATCAAACAAATATTATTAATATTGACCTTTCTGCCAAATATTGGTGTTTTTATATTTTAGCAGGATGCAGTTTATTATACGTATAGATTCTGCTTCGACTTGAATAATAATCAAAAGAACGAGGAAGACTGTAGTGGAAGTAAGTTACTTTTGACATTCTGTGGTATTCTTAAAAACTGTGTGATGTGTGATGTTTCTGTTACATATTCAATCGAAATTTTTTATCATGTTGAGATCATTTATAGGAATTAACATAGCCGTTCTAAATAATGTAGAAGTTTCCAAATATGATACATAAATATCCTATTGTTCTTTGTTTTCGCAACACGTTTGAGTAAGTATAAATGGCAATTCATTATTTTAAAAAAATTAAAGCGTTGACAGATAAGAATAAGGTTAAATTAGGTTAATATATTTGGAATGAAGTTAGCTATTGTCAGTATTATTTAGTAAAGATAGTTAATAATACCGACGACAAATTCATAAAGATTGTTACAAATGCCTTTATGAAAATTTTATGGTTAAAAAATTATCCAATTTAATGCCTGTATTTCTGATCACGTGTGCGAAAGTAACCAATCAAAGCAAACTTACACTGATAATCATCCTAGGGCAATTATAACTTATGTCACTAAGTTGCTAAGTAACAAACACTTTTTGACAGATAATTAAAGATTAATTGTTTTAATTTGAAAATGTCAGTTTCACGGTATTGCAGTGAAAATAACGATTCAATTAATAAAATTATTACTATGAAACGTTTGTATAATAAAACTGGACGTGTCTTGTCTTCTCGTGTCAATGTCAATTTTATTATCGTTCCACACTTGACGCTGAACTTATAGCTACTACTGACATCTATTAGGTGATTTTATAACTATAAAAATTCTGCTACATACAAATTCCTCGTAAATTTAATTAAAATTGCAAAAAAATTCTTACCGAATACCCCTCAATCATTGATAAATACTTATAATTTTATTACAACTTTCTCAAGCACGTTGCTTTTATGTAACACCCCTCCGCCTTCGACGTCGGGCGGTTACCAAGCAACGCGCTTTCGGTAACTGTCATAAAATTATTTCGTAATTATCAATGTCCTCGGGATATTATAGCTGATAACAATCTTTATATGCAAAGCAACCTTTATTACTGTATTTCTCTGAATAGGCCATAACATATAAATACAAACACTGAATAATAATGAAAATGACAGGCTTTACATTTGTTTCTCTTGCTTACAATTTTTTAGCAATTTTGCTAAGTTTTAGCAATTTTCGTACAGAATTGGGGTGAGTGTAATTATCAAGATCTGCTAATAAATAAGAAGATACCAGAAATTGGTAGTAACCCGTGTATCGTGTCAACATTTCTCAAGCAATGCGTAGAAAACTGTGTAGATATAGGTATTTCTCAAGCAATGCGTAGAAAACCGTGTAGATATAGGTAATCATTTTTGAAATAATGTCATAAATTTACATGTACAATTAAATAAAAAAAAAACTTCAAACGAATAGATACTTTTTTCTTTATTTTTCGCTTCTTTACTAATATACTCGTATTTTAAATATATTCATATTTATTCCTTTCATATTCAAATTTGTAGATGTGTAACAACAAAATTGTAATTCATTAATGTTTTTCATTCAAATTTACGACAAATAAATCAGTCTGTCAGTAGGTTAATAAAATTCATGTTTTGGAGTAGCTTGAAAATTACAGACGTCCGGAAATTTGAATCTGTATCAATACTTTACTAGTTTGAAAGTTTGCATTCGTTTTATATCACTTTCTACATCATTAAATCGAACCATTGAAACTTTTTTTATAAATCTGTCAGCAGAAAAGAAAATTGATGTGAAAAGTATTGTAAACTGATCATTTACAACTTTTGAGTATTAAAAGTTTTGCATTAAATGTTAATTAAATTTAAAAGTATAGAAAAGATGAAAGCCAATTCTGAAATATTAAAATAAGAAGAAAATTTTGAAGCCACGGTATTTTATTTTTAATATATGTATTTGAAGTATTGGCAGATGGGAAAAAGTTGTTGTCATGGAAGATAATAGCTTTTTTTATTAACTCGTCCAATAACTTTATTTAGTTTTTTGCATAAATATCAATAACAATATAACAAAGGAATTTTTTTATTTATTCATGTTTTCTTAAATCAGAAGTACGAGGTCTGTTAGAAAAGTATCCGACCTTATTTTTTTTTGCGAAAACTTGATGTACCTATTAACGTTAATATTATTGATAAACGACAAAGTTTCAGCGGCCGTAGTTTACATATAAGTAAATTAGAAATGTGGAGCAAAGCGTTCAAACCACAAACATTCAGATTAAAGGGTGTTTGTGTTTTGATTACTCAGCTTATATTATATTTAGAAATAGAAAAACATCGCTATAATTATATTGAGAAAAAACACATAGTTAATATTTTTTTAGATTTTTATTTTAAATATGATTAATGTAGTTCATTTCAATAATGATAAACTTCACATTTCTTTCCATCCACTTCTTAAAACCTCCCAACCAATCTTCTTTTAGAATGATTTTAAAATAATCATGAATTGCAACATCAATTTCTTCAGACGAAAACATTCCGTAAATTTTTAGGTCAAAAAAAATAATAATAATAATCAAAAGTCGCACTTTGCCAAATTAAATGAGTATGGTGTATGTTCTATTACTTTTATATTTTTCTCGTTTTTTGAAAATCAGAACAAAACGAGTAGCAACTTTTTACCTTCCGTCACCTTTAGGTAAGGAAGGTATTTATTGTTTATGGTCAAAAAATTCGGTGGCGAGTTTTTAATGAAAAAGCACGTTTTAGGGTCCCTAGAATACGATTTTACTATTTTTACGATGATATTTATATGTGTGTGTGTATGTATGTGTCTGCGTGTGACAAAATTTTCGTCTGCGATAACTCTAATACTACAATTCCAAAAATTATAATTCTTTCGTATTCTTCTTCGTTATATCCATATGAAGAGCTGATTAGATTTTGGTTATAATTGGTCAACCGGAAGTACCCTCATTTGAAGATTTTAATAGTTTTTCTTGAAAAAACGATGTTAAATATCATTTTTTCTCGTTTAATGTTATTATACATATTAAAGAATATTTTATTCTCTATACGATTTGACTGCATTTTATACTTCATATTAAATTGATATGAGTTAAAAAATTATAAAGAAATTAAACTTCATAAATTATCCAGCTATGCTATAAATTCTGATTGAAAGGTGTCAGTGTCAAGTGAAATTAACATAGTATGTTTGTTATTATTTTTTCTGGAAATATAGGATCTTTTGCTTGTATAAATTACATACAACTGCCAGAAGGTAATGTACGAAAAGAAATAGAATCTTTTACAAGGAACTAACTGTATAAAATTTGTACAAAATACATAAAACTGACGGAAGATAATGTTCTGCCCACATCAGATTTTTTAAATGAAGGTGATCCTATATGATTCCATTAACAGATTCAGTTGATGCTCTATTACCGCATTAGTGGCTCTACTGTCTTCTATTGTTTTCATAACTACAGTAATGTTCTTTTCGGTAACAGCTTTTCAAATTCTTTATATCAACAGTAAATTCTAGCTAGAGAAAGCCCTTGTTCAATAAAAACTGAATCTAAACTTACTTTGCACTTAAGCACTTAAACCTTTTTTGATATCATAATAAATCATGATTTGGAAAGATGTCTGGTTAATTACATATTTTCACGCACAAGGATACTTTAAAAATTGGATAACTAAGTAATGACTAGGTATACCTTGTTCCATTTAAGCCATTCAGTATTGCTGAAGCTGAAAGTAGAGACAAGAGGTAAGTTTACCAAATGTAATTTCGGCTACTTAAAACTGGCGCCGATATGAACGCCATCTGTTGAATGGCTTCAATGGAACAGAGCATAACTTAACTTTCCCAACTAAATTTCAAATGACAGATAAATAACTTTTTATAATAATAATGTAAACTTTGTTTTCCACAGCTTACCTTATTTTATTATTCTCAATCATTCTAGTTTAACAGTCGTATTTGAACGAGAATATAATTTATTAGTCACGTGACATGTTTTCCGCCAATCAACATTCAGAATCTCCCTAGTTACATGTCGTTTATAAAAAACAAAGAAATTATCGCCTTATTTATATTCGTTACTGAGGGATTTGTTTTCTTTACTTGACATTGACAGTTAATTTTGAGTATAAAAATGTGCGATAATCGTTGGGTTGATATCAACAACGATGAAATAATAAGGTAATTTTTAAATTAACCATGTTGTAATACAATATATTAAAAGTTAGAAGCACACACAATGTGTCGCAAAAATTCATTATATTCTCTCATTAAATATAAGCTCGTGATATGATTAATAATCGAAGATATTGCTCGTGAAACCGAAGCAGCACATTTCACTCGTCCTTCGGACTCGTGAAATCTGCAACTCGGCATCACTCGAGAATATCATCGATGATAATCATATCACTTGTTATATTAGGTATGAGAATATAATTTATTAGTCACGTGACATGTTTTCCGACAATCAACATTCAGAATCTCCCTAGTTACATGTCTATCACAGCGATGATAAAAAACAAAAAAGTATCACCTTATTTATATTCGTTACTAATGGATTTGTTTTCTTTACTTGACATTGACAGTTAATTTTGAGTATAAAAATGTGCGATAATCGTTGGGTTGATATCAACAATTATGCAAATAATAAAATAATTGTCAAATTAACCATGTTGTAATACAATATATATTAAAAGTTAGGATAACAGCACACACAATGTCACAAAAATTCATTATATTCTCTCATTAAATAAAAGCTCGTGATATGATTAATAATCAAAGATATTGCTCGTGAAACCGAAGCAGCACATTTCACACGAGATTTTCATCTCACTTGTTATATTACGTATGAAAATATAATTTTCCGACGACCACTACGAAAAGTACATAAATTCACACGCTAAACTATTACTGAAAGTTGGTCATTGCACATCACTAGCAATGCTGTGTGATATGAAAGCTCGTTAGCCAATCAGATGCGTTCGCAACTGTGTGATATGATTTTATCACACGCTGCGATAACTGAGCGAACTAACCTAAAAATTTGTATTTAAAAGTTTGGCAGATGCAGATAATTTGCTGAATTTACACGGATTAAGAAGGTTGGATCCTGATTTATCAAAATTTAAAATAATTTTGGTAAATTCTGATAGCAATGATGTTAACATAATCTGTTTTAATATGTATATGCAGTTATGTTAATTCAAGAAATTGTGGTCGTCGGAAAAGTATCGTGTACAACACGTACTGAAAGGGTATTTCACGCTCGTGTGATTACACCACTCGCCTTCGGCTCGTGGCTCAAACTTCACACTCGAGTGAAATAACCAACTTTCAGCACTAGTTATACAATATACTATATTGGAAAGCGAATATATTATGGTTATCTAGTATGTTACCTTATGTAGTATCTTCCCGCCACAATTCAAATACCGGAAAGAGACGGTTAGGGTATTTTGGTTAGTTGGCAGGGCACACGGTGAGATCAAGGCCAAAAACAAGATAAATGTTTTGTAACAAAATATAGTTTAAGTTTAATAAAATAAACAGTACATTCTATACCAATAAAGTGTTTTAGTGTTGTGCAACCACAAACACCACACTGGCGACGAGGATTGTTAAGATAATCCACGATACGTGCATTTAACCTCAAAAACAGAAGATTCGAGTCGTGCACGTGTACCAAAACCAACAAGCAACAGCCATGGAAGGGTTGTCAATGAGACCAATTGAGCCCTTTGACAACCACACGGACATCCCCAACATTGGCATAAGGTGGAAGAAGTGGATATCGAGGTTCGAAAATTATCTGGTAGCAGCCAACATTACCATTCCGGCTCGAAGAAAGGCAATGCTACTCCATTTAGTAGGTGAGCAAACATACGATTTGTATCAGTCACTCCCTGAACTCTCCGAAACCAGTACCACTGATCCTCCAAATCCCTATGAAACATGTAAAGCCAAATTTGCAGCTTATTTCAGCCCTAAAATAAACACAGAATTTGAAATTTACAAGTTCAGGCAAGCCAAACAAGAGGCTGACGAAAACATTGATCAGTTTTACGCCCGGTTATTGAAACTCAGTCTAAATTGTAACTTTACAGATAAAGACAAAGAAATAAAGTCACAAATAATCCTCAGTACCAAGTCCTCTAGCCTACGAAGATTCGGTCTGAGAGAACATCCATCCTTAAGCGAGCTAATTGCACGAGGTCAGGTGCTAGAAAACACGGAGTATCAACTGACTACAATAGAACATAACACCAACAACCCGCAGACACATCAGGTCAACAAAATTGAACGTCACGGTAACAGACGCTTCAAAAATGTGAAACCAGACTGTAGAAATTGTGGTAACTCTTGGCACTTACAAGGAATTCAGTCTTGTCCAGCGTATGATGCCATTTGTAATTTATGCAGAAAAAAGGGGCACTTTGCCAAAGTTTGTATGTCAGGCAGAAACGCAGCAAATCAGAGTACATCAACTTCCCGCGGCGCAAACAGCAACAACCACAGGAAACAACACAACAAGTATAAGCACAACAGCAAAAGACAAGACGCCAGGCAACGGAACGTACGTTATGTGGACAATGAAACAACCAGCATCAAAACCACCTCCGAAGATCAATCTTCTGACAGCTCCACATTCAAGCTTGCCGTAAACTCACTAATGAAGTCTCCACAAACGACGGTGGTACTCAACGATACGCCACTGACATTCACAATAGACACGGGGTCAACTGTCAACATAATCAACCACAACACATTTCAGCTGCTTGACAACAAACCCAGCAAACTCGAAATGAAAACACAAAAGATTTTCCCGTATAACTCAAAACAGGAACTCCCGATTTGTGGAAAATTCAAAGGCATTTTCAAGCAGAATACAAAAATAACTGAAGCGGATGTATATATTTTGGAGGGCAACGCAGAGTCACTAATGAGCTACCAAACTGCCCGAGAACTAGGTCTAGTGAATGTAGTCAACAAAACAAACAACATCGACATCAGCTACATCGAGTCACACTTTCCAGAGCTGCTCAACGGAGTAGGAAAAGCAAAAGGGCTAGAAGTGAAACTACACGTTGATCAGTCAGTTCCACCCACAGCACAAAAACACCGCAGAATACCATTTCATCTGCGTCAAAAACTTGAAATGGAACTACAAAGATTAACTGAAGAAGACATTATTGAAAAAGCGACAGGGCCTACTCCATGTGTTTCGCCAATTGTCCTCGTTCCAAAACCTCGAAATCCAGAAGCTCTGCGCATGTGCTTAGATATGCGCGCAGCTAATCAGGCGATAAAGCGTGAACGCCACATAACACCAACAATAGACGACATTTTTGTCCTTTTAAATGGAGCAAGAACCTTCAGCAAAATAGATCTAAAAGATGGTTACCACCAGCTTCCACTGAGTACAGAATCTCGCATCATCACAACATTCTCAACACATATGGGTTTGTACAGGTACAAGCGACTGAACTTCGGAATCAGTTCTGCTGCCGAAGTCTTCCAGAATACCATACGACAAATATTAGACGGCATCCCCGGAGTTTTGAATATCAGTGACGACATTCTAGTATTCGGTAAAACACAAAATGAACATGATGGAGCTCTTCAACAAGTTCTAGAACGGTTGAAGGAGCACAACCTAACAATCAACCCAGGAAAATGCAAATTCAACCAAGATGAGATAGCTTTCTTCGGCTACGTATTCTCAAAGGAAGGTATTAAACCAGATCCGAACAAAGTACAAGCCTTCAGCAACCTGAAACGACCTTCAAATGCAACAGAAGTACGAAGCTTGTTAGGCATGTTAAACTATGTTGGAAAATTCTTACCAAATTTAGCCAGTCGCACAAAAACTCTCCGACAACTAATTGTAAAAGATTCAAAATGGAAGTGGACCGAGCAACACGAACAAGTCTTCAACGAGCTAAAAACACAATTATCAGACGCCAAAAAACTAGCCTATTATGACACTAACAAACAAACACATGTATATGTAGACGCAGGACCTCATGGTTTAGGAGCAGTCCTCTCCCAACAATCTGAAGGTAATGAAATAAGCATCGTTGCATACGGCAGCAGATCGCTGACCGAACCCGAGACCCGATACAGTCAGATAGAAAAAGAAATGCTCGCTATCAGTTGGGCATTGCAACACTTTCACACTTACTTGCTAGGAACAGAGTTTGTGCTTCACACTGATCACAAACCTCTCGTCGGAATAATCAACAATCCCAAGTCCATAACAACTCCCAGAATAGAACGCCTGCTGCTCAAGATTCAACGATATAAATTTGTCATACTTCACGAAAAAGGATCAAACAATCCATCAGACTATCTGTCAAGGTATGCCATTGCTGACACTCACCATAAAACAAACAGTGTTGAAAAGTATACTACCTTTCTTTTAAAACACAACATACCAAAAGCCCTAACGTTAGAGGAAATCGCCGAACACACCAAGAACGACGAGACTTTAACTGCGTTAATTAATGCGATAAACAGCAACAGTGAAATCTTATATAACACACAAAATTTAAAAAGCTTTAAGGCCCTCAAAAATGAATTGTCTGTCGTGGAAGGCATAATCCTACGAGGTTCAAGAATAGTCCTACCTAAAGGCCTACACATGAGAGCCATAAACCTGGCGCATAAAGGACACATGGGCATCACGAAGACAAAACAACTTCTGAGAAGTAAAGTATGGTTTCCCGGAATTGACAACTTAGTTGAACAAGTAGTCAAGTCCTGCATATCCTGTCAAGTAACAACAGAGACAACTCACAGAGAACCAATTCAAATCACCAATCCACCATCATATCCATTTGAACGAGTCGATATCGATTTCGCTGGTCCGTTCCCAAATGGAAAATATCTCCTAATAATAATTGACGAATTCTCAAAATTTCCCATCGCAGAGCCCGTATCATCCACATCATATGAAAATACTCGGAAAGTACTCATGAAAACATTCGCCAACTTCGGTATTCCAGAAGTAATCAAGTCTGACAATGGACCACCATTTTCGAGCGAAAACTTCTCGAACTTTGCAAGTGAGCTAGGCTTTAGACACCATAAAATCACACCTTATTGGCCTGAAGCTAACGGGCTAGCCGAGCGCACGGTAAAAACTATAAAAAAATCTCTAATGTGCAGCATGCTCGAATGCAACAATATCTTCTCACAACTACAAGAATTTTTAGTCAATTACAGGGCGACACCACACCCCTCTACCAATATTTCGCCCTATGAAGCTGTATTCGGCAGAAACATAAAATCGTTTTTACCCTCAATAAATCACGACCCAATACACAAATACGAAGAGATCACCAACAGTGATTTAAAGTCAAAAGAGAGAAGAAAATTATATGCAGATAGAAGAAGACATACAAAACAGGCGAACTTCAAAGTCGGCGACACTGTTTTGTGTAAACAATTACGAGGAACAAAACTCACTCCGCCATACGAGTCAAATCAATACGTAATCACAAAAATCAAAGGCTCCCAAATAACTGCAAAAAGCGGAAAAAAAGCCATCACCCGTAATTCCTCATTTTTCAAACACTACTTCCCACCAAGTCACAGATCCATTCCCGATAATACTGATACAATCTACGATGATGAGTCCGACATCACATTTCCACGGACACCACCGGCAGGCCAACGCGAAGACCCAAGCCGCGATACACCTGGACACGTCCCTGATGAACAACCACCGCACGCCCGGAATCCCCCTAGAGACCGACGACCACCGCCCTACCTCAGAGACTATGTAACTTATTAATTTCTTGTTCATATCAATGTTTTACATAATACTATTAGTGCAATGTATTATTTAGCGTTTATACTTCAGTGCATACTGTTTTATAAAGTGTTTTGTACTTTTTCAAATCTACGTCAAGGGAGGAAATGTAGTATCTTCCCGCCACAATTCAAATACCGGAAAGAGACGGTTAGGGTATTTTGGTTAGTTGGCAGGGCACACGGTGAGATCAAGGCCAAAAACAAGATAAATGTTTTGTAACAAAATATAGTTTAAGTTTAATAAAATAAACAGTACATTCTATACCAATAAAGTGTTTTAGTGTTGTGCAACCACAAACACCACACCTTATAAACCCGCAATATCCATAAATCTAATTTGGACTAAAATTTCATTTCATATAATAAATTAACTCTGTCTAGATTGAAATATATTATACCATTATTAGCAAGAGTTGTCTATGAAATGACATCTCGAAAATACGGTTGGAAAACGTGATTTATGTAAATTGAACTATTTTGGAGAACGAAAAATCTTTCTTCACCTACACGCATTTGAAAGGTCCAGATATTTTTACTTCTACCTACACTATAAGAAGGAAAAATTGAGATCGTGCTAAAAACACTTTGATATCAGTGTGAATCAAGACGTACTCGTGAAGTTCGTTGTTCCTTGATTTATATTTTACAATTTCACAAATATTTCTGTCTTTATGTGTAGGATGAATCTTGAAGGAATATTAGATTAGCTTTAAGTACCTCATAAAGAAGTTATGACAATATTATTCACCTATCTAGAATTCTAGAAGAGTATGAAAGTTAATGTTTTCAGAAATTTATAGTTAGATCTTCGTACATTCAAATTAATGTAAAGGAAATTGAAAGTCTTGGATGCGAGTCCCGGTAGAGTATGGATATTTGTGTGCATCTTTATTACTTCATCTTCATCAACAAGCAACAAGAAAAACAACGGTCATAAGAAAAAATGTCTCATGACCATTTTTTATTATCGCTTCTAAGCCGGACTATGTCACCGTGGAAGCGAGACCTATACATTTCTCCAAAGAGCGAAAAATGCTTTTGCACAACTTAAGACAGCAGGTAATTAATAATAATAAAAAGCGTCTAAGATTATAAATAAAAACTAATTAAAATTACCCCTTAAGAGGAATGGCTATCCCTGCCTACTATATATGAAGCGAAAATTCAAATACATTGTTCTTGTATAGTATTATTCACGAAAGATGACTATTCAAGATCCTTTATGAGCCGTCTGATATATTACTTGCAGATAACTTCACTATATTTCGTACTCATAGGCGTGCAATGCAAAATATTTATTTGATTAATTGGAAAATTATATATGCTGTATTTGAAAATTTTATTTATTTTTAATAATGCTTTTCTCAAAGTTTTATCTTCTTCACATATGTTTCTTCCCAAAACAAATATATGGATTTGACGTAAATCATGAAAAATAATTTAATTTAAATGTCAACGTCACTGGATAAATATTAGTACAGAGGGCAGTGTAGTAGATAATTACATATCTGTAACTCTATGACATACGTCACTGCTATTTTTAGTGTGTTAGAATGTAATGGCATCATTTACGTATATCTGTCACACCACATTCTAATACAAAATGTTGCTAAGATACACCACATAAATTAAATAGACATACGTCAAATAATTTTTCTCTTTCTAATACAAAATGTTGCTAAGATACTATTATAAAGTACTGGGTATTATTTCTTCAAACAAATGACCTTGAATAGTCATATACTACATTTACATGCAGTTTTGAAAATGGTTTCAGTTTTCAGTCAAAATTATGAAAAACTCTTTACATGCAGTTTTCAAAACAAGTTTAAAAATTGATTTGAAATCAGTTTCGGCGCATGCGCATTTAGCTGATGTAAGTGACATACTTTTCACTCCAAATACTTCGTTTTGCTATTATTCCAATTATTTTTTATACTTCGTACCACTACGCACTAAAACTATTCAACTGTCATCAGTACATTTGAAGGTTAGTAAGACAAAGAGACAGAACCGTTATGCTCTGTACGCATGCGCAGTATCGAAACTGAATTTTAAGTGTTTACATGAGTAGTTTTGAAACTAGTTTTCAAGTCCAACCCATGAATTTTAGTTTTGGTTTGAGATAATTCAAAACCGTTTTGACACTGTATACATGGCGTTTTCAAAACTAAAAACGTTTTAAAAACGGTTTCAAAACTGCATGTAAACTCAGTAGTTACTAGAACTATTAAACATTTTAAAGAATTCACCATTTGACAAACATATTTCTGATGTAATATGACCCATTTAAAAAATAATAAATATTGAAATCTACTAGTATTTGACATTTTTTTTTCTATAGCAGATATTGAAAAAAAGAAAAAATACCAACTATAAATAAACACAATTTTAAAATCTCGGTATGTACTTACATATGTGGGTTACTATGGATTTTGTATGTAAATAAATAAAAAATAAAGTATTTTATCTACTCTTGCGGTTAAAGTGCTACTTTATCTACTATTTTGAGTAGATAAAAGTACACCCTAACATCAGCTATAGAAAAAAATTAATCTGAAAAATCAGATATGTTTTTGATTTGAAAGTTGACGTTTAAATTATTTTATAGATGTGGTATCTTTTGAAACCTCAGAGAAGAATAGAATTGTACGTAATATTCAGGTATGAAAGTTTTGCATGAACCCATTTAAATACTGGTCTGGGAAAGCAAAGAAATACAATACTATGTCTGGCTGAAAATAGATGACCGACTAGGGTAACTGAATATCAAAACAGGGGTGCGTTTAAAATATTTTAAACATTTTTCGTTTATGTTGATTATAACATTTTGTTCTTTAAACTATGTAGTTTGGCAATTCTATGAAATAGGATTATTTTTAATTTCCTCTAAAAGTAATTCCGACCCGAGGGTTGCTTACACTTGAGACGAACGAACTAGAATTTGCGGTATTAAATTTTTTTAAATACATCCCTGTATCCTGTAGCTAAGGTCATTTTAAATGCCTCCTGGTATTGAGTACAATTCTAATCTTTTGTAACGGCATACATAAGGGTCAGTTTCCTTTCAATATTAAATATAGGAAAATGTTTTCAAAAGAAACCACATCTATTAAAATAATCTAAAGGCAACTTTCATCCGCTAGTCATACTATACCAGAGCTCATTATATGGTACTAGTATTCTAATGGATTCATTATGGTCCAAGGCCTATAATGAAAGACATTGGAGTACTCAAATTGAATACTATAATGTTGTTTTGTTGTCATTATGTGCACGGCAGCATATAAAGGTATTACTAACATTAAAGCGTGTATAACATTCTTCAATGTAATACAACATCCGGCTTTCTTCCTGTATATTATTTCACACGGTGTCATACAACTATGTTGACTATGAACATAATTTATTCATAAGATGTCTATTCTAATTGCACATCTTGTGCAGTCGCTGCAAAATACGCAAACAGCTTATATTCTGTATGAGACGCCTCAGAGACGAGGTATTTGCATATCACGTATCAAAATGACCCATTTAATTAGAACAGAAAGCCGACGGACGCTATATTAATATGCGGCAGATTTCTTACACGTGGCGGACGAAATTTCATGAAGGTAATAAAGACGCACGTTTGCTGAAAAAGTATTACCTGCCTGCCGTAATTTTGAAGTATTATGGGAGTTGGAAATGTCTGTTTAGTTTAACTTTTAGAGAGGAACAGTTTTGTTTATTTATCTATTCAGCAACGCCGAGAAGCTTAGTTGTCGAAAACTCGAAAACATGAGTCGTACTATTTTGCGCCTATATTATCGTATATGTATTGTGTACCTACCTATTTGTAAAGTCAAATGGAATGTATTCATTATATATGTACCTATTTATCATTTTAATTTGTAAGTATAAAACCCATTTTACTTTGTATATATTGCATTGAATGGACGTTGATAGTTATTTATTATCGAGTTTATTATGCAAGTGTGGTATGTAAATATATAACACTTTAATTTTCTTTAGGGACTAATATACATTCCAAACAAGTGCAATACAATGTTTTATCCAAAACTTTTTTTAAAACTCTCGAAATCATTTTTACCTATCGTTAAGAAAGGTATTGAATTCATGCTAAAAATCGCATATCCAGATTTAGTGAATAAGCACGTTTTAAGGTCCCTAGAATTTTTACGATGATGTCCGTGTATGTGTGGATGTGTGTGTGTGTGTGTGTGTGTGTGTGTGTGTGTGTGTGTGTGTGTGTGTGTGTGTGTGTGTGTGTCTGTGTGTGTGTGTGTGTGTGTGTCTGTGTGTGTGTGTGCGTGTGTGTGTGTGTGTGTGTGTGCGTGCGCGCGTGCGTGCGTGCGTGTGTGTGCGTGTGTGTGTGTGTGTGTGCGTGTGTGCGAGTGTGCGCGCGTGTGTGTGTGTTTGTGTGTGTGTGTGTGTGTGTGTGTGTGTGTGTGTGTGTGAGTGTGTGTGTGAGTGTGTGTGTGTGTGTGTGTGTGGATGTGTGTGTGGATGTGTGTGTGTGTGTGGATGTGTGTGTGGATGTGTGTGTGTGTGTGTGTGTGGATGTGTGTGTGTGTGGATGTGTGTGTGGATGTGTGAGTGGATGTTGGATCCACGATTTCTCAAATACTGTAAGACATTTTTAACTACGGATTCCTCAATCTAACAATAATGGGAAGAGTTGATTAAGTTTTGGTAACAATTGGACAACCGGAAGTAGTAGTTACAAGAAAAAAATCATCTAAATATTATTTATCGAAAATGTATGTAAATACTTAATTTAAAGAACGTTAAATTTTTTATTCGATAAATATAAATTCATTATTAAATCTTCTGTAGATTTAGAGATAAAGAAATGCATATAAAATAATTTGATGCAAAAAACCTCAGATCAAACTACTTCAAGGTAAGAAATTCAAATGTTTGTAACTGACATAAATGTCACTGTCAAAAATATTTGTGTGCCACTGTCAAAAATATTTGTACATCATTATAAAAATAAAAAAAAGTCAACAACGCAAAAGAATATACGTAAAATAGTTATTTATGATATAAGTATTAAAAGTGACATTTTATTTTGTGAGAACAAAATAAAATCACTTTTAACACGTATATCATACACTATTTTTTCTACAAACACATTTATTTCATTTAAATTTGTATTTGTAAAAAAAAATTGACATATGTCAAACATGTCGATTTGTTGTTCCATTCGTCATTACCAAGGTAATTTACTTGTAACACTAGAATTAAAATATCGCATTTTTAATTGAAGTATGCCGTGTTAAAAATTCAATTTTGATAGTGTTTGTAGAAAAAAGATTATAAACGGAATTTGCGAAAAAATGACGAATATAAAGAAAAAGAAAAGGAAAGTAGAAAAAGAAAATTTCAGGATATTGAATATAAAGAAAATGTATGTATTGTACATAATTTATATTAAAGTCATTTGATATACTATTTTAAATTACAAAGTAGGCATTGAATGGTTGTTTTGGTACTTTGTGATGTGTTTGTTATATTGTTATTGAGATTTTGTTTAAATTATTGCCTGGGAATTGTCTGAAAGAAAAATACACCGAAATGTGTGAAAATAAAGACCTTCCTATTAAACATATTTTAATTTAAGCAGCATCTTTGAATTTCATTCCAAAGGCAGCAACCACTAACCAGTCGTATGACTAATGACAGCTGTCATTGGGTAAAAATAAATAACCTATACCTTGTTCTATTTAAGCCATTCAGTATTGCAGAAAATAGGGAATAGTTTTGACCTCTCTGATTGGCTGAAATTGGAAACACGAGACAAGTTTATCCAATGTAATTTCGGATACTTAAAACTAGAGCCGATGCGAGCACCGTCTCCTGAATGGCTTTAACATAAATGTTAATATTAATTTAAATAAATAAGTTTCATGATGTTAAATTATTTCAAGAATAAAATAATTTTGTAAATTTCTTTTATTTTTATTTAAAAAAACGCAACAATCAATAATCATTTTTCCGTGACTTTTTTATTATTATTATTATTATTATTATTATTATTATTATTACGGGGTCTCCTGGCCGCGTGCCTGAGTGTCTGGTCGCAAATCTGGGGAACCGGGTTCAATCCGGACCGACGCCAAATATTTCAAATTTTAAATGGCATAAAATTGACCTCTGTTGTGCCCTCTCCACGCCAGCAATGAGTGCCCGTGAGGTAAACGTCCGCACGGTACAAATATGTCATCATCATTACCGAATTCTGTGTACAAAGCAGATTGGGACACCCAGCAATGGGTAATGTGCCGTGATGATATATTTATTTATTCAATAATCCTCTCACGGAGTAAGTTATGTTGCACAGAAGTTATTTCAAATAATCATGGTAACAAATATAATATGAGTCGGTGTTGGATAAACACTTCTTTGTCACAGTCAATAAAAATAAATATATATCTAAATAAATAAGGTGAAATAAAATTTCTGGAGATCAGTCAGTGCGAGGTTCATTTATTTTCGGTCTGAACCAGTTTTGGCACCTCGCACCTCTTGTCCCTTAAGGAGGTGGAAAAACTTCAAAACTTTAACATCAATGTAAGTTTTTTCACCTCTTGAAGAAAGCCCAAGAAATGCGCGAAAATAAAGAAACCTCTCACTGACTGATTTTCAGAAGTTTTATTACACCTCGACAACTGTGTTTTTCAAATATTATCTGCCAGTAAAACTTTATATGATGGTTTATACGTAGAAATTTTGAAAATAATTCTGAATTTTTAGGTTAAAATATTTTTAAATTAATGTGTTTGATACTCTAAACTTAATTTGATGTGGTAAAAATGGATTTAATATGCGATTATTCCAAAATATATATGGTGAATAAATGAATGGAGTAAATTATAAAATCAAGTGACACCTATATCAAACAATATTCATTTATCGAAATAGCACATTAAATTTGTTTTTACTACGTTTTTAAATTAAGTTTACTCGGTCACTATACTCACTAGAACCGTAAAATTAAAAAATTGACACAAATCTACAGGTATAAATAATCCCTTAAAATTTTATGGAACAAATGATATTTGAAAAACTTGCCTTTTCATATTTAACACCTATATCATGGATTCTAGTATTCAGCTTCAGCATATATATTTAACTATATGAATTATTTAAATTTAAATAAAAGAAAGTGTTTTATAGTAAACAATAAATATATCTACACATTCTTCATTTATTAATATTTATTCTTATACCTATATGTACATATTTTGTGTTAAAATGAGTGCTAAACACCCACGATGCACCGAAGTATTTATGAGTCAAAATATTTAATATTTTAATATCTATGTACTTTTATTATTGTTTTTACGTTACTACTACTTGCACATACATAAAACTACCTACATTTACTTCATCTTTGTTTTTTAATTTTACCTTTTAATCTAGTCTGGAATTCTGTGGTATTTGTAGGTTAGGTATAGCGTTCCTACAACATTAGTCTTCACATACACCATACAGAACGGTTTTATACAAAATACTAATAACATATCTTGTTATTTGACGCCTGATAAGCGCCCGCACGGTACAAATATTTCATCATTACCAATATCTGTGTACAAAGCAGATTGGCACACCCAGCAATGGGTAACAAGCCGTGATGATATATTTAAATATTTTATTTTATTGTTATTTTGTTGGCACATAGATCTCATTGAATTTGAATGCTTCTATTATTGTATATATATGGCATATAAAAGCAGTTGTGTCGCAATTTCTTGACTTAATCAAGTTTTAATAGGTATATTTCTATTTTTAGTAGATTATCACAATTAATAGTAGTATAATACTTAGGCGAAACAATGTTTATAAGATTATTTAGTTTAGAACATTTGCAACCATAGCTTCATTTTCTCTATACTTAACTTACTTCAATTCTCCATATAAAATTTACAAGAAACTTACTGAAAATTGTACAGCATTCATCAATATTTATATAATTATGTAATATTATATCACAAAGTCCATAAATTATACTAAAACTATGAACAAACATTGTTATATTGTAATGGCAATCCATTGTATTGTAATAAGACGAGGGTTAGCGCAATAACAGATAAATAACTTTTTATAAACTCTTCTAAATTATAGTTTCGACAATCATATTTTAACTCTGTTTATCTGTTTCAGTTATAAATGTCAAAATTCAGTTTAGAAATTCATATTGTATTATGATAGTCACGACATTTATTTGTTTATCATTAGTCTAGAAATTATTATGTATACGTGCGTGACTTTGGAATGCCATAGCCTATGCACCCCGTACCCCTAAGATAATCCTATCCTGAAGATAGCGTTTTGTTTTTAAAGATAGTTGACATTTGATAGTCGTGGGGTAAAGATGTAGGAGTCGATTTTAGGTCGTCGCGTCGGAAAGACGTGTTTTGTTTTGAACATGTAGTGTTTTAGTTTTGGGTGGTGGCTCATTGCCAGCCCACTATGTAACCATGTAAATAAAAACTTTAGTTAATTAGTTAAAAAGTTAGTTATGTAAATCATCAAGTTGTGTCCATGTCCGTAAATTATCGTAGTGTTCATAAAGTGTAAAGCGTAGTGTATGTGTGTTTCTTCCTTATCAAGAAGTCCTTCTCACGAAGTCTTCCTTATCACCAGTCAGTGAGTGAAAAGTGTATCATCGTTGGGAGTAAGAAGTATTAGTATCATCATCAGTCCAGATCCGCACCCCCCTTGTGTTACAGTATTCTAAACAAAACACGTGCTTCACTTCATATACATCTATTACACACTTATTATCGTCGGTACATATCTTTACACATACTTCATTTCACTCAAAACTACTTAAACATTGAAAATATACAATTCAACTTACATTTTACCCAAAATTTCAAATTCACAGCACCACACAAAAAACTGCAATCTTCCACTTTGTATGACGTGTTACGTTTTAGTATGTCCATCTCTCCGTTTCATACAAGGGGCAGCACCTATGCCAAAATACAGCGAAAAGTCAAGTTTGTATTTATAAACTTGATTCTTCGTGAATTCTATGGATATTGTATATGATAAATTGCTATAAAATTATATATAGAAAATCAAGTACGTCTCTGTAATTTAAAAAGGCACTCTGTTTATTATGAAATCTGTAAAATGAAATTAGATTGAAATTAATAATTATAATGAATTTTTTATAAAGAAAATAAACAAAAAAATAAATATTATTTGTATAAAAAGTCTTATTTATGTAAACAACAATAATTACAAGAATACTATCTACAATTTATACGTAATTTTTTTACAACAGTATGCCAAAAAACAAAACAGTAGAGACAAAATAAAAACAATGTGAACATATTTTTTGCAAAATAATATATTCAAATTAGCTCATTGGTATTTTTACAGTCTGTATTCTCTTTTCAAAATAAATAAATAAATTTGCGTACATATCAAGATTAAAAATATCATTCCACCTAGACATACAGGTACCTCGTGCTTTTAAAATTTACGGCTATATCTTTAATTAAAATGTAGAAATGGCTTAATTATGACAATATTTACCATGTTTTGTAAACACTTTGTGAATTCCAATCAAATATTGTAAAATTTTCAAGATTTTATAATTAAATATTTATATATTTTAAAGTTATATACGCGTGATAAATATAGTTTTACTAATAAAGGTAGCGGGAAAAATAAATTGTATGTACTTAAATGATTAATTTTGCTTTAAACGCAATTTGCGATGTAAATCTAGAGACCTTTGATACTTCACGAAAGGCAGAGAGCGCTAGATTTTGTTTACACATGCAAAGGTTTTCAAGTAGAAAGTATTATTTTTATATATTCGTTTAGAAAACCAGAGGTGCGTAAAATTTAAAGGAAATCGTAGTATACTAAAAATGAACAAGCAGAAGACACACGTCATCAATAAATATTACTAGATAATGACGTCACTTATTACTACGTTTACATGGGGTACTAATTTACTCTAGAAAATGCAATGCGTGTTGCATAACTTACTGTATACAATACATGCAGATGAATTATCCTGTAATACATATTAAAATAAACCAATAATACTCAGGGCCTGGTTTAGGTTGTCTTAGCTCTAACCAAATCAAAGCGCCCCAAGAACTATAATAAAATGAGAAAATTGTGCGCCCCCAAAATCGATGCGACAGGCCCTAGCCTACAGCATAGTCAGCCTATCCGGTAATTGGGCACTGAACGATATATTATATTGATATATTTTATTGACAGCAAATTGACAGATCTATATATTTTTTACAAAACAATAATACATAAGTACTATGATATTTACAATCATTTATATTAATTGAAGTCACTCGCGTCTGGATGAGATGAGTCAACAATCACTGACAATCAAGTGACAGGGACAGGATCGATATTTGATCGATTTTAAATTCAATGTAAACATGGACATTCTCAGTAGTGCCAACGTTATGATACGAAAATCAACTACAATTATTTCAAATAATTTTATAATCCCCAAAAGGAATAAGAATTGATTTAGAAATAAAGGTAAATTTCATTAATATATACGATTTTTAATATTAGTATATTTTATTTCTTCTTTTTTTTTAAAAAAAAAAACACCCAATAATTTCTACAAGTTATATTTCATTTTATAAGTTTTTTTTTTCAGGTTGATGAGTGCGTCTTCTGCTTATTCATTTTTAGTATACAGAATGTCTCACAACTCGCGCCCCAGACGAAACTGACACTTGCCGACGACAATAGGTTGCCAACAAATAGAAGAAAATAATTTGCGGCTGCTTGCATAACGGAGTTACAAGACTTTTTAATCCACCAACCCCGGAAGGATATCTTGAGGTGTGATGATATTATTACAAAATAAAACTGGTTGCTAGGTTTTAAAAATACTACTAGAGAGTTACAAAATTTGTTTGCCTTTCTGTAATTTTGACACTTTAGAGTTGACTTTTCACTGTCAACAAATTTAGGTTAGCGAAGGTGTCATCCGAGATCATTTATATCGTACAGTGCAACGTGTTGTAGCACCAGTTTCTTTTCGATCTGGCATAACTTGACCGGTCTCATGCGTCCTTGCGATGGCTCTCAATATCACTTTATGATCCACCAGATTTCTATCCGGAAAACGTTCCGAATACACTCGTGCTGCCTCTCTGGCGTTACGTCCACATTCTCCGAAAATTATAATCATTTCTAAGTAATCAGCGGCTGAATACATGGTAAGAATTTGCCTTATTTTATTCACCTTTTCAAATTTAATTTGACACTGACATTTTTCGAAAACTACAGTCGCTCACACATTTTAAAGAAGATTTGATTTGTATAAAACCATAGTAACGTAAAATTACGGCAAACACACGTTAAAGGTGTAGGTCTCTGATTGGTCAATTTTAAGACGTCTTTTCTCTAATATCTTTTAAGCTAGATTTTTTTTTCTTCGAAATTACACATCCGATTGCAGTCTCGTGTTTCCTCATTCGCTCTGAGGCGCGAGTTGTGAGACACCCTGTATATAAGTAATATAAATAATAAGAAAAAGGTAAAATAAATGTGTTAATATGACTTTTATCATTTTATCCGAGGTTAGATATGCATAAATATTTTAATAAAAAATATGGCCCATATGATGAAACAGATTTCATGAAAGTAACATAATAGTAATTACCCTTATCTAGTGAATTGTGCATTTTTTTTTTTGGGAAATTGCTTTCGTGGAGCACACTTCTCATAAGAATATAATGTAAAAGTGCGCTCCATAAAAGCGCTTTTATTATAAAAGTGCGCTCTTAATACGGGCCAATATCATTAAAATGGTTTATTAATATTAATTTAACTTTGCTCTAATTTAATGTTTAATTGATTTCGTAGGTATATCTTGTATACAGTTTCCAAGATTATAAATAGTGAGCCTCGAAAAACGAGCATGTAGGTACACATATTTATTGTGGATTGTATTTCACGTAGTCTACAATAAAATGACGAAAAGAGCAAATGATACGAATTTAATTAACTTTAGTGATTATGTTTGCGTTAGCAACAGTGACTGAAATAAATGAAAAACGAAATAAGAATTAAGAGAATCTACTATTTAATTCAATGATTTTTTAAACGATTGTTGCATTCGACTCCTTCAATCAAAATTTTAAAAAATAATATATTTCATAACAATTGTCGAAAGTGAGAAATATCGTGCGAGTGTGAACACACGAGCAATACAATATTACTTTCGAGCGAGTAATGAACACTACTTTTTAGACGACCACAAAGAACAACATAAGTGTAAGATTCACTTTTCGACTGGGCGCCACTTGTTTAGAAGCGCTGGCTTAAGGCAAAAACACTTGACATTCTTAAACACAACAACAACCCCCGACCCTTCGATGGTTAGGGTAGGGCTAGTTAGTTGCTGTGTGCTAGCAGTCAAATACGGATGTGTGTGAAACTGTGAATAGTGTCAACAAAGAAAAGACGAGATGCTTGCAGTAATTATAGGTGAGTGGTTGAACTCGCTGTCATTCTAATTATTATACAGGTATAGTTTGGTATGGATCACCAGATGCTTGATTGATATGTTATACACTGCTTGTGTATTTGATATGCATGGTATATGTGAATTATACATTTGTATTATTTGTTTGTGGCCGCAAACATAGGTAGTAGTTTCCTAATTATCCGAAGAATTGTCTGGGACAACTCTGCGTCCATGGAGCTTTAGGCTTCGAGGTGTGACGACCAGTGGTCGAAGTGGCATTTTTTTTTAGTGGTATGCCTTGTCGATGTTAAAAGAAATGTACATGTATATATGTGTTCAAACATTGGGTGGAGTGCTTTTCTAAACAGCAATATTTTAAATATAATAAATTACATATAAATCGTCACAAATATATTTAACATTAATAACATACACATAAAGAAAATAAACATTGCATATATTATATTATACAGGGTGTCTCACAACTCGCGCCCCATACGAAACTGACACTTGCCGACGACAATAGGTTGCCAACAAATAGAAGAAAATAATTTGCGGCTGCTTGCATAACGGAGTTACAAGACTTTTTAATCCACCAATCCGGAAAGATATCTTGAGGTGTGATAATATTATTACATAATAAAACTGGTTGCCAGGCTTTAAAAATACTACTAGTGAGTTACAAAATTTGTTTGACTTACTGTAATTTTGACACTTTAGAGTTGACTTTTCACTGTCAACAAATTTAGGTTAGCGAAGGTGTCATCCGAGATCATCATTTATATCGTACAGTACGTTGTAACATCCTTGTCTGGCGAAAATCGATTCGTCCGAAAATAAAATCCGCGAAACAAAATTTGCTTCGAGTATCTCTTGATTTAGCAACCATGTACAGAACTCTCTTCTAGCAAGGTAATCTTCCGGCTGTAGATGCTATACACAAGTGTAATGATACGGGTGTTGCCGATTATTTTTCAAAATTCGATGTACCGAAGCCCTGGAAATACCTAATTGGCCCACGAATTCTCTGATACTTCTGGTACCATCTTCCTCAAAGACATTTAAAACAGCCTCTTCGTTCTCAACTGTACGAGCGATTCTGGGAGCACCACCAGTTTCTTTTCGATCTGGCATAACTTAACCGGTCTCATGCGTCCTTGCGATGGCTCTCAATATCACTTTATGATCCACAAGATTTCTATCCGGAAAACGTTCCGCATAGACTCGTGCTGCCTCTCTGGCGTTACGTCCACATTCTCCGAAAATTATAATCATTTCTAAGTAATCAGCGGCTGAATAAGGTAAGAATTTGCCTTTTTTTATTCACCTTGTCAAATTTAAATTTAATTTGACACTGACATTTTTCGAAAACTACAGTCGCCCACACATTTTAAAGAAGATTTGATTTATATAAAACCTTAGTAACGTAAAATTACGGCAAACCCACGTTAAAGGTGTAGGTCTCTGATTGGTCAATTTTAAGTCGTCTTTTCTCGAATATCTTTTAAGCTAGATTTTTTTTCTTTGAAATTACACATCCGTGTGGAGTCTCGTGTTTCCTCATTCGCTCTGGAGCGCGAGTTGTGAGACAGCCTGTATATTGTATACAAAACATAAATTAAAAAATCTTATAATGAAGACAGATATAAATCCTAGGTAAGTAAAATAGAAAACAGAAAAATAAATAATAATTGTATAAAAATATACACAAGTCAGTTTTATTAATGCTAATTGAAAATAAATGTTAATCTTGAAGACATTACAACAACATACCGATATGCAGTATTTTGATGTAAATAGGTTTGGAACGTTTAATAAAAAAATTTTTTTACTGGTATGGCATACCACCGTATACCACCCCAAATCGACCACTGGTGACGACACCAAATGAGAGGCTGAGACACACGATAACGTCTGGGACGTTAAGAATAAACCTGGGGTTTATCATGATAGGTCTGGGACTATACACGTGTGATCGTAAGCTAAACTCTCATTATGGGTCTGGGACCCATTGACCTCTGGGAGGTCGAGTTCTGGGAACTCAATATGCCTGGGATATACGTGAGAGGCTGAGATACACGAGAACGTCTGGGACGTTAAGGAT
Source organism: Harpalus rubripes (assembly GCA_963082715.1). Taxonomy (NCBI): domain Eukaryota; kingdom Metazoa; phylum Arthropoda; class Insecta; order Coleoptera; family Carabidae; genus Harpalus; species Harpalus rubripes. Next base: position 23,775,710 of record OY720464.1, read on the forward strand.
AAACCTGGGGTTTATCATGATAGGTCTGGGACCTACACACGTGTGATCGTAAGCTAAACTCTCATTATGGGTCTGGGACCCATTGACCTCTGGGAGGTCAGAGCGCTGGGAGCTCAACATATCTGGGACATGCGTATGTGGCTACGGTACCGCTAGTGGCTCAGAAATGATTATTCACGAGAGCCGTATTCCAGCAATTCGTCAATGCACTGGGTGTATACTTTTGCGGATAGGGGTACCGGAAACCACAAGGTGTTAGGCCGCATTTAATATGCGGGGCGCCTGTGCAAGTTTGGGACTTGGGAGCAACCTTATTCCTGCCCCCCCCTCCTGTCTATCTTATTACATGATAGTGCACGCCTGTGATAATTGTTGTAAATTGGAATGAGAATGTGTATTTTATCCCACTTAGTGGAACGCGTCGTAGAGGGCCAGTCCGTCGTTGACAAAGTTGCGTGTGTGGGAAAGGACGCCGATAACAGGTCAAAAAGGAAAGTGAATTGTATATATTAGATTATTGCATGAATTATCGCCCATATATTCTAGTTAAGTAATAAATGAAAAAACTTAACAAAAATTAGTAAAAACCATAGCTTTTATCAGTATTAATATTATTAACATATTAATTTGGTGATTATTTTTAATACTTATTTTGAAAGTTACCACCATATGAAATGGCCTATATGACCATATTTTTTTTCTCGTCAACACTACCGAGTATTCACTTCCACAGCTATCCCAATGTACCAGTAACTTCCAGACTCGCCGTTACTATCCTCGTACACTATAGCTTCCCAATACTCGTCAACACTACCAAGTATTCACATCCACAGCTATTCCGGAGTCCTCCACTCGACACTATACTGCATACGCTCACCACGATACTGTTGTGCTTCTCACTAACACTTTACTCTCTAACACTCCATGTGAACGTCTCTATATGACTCTCCCTATGCTATGTAACTAACTCCCGAACATAGCTGCGTCCCTTTTAGGGTGTGAATATGTTGGAGCTGTGATAAAAGCTATAAGAACAACGATAAGAGCGGCGATAAAAACGAATCAAATATGTATTTCCTTGATGTGTAGAGCTGTGATGATGGTATAGTTCTACCTGACAACTAAGGTGAACCGTTTCTAAAAATGAGTGATTCGGAAGAAGAAGAATTATTATTATCTTCAAATACTACTAAATGGAATGCTGGAAAATTTCTGCGTAAGAAACATCAATATGCTGCATATCCAATTAATACCAAACGATATGAATTTGGAGAATTCCATCATTTATATAATGACTTGTTGTGTTTAAATTACTCGCCACTTCATCCCATAATTTATCAAGCACATATCTATTGTGGTGATTTTTATTTGTTTAGCCCCACAAAGGAGATCTCACAAATACTTCGCTAATTAATTTTTCGACTTTCATTTCATGCGTCTTGCCTCGATGAGAGCGTAGAAATACAATCATTTCTTTCTCAATGCTCTTATCGCTCCTCAGCTCTTTAGCGTAGCTCTGCTCACTGCTTCAATATAAACACTTACATTTAAATCTAAACATTCATTCGCACTGCTTCGCTAGTATCGCCGCTCTTATCATTTATCGTAGCTCAAACATAAACATACCCTTATACAGCTCTAGAATGTTCGACTGCATAGTAATAATGAACACAAAAAGTTCAGGCGACCGGAAGTAATTAAACACGTCGCGGTTTGTTTGTTTACATAGCCCGGCTGCTAGCGCGATTACATCATCGCCATAAATAGACACTCGCTCATTGCTCCGACGACGGCGACAACGGTGGCGATAGCGACGGCGACAACGGTGGCGATAGCGGCGGCGACAAAGGTGGCGACGGCGAGCATTCCAAGTTACAATATAAAATCAATTGTGTGAATAGTTTTGCTGCCACCTGCAAAAGTTTGGCGTAAACAGCCCCAATGGACATCCACTTTTTCACTGCACTAATTTAATGTACTTGAAGTAAATAAATACTTGTTATGGTGGAGGACTCCATTGTGGCGACTGTAGAAAAAAATCTTGTGTGTGTTTCGAGCGGAAATGGACATTGTCGATTTCGAGAGAATGCCGCGCTCAATGTCCCATTTTGCGCTCTTAATACACAAATAGCTAATATATTACACTTATACATAATATGTACCTACTCGTATATTCCGATGTGCAAATAGCAAATAATAATTATTATTCATCTAACTTTTATTTAAAATAAGAAAGGTGAATGATTTTGTTCTAGGTTAGCAAGCACGGCTATGTTTTAATTACGTGTTTTTGTACCCTTTTTTGTTTGTTAAAAGGACTATGATACAGGTATAATAAAAAGAAGGTTTGAAATTTGAATTACATTCTCGCTTTACCCAAAGGTATAGCAATATCTTTGATCATAAAATCTCTGTACGGAGGATTATATAATCAATGGTAATATGATTACTTTTTTATCTATTTTGTACGTATCTACAAAGTAACTATTGATATTATCAGAATTCCATAAATGTTATAAATGCAGTTTCCTTAGATATAGTTTACGATTTTTGTTTGGGTGATCGAAAACCAATTCTGTTTTATGCTGCTTTTTCGGTTAATAAAATTTATCTGAAATTTTATATGGTGCTCGTTAAAACAGTTGGCAATAATCGAATAATGTGTAACGTTGTGATATATAGCTTTTGATAAAATGCATTGGGCCAAAAAAGTAATTCTATTAAAAAACTATTATAGAGTATTATTTATAAAAATAGCAAAGTTTGCTTCTAAATCTATTCAAATTAATACGATACATTTTGAACAATAGAGCAAATATTTACAACTCCAAACTATTAATACATCTCAAGTAGTTTGAATGTTTCTGCTTTTCAGGAATTGTATCCTAGTTCGCTTTTGTATTTCGTTGAATTCTCGAACAAAATTTGTAGAGAATAACAGTAGAAGTGTTTGTCCAAACCAATGTATACAATACAAACTGATGCAATAATGAAAATTGTTTCTATTTCTGTTAAAGTACAAGCTGCGGCAAAACACGCTCCGTAGTTTTGAAGCTAAATTCATTGTCTAAAAACTGCTTCAAGTTTCGCAAAACTCTTTCGTAAATTTCTTGGGGTATACAATGTTATCAATCTCGTCTTTGGGAGAAAAAAGTCTAACGGGGTCAAATTTGGTGAGTGTGCGGGCCACGGAATATTGTCTCTCAGAGAGATCAGGCGTCCGGGGAACATTTCCCTCGAAACCTGCATTGATACTCGCGCTATATGTGCCGTGGCCCCACATTCTCCAGATTAAGTTCTGCGATCAGAAAGCCGAAGTGTTTGCGACCGGAGCTTTTAGTGGCGACAAAAGTGAGCGCCTGTCCAAGGTCGTCCACGTCCTTTCCTGACAACAGATCCTGTTTCCTTAAAGCCCAGTTCAGACTACCTGTGCTCAGGATTGTATTGGTGGCTGGTGATAGTGTGTACGGGCGTGCAAGCCGAGATACATACCACGAGCCAGTGGCTCGCCTGGATCCGCTCATTGTCGGTACATCACGGTACAGCAAAGGAAACTCGTTGAGACTTGCAAGTTGCACAGGTTCAAGTTTCCCAACAAATTGGGCACGCAGTGTGTACAAGTTACTTGCAAGCCCTACAAGTCAACGAGGGCGATCACGAATTCAAGCCCGAGTAGTCTGGATCGGCCTTAAGGTTTCTAACCCACAATGTAATCGGTTTTCGGCCCGGAACTGCATGGCGAAGGGAAATTTAGAACCAAGTGTGGAACGCGCGCTGGACAGTGGCTACAGGCAGGCCCGTTTTAGCGGAGGTAGACTTTCACGGCAAACTTCCATTTGTCTCCATAGACACTATCCACACTCTTTTACGATCTCCGCCCAATAAAACTAAGGAGGGTGTTTTGCCGCAGCCTGTACATTAGCCTAACTTTAAATATATCAGAATGAAATCACTATATTGATTTTATTTATCTCAAGTGTTTAATTTAGCAAAATTTATTACAATCAATATCTAAAATTGTGTCAACGTAATACTGAACTACTAAATCACATCCACTTACTTTAATTAAGTACAAGCATTAACTGAATATTTTTTTAAGTACTTATTGTACAATCCTTTTTCTTATTAACATTATAAGAAAGATCTATTTTTGGAAAAGAACCACGCCTTATGCCAAATTTTAAAATTGTGCTTAAAAAATAATTTAATTTATAATAGGGTATGTGACCATATTCGAATTTCTATATATATATATATATATATATATATATATATATATATATATATATATATATATATATATATCATAAAATATAAAAATTAATGTATATCGAACATCAAAGACTGTTTCTCAACAGTGAAATTTCTGTAGTTTAGTTACTATGAACTGCGTCATCCCAGTGAGATCCACAAAATTTCACAAATCCGTCTTCGTAATTTATAAAAATTAACTACTATAGCTTCTCATTATAATAATAAAAACTAAACATTAATTTGTAATAATATTGTTATTAGCAATTTAATATTTTCTAGAAAGGATATATGCCGTAAGCATGTTAGAATCGTGGAAGAAGACAGATAAACTGCGGAAAGGAAAGAGACAGTTATAGATCAGCCAATCAGCGTCGCGGTTATGTTGTGGTAGGTCTCCTAGTCTATTCGTCTTCTTCCATGCTTCTACCATGATCACTTCAGAAATCCCTACCCCAAAATTTTAATAATTATTTTCTCGTAAAGTACGAATAATTAATCGATTTAAAAAATACAGGTACCTACCTATTTTATTTTATTTACCCCAATGATTTTATCTTTTTATTTTCTTTAAAATCTGCTGTAGAGAAAAATTGAATTTTAAACGCGACTATAAAAATTAATTATCATCTTCTATAAAAGAATAACTATAATAATTATGAAAAAATTCGACTAGGTATTGTGAGGGAGTCGAAATACCCCACCAATTATAAGTGTTTCTTCAAAACACAATATTAATTAAACCTTAAAAGTGAAGAAACATGACTGTTAAAAACATTTTTTTATAGAATAAAGAAAATAGTGTAACAGCAAGAAAAGTGTATTGGAAAGGTGGATTATTATTTACAAAACATATACCACTATCATTTGTAACTGAAATACAGGGTGCTCGACAGGGTATATAGTACTGACCAAAATGATTTAAAAAAGCTTAATCAACATATAAGTCTGATCGTCAACTGTTTCCATATTGTATTAAAATCGAAGAAAAACTGACAAAGATAGTGATTAAATAAAATTTTGTGTGGAACATATTTCTCAATTTTTAATAGTTACAAAGTTATTTGAAAATTAAATATTGGTCAAGGTCGCTACAACATTTGAATTAGTAAAATATTATTTAAAAAACAAAAGCACATCTTCGATGGCCTCTCAAAGGCAAACAAACAGTCTCATTTAATCGAAGTAGTAACTCTTATAGTTTTTGAGATAGCAGAGGTAAACAACGTAAAAACTCATTATGCACTGCCTTATACAGAGTGATCCAGAATGATTGAAGGTTCCGCCTCGTTCTGACTTTTTGACAAACTACTTGTCACAAAATACGTTTCGTCGATAACTTTTCCAAATGTCGGTAATATAAGTAAGATAATTTGACATTACCGGAAAATTGATACTGTGATTTTTATGCGTGGAAGATAATTTTGATCATAATCAGACCTTCAATCATTCTGGATCACCTGTATATCGGAATCTATTAAACTTCGATGTTGATTAAACTATTTTCATTAATTTTTGCCTGTATTATATGCACTTAAAATTTGTGAAATATATCGTGTATTGTATATCGCACAATGTTGAATATACTGTTACTTTCTGAAACATCTTAGTTCTATGTTCTATCTAGATCTAGAATACACGGAGATGAAATGTCAAAACAAACACCATTAATTTTATACTCAGCGATTAAGACAGCAAAGTTTACTGTTTATATTAATAATCCCAACTTGTCTGAAACTTAGTTGAGGAAGAAGTGCTTACCAACTATTTACTGACAGATTTCCGGTGAGCAAGATCCGGAAGAATTCTTGTACGAGAGTCAGCACGATTTTATCTTTCGTAAATCGACGCAAAACCTTTGGAATTTTACCGGGATTCCTTCGATTTACGATATAAAGTCGGACCACAGAAAGCAGTCTTGTATGTATGAGGTATGAGAGTTGGAAAGGTCAACGTTGTACTATGAAGTTGTAAAAAAGAAATATTTTTCTAAATGTATTTTAATAAAAATAAAAGTAGGGAAATAGATTGATAGTATTCTTTACCTAAGAATGGCATAGCGCAATAAAACGTGTTTGATATAAAATCCTTTCATAAGGCGACGTATCTCGTAACTTTGTTCAGGAAATAATTCGGAATTGTCAACATAGTTCGTATATATTGTCGTGTACTAAATAATTGTTATACAACCCTATGCTACATTTATATCGTTGAAATTAGAAAATAATATTATATTTAAAGGGCTAAAAAATTATATAGGGTGCCATTTAAAAAAATATAATTTTGTTCTACCGTTTGAGAACCACTGGTTAAATATTCGGTTTGTTACTATTGATACATTATCCCCTTATTCTTGATCAATTCTGGTATAAAACATTTTTCTCTAAAGTTGTCAGTTCGCCCAAAAAAGCGCTGGTTGTTTTAAAGGAAACACCCTATATATATATATATATATATATATATATATATATATATATATATATATATATATATATATATACAGGGTGTTTCAGGACTAGTGTAACAAATTTTAACAGCTTATTCCTGAGGTCATTTTGAGCCAAAAATGTCGTATGGACATAGGTCCTATTCCTTCTAGTTAGGTACCAAAATACAAGAGATTGAAGTCCTATAAATAACACGAAATTTTTTAATTTTTGTAATCAAGTTACTTTCGGAAAACAAGAGTTATATTGAAAAGTCATACCTTATTTGTATTAATTAATTTATGTATTCATTAATTGTCTTGTAATTGTTGTACTTTTCATTGTATTTTTGTTTCATAATGGATGGTTATAGTACTGCTGAATATGCAGATATGATTTTTATTTATGGATTATGTAATGGTAATGCCCGTTATGCGTCGAGAGAATACCAAGACAGATATCCAAATAGACGCCAACCTTCCCATCGCCTATTTGCGCGCATTTTTCAGCGTCTACGTGAAACTGGATCAACAACTGTACGGGGAGGTGTACAAAATGATGGCATTGGTGTTAATAATAACGTTGAAGATGAAGAGAATGTAATTGATGCTGTTCTCGATAATCCTGAAATCAGCACAAGACGCATCGCTGCTCAATTACAAATGTCTCACAGCACTGTTTGGCGGATATTAAACCGTGAGGATTTACATCTCTATCACTTTCAGCGAGTTCAAGCACAGCAACCCGGAGACTATGGTCCTCGTTCAGAATTTTGTCGCTGGTTTCTCCGTCAAAATTTAAATGACCCTGAATTTATTTCCAAAGTGTTATGGTCTGATGAAGCCCAATTCACAGAAGACGGAGTAAACAATTTCCATAATTACCATTTATGGAGCATTGAAAATCCACATGCGTTTGTTCAGTCCCGTTTTCAGCAAAGATTTAGCATAAAAGTCTGGGCAGGAATTTTCAATACTAGAATACTAGAAATTGAAGTTTTAATTGACCGATTAACAACTGATGGCTACAGCAACTTTCTGGAAAACAGACTACATGAATTAATAGAAGATGTTCCACTTCTTGTACGGCAACAGATGTGGTACCAGCATGATGGTGCTCCTCCTCACTATGGTAGACAAGTAACTGAGTGGTTAAACCAAAACTTTCCCAATAAGTGGATTGGACGTGGAGGTCCAAACTTTTGGCCTGCAAGATCTCCAGAGTTAAATCCTCTTGATTTCTATCTATGGGGACACTTGAAACAAGAAGTTTATAGGGTACAAATAAACACGCGTGAACAGGTACTTGAACGAATTATGAATGCATCTGCTGCCATTCGCAACGATCAAAATGTAATACTTATAGAACTTCAACGTCTTGTATTTTGGTAGCTAGAAGGAATAGGACCTATGTTCACATGACATTTTTGGCTCAAAATGACCTCAGGAATAAGCTGTTAAAATTTGTAACACTAGTCCTGAAACACCCTGTATATGTATATATATATATATATATATATATATATATATATATATATATATATATATATATACCGTGTGTCTGTCTTAAAGGTGTACATAGGAGATTAACATAGGAAATCAGGTTTTTGCAATTTCCTGCTCGCCTAATTATTTTAAGCAAAAACGCGTCAAATAAAAGTTTTAGGGCATAAAATTCTACATCTAAATCAATAAACAGAATTACCTTTACATGCTTTATAACGACAGAAATTAATTATGAAAATGTCGAAAATTACGTTGAAAATATCGACAGCCATGGAATTGAACAAAAAATAAATAAATGCTTGACGTTTTATCAAATTGTCAGAAACGTCAAATAAGTTAACTTACATTGTGACAGATAAAACGTCAAGCATTTATTTATTTTTTGTTCAATTCCATGGCTGTCGATATTTTCAACGTAATTTTCGACATTTTCATAATTAATTTCTGTCGTTATAAAGCATGTAAAGGTAATTCTGTTTATTGATTTAGATGTAGAATTTTATGCCCTAAAACTTTTATTTGACGCGTTTTTGCTTAAAATAATTAGGCGAGCAGGAAATTGCAAAAAACTGATTTCCCATGTTAATCTCCTATGTACACCTTTAAGAGCGTATTGCACTCATAACTAAACTTCAGAATGCGGGGTCGGCATGAAGGGGGGAGCAGAATGTACCGATAGTGGGACGGTCACTTTATTCCCTAGCCCATCCTTCAAATCGGTTTACAACCGCAAATAGACCCTTTCCAGGTAAACGTTATAATCTAGTCTCTAGTCAATTCTTGTTTTACTCATAAATTTCAAAATTATAATATATTATTTCAGTTTTAAATGAAAAAAAAAAAATATCTCAAAGAATTAAATTGAATAAAATGTAAGTAAAAAAGATATTATTAGCTACTTAGATTATAAATTAAAATATTTTTGAAACTAATACTATTTAAATAACATTAATATACGTATAGGTATATTATAAATTTAATTTGTAGAAATAGTCCCAGTAATTAGGAGAACGTAATTGTTTATTAATGTCAACATAGTATAAAGCATTTACCATTACCAGTATGTATCATATAATGTACCGCTATTTTTATTTTAAAGTCAAGTCTTTATTTTATTGTTACTGTGCAATATTTTGTAATTATAAAGTCAATCATTTACTTTGTGAATACAAATTTTAATTGTTTATTTCCAGAAGTTTTGGTTTTAGTTTTAGTTGTTGTTTGTTTGTAATCTGTAAACGGGCGAGTAAGTTAGTGGATTTGTTAATTTTGTGCATTTATTTCAATATCTATACCAGTCTAAAGACAATCATTTTCTTTGTGAATACAAAATTTGAATTGTTTAGACCCAACAGTTTGGTCAAGACAACTTGTTTAATTTTAGTTCTTGCGAGTAAATGGGCACTTCTGGAATTTATGTTCATTTTCTAAGTTATTTATAACGGTATTTTAATAGTTATAATATTAACAAGCAAACAATGTAATTTGTTGCTGTATTAGTGACATATAACAGCAAAAATTGTAAATTAATTTTATTTGCAAAATTTGTAAATAGCAGAAAGAGAAAAATAATTATTCTATAAGAGATTTAAAGTTTCGACGGGGTTGACCGTAGACCTTTTCCCGTCTTTCCCCGTCAACCGCTTGTTGGCGGTTCAAAAACCAGGTACTAAGAGCCGGCCAGAGCCGGTGCACTAGTAGCGCCACCACTTGTATTGAATTTTAACTAAAATTAGCGAATATAAAATAGAAATTTTCGTCAATATTTACAAACATTTTTATATATTTTTATTACTAATATAATATTTCTTGTAAAACTGAATACTGTGACATTTGAATTTTCTTTAATTTTAAACCAGAAGTATGAAATATATAAGCATGAAAAATCATAGATTCTGTCATTTTAGTGAATTTTTATTTCTCAAACTATTAACGTTAACAAACTTTTTACACTGTGCCAGCCTAGATACACTCTCTTACATTGTCGGTTTAAAATTTCACAATTTTCTTCTCACTGGCTTGAATATAGGGCTCTAAATAATGAAGACATTTTTTCAGCTTTATTTTTGGGGAAGTATAGGCCCTTAAGACAGACACACGGTATACACCGTATATTTCTAATCTGTGAAATTGACAGTTGTAGATAAAGTATAGTATTTGACTCGCATATAATGGCTATATGATTACAATACTCGCCTCCGGCTTGTATTCTAAACTTCATCCTCGTATAATATAGCTTACAAGCTTGTTAAATAATATACTATTGTTCTGTATTCAGTACCTACGTAGAGTATTACGAGTATATAGCATTTCAATATGTACCTGAAGTTGAGAATCATCCTGGTACTTGAAGGTATATAAAATCACTTTTTGTTTAATAGGGTCGAATATACGTACGCAAATTTACAAGAAAGTTACGTTTAAAAAAAAGCTCTTGTGTTGAGAGTCATTATCAAATAACACTTCACTTCAAGTCGCGGAAACAAAAAAAATATTACAAAGAAACGCTCTGTACTTCGTTTCAACTGCTTTTATCTTCCAGTACATTAGCTGTTAAAGAGGAATGAAATTATTTTCACATTTAATTTTAATTTACAGCCAAATCTTCGTCATTTTCTATTCCAAGTAGAGAGTGTATTCATGTCTATCTCAATCGACATGGACATGATAGATTGATATCTGAACAAGTAATATGAAATTCTAATAACGCCAGAATTCATGAGTATTCTTTGAGGTATGAAATTCATTCTGCGAATAGTGAACTCAAATTCCATATTACATTTGTAATTTCAGATTGAAGAGAAGAAATATTGGTTTCTGATGAAAAATATGTTAATAAATGCTGAAGTAATAATATATTACTAATATTTAATTAAAATATTTGACGCATTTTCTTAATTCACATAAAAGATCTTTCTAATTTGAAATGTTTCAGACAAAAATGCCCAATTTTAATTAAATTTAGATGGTAGATTTCCCAGAGATATTTAATTACGTTTTATTTTGCGAAATTTGAGAATAAATGAAATAAAAACCTTCTTTGGAAATGTTGAAGTAAATAAAAATGCTTCATATTCTTTTTAGTAAAAGAGACTCCAAAGACAAAACTAGGAAACTTCAAGAAACCTTATATAGTGTCATACAACTCTCTGTAAACTCTATTTGCGAGTTACGTATAAAAGGAAAGTTTTGAGTTTATTAAACTCTATTATTCTAACATCGTGCATCGCACTACAATTTTTATTTAAAAAAAAAATATTGAAATTTAAGAGTTCAAAGTGTTGTAGGACAAAATAACGAAAAGCGTAGTTTTAAAGAATTCGTTTTTATTTTATGAAATGAGCAAGAAGAAAAATTATAAACAGCAAATAAATATATCATCACGACTTATTACCCATCGCTGCGTATGCCAATCTGCTTTGTACACAAATATCGGTAATGATGAAATATTTGCACCATGCGAGCGCTTACCAGGCGTCACCTCACGGACACTCATTGCTGGCGTGAAAAGTGCACCATAGGAGTTAATTTTGTGCCATTTAAAATTCAAAGAAACTGAATCAGCAAATTATTTAATTTCAAATAAAAATTAGACAATCGGAAATCATTACATATTTTTTTTTCTCAAAATTGTGAATTTGTTTATTATTATGTGTTACTATTTCTTAGTCATAACTATCAAAATATTCAACAAACTTGTACAATTTTCATTTTGATGTATCAACTGTCAAAGTGATTTGGGCATCGGGAAATAGATATAGTATGACTAACGAATGAAAGTTGACCTTTAAATAATTTTATTATATTTTGGAATCATAAACCTGTTTATTCGCCATCAAAAGCGGGCGCAATTTGGCTTTTATCGCCCAAAGGATTATAAAGTTGCCAAGCAAGAGCCATTCAAACGTCAAGACCGTAGTTTATAGATAAATGTCAAACAACACAATAAATTCGATAAATCACATTTTTTAAACTCCGCTACTGCAATAGCCCTGTGGCAAAACTTTCCGTATCCTTTCTCGTATACGTCTTTTGACTTCTGTGGAACCAACTTGTCCTGTGCAGCCTCAAATTCATCATTCATCAATATAGCTAGAAACCAAAGCATACTTAACATTCACAACGCCAGCACAACGATTCCGAATATATTCGTAATAAGTCCTTGAATTTCGAGAACCAAAATAAAATAAAACGTTGTAGGTACCACGGGCATAATAGAGATTGTAGTACTCGGAAAAATAAAGCTCTCCGCTGCGCGTTGAGCTTTAAACATCCCCCCGTGCTACAGTCTTTTGATTATGCCCTTAAGACATAAATAACTATTATAGATGCAGTTTCTTTTCACACTCAGGTATGAGACTTTTGCAAGTACCCATTCAAATACTGGACTAGGAAATCCTAGAAATACATTAGCATGTATTGCCCAAAATAGATGGGTGACTACGGTACTTGCAAGATAAGCAAGATAGCAGAATACGAAGACAAGGGTGCATTTAAAATATTTCATCATCACAGTCATCCATCTATTTTGGAAAAAATATGCTAATGTATTTTTCTACAGTCTATATACAAAGTAACCATTTGCGCTCTCTTTTATCAACGCAAAATGTCACATTGCCGCTCATGCGCGACAAAGAAAAACCGCTCGCTGTCCAAATTTCTAACTATACAATGTTGAGAAATGTCACTTGTCTACATTCTTAATAGAAACGTTTAGTCAGGAACTAATGACACTCTAGTTACACATTTACCACCTTCACAAGTCAATCTGACATATAACTGCTCTGTCGGTATATTACATAACCAAACAAAATGCCGCCATGCTGTGAAAATAAAATATGGCATTTATTTACAAAAACGAAATATAAAATGCTAAGATTAGATTGAAGCTGTAGCTCAAGAAGAATGGAAAGTAACGATAAATTAAAATTAAATATAAAATAAATTGTGTAAACAGTTGTGCTGCCACCTGCAAAAGTTTGGCGTTAACGCTCCCAGTGGACATCCACTTTTCCACTGCACTAGTTTAATGTACTTGAAACAAATAAATTATACAAAACTTATAATATTCCTTACAAAATTGGCATTATCTTTTTGTAAAAGCGAAAGCCAAAACAATATCTTGAAGTCATATTTGAATACGTTCCTGTCTTCACTGCAAAACTGTTGAGTAGTACTGTAAGTACAAAGTGTACATTTTATAATTTTTTATGGTGGAGGACTGTAGAAAAAATCTTGTGTGTGTTTCGAGTGCGTCGCGCATCAACAACCTCTCAATCGACAATGTCCCATTTTGCGCTCTTAATACACAAATAGCTATTCTAGGATTTCCCAGTCCAGTTTTTGAATGGATAGTTGCAAAAACTCTAATACCTGAATGTGAAAAGAAACCACATCTATAAAATAATTTAAACGTCAACTTTCATTCGCTAATTATACCTAGCTAGCTAAGTAATTCCTAAATCAGACGTTGGTAAAATCTAAATTTAGCTAGGTACTTAACGCCTACGTTGTAAACACTGAATACATAGGCATCGGTTCGAGGCAACTGGGCGATTGTCAAGTGTTTAGCATACATACAATTTGGTGACTTTTTTGGCAAAATAGCTGATTTTTCTAAAAAAAATCTTAACACAACCTAACGCACAATCCTAGGTATTTCTTAAATTTAAAGAATCGTCCATTGTTTCATATTTTGTATTGGTTTTATTTTTAAAAAGTGTGTAAGTGTTAAATATTTTCATTTACTGATATGAAACATTTTATGCTTTCATTTCAACTAGACTTTTATCAGTTCATAAATACCGTTGTTACATTATTATCTTTTGTCGTATTTCAAAATACCCGTATACCTACTAGGTACATTGGCGAAATATTATATTAGCGTGAGAAAATTGATGATTTATATACACGAAATAATATCATACTGTGTATAATTTGAGATTCAGCAGAATCACTCCATGTAAATTAGCATCAACAAAGTTAGCTGGACCCATTTCATTCTGTATCATATATAATTCTGTGTTATGCGTTGGTTTGGTACATATCTCTAAATAGTAAATTAAACCTTCTGTTTAGTTAATTAAAACTGTAGGCAGACAAGAGTATTCTACATTTCGTCTAATTACAAATTTCAAATTATTCCATTTATCAGTGAGTTTTAAGATGATTATTGCGGGTGTTTAAAATAGATGAACTAATTTTGGAAAAGCTTTTGGAATGCATATTATTTTTTTTTGCTAACATTAGTTGTTTATGAGTATATTATAAAAAGTTAATAGCAATTATAATGAAGACTATTAGAATATTGACATGAAAAACAGATTACTTGGATTATAGTGCAATTTAGAAAACATATATTCATAAATAATAAATGTATTACTCCGCTGGCATTAATATACTTAATATTGAAAATGCCATATAAAAAGTTGTTGTGTCTGATTCTATGATATTAAAAACATATTACAAGTAGTTTCTCATTTATTATTCGACAGCTAGCATTTTTTATGTATCCAATAACATACGAGCGACATTTTTTACAGCAAACAATAAAGATGTAACCATGCAATCATTGAACTCAATATTATATTACTGGAATGCGCCATGATGTGAGATTCCTACAGTAACAAAACAGGCCGAGAGCGATAGCAACGCGGGGATTTTCTCTTTACGCACTGGCACATCAACCCTACACCCTGTATAAAAATTAAATTAAAAAATCTGATGTGGCCAGCACATTACCTTCGCCAGTTCTATGTTTTTGCACAAATTTCATACAAAAAGTTTCTTGCAAAAGATTCTATTTCTTGTACATTACCTTCCGGCTGTTATATGTATTTTATACAAATTCCATACAGAAAATTTCTAGCAAAAGATCCTATATTTCCAGTAAAATTATAAAACAAACACACATATGTCAATTGCACTTGACACTGACATCTTTCAATCAGAATTTTCTCAATATAGTAGCTGTTTCCATAGCTCTCTACTTTATGAAATTTAATTTCTTTATAATTTTTTAACTCTATATCCATTTAATATATAGTATAAAATGCAGTCAAATCGTACAGAGAATAAAATATTCTTTAAATTTATAACATTAAAAGTGAAAAAATAATATCTAACATAGTTTTTTTCAAGAAAAACTGTTAAAATATTCATATGAGGATACTTCCAGTTGACCAATCTAAGCAACTCTTCATGTGGATGTAACGAAGAAGAATACGAAAGAATTATAATTTTTGAAATTGTAGTATCAGCGTTATCACAGACGAAAGTTTAGTTACACACACGCACACACGCGCATACACACACACACACACACACACACACACACACACACACACACATATACAGACATACAGACATCATCGTAATAATAATAAAATCGTATTCTAGGGACCCTAAAACGTGCTTATTGATTAAAAACTCATCATCGAATTTTTTGACCAAAGACATTACCTTCCTTACAAAAAGGTAACGGAAGGTAAAAATAAAACAAAGTTACAATAACCTCACATGTCAATGTCAAAAAATTAATATAAAAATTAAGTTGCAATCTGGTAAAGAGTTATTGCATAAATAGTTGTAAATCCGAAAAGAGTCCATTCTTGAATATTTCTGTTTTCAGGTAATCAATGTTTTTGAAATAAATAATGTTTCCAACCGTTTTGACTCCAATACAAGAGAAAATGGAAGTAGAATATTCCTTAATGTCGACAGTAAGTCGATAATAAGAATAAAAATGACAGTATTGAAAGTGCGCTAAGGAAATTAACATTTTGACATGAAAATAATTTTTGAAACATTTTAATCTCTTTTTTTATATTTTCCAATGAAAGATTCTAATACAGTGTAGAAAAAAAAACAGATGGTACTTATCGGTTTAATTAATGAACAATAATTATCATAAAATGAAAATCGCCATTCGAAAGAGTTTAATAACACCTCCTAAAAAGTACATACCAATATCCAGAATTATATCATACTTGAAAGATGCTATCATCAAAAAAAAAAAAAATGTGTAAAATTCATGGACTGAAATTTAAACCCTGGGCCTTCTTATTCCTAGTAGGATGCTCTACCAACCGAGCTATGAAATCCCTCTGAATTAATTAATGAAAGCATTGATGAACGTTTCTACAATCGGGCATTAGACGAGTACCATCTTTTCGGAGGGTTGGGTAGCGCGACACACTTGGTAGTTTAGGAATCATACCCCAGTAACGGGTTAAAAAATATACTTATTGTAATAATAATCAATGTAAACATGTCAGTCAAATCTTGAAAGGCATTAGTGTTATAGACAGTTTAAGACAGAGAATTAGTAACATATTAGTACCGAATGTCAAGTATGACAGGAAGGCACTCACGGTATTAACCACATAAAATTTCTTGATTTTTATATCACACATTCTCATTCAGCCATAAATATTAGCAAATGAGTAGGTAATGGTAAGAATATAAATTTAAATATGCTAATATACAATAAATAATCCGTTATTTGTTTAATAAAATATATGATGTCAAAATTTACTAACTTTGTATCTGAAAAAATCTGATGTGGCCAGCACATTACCTTCCGTCAGTTATAGGAGGTATTTACGAAAATTCTACCGGTGAACTGTTACCGGTAAACAGCTTTTATCAGTTTATAGCTACCGGAATCGATATTTTAAGAACGCAAGTGATTAACAGGGTAGATCCATAATCTACGAAAAAAATTGATAATTTAAAACAGGTTACAAATTTGACGTAGTTAACAAAATGAGCAGAGTCCTACTTAGAACACATTTCCACTTTTACCGCGCGCTTTGCTTTGCATCACTAGCTTTTTTTGAGATTACATTCTTCATGAATCCGGTAGATGAATCTGGTAGATATTGAACAATTTTCGAACACGGTAACTTTTTACCACTCGTGTTTTCGAACACAGTCGGTAGATGCGGTATCTACCGGTAGAATTTTCGTAAATGCGTACCTACGTATTTTCTATAAAATCCATACAGAAAGTTCCTTGCAAAAGATTATAAATTTCTTGTATGTACCTCACCTTTCGACAGTTGTATGTATTTTATACAAATTTCATACAGAAAATTTCGAGCAAAAATATCCTAACACAAATATACTACGAATATGTCATTGCACTTGACACTGACATCCAAGGCTGACATCTTTTAATCAGAATTTTCCTATTATAGTAGCTGTTTCTAGCATAGCTGGCTTATTTATGAAATTTAATTTCTTTATAATTTTATAACTCTATATCCATTTAATATGAAGTATAAAATGTAGTCAAATCGTATAGAGAATACAATGTTCTTTAATATTTATAATAACATTAAATGTGAAAAAATGATATTTAACATAGTTTTTTCAAGAAAAATTGTTAAAATCTGCAAATGAGGGTACTTCCGGTTGACCAATTATAACCAAAATCTAATCAGCTCTTCATATGGATGCAACGAAGAGGAATACGAAAGATAAAAAAAAAAAAAAAATAATCCAAATTAATTTACAGCATTCTAAGATAGCAACACAAAATCTATTACAATGTATGGAAGAATTAAAAATTGACTTAGCCCTAATACAAGAACCATATGAGGTAGGAAACAAAATTAGAGGTATACCTAACTATATTAGACTATATGCATATGGAAATGGGCATAAAAGGGCCGCAATTTTGGTTAGGAACAAGTTAATGAACGTAATTTTAATTAATCAAGTCTCTAATGAGGATATGGTAGTTATAGAGGTAACATACAAAAATTTGCAAATATACTTTATTTCCGCTTATTTTGACTATCATCAAGACATCCTTGTTAGCCAGCAACATTTGGCAAGCGCTAAAGAGTTCGCAAACAATAAAGCATATCTTATAGCAGTTGATAGCAATTCAAGATCAACAGTTTGGCACGACAGACTTACAAACACAAGAGGTCGGGATCTAAGTGATTTTTTAACAACAGAAGAAATTTATGTAATGAACGAAGATAGTGATCTATTCACATTTGATAACGGAAGGGGTACGAGTAATATAGATCTAACGTTAGTCAGTCATCATTTAACAAGTGTTTTAATAAATTGGAAATTAATGGAAGAAGAAAGCTTTTCAGATCACCGATATTTGTTTCATGAATTAAAGGTTAAAAATCAAGAAAGGGTATGGATTAATCGAAGTCGACTAAAATTTGTAGTGAAGCCAGAAAATTTGGAAGATTTTGGTATTAATATAAATGAAGAATTTCTGAAGATAGCAAATATTTCCCAGGAAGATAGAGAAGTTGCAGAATTACATCAAATTCTAGCAAATAAAGTGAAAGAAGATACAAATTTCGTACTTTTTCTAGAAAAATATAGTAAAGCCATAAAATCAGCTTGTTACAAATCTTTCAAAAAATCAAAGGTAGGCACTGTTGAAAAGAAAGGAAGAACAGTTGCATGGTGGTCAGATGAATTAACTATAATGAGGAAAAGAATTAACGCATTAAGAAGACGCTACCAGAGAACAAGAAATAACGTTTTTCTCAGAGAAGAAAGAAGATTAATTTATCTACAAGAAAAAGCAAAGTATATTAAGAAAATAGAAGAAGAGAAATTTAAATCATGGAAAGAATACTGCAATATATCCAGCAAAAGTAATCCCTGGAATATCGTATATAAAATGGCCACGGGTAAGACTAAGCAAACTTTGACTCTTTCAACGATTAAAGAAGAATGCGGGGAATATACAACAGACACGGCAAGTACGCTTAATAGAATGTTGCAAGAGTTTATTCCTGAAGATAACGAGTATGATGATAATGAATACCATAAGGCAGTCAGAGAAAATATTAAAACTCCACCAAACTCAACAAACGATCAACAAATTATGGAAGATGAGATCGAAGAAATTTTAATCAAAATGAATCCAAAGAAAGCTCCAGGGAAGGATGGTATCTCAAGCGATATTCTGTTAAATATTTTCAATAAATTTAGACTGTTCTTTACTGAAATATACAACCAATGTTTACAAAGAGGGTTCATCCCGAAGGAGTGGAAATCTGCAACGATTATACCAATTATTAAACCTGGAAGAGAAAATTCAGACGAAGTAGGAAAATTTCGTCCTATTAGTCTAATAAATACTGGAGGAAAGGTTTTAGAAAAATTACTGATAAACAGAATTATGATATACTTGAACTCAAATAACTTTCTAAACAAAAACCAATTTGGATTTATTCAGCATAGAGGAACTACCGATGCCTTAATGAAAATGAAGAATTTTGTTGACGAAAGTCTTTTGGAAAAGAAAATTGTTTTATTAGTTAGTTTGGATGTTAAAGGAGCATTCAACGCAGCATGGTGGCCAGCTATAATGAAAGCATTAAAAGATTTCAATTGCCCGAAAAATTTATACTGTTTAGCACAAAATTACTTCAGTGATAGGTCAACAGATATAGACGTTAATGGAATAAAAATAATAAAACCAGTTAATAGAGGCTGCCCTCAAGGTTCGTGCAGTGGCCCAGGGTTCTGGAACATACAATACGACTCATTATTAAACTTAAATTTTTCAAAAAACTCAATAGCGATTGCTTTTGCAGACGACTTCATACTACTTACTAAAGGAAAATCTATACTGGAGGTAGAAAATATGGTAAATTTTGAAATGGGAAAGATTATGAACTGGGCAATAAACAATAAAATTCAATTTAATGAAAATAAATCTCAAGTAATGCTGGTGACAAGGAAAAGATCTTTGTTTAAAGAGAAAGTAAATATCTTTCTCAACTATAAAGTACTGCAGCAAACGAATAAAATAAAATATTTAGGAATAATTATTAACAACAAATTCTGCTTTGACGAACATATCAATTATGCAACAGACAAATGCTTTAAACTTATACATATTTTATCAAAGTCTGCAAAAGTTTCCTGGGGTCTCCGACAAGAAGCTCTTAACATCATTTACAAAGGAGCAATTATACCAATTTTATCTTATGGCTTACCGGTTTGGAAATCTGCCCTTCAAAAAGAAGCAAATAAAAGAAAAATTAAGAGAGTGCATCGACTAATGAACATTAAAATTTTAAAGGGATACAGGACTATTTCTTACGAAGCGTCTTGTGTACTATCAGGCAATGCTCCAATTTTAATTAAATTAGAAGAAATTTTAAGAATATTTGAAAGAGTAAAAGAATATACAAGAAGTAGTGAAAGCAATACAGCAGACAGTCTGGCAATGAAAAGATTAGTGGCTAAAGAAGAAAAAGTTGAGAGTGAAAATTTGTGGCAGCGTGAATGGACCCAAAGTGTCAAAGGTACTACTACTAAAATGTTTTTCCCCTTTATAAATAAAAGACTTAAAGTAAAGTTACCATATTCACCAAAATTAACTACAATTTTAAGTGGACATGGAAAAATAAGAAGCTATTTATACAAGTTTAAAATAATAGACAATGAAGAGTGTAAGTGCGGTAATAGCAATCAATCAGTGAATCATTTACTTTTCGAGTGCGTGTTGTTAAGACGTGAACGTGAACATTTGAAAAACTCAATTTTAAGAAGAGGTGGAAGTTGGCCCTGCTCAAATACTGATCTTGTTGAAAATTACTTGAACTTTTTAATGACTTTTGTTAATAGTATAGATTTCGATAGTTTAGTTGATTAATTTAAATATTCTAATTTTTAATCATAATATGTTATGTAAATAATAATTTTTAAAAAATGTATTATAAATTATGTCAATTAGTAATACCACAAATATGTAAAGTCAGTACATTTAAAGCATGTAATATTTTGTAAATGGAGCATGCTGAAATAAAGATTTAATAAAAAAAAAAAAAAAACACACACACACGCACGCACGCACGCACGCACGCACGCACACACACACACACACACACACACACACACACACACACACACACACACACACACACACACACACACACACACACACACACACACACACACACACACACACACACACACACACACACACACACACACACACACACACACACACACACACACACACACACACACACACACACACACACACACACACACACACACACACACACACACACACACACACACACACACACACACACACACACACACACACACACACACACACACACACACACACACACACACACACACACACACACACACACACACACACACACACACACACACACACACACACACACACACACACACACACACACACACACACACACACACACACACACACACACACACACACACACACACACACACACACACACACACACACACACACACACACACACACACACACACACACACACACACACACACACACACACACACACACACACACACACACACACACACACACACACACACACACACACACACACACACACACACACACACACACACACACACACACACACACACACACACACACACACACACACACACACACACACACACACACACACACACACACACACACACACACAGACATCATCGTAAAAATAGTAAAATCGTATTCTAGGGACCCTAAAACGTGCTTATTTATCAAAAACTCACCACCGAATTTTTTGACCAAAGACAATACCTTCCTTACCTGAAGGTGACGGAAGGTAAAAAACAAACGGTACATGAAAGAATGTAAATATAAAAAAATACATTAAACATATACCTATCAGTGTTGTTAAAAACGCCTATTAGTATTAATGTAAATATCTGACATTTGAAATGTTAGAATGAAAAAGATTAAAATTGCGTTATATCCTATATTGAATTTTCAAATATTTTTTTTTCTGTTGAGAATGTAAATGCTTTATTCAACGGAAAAGCAATATTGACATTAAAAAATCAGTTATAAAAACGACTTGTTTACTTTCTCTACGTATTATTAGCACAATTATTGAATTTTTTTCTCTTCATTTACTTCTATTCGTTTTAAAACGCAGAAGGGTTTCACTGTAAGAAAATAAATCAGTGTATAATATCTGGAAAATATCTTGGCCGTAAACAACAAAAAAACTCAGTTGTAAAATCTTCAAATTGCATGTTTTTGCTGCCGTAATGTTAATATTGCTCTCGTATTATTAAAAAACTTTTCTGATAAAATATGCTTTTTGTTTTTTTTTATTCACAAAAGTTTAAAATTGTGTTTGTGTATGAAGAAGGTAAAAAAACAGTTTTCATGCGGATAATTCTAAAAAAAATATTATTGAATTTCAAGTTTGAACGGAAGAGAATAATGCTACCAATATGTTACCTAAAGTTTGGTTTATATTTTTAAACAAAAACAACAAAATTAAATTTGAAAATAAATTTTGTAACGACCTCCCTTACTTCAGTAAGCAGATGCCTTACTTCTTTATTTTCTGAAATATAAACAGTTAAATATTTATTTTACATTTCTTTGCTAATTTTTACAATGTATGAGTTCTTTCAAATTGTCCTCATTTCATAAATATTTCCATTTAAAATATATAGCAGACGACAGTTTTTTCTTCTTAAATTTTCAATGGGATAAGATCTTTTTTTTTCAACGCATAAATTTTCAACGGTATTCCTTGACATATCTGGCAATAAAAATGAACAAGTAAAAAATAAATCATCGGGATTCAGAAATAGCTATTTGTGTATTAAGAGCGCAAAATGGGACATTGTTGATTGAGAGATTGTTGGCGCGTGACGCAGGAATGCTGCATTCTCTCGAAATCGAGAATGTCAATTTGCTCTCGAAACATACACAAGATTTTTTCTACGGTCGTCATAATGGGCCCTCTAGTATATCAAAAATTTATTTGTTTCAAGTACATTAAACTAGTGCAGTGAAAAAGTGAATGTCGATTGGAAGCGTTCACGCAAAACTTTTGCAGGTGGCAGCACAACTGTTCACACAATTTATTTTATATTTAATTTTAATTTATCGTTATTTTCCATTCTTTCTGAGCTATTGCTTCAATCTAATCTAAGCATTTTATACTTTCGTTTTTGTAAATGAATGCCCTATTTTACTACGACAGCAGTGCGCCATTTTGTTTGGTTATGTAATATACCGAGAGAGCAGTTATATATCAGATTGACTTGTGAAGGTGATAAATGTGTAATTACAGTGCCATTAGTTCTAATTAAACGTTTCCATTAAGAATGCAGACAAGTGACATTTTTAACATTGTATAGTCAAAAATTTGGAAAAAGAGCGTTTTTCTACTTTGTCGCGCATGAGCGGCATAGTAACATTTTGCGTTGATAAAAGAGAATGCAAATGGCTACTTTGTATATAGATTGCAGAAAAAAATATTTTTGAAATACAACCCGCTCATCCCATCTGTAAAGAGAAGCGTTTACACTACACAATTGTTTTTTGACAACGATAAGAGTGAAATGTAAAACAGAATTATGTATTGTTTTATTGATATTGCTATATTAACAAGTACGGCTCTTGTAAGTATACCTAGAAAAATCTGCACGAATTGTAAATTTTCCAGGTCAATTCTCTATATGAACACACACAAGATTTTTTGTACAGTCGCCATAATGGGGTCCTCCACCATATCAAAAATTTATTTGTTTCAAGTACATTAAACTAGTGCAGTGAAAAAGTGGATGTCCATTAGAAGCGTTCACGCCAAACTTTGCAAGTGGCAGCACAACTATTCACACAATTTATTTTATATTTAATTTTAATTTATCGTTATTTTTCATTCTTTTTAAGCTATTGCTTCAATATAATCTAAGCATTTTATACTTTTGTTTTTGTAAATTAATTAGTGATGCACGCGAGACGAGACGAGACGAGAAATCTAAAATATCGATCTCGTCTCGTTATCTCGTTCTCGTACATTTTTTTGGGTCTCATCTTGTTCTCGCACGAGTCTCGCGAGAGTCTCGCCATAAAAATAAGCGCTTGCGCACTACCTATTTACGTAACTATTTAACTACAAGAGACGAAACACTAAATTCTGGTCACCAAATTATTTCAATACGAACATAATGTTTATTCATTTACGGTTACCAGAAAATGTGATAAGTTAGTAAATAATGTAATTTACCTCCAAAATATTCAATTTACCATCAAATTGTGATCTCTGAACTATTAAAATAAGAACACATTCTGTCATCAGTAAAACGAATTAAACATTAAAAAATTATTTTTTGTAACTAAAAGTATCTACACTTTTCCATTAAATATATGCCACTATTTAAGTAAGATTAAGTCATAAAAAACCGCTACACTGGTAACCTGCTGGCAACCAATCACTCCGCTTCTCTCCCTGTGGTCTCCCATCGACGCGTAATATAACATACTTTACTTTTATTTATTTTATTAACTGTGGTTTTAACTGGGGTGAATTAGAGGCTGAAATATTAGAGAAAACTAGTTCTATTGGATGCAATGCCGACTTTGTATTTATTTTTGCATTTTCTCGCTCAGAGACCGATACTAATCGACTCTAAATAGACTCAAAAAATATTGTGAATTCATATAATTTTCACATTTACGCGTTCTATGCATGCATTAGCGTTGACTCTACTCCTTGTACGGTACATTTTTCATTAAATTTATGAATCAAAGCTATAAAGTTACAAAAACTTTTAATTGCGAGATTGTCGCGAGAATCTCGCGAGATTTCTCGCAGTTGTTATATCGATCTCGCCTAGAATTTTAAACTGAAATCTCGCTCTCGTTCTTGTCTCGCATAATGCAACGAGACGAGACGAGTGCATCACTAAAATTAATGCCCTATTTTATTTTCACATCAGTGCGGCATTTTGTTTGGTTATGTAATATACCGACAGAACAGTTATATGTCAGATTGACTTGTAGGTAAATATGGAACTACAGTGCCATTAGTCCTTGACTAAATGTTTCCATTAAGAATGTAGACAAGTGACATTTCTCAACATTGTATAGTTAAAAATTTGGACAGCGAGCGTTTTTTCAACTTTGTCGCACATGAGCGACAAAGTGACATTTTGCGTTGACAAAAGAGAGCGCAAATGATTACTTTGTATATAGAGTGTAGAAAAAATCTTATATGTAACTCAAGCGGTAAATGTGTTTGCTCCATCAAATTTCATAATTAATTACTCAGGCCCCAGCGTGGTGTTTAAAACTGCCAAAGCGCAATTCACAGAAAGTCGTACGTTTAAAACGGCGCAACATCAACAATATCGACTTTCTTCACTTTTGCTGAATTCCATCCACGAAAGTGAAAACTGTTCCCCCATTTGCTCTTTTTGAGAAGTCGAGTAAAAAAGTGCGGAAGACGTAATCTTTTTTCAACAGTTTATCTTAATGTGTATTCAGCCAGCGCTCGGGGTAAATTTACATTTCACATCCGACGTATAGCATGCTGTTCTTTTTGGATGGTTTGCATTGTAAATACCTCGGTAACAAGTTACTATTCCGCGCTCTTTTACCTTTTTAACTTTATGAATGAATAAATATCAAAGATGGAACATTTTTCATTGTTTACGTTAAAGTTCGTCGCCCTAATCAGTGGATTGAGGTCATGTTCCTGTTCGGATTTGCCTCAGTGAATTCGGATTTGCCTCAGTGAATCTTGAATCTTGACGCGTCGAACAGAAAATCCATTATTCAAAGATGTAAAGTAATGGATGGATGATGTAGCTTTCTATAAAATGTCAATGTTGATAAGATTAAGTGAACTTCTTTATTGAGAAAAATTCTTATACCGGCTAATGGTTAGGGGTTTTGAGGTTGCAATGTGGTTTTAAGGAATTGCAAAAGAAAGAAGAATGTAATGCAAATGAGATCGATAAAGTTTTCATTAATTTTTTTATAGTGGGTATAAATTGCACATCAACTAAAATTGAGGTATATGTATAAGTATGTACGAGGTTTCATAAAAAATAAGTAGAATTTTCTTTTGTTTCAAAATAGTACATTAAAAAACAAGTTTCGTAACGAATGGGATAGCAGGCCTTAATCTATTATGAGGTAATTTTATTATTTTATTATATAACTTGGTACTTTTATCAGTTTTGTTGGTAGCGCATCCCGCTAACAATTTTAACTTCACAGATTAAAATTCATTGTTGACTGACAGCAATTTGAGGTTGTATGTCATTCATTTGTTAGTTTTAAAAGTAGTCTTACCACGCCAAAAACAGTGAATTTATAGATCTTCTTAATGACGTGATTTCAGTGCGTTTATAGACTCATAAAGACCGACAGAAAAAGTAATTTATCAATATTAATTTTGTCCGCGTATTGTGACGTCAGAGCCTAGCGCGGTATAAGAAGCACTGTCCTAAGCAAAAACGATACTTTCAAAGTAGACTCTATTGACAGATCACATAAGGGTCACAATTTAACGGCTTGTATTTTGATTCTGATATTATTGTTATTATGAAGAAGTTAACTTTGAGATATTAATAACATTAAATTATAAACATTTTTATTAAGTATTTCGTAATACAATATATACGCATTAATAAATAACATAGGTTTTATTTATGAGGTCTCGTGACCGCGTGCCTCAGTGTCTGGGGAACCGGGTTCGATCTCGACCGACGCCAAATATTTCGAATTTTAAATGGCACAAAATTGATCCCTGTGGTGCACTCTCCACGCCAGCAATGAGTGCCCGCACGGTACAAATACATCATCATCATTACCGATATCTGCGTACAAAGCAGATTGGCACACCCAGCAATGGGTAATATGCCGTGATGATATATTTATATTTATTTACAAGGTTTATTTCAAATTGAAATCAACTCTACACATTCTTTTCAGAACTTTGATTTCTTATTTTTAAGTTTAATGCACTTAAATAACTATCTCTCCACATTAATATATTAATAATATGTCGTGTTCTTAGAATAATTGTTATTACAAATTAGGATAATATGTTTTGTATAATTGAAAGGGTAATATTCAAACTTAACTGAATGCCAGCTTTAATAGATAACTTTTCTTTATTACCTAAGTAAAATATCAGCGGCGAAATGAACTGATTAAAATTCTAATTCTTATTTACTGTGGCAATAAGGCTCACTTTGAAAGACGTGTTTCCCGGTAGGACAGTAGTTTGAATGAAGCGCGCCACAAATGATGTAATTACTGAACTACCCAATAGGGGATTCCACCATTTTTTTATAATTTCATCAGAAAATATAAGTAAAACTAAGACTATTGGTGAAAATCCGGTGAAAAATTCCTATTAATAAGCGAGTTATGGTCCTCCGAAGTTTGAAAATATAGATATGACGTCACAAATAAAAGTTTTTATATAAAACTGTTTTCTTCGTGGATTTAAAATGTTCTTGAAATGTATGCTATTTTTAAATTATATTTATAAAAAACAAATTTTTATTGTAACACTATACAAGTCTACATGCTTTATAATTGCAAGTGTATCAAAATTATTATGTTTAATGCAAGAAATTTATATAAACAAAAACTGTTTGAGAATTGCAGTACTGGATTGGTAGCCACGTGTCCGCTATTTGAATTTGTCTACTTCCATTGGTAGTAGATATGTCATAGGTAGGTACATGAATATTAAAAATTACAAGCAATGGTAAATATGATTTAAATTTATAGATTTTATTTGATAAATGAAAATGACAGCTGATATTTTTTCAGCTTTGTGAACTAGGTGTATTCTAACCAATTAGAGGACTGGATTTGTTTGCTTATCTAAACCAACATTATTTTTTTACGTGAAACAAACATAGTTACTATTTTATCAAATCTTGTATTTATATATACAAAGAATGTTGGACATACTTTTTCTTTTTGAGCTTCAAGTTCTGTAGATGCAGCAACATTGTGTAGCAGAGTTACATACATTTTATTTTTAGTCTATATGGTACCCCCGTGTATATTATTCATTCTTATCTTAAAGTCTAGTTGTTGTAGAGCTATTTTATCTTTAACTTTGACATATCTTGAAGGAATTTTTCACAAAGAAGCTTTTTTAAAAAAAATGACCAACATTTACGATAGCGTTGAGCGTTTTAAGGCAGACAGAATAGAAACGAAATGCTAATATTTATCTATAATTATTATTCAAGCTACTCTGTTAATTAATATTTGAAATTGACGGGAGCGTTAAGCTACATAAACTAGAAAATGTAAACAAGGATAAGTGAATGACTCTGTTCATGAAAACAGATTTTATGCAAAGGTTTATCTGCATTTTAATCTAGCTATCGATTTGCAAATATCAGGAATTTCAATAATAACTTCAAATTATTCGAAAATTATTTTCTATATCTACATAAGTAGGTACATATACATATTTTCGCGCTCCCGAGACTAAAGAGCGATTCTTATCACTCATTTATTTATTTAACTACACAGCCCGACAGGCGAAAGCCTAATAAGGGAGCAGGAACAAAACATAAGAATACAAAATATAAAATAAAGTAGAATTTACTATATACATAACTAAAGTAAAGTGTGAGAAAATGAAAATACAAAAAATAATAAAAAAAATATAAATAAATATAGCTAAGAAGGAATCAAATTTGATTAATAGCTGTTAAAAATTGTGTAGGTTTGAGTTGAAAAACATCAACTGATGAAAAACTAAGATTATAAAGTAGACACATACGATAAATAGGCGATGAGAAGAATACATTAGTTCTAGGGGTTGGTAGGTAAAAAGGTAATGGAACTACGCGTGGCAAAAATGGGAGCATGGAAGGAAAGGGAAGTCAGACTCTTAGGATCATCTACCTCGCCATGTATCAATTTACAAAGGTAGTGTACTGAAATTGTATCACGTCTTTCTAACAGGCTGGGCATTTTAAACATTTTTAATAAGTCATTATAACTAACGGAGTAGTCTGGATATTGATGATGAATTTTAAAAAAAATGTATTTCAAGAATTTTATTTGAATAGATTCAGTATGGTCCTGATGAATTTCGTAAAATGGACTCCAAATAAGGGAACAGTACTCAAGTTTTGAGCGTATGAAAGAGTAGAATAAAATAAAAATAGATGAGGTATTACGGAAGGGACGCGAATTTCGGATAATGAAACCAACGAGACGAATCGATGAGTTCGATATATTATTAATATGAGTAATAAAGGTTAATTTAGAATCGAAAGTAACTCCAAGATCTTGGATGGTGTAACATCGGGATAGAGTGTTATGGTTAAGCGAATAGTTGTAAATAATAGGAGATGATTTCCTAATAAAAGAGTAACATTTGTTTAAATTTAGTGCGAGGTTGTTTGAAGCACACCATTGTGATAAACGATCAAGATCACATTGAAGAATGCCACAATCAGAAGTAGTGGAAACTGGATGGAAATTTTTTAAGTCATCAGCAAATAACAGATGATCACAAATTAAAACATCAGTTATATCATTAATAAATAACAAAAACAAAAGAGGACCAAGATTTGAACCTTGGGGAATTCCTGATGTGGCAAAGACAGGAGAAGATTTATAGCCCAAGAATTGAACGAAGAGAGAACGATTTGACACGTAAGACGATAGAAGAGATATGAGAGGTGTAGAAATTGAGAAGGACTGAAGCTTATTGATTAGGATATTGTGGTCTACTCAATCGAACGCCTTAGCGAAATCAGTGTAAATGCAGTCTACTTGACCCCGGGCATCCAGAACTGAGGAGACGAAATGTGTAAAGTACGCTAAATTGCTGACCGTGCTGAGAGACTGATAATTTATTTTTTACTTTAGAGTAAATTGATAAATAAATCTTCTTTTCAAATATTTTACTGAAGTTAGATAGAACAGCAATTGGGCGATAATTATTAATATGTGATATATTTCTGGATTTGTGTATGGGAGTAATGCGGGTAGATTTCCACATATCAGGAAAGGTTTTGGTAGATATAGCTAAATATGAAAAATAGCGTTTCAGGGACTAAAGTTCAAATTCAGTCCCAGAGGGATTAAATATGAAAAAACTCCCTGGGGGACTAAAGTTTTGTAGTACTAATATTCGCTGCTAGTTAGCGTTTTCTTGGCCGACTTGTTTTGATTATTTCACAATATGGTCACATATCTTTTAAATATTTTCAATGTGTTATCATTAAATAGTGATATTTTATTTATTTAACCTTTCTGGTTCTGGATAAAACAGTGCTTTTAAAGCGACAGGCGACAGTCGCCGTGTTCGCCAGTTTTCTGAATTTAAATAAGTTAACTTGAGCACCCACAGAGTTTATTATTCTGTGGGTGCTTGAGCCTCGGAGCACTACGTAATTGGCACCTGTGGACATAATAGG
Source organism: Harpalus rubripes (assembly GCA_963082715.1). Lineage (NCBI taxonomy): Eukaryota > Metazoa > Arthropoda > Insecta > Coleoptera > Carabidae > Harpalus > Harpalus rubripes. The sequence goes on from OY720464.1 coordinate 23,806,131, forward strand.
GCTGTTGCAAGAATTTTTATATACCTTCTAATTATTAAATTTAAAAAGATATCATTCTTTAAATAGCCTCACATTTGAAATTATCACTAAATATTCATTAGATATTTTAAAATAAACTTTTGAAATTTGTATATTTTGAAAAAGTTACCTGATCTGAAACTGAATGTGACGTCACAGTACAAAATATTGCATAAACTTTAATTTAAAATACCTTTTGAAAAATGTGAAACAGGCTCATTAGATGTCTGTGAGTGTCAAATTTTATATTCGGTTTAATCGATTAAAATAGATAATCAAATGCGAAAATTTAGTTTTTGTAGGGTGATCGATGCTGATTGCTGATGCCCATATATTAAAACAAAGCACGGAGTAAAGAATCTTCGAAACTGAAGTTAGCGCCTGCTCAGTATGCATTACATGTATCATTTAATTTAAATTTTCGAGTAAAGCTGCGTTCAGAGCTACCGAATTATAAATTACAATTAGCACTTACAATTAATACAAGCACTTTGACTTGTGGCAAATAACGCTAGCGTTCACAGCGATAAAATTAAGACGTTAAGTGTAAGTGATAAGTGGTAAGTATGCAAACTCCAAACTTTTCAATTACAATTAGTGCGACAGCTATATCATCTTGTCTCTTTCTGTCAGAAACGTCAAACGGCATAGTGCATATAATGTGTTTTAAATGTGGTATATGGTGCAGGATATTGTAATAAATAAGAATATAGAAAAGTGAAGAATCATATGTACCTATACTTGTGACTTTTTATAGAATGTCTTTCATTTCTAACCCTATTTTTATCTCAATAGAAAATATTATGATCCGAAATATTTTTATCCGTCAATTATAGTGTTCAAGTATAATGTTCAAACAACAAATACTACTCTATTTACAATTGTTTAATAAAAATCATTTATTTTTGTATTTATATAGATTGCTTCATCGATTTTTCAATAGATGTCACTTTCACTAAGTGCTAATTCTAAACGCTATTTCACATTAAAACCCGGTAGTTTTAAGACGCTCCAACCGATTACTATTTGTAATTACTAATTGTAATTTATAATTCAGTAGCTCTGAACGCAGCTTAAGTATTGACACCTAATCTATAACGTAGTCGAGAAATTTCCCACATTTATTTTTAAAATTTAAATTAATTTAAATGAAATTTAAATAAAAATTGCCGTATGAATACGACATTAAACAACGTTAATCCTTTATAGAAGATCGTATTTTTTTTTGTAATTTGTCACCGGATTTTTTTGAAGTTACTGACCCGAAGTTTCAGCTTTAATTGCTTGCTAAAAAAGTCATCAGCATTTCCTTTTAATTGCTCTGAATTTAAAAAATTCCCAAGAGCTTTGCTTTCCATAATTGCCTTTGCGATGTGTATTTTTTTGTTTAATTAAAATAATCACCTTTTGTATCTCACCAATAAATAATACTGACACATTAATAAATATACAGGGTGTTTTACGGATTGGGAATAGAAGAAAATCATTCAAATGAGAGTTGTATAGCATATCGAGGGGAACATTCATTTATTGAAGAAAAAATTAAAACTATGATTCACGAACTATACACAAAGTTATATTTTTTGTAAATGATAATCGATCTTAAACGATACAGATTTTTTTCTAAATTCATTGCAAAAAATTCATTTTTAGTTTAGTGAAATCTTATTTAATACCTATATGTACAAGAAGGGTATATAATAGTTATTTATAGTAAATATTGTGGAGATTTTCTACATTTTTATAACTAATTTTTACCTAAAACAATTAGCGAAGCAGGAACTTACAAAAGTCTGATTTTAGATGTTAAAGACCTATGTTTAACTATGCCCGTCAGCCAGTCACAAACCTGTTATCATATACATGTTCGAGTATACTCGTAGATATATAAAGCGAATGAAAAAATAGGGACAAATACATACCTATTTTCTCTAGTATTAATTTTAGATCCGTAGTTTAAAAGTTGCTGGTGAAATTAAATGCCACTTTTTGAAGTGATAAGATCCTGATCAATTAAATAAAAACTATAAATATGATATACATAAAATATTTGTTGATGCAAATCTATACTTTTGCACCCGACAAATTATTTTGTCGTGTGCACTTGACCCCATGCAAATCGGCGACTTTGATTTTTTTTACAATAAAAATAAATTTTCTAATTTGCGCTTGTAACAAAGCTGATACAACACCCAAAAGAGTTCGTTTATAATTCATTCGAGTGCTGTAATAAACTAGATCAATTTATTTTTTTAAGGTTGGTGGCTATCAATGTCAAAAATATCAAATGTCAAATCTCGCTAAATTAACGAACACAAAACGATTGTTAAGAATACAATTTTTATATAATTATGAATTTAAAAATAGTAATAAGAAAATGAGAAGAAATAGAGTACTAAAGTAAGAAAGAAATAGAATATATCGAAGATAGTTGGTGTGACATTAGTATCACCCACTGATGTGGCCAGCACATAACCTCTCGCCAGATATATTTTTTCTTTTTCTTTATATTCGTCATTTTTACGCAAATTTCTTTTATATTCTTTTTTACGTATATTTTTTTGCGTTGTTGACTTTTTTTATTTTCATAATGATGTACAAATATTTTTTACACTGGCATACAAATATTTATATACAGTGACATTTATGTGTCAATTACAAACATTTGAATTTCTTGCCTTGAAGTAGTTTGATCTGAGATTTATTACATCAAATTATTTTATATGCATTTCTTTATCTCTAAATCTATAGAAGATATAATAATGAATTTATATTTATCGAATAAAGAATTTTTTCTTTAATATAAGTATTAAATAAATTTTCGATAAATAATATTTAGATGATTTTTTTTGTTGTAACTACTACTTCCGGTTGTCCATCTTACCAAAACTTAATCAACTCTTTCTATTATTGTTAGATTGAGGAATACGTAGTTAAAAATGTCTTAAGTCTTATAGTATTTGAGAAATCGTTGATCCAACATCCACGCACACACGAACATCATCGTAAAAATGTTATAATCGGATTCTAAGGACCTTAAAAAGTACTTATTCACTAAAATCTGTATATACAATTTTTAGCATGAATTCAATACCTCTCTTAGCGAGAGGTAAAAAGCGCATAAAAGACGCAAAATAGAAAAAATAGTATAAAGAACTCATTTCATAATTGTCGATTATTTTGTTCGAAGGGTTGGGCAACTCCGCTGCACGTCGTTACCCAAACTTCTTCTCACAAAATAAAATGACAATTATGACATTCGTTCTTCAATATACTATTGTGAAACTAAAAATGAATAATTTTTTCAACCCTTTAAAAAATATTTGTGAAAGGACTATGAATTAACAGACAAGCAACTTTGAATTCAGTTACTTAAAATGTGGATTGAAGTCACAATTAAATATTATTTATTTGTTATACCAAGTTTACAAAATAATTGTTTGAAATGTTTCATTATATTCAATAAAAACTTTAGTTTCATTTCTATTAAAAGTTAAAGCAAAAGTTTGAGAAACTGGAGAAACCACTAAAAGTACACAACAAAGAACCTTTTAAATGTTTAGAAATAATGTATTAAATCCAGTAAATTTAATTTATGAAGAGAATTTGCAAAATAATATTACATTATCTTCAGCCTTTTCAAAGTCTAGCTATTCCAAAGTTAAAACCGTACTAAATCACCATTACTTTCATAATTTATACATTCCCTTCAAGGGTGAAAAAGTGTGGGCGGTTGGTCATCATACCACAAATTAAACCCTCCCATTCTATTGAAATATGACGGGCTATTTGTGTAATTTACGCGACCGTAACTTAAAGTTACGTTCAACATTACAGTTATGGATACTTACTCGTAATCGTTACATCCGTGGGAACTGTTGGAGAAATTAAGAAATGGACTTAGTATTTAGGTTAAGATGTCGGATATTCGTTGGTAATTATGTATTTTAAAATAGTAATGTCGTTAAATATGAAACCTATGATTAGCTGAAGGTAACGGAAAAGATAAAACATTTATCTTTAAATAGGAAATGAAAAATTGTATGTTAAAAATATTGAAAGTGCTAATTAGACATTTGGAATAATATATAATTAAATTATGATGGTGGTATTATCAGTATCAAAAAACATGTTACTTTTGATGTACAATTATGTTGGAAAATCTTTTGTTATTTTTAATTGATTTTAAGAACTAGAAAATAATAATACCTATAACTTAAATAAGTTGAATATAACTAATAGTAGATTAAGATGAATGTAAGTGCTATTTTTTTATTTGATTTTAAATCAAGGAAAGAAAGAAAAGAATGCAAGCCGGCGGGATTTGAACCCACCATCTCAACATGTTGAGATCCCGCCGGCTAGAATTTTTTTTGTTTCTTTCCTTGATTTGAATATAACTCTTTTTACATTTGTAAAAATAAGTGTACAAATTTTATTGCACTGTGTTCAACATAGTTATTTATGTACCAAGAGTAGTAGGCAGGGCCACCTTTTCGCCTAAGCCAAATATAGGTAAATCCTGGGGGCCCGTGACTTTGGGGGATCCGAACCATTTCAACCAACAAAGTTTATGGAATTTCAAAAATTATTGAAATTTTCACGAGCGTCTCTAGTGGCAAAGCATAGAACTAATGGCTGCTATGGTTACAACTTCCAAACAAAGAACTGTCACCTCTACACTCCAGCCATTGTTTTAGTCGTATTATTGAACGATCTTCAATATCAATAAACAAAAAAGTTGCGCCAGGCATATTTCGCTTTAAACACATTTTTAATAAACACAACAAATAAACCAAATCAGAATAGAGAATTTGGTTACAACACTGAATGGCAGACGGAAACATAGTGACACGTATAGTACTAGGAGAGGGATGTAAGACAACGAGGGGGGGTTTGTTTGGAAGTAAGATCTTCTCCCTCTCTTTCGTGTGACATCAATTCTATTTCACAATTATAATTAGGGGAAAAAGTTATAAACTAATTAATAATAGAATCAAAATATTTTCCGAGGACCTTTCTGCTTTAAATCTGCAAAATATTAGTACATTAATTAAGGATTCGATAGAGTATTTCAATGATGATATTAATGTTGAAAAATATGACGATGTAATTTTCCTGTTCTTAAATTTAGCATATAAAAACAATATAAAAACTCCTCAAGATCTTTATAAATTCATTATGAATTCGACCATTTCATCAACTTTTCCAAATATTGAAATTATATTACATATTTATTTAACATTACCAATAAGTAATGCGACAGGTGAACGGAGTTTTACAGTCCTTAAAAAAAATAAAAAATTTCTTTGGAGTTCATTATCACAGGAAAAATTATTTAATTATTATATAAATTAATTAATTCCTTGGTTTTAGTATGGGCGCGTTTTTTTATTCCACAGATATGTATCCCTGCAATATTAACTTGCAGATTGTCATTTTTTTATTACATAGATGCATCTGTTATGCAGCTGGACAGTGTTTTTTTATTTAACTGCAAAGCAGTTCTGCTCGTTGACTGCGCGCAGTTATGCATCCAGCTTTAAAAAGGTTGCATTGGATGTAAGCATGCGCAGACAGAATTTGAAAGTTATCGCGAAACGAAAATCAACATAACCAAAGATATTTATCTTCAGTAACTACAGTGTGTTCAAAAAAAATCCTAACTCGGAGTAGGCTATGAACAGAGAAAGGTGTGTCTGATCATTATTCAATTCAAAAGTCAAATTGTCAAAATTGATCTTAAAATCTAATTTTAAAGAGAAAAGACAATAAAGAAGGATACAGTATATTGACATTCGCCGTTTTGTAATTTGTTTCCATTTCTAAAACAAGATACAGGAAGAAAAGCTTTGATTTCTTTACAAAACATTTTTGACAATATCTTATGTCAAATTGACATTTAATTAATTCACATACGTTTCTTTGTACATAGCCTACTCCGAGTTAGGAATTTTTTTGAACACACCGTACTTTAGTAGCATTTCTAGCAATAGCAAACATTTTGAATAGCTTTTAATAGTGTCATGAATTGGCGTTTGACAGATATCAAAACCTTGTTGTTGCTGCCGCAGGGTACTGTTTGTTTATTCCTCGCAGAACTGCAAGCAGTTAACAGCAGTTGTGACATCATACAAAGCAGAACTGCGATACATCAATAAACCTATAAAACTAAAATATACTGCTGGTGGGAGTGAGATTTATGAGACTGACATTGGACGAGTGCAGACATGTATATCTGCATACATCTATACTTGTCTGTAAGAATAGCTTTGCGCAAGCGCCCGGATTACTTTGATTTTATTGGCGTAGAACGGGAACGGGGAACAAGTGGGAGGGAAATTCTTACACTAACTGACGATGATAGACAATAATGTAGCAGATTCCTCTTAAGTGAGGGATAAGTCATCAGCAGTTTAGTTTAGTTTTATATGTATATTGATACATCGCAGTTTTCTGTTGACAATAAAAAAACGTACCCTCATGTGTTGAGCAGTATAACTACGAAGAAATTAAAAATAAATTCGCTGTCATAAAATCAAGAAAAATTCCTATAAAACTTTTGTTAATATGGTGTCATATCTTATATTATTTATCTAAAAGATTAATGTATCAATTTTTTATACTTATTAAAATTATATTGTGTAAAACATTATTGTGTTGTGTTGTTATTTAGAAGTAATATGGTATTTATTTAATAAATGAACATATTTTTGAAACCTTATTTTATTAAATTCTATCTAGAGGCCCGAAATATTATTTTGCCTAGGGCCCAGGAAAGGCTAAAGACGGCCCTGGTCGTAGGTGCAGTTTTCTTGGCCGAGAATGCAGTTTGCAACCAAGGCCCGTAGAGCCAAGATGTTGCAAGTATTCTAGACTGAAAATTTCACAAAGATTTTTCGTCATACTTAATGTGGATATATGCAGCCTAGTTTTATTTTTATTTTTCTTTTACTTTATAAAAGTTAAATGTGTGTTATGTACTGCTTTATGTGCACACTTTTAGTTTTACTTTAAGAACTAAAGTTGACCAACTTTCAACTTAACACCGTAAAGTAAAAGAATTTCAGAACTGCGCAAGTGCACATGACAAACGTCAGCGTGTGGTGTATTTATTTGTTTTTATCTAGGTTGTATTGCAAAAATTAGAAATATAGCATAGAACAAGATTATTTATTGTTAGATTTAGTGCAAAATTATCCTCACTCATATAATAAAAATGTTTAAATGTTTACATTTATAACTATGTATTGTGACGAAGTCACATATTTTCGTCAATTTTCTTTAAATTTCCCGGCAAAAGACGACACACGGAGCCATAGTTCTCCATGGACACGAGTTGGTCAAAACCTCCAAGTTCACAGGCTTCCCAGTAATCTCCACTCTTCCTAGCCGGTCCATGGGCTTTGCATTCAGGGCAGAGAACATCGTTCGACACTTTTCTTGAAGTTTTGCTAAGAAAACGGGATGGAAGTCATGTTTTTCATCAATATACGCTTAGAAAACTTACAGGTTATAAGTGAGGATGTACAACTACTGCCAACCGGCATACCCATAATTCACGGGCCGGGCCTAACTGTCTGGACAACAATAGGAGCCTTAAGGACATAATTCCCTACACCAAACTTGGAGAAAACTACCCGGGAAATCCCTTTGACAACTGTAAGAACAGCTGAGCGATGTTGGCGCTACGGTCAGCCGCTGACTTCAAGGCAAACAGTAATATATTTATTATATTTATTGTATTCATGTGCTATGTGTATTGTTTAATTTTACCTGATGATAACTTCCACAAAAACACTGGAAATTTATTATTTTTGTTTGTATTTTAAAACCCTGAAATAAACATTTTACGAACCCCGGCCATCAGCCAATCAGACATCCCTCTTCTTAACGCGCAAATTTCAACCGAAGCTGACCAAATCTGGGTATAAATACCACTCGCGGAGCTTCAGAAGTCACTTCTTACAATAGCTGCATCGGCTAAGAAGTCACTTCCTGGGATAGCTGCTTCGGCTATACAGGAGGACCAGTCTACCTGCAGTTTCTGTAGTCTAGAACTCACGACACGCGCATCGCGAATTGCCCTCAGCGAGATAGTCGCTGAATCCGAGCGAGAGTGTCATCTCAGAGACAGGATTCAAGTCAAGTACATTAAATATATACCAAGTTACATAAATTCAAAGTTAAAGTCAAACCGACAGATTTTCAAGACATATTTTTTATTTTAGTTACATGTTTGTACATTTGGTGTGTGTTAATAAAATGTTTAAGTTTTACAAATTTCATAGTCATTTATAAATAATAATCCTGGACCTCCGACTAGCTATCCGCAATCCTAAACTACCCCTAAAACAGACAGTTCACAGAATGGCGCCCGAAAGCAGTAACAGGAAACCCAACATAGGGGTACGTACGTCACAAAATGGCGCCCGAGCAGGGACTTGAATACACCCCCGGCAGCGGCCACAGCTACAGAACAGGGACTAAACACACCCCCGGCAGCGGCTACAGCCACAGGACATCAGACAGCTACAGAACAGGATCGCTAAACAGCTCCGACAGCGGTCACAGTAACAGAACCGGGACGCTACACAGCTCCGACACTAGAAACAGTTCCGATTGCGGTCATCTGCTGCGTGTTCACTCCGTCGGCCGGCCTCCGAGAATCCGAAAACAAATTTTGGGTAGGGTCGACAAACAAGCACGAGCGATGCCGCCCACCACAGCAACAGAATCCAGGCGCAAACGGCAACAAAACAAGGACGTCAACCAGGCACCGAACACGGACGTCAGAGAGCAACTGATCAAGGACCTGAAACAGCAGAGACAGGTATGAGGAAAGACGGTTCCGACAGCGGCCATCACTGCGTGTTCACTACGTCGGCTGGCTTTGAAGTCGAGTCGGCAACCGACACGAGTGATGCCGTTTCAACAGTAATCGCCACAGGCTCAATCAGTACCAGTCAGTAACGACCACAGCAAGTCAGTAACGACCGTAGTAAATCAGTAAAGGCCACATTAACAGTCAGTACCGGCCACAGTAATAGTCAGTAACGGCCACAGTAAATCAGTAACGGCCACAGTCAGTAACGGCCACAGTAACAGTCAGTAACGGCCACAGTCAGTCAGTCAGCAACGGCCTTAGTAACAATCAGTAACGGTCACAGTAACAGTCAGTAACGGCCTCAGTAACAATCAGAAACGGTCATAGTAACAGTCAGTAACGGCCTCAGTAACAATCAGTAACGGCCACAGTCAGTAACGGCCACATTCAGTCAGTAACGGCCACAATAACAGTCAGTATCGGCCATAGTAATTCGGTAACGGCCACAGTAACAGTAAGTAGTGGCCAAAGTAAGTCAGTAACAGCCACAGTACCAGTCAGTAACGACCACGTACACCACAGTAATAGCACAGACAACGGCCATAGCAACAGCTACAAGTACCACCGCAAACCATGAGTAGCACTCGTGAACAAAAACCCCGACCATGAGAGCGTCGAATCCCGAAGCAGCCAGGACAAACGGTTTTCTCCTGCGACGTCACCAAGTCGCCAAACGTTCTGGCTGGCTCTGGAAACATCCCCGCCTCCGACGACGACCAATCGCCCCATCGTGCCCAGGACAGTTTGTGGAGCAGTTGATCGGCCTTTCTTAGTCGCTGCGTGATCAAGCCGCCGGCCGGCTCCGAGAATCCAGAACCAGGTTCTGGGCCGGGCCGGTAATCCGACACGAGTGGACGTTCCCAGACAGGCGCAGCTGCTTCCATGGACCAACGCCCTGGTTCCGTGACAGGACGAGGCTTCCGTCTAGGCGAGGTGGACTCAATCCAGCGTTCCTGGCTCTCCGAAGAAAAAAAAAAGAAGTTATGGTACTTACATTCTTTTTTTGTTTTTTTTGCCCAGGAAAGACGGAGATGTGACGAAGTCACATATTTTCGTCAATTTTCTTTAAATTTCCCGGCAAAAGACGACACACGGAGCCATAGTTCTCCATGGACACGAGTTGGTCAAAACCTCCAAGTTCACAGGCTTCCCAGTAATCTCCACTCTTCCTAGCCGGTCCATGGGCTTTGCATTCAGGGCAGAGAACATCGTTCGACACTTTTCTTGAAGTTTTGCTAAGAAAACGGGATGGAAGTCATGTTTTTCATCAATATACGCTTAGAAAACTTACAGGTTATAAGTGAGGATGTACAACTACTGCCAACCGGCATACCCATAATTCACGGGCCGGGCCTAACTGTCTGGACAACAATAGGAGCCTTAAGGACATAATTCCCTACACCAAACTTGGAGAAAACTACCCGGGAAATCCCTTTGACAACTGTAAGAACAGCTGAGCGATGTTGGCGCTACGGTCAGCCGCTGACTTCAAGGCAAACAGTAATATATTTATTATATTTATTGTATTCATGTGCTATGTGTATTGTTTAATTTTACCTGATGATAACTTCCACAAAAACACTGGAAATTTATTATTTTTGTTTGTATTTTAAAACCCTGAAATAAACATTTTACGAACCCCGGCCATCAGCCAATCAGACATCGCGACACTACTCCGCCTCTGCACCAATCAGATGGCCCGTAACATCTCCCTCTTCTTAACGCGCAAATTTCAACCGAAGCTGACCAAATCTGGGTATAAATACCACTCGCGGAGCTTCAGAAGTCACTTCTTACAATAGCTGCATCGGCTAAGAAGTCACTTCCTGGGATAGCTGCTTCGGCTATACAGGAGGACCAGTCTACCTGCAGTTTCTGTAGTCTAGAACTCACGACACGCGCATCGCGAATTGCCCTCAGCGAGATAGTCGCTGAATCCGAGCGAGAGTGTCATCTCAGAGACAGGATTCAAGTCAAGTACATTAAATATATACCAAGTTACATAAATTCAAAGTTAAAGTCAAACCGACAGATTTTCAAGACATATTTTTTATTTTAGTTACATGTTTGTACATTTGGTGTGTGTTAATAAAATGTTTAAGTTTTACAAATTTCATAGTCATTTATAAATAATAATCCTGGACCTCCGACTAGCTATCCGCAATCCTAAACTACCCCTAAAACAGACAGTTCACAGAATGGCGCCCGAAAGCAGTAACAGGAAACCCAACATAGGGGTACGTACGTCACAGTATATGCAAGAAAAATTACATCTGCGCATGTGTAACGAAGGTTTTAAAATAGCTGCATAAAGTACCAAACTTAAAGTAAAAGTAAAAGCGAAAAGAAAAAGTAAAATAAAAAGAAAGCTGCATAAATCCACCTTCATATATTATTTTACAAGAACTAAAATTAAGTATATTTAATTTTTAGTTTATATTTATTTGATCAGTATTTTTTACATTAATGATCAATATTTTGTAAAATAAATGATCAGTAAATATGAATATTGTGTTCAGGTTAGATTAGTTTAGGTTAAGCTATGATTAGATTAAATTGGGTTAGGTTAAATTAAGTTGGATCTGGTAAAATCACATTTTTATTATAAGTTACCGTTCATTTAAGTAGTTAAAATGCTGATCCAATAAATAGTAGCCTTAATTTTTTATACATATGTCATATCAATAATTTAAAGGTAGCCGTGCATTAAATATTCTTGACAACAAAATAACACATTTATTTCAACAAGAAAATTTCAAATGTCTTACGTGTCAGTTTAATTTATAATTTTGTGTAATAAATTTATAACTATTTCTTCGAAATCATGTGTCAAGAAATACAAGAGGCGACAAATGCAGCCTGCAATGAGCTTCGGTCTGTAATTACTCACTTTCTTTAGCCAAATAACGTTCGAAAAGCCTACGTTTGTATCGATCCGAGCACAAAGTTATTTTATGACAGGTCGTTTATGGCAACTTGTAATTTAAATAAAAATTTTCCTAAAGTAACAATTTTTTTTATTTCATGTGTATTATATGTATAAAAATAATCTCAAATGATAAAGTGGAGTTTTATTATTTTCTCTGCACATTATCTAAAATTGCATAATGTTGACTTAGACGTAGCAAATCGTTATGATAATGCTGCACTTTTTAAAGTTACTTCGGAAGAAACAGCTCGTTTGACCTAGTTTAAAATTACGCATTGAATATAAAAATTGTTAAACTTATGAAAATTGGGACATTATTTAGAATATTTTCTTTAAAGTAATGCGAAATTTATACATTCTTCGTACAAGAAAATTTTGTGATAAAATGAACACAAATTCATTATTTTTCAAATAAAAAAAATCACGTTCTTCATTTATGCAGTTGGTAAAGACAATAATGTAACATGTTGATATTATTTATGATAAAATAAATTCTTTGGTATGTTTCTTATTCTTCAGCTTAGAGATCAGCGCTGGCTTTGACAACAGTTTCTTTAGGTAAAAGTTTGAATATCAAGCAGTTTATACCTACTGCTAAATAGTTATGGGATTCAAGATGAAAATACATATAAACCAGAGAATAAACAAGTCAAAGAATAGTTTCACAAGTAAAAATGAAATAAAACATAAAACAAAAATTAGAGTATTCAATATAATTTACTCAGCGATATTAGCCAATAGTACTGAAAAATGGATTATATAAAAAAGAAGAGTTGACAAAGAGAGCTTATAAAGATGAACGACAAAACACCTGCGAATTTTAATAAATATCGTATTTAAAAAATCACTCATAAAACAGTACATTTTATAGAATATGAAGAGTACATTTTTTTCTTTAAAATTGCGAGGTTTCCATTGAAATCAAAACGAAATAATTACACCCCAAGAATAAAAAGTTTTCGGTGTTTTAACCCCACCACCCTTCAGTAACCAATCAAGGACTTGCCAAAACTTTTTTAACCATTTTCAAATTAAACATCAAATTATAACGACCCAAGAGGCTGGTATAGTATGACTAGCGAATGAAAGTTGACCTTTAAATTATTTAATAGATGTTGTTTCTTTTCAAAACCTAGAGAAGAAAAGAGTTGTACGAAATAGGGCCCTATTCTGTAACTCGGTGGTTAAAATTTTTATCCAATAGATATTTATTTGACAATTAAAAATCCATTTTTTTGTTATATGTCAACATACTTGATTGGTTAAAATAATTAACCAGTGGTTAAAAATTAACCACCGAGTTACAGAATCGGCCCCATATTCAGGTATGAGGATTTTGCATGAATCTATTTAAATACTAAAACTAAGAAATAACAGGAATACATTGGAGCTTGTTGCTTACAATAGATGGGCGACTACGGTATCTGAATAACAAAAAATCTAATGTGGCCAACACAACACCTCCCGCCATATAATTTTTATTAATTTAAATATACATACTTACATATTTACTTATGCTGGAAACTGTATTACATTTCTTTCCATATAATTATTGTTCTATTTCTTACTTTCTTTTTAAAACGATTATGAATTTGAAATAATTAGTTTTTTCACAGTGACATTTATTTGTCAGTTATATACATTTGAGGAACTGTGTAACAAAGGATATGTGTTTCAAGTGTAGGCACCAAGATTTAAATTATAAATAATTTTATAAATTTATCCATAAAATATATAGAAAAAGTATTAATGCAAACCTGTAGAAAATTTAATAATCTTTAATTTTTATAAAAACATAAATCTCGAAAATATAACATTTGAAGGTATTTATCGAAGAAAAACTATTTTGAGCTACAAGTAAATGGCCATTTCCGGTTATTTGATTTACACCAAAATCTAATGGCTTCTTTCCATATTAGAATAAAATTTACTGAATGATAGTATTTAAGTTAGAGCGTAAACGGGATCCACACACACACGCACACACACACGCACGCACACACACACACACACACACACACACACACGCACACGCACACGCACACGCACACGCACACGCACACGCACACACACACACACACACACACATACACACACACACACACACACACACACACACACACACACACACATCATCGTGATTTCTTAAAATGAGGTCATTTACCAAAATCTCGATATGCGATTTTTAGCACGATCCCTATACCTACTTTACCAAGGGAGCGGGAGGTAAAAAGAAACACCAAGTCACGTGTTTGACAAGTCGCATTTTTAAAAAATCTCATTTTAAATTACCTTAATAGAAAATATAGTATAAAAAACATGTTTCATAAGGCCTGTTAACGTGCTCGTCCTTTATAAAACTCATCTTGCGGCTCGTTTTCTAAATTTACGATCGCCTTATGATATTTGTTCTTTCATCTACTATTAATTACTCGTAAATTTGCCGATTATATTTCAAGTATAAAATGATAAATAGCTTCGCCGAAAATAGGCCTGAGAGGTAAAAACTACTCTAAGTATGTAAGCTCTTAAGGTAATAAATAAAAAATACGTCATTTACTATTTAGTTTCAAACTAACAATACGCATCTTAACTTTCTCTTCTCTCTATATTTTCGTTTGAGAGTCTAGACGATAAAACAATTATCCTTTAATCGTTTCATCCTTCAGGATAGACATGTGCAAATGCTGAAAATGACATCATAAATTCCCTAAATGGGAATATTGACAAAGTGCCATAAAGCAGGGCTACGAGAAATAACGAGTAAAGCGTAGAGAGTACTCTAGAAATCGCTATATGGTGAAGCTAGATTTAGTTATTATCGGCTTCTGATAACGCTCTGAATACAAATTTGCTAGTGCCTACTGCGCTCTTATTTTAAGGTAAAGTTATCGGACAGAATATAATTTCAATTTCTGAAAACATGAAAATGCACTTTCTGTTTTCGGTGACCATTAATGCATTAATATTCAATTTATGTGATTATACTGTATTAATATGTTCAACAAGTTATTAATTTTAATTCTGGAATTCATATGCAATTCTATGTAATATTATTTCAAATTTGTTATTATTGTTTTGGGAATATATTATGAAAATTAATAATAACATTTAATTCAACAAATATCATGTTCATATTTTCATTTATTAACTGATGTTTATTCTTAATTAGGGATTTGCAAACAACAGAACATGAAAAACAGGGTGAACTGGGGGAAAAATGCAAACATAAAACTATATGTATACAGAGTGTTTTTTTTAGGGAACTAATTATTTTAGAGAAAAATGTATATATACAGGGTGTCTTGGAAATAGGGGGACATGGCTTAACCACAGATTCCTGAGGCTAAAATAAGATAATTTAACTAAACTTACCATTATCCGAACTTATACCGTTTAGCCAGTATTCTGCTTCAAAGTTCTTCTAAAAAAAATAATTTTGCTTATAATAACAGAACGGTTTGGATGTAATTTGGTATGACACTTCATATGGATATAAGTCATCTTTTAAGATGATATATTTGCTATTATTAGTGAACCGCTAGTGCAAGAAACTTGAATGTCACGACATTGATGAGACAGTAACTTTTTAATGGCAACGCCGATAACGTAAAATTATTATTTTTTTTTCATAAAGATACATTCAATAGTAAACTTTTCTCTCTCTGTTTAATTTGTGATATCTGTCACGGTTCACGCAGAAAAAAATAAAACCTGAGTGACTGCACCCTGAAAATTTTCAATTAAATTTTATCTAGCAGAGCATTTATTTGACAAATATCTCATTTTCATAGCAGTAACAATTGTTTATAAGTTGTCAATCCTGCCAAGTTGCTTAGGAGATTACTAATCTTCTAACCATAATAATAATAACAATAATAATAATCATGGCTTATTCTTATGCGGAACAAACGGACATGTTACTAGTCTTAGGATATTGCGAAGGAAATTGTCGCAGATGCGTTAGAGTATACGCCGAAAGGTTTCCAAATCGTCGCGTGCCGAATCATAAAACTTTTGCACGTGTTGAAAGGCGTCTTCGGGAAAGAGGAAATTTTACACCAGTAACCGCTGATCGTGGACGTGCTCCTATAATTCGCACTCCTGGCGTAGAAGAAGAAATTTTGGAAATTGTAGAACAAGATCCCAGTATTAGTTGTCGATGTTTGGCACTAGAAGTAGAAGTTTCCAAGGATGTAGCGCATACGGTTCTCAAAGAACAACTGTTATATCCATATCACATTCAAACTGTGCAAGAACTTTTACCAGCCGATCTCAATAAGCGCCTAGAGTTTTGCCGCTTCATCCAAGAAAAAAAGAGTTGAAAATAATAATTTTCATAAAACAATTCTCTTCACGGATGAGGCGTGTTTCACAAGGAGAGGCATTACGAACTTGCACAATGAACATGTGTATGCCGAAGAAAATCCGCATATCAGCAAGCAACGCCACTTTCAGCACGAGTTTAGAATCAATGTTTGGGTAGGAATTATCAACAGTTTCATTACAGGTCCTGTAATTCTACCAAATCGTTTGAATGGAGAGAGATACTTCAAAATGTTTTACCTGATTTATTGGAACATTTGCCGTTAGCCCTCAGACGCGACATGTGGTTTCTTCATGACGGAGCACCGCCTCACTTTACTGTTAATGTTCAGAACCACTTAAATTTACAATTTCCTAATAAATGGATAGGTAGAGGAGCTTACGCTCCAGCAAAGTGGCCTCCACGGTCACCAGATTTAAATATTTGCGATTCGTTTTTTTGGGGAACATTAAAGAGCAAAGTGTATTCTTCGCCTATAAATACAGAAAATGAACTATGGGAGAGGATACAAGACGTTTCGCGCTCTATTGTGAACAATGCAGAAATGTTGCAGAGAGTACAGTACAATTTTTTACGTAGAATTAATCTTTGCATACTAGAAAATGGTGGTCACATTGAGCATTTATTGTAAATGTTTTAATAAATCTATTTGCTACTTGTTTTTTAATTGTTTGTCAGATTGCTAGATAAAATTTAATTGAAAATTTTCAGGGTGCAGTCACTCAGGTTTTATTTTTTTCTGCGTGAACCGTGACAGATATCACAAATTAAACAGAGAGAGAAAAGTTTACTATTGAATGTATCTTTATGAAAAAAAAAATAATTTTACGTTATCGGCGTTGCCATTAAAAAGTTACTGTCTCATCAATGTCGTAACATTCAAGTTTCTTGCACTAGCGGTTCACTAACAATAGCAAATATCATCTTAAAAGATGACTTATATCCATATGAAGTGTCATACCAAATTTCATCCAAACCGTTCTGTTATTATAAGCAAAATTATTTTTTTTTAGAAGAACTTTGAAGCAGAATACTGCCTAAACGGTATAAGTTCGGATAAGGGTAAGTTTAGTTAAATTATCTTATTTTAGCCTCAGGAATCTGTGGTTAAGCCATGTCCCCCTATTTCCAAGACACCCTGTATATATATATATATATATATATATATATATATATATATATATATATATATATATATATATATATATGTATGTAAAGTCGGTGAATGTGGAATACCATTTTTATTTCATTGATAAAAACATGCGAGAAGATGGCGGTTAATCGTCAAATATTGTATATAGGTCATTTAAAATGTACTTTACGAAATAGTAACACTTTCAGGTTGATTATCTAAAATGATTCATTTATAAGAACAATTTTCTTCAAAATGGAAATTTTTACACCTGTTGAAAAAGGGATGGTAATGTGGAATACCATAGTGCATTAACGTAGAATATATACCACATAACCATACTTACTTTCACAGTATAAGAAAATTTGGAAAACCATGGAAATATGTTCTTTAAATTATTTATTCCTTCTTATCAAAAATATAAACAAAAATAAAATGAGTATGCTATTAGAATGTAACAAAAAAAAACTATATTATTCCGCACTGCCTTCTGCATGTTTGCTTCTTGTTAGGTACACTTTTCTGGTACATTTTCTTAAACCAAGAACAGTTATCTACTGATATTATAACACTTACGCTAATTTGGAATATTCCACATTGGCATACCCCTTGGTATTCCACATTAGCGGATTTGTTGACATTAAATTCCCGCCATCGAATTTCATTTAGGAATTAGTTTGAAAAATATTTTTTAAATCTAGCCTACATCCCCAAACCCCTATCCACACTGCAGTTGCAAAAAATCGTATCTTCGACTACACAATCGGTAATAAAACTACGTATCTTTACACTTGCTTAAAAAGCTCAGCAGGCACTCATACTATTTTTCAAGGTTTTTGATGTTATGCACAATGTAGTTAAATTGGTGTCTCTATGTAGGTAATAACTCCCCTACACACGTGCATTTGTGCCATTATATCGCAGATGTCGTGTACCATTTTTTCAAAAAGCATCTATTCCACATTAGATGACTATTTCACATTCACCGACTTTACTCTATATATACAAAAAGATCAGGAATAAGGGGCTAAGTTACAAGTAATAACAAACCGAAAATTCAACAAATGGTACTCAAAATATAAAACAATTATATTTTTTTAAGTGGTAATCTATATAATTTTTCAGTCCATTAGATAGAGATTATTTTTCTGATTTCAACAATATACGTATTGTAAAGGGTTGTATAACAATTATTTCGAGAAGGGTGGCATTAAAAATTACATATACTTTTAAAATATCCTAGCTTAACCTAGGCAACCGTGGTATAAACAGTTGTGCCTACTTCAATATTGGAACATTATTTCTAATTTTTAATACCATTATTATTATGGGGTCTCGTGTTCGCGTGCCTGAATGTCAGGTCGAGAATCTGGAAACCGGGTTCGATTCCGTCCGACGCCAGATATTTCCAATTTTAAATGGCACAAAATTGACCCCTGTGGTACACTCTCCACGCCACCAATAAGTACCCGGGAGCTGACGCGTGGTAAGCGCCCGCACGGTGCAAATATATCATCATTACCGATATCTGTGTACAAAGCAGATTGGCACACCCAGCAATGGGTAATAAGCCGTGATGATATATTTATTTATTTATTTAATAACATTATTCTCGAAATAATTGTTATATACTCCTATACAATATCCATATCCCTGAAATTAGAGAAAAATCTCTATCTAATTGGCTAAAAATTATATAGGGTATCATTTAAATTCTATTTTGAGAACTACTGCTTGAATTTTCGGTTTGTTATTACTGATAAATTAGCTCCTGATATTTGATCATTTTTTGTATATATTTTTCCCTTCACTTATTAGTACGCCCAAAAAAGCATTGATTGTTTTATAGGAAATATCCCGTATAAAAAGTACTAAATATACGAGTATCATTAAAAATTTAGGTAAATATATCAGAATGATATGTCCTTTTTAGATTTATTTATTTATCTCTTTATTTATTCATGTCAAAACCATAGATAGAATAATAAATAAATCTAGTTAAATACAATAATAGCAAAAACGAAAATATAAACAACAATAAGTAAGTAAATATGATTAATATTTTACTTCCTTGTACATAGTAAAAGAAGTATTGCATAATCGCGAAAAATTTCGGTTTTCATATTTCAACGGAAATACTATTTTGACTATCCCTGAATCCATTTTGACTAATATCGTCGTGACGTCTGTACGTACATACGTACGTATCTCGCGTAACTCAAAAACGGTAAGCCGTAGAAAGTTGAAATGTTGTATTTAGGACTACTATAACATCTAGTTGTGCACCTCCCTTTTTGGTCATTACATAATTTCCAGAAGTGGAACTTTACATGAAGCCTATAATAGATTTTAATGAAAAACTATTTTAAAATGTAATCTAAAACTTTTCAAATTTGGTATATAGACTTTTATGTCAATGGGAATAACATAGTAGATTTTGGATAAAATCGGCTAACCGGAAGTTGTTAACAGTTTTTTCTTGAATAAATGCTTCAAGTAATAGTTTTAGAGAATTAAATTCTGCGTCTAGCACGCCTAATATTATTAAATTAGCCCGTTGTATAAGCGAGATATGTAAATTTAAAAATTATATACTTTTTGGTTTTTGTAATAAAGCTTGCTATGGATTAGGACAAAAAAGTACAAAAAAAATAAATATAGTATATTCCGTAACTAAACCACGACCGTGGTTACGGTTCAAGTGGTCACGTTATGGTCACTGAAAAGTGGTTGTTCGGAACATCTTGGTTAAATTGTGTCGGTAAAGCAGGGAACCAGCGTGTCATTAGAAATAACTGACAACATAACTTTTGTCTATCCTTATACTAACGTAATTATTATACATATCAGTGTATAGTATATAGTAATTA
Organism: Harpalus rubripes; assembly: GCA_963082715.1. Classification (NCBI taxonomy): domain Eukaryota; kingdom Metazoa; phylum Arthropoda; class Insecta; order Coleoptera; family Carabidae; genus Harpalus; species Harpalus rubripes. The sequence continues at coordinate 23,826,294 of OY720464.1, forward strand.
TATGTTTATACATTATTATGTATTATATTATAAGGAATAAGAATATGACCACAACAACCACAAAAAAAATTGTGGTCGTCGTGGTCACGAAAAAGTAACCAAAACTTTCAGGAATCACATTCCGAAATTGAACCGCGATCCTGAAATTATGTTTTGGTTACACTACGGAACACATAACCAGAACCTTGGTCACCGCGGTTAAGTTACGGAGTATACTATTAATGTTACGTGGTTAAGAAATGCTGGGTAAATCCTAATATTAAAAAATCCAGTGAAAACTTAAAACTCTTACATGAACTTAAAACAATATACCCTGAATTAACACCTGAGTACAAATCAGCCAAGCAGCGACATTGTCTTCTGGTGAGTGAAACAAAAAAATCTTTTTTTCAAAACAAAATCTTATCATCTGACAATATGATAAAGAGTACATGGAACCTAATTAATTCCGAAACAAAGAGTCGTGTATCATCTAATATTAGTATTTCGCACAATAATGCTGAAATAAATTACCCTAATATTGTTTCTAATCTTTTTAATACCTTTTTTAAGGATGCCCCTCTTAATATCATAAAGCAAATACCTGTGACCGACGCACAAGCTAAGAATCGCGGAAATTACGTAAGCCGCACTTGTAATTTATTTCTTTATCCCTTAATTGAATCAGAATTACTGTCTATTATTAAAACTTGTATAAAAAATAAGAAATCAGCTGGCCCGGACGAAGTACCTAGTTTTTTAATAAAAATTGTAGCTTCTTTAATAGTCCATCCTTTAACACATATTATCAATATGTCCTTTGTCTCTGGAAAGTTTCCCGAAATTCTTAAATGTAATAAAGTAATTCCAGTATACAAAAAAGGGAATAAAATGAACTTAAATAATTACAGGCCTGTTGCTCTTACCTCTGTTTTTTCCAAAATATTTGAATACTGTTTTCTGCGCAGACTTGAACCTTTCCTAAATACAAATTGTATCATAAATGATAACCAGTTTGGTTTTAGGGCTAATAGTTCAACCAACAAAGCATTACATTGCCTATATAATTCAATAATCCAGTGTTTAGATGGGGGAAAATGTCCAGTGGGTATTTTCTGCGATCTTAGCAAAGCATTCGACTGCGTTGATCACAGGTTGTTATTTGCTAAGCTTGAACACTTGGGCGTAAGAGGGGTTGCACTCGAATGGGTTTCCAACTTTCTGAACAAAAGACAACAATATGTAACACTCTCTTATTCTGATTCTTCTTTACAGAATCGTACTGCACGCTCTAACTCAATAATAATTGACGTGGGCTTGCCTCAAGGAACAGTACTAGCACCAGTACTTTTCATAATCTTCATTAACGATATAACATCGGTATTAACAAGAGATTGTGTACCTGTTCTGTATGCTGATGATACCTCATTGATTATATCCGGTAAAGATAAAAATGATCTAATTAACAATTGTAACAACAATGTCGAATCAGTATGTGAGTGGTTTCATGATATTACAATTGTCCTAGATGTGAGGACCCGTGTAAGCGGTTTTGAGAGGGCTAACTCAGAGAGGCAGTAGAGTAGGGTGGGTTTTAAATATATTAACTCGGAATGGGCGCCAGGTAAATGTAAAATACGCGCTCTCAAATAACGTGATTTACCACACGGTACGGTAAGGACAAGGCGGGAGATTACGGGATTATATGCGACGCATAGAATCGCAAAATGTAACATTAACAAACATTTAATGATAGGACGCAGTACATATAACATTTAAATTCAAATGCCAAGTCGCGGCGTAAATCAAATGAAGGTTGTGAATACTGAATCGTGCTCATGCGAGGCAATGGTGTAAACAAAAAGTCACTGTAGAATTACAAAAAGGCGCGGGTAAGCGAAGGACGATCGTCTATGCTGTTCCGCGGAAGTAAACAAAAAAGTAGGGTTAAGCCAACTTAGAGCTATTCGCAGAAGCTTGATACAGCTGTGAAAAGTGAAAATGTATGATAAAATGGTACGCACGCGGAAGTGGCTTTACAACGATAACATACACTGATATTCCGTTAAATCCGTAAGTACAAATGTCAACACAAACAATTACGATCATAGAATGCGCAATGTAAATTACTCTTAAATTGTAGATCTTAAGTACATCATGCACATTGGAAATATAATAATACACACACAGAGAGGCTGTGGTGTCAACGAGCATGTGAAACAGAGATATTATAAAATTCTTAGCTGGTCGCTGACTCCTGGAGAACGTCACGGAAGGGTGAGGACCTCTTGGTGAACAGACAGCAACTGCTGACAGGTATAACACTCCTAGATGTTGTAGAACTCGACGGAGGTGACGTGGATGCACCAGCTCCCCGTTACGTGCTTCCAACGTGAAAATATGGCGAAGACGTACAATCTCTGATATGGTAGACAGACGTAGAGTAACCATACAGCGGCAACGTCGTGATGATGTCGAAATATATGTACGTGACGTGAAGGTATGGTTGCAACGTACAAATATGGCCGTACGTAGAAATAATCGTAAAATAACGATAAATACGTAGAATAAAAATCGCTACGTAACGTATAATATACTATGTGTGAACACAAAATAAAAAGCCTGAAATAGAACGAGAGAATTAGTCTTCGAGACAACGCAAAGAGGTAAGTGGGTGCAAAGCACATTGTGAAATCTCACCTGAGCTGGTGGGCGGCTTTTAAAGTGACTTTTCAGTTGCAGGATTGTCTTAAGAGATCCCGAATAAATCGGAGGAATAACACTATTCCAAAACGGTAGCCGATGTACAAAATATCCCCTCACAAGGGCAAAATACGACGAAATACGATACTCTTAACGAGATACGAAACTGTACATCTGACTCCAATCACTGCTAGACTAAGAAGAACGACTTTAAAACCAGATTTTCGAAACTGTGCCGAAGAACTAGTCAGGACATTTTCAAAAGCGTCGACTGAGTTCATTCACCTGACCTTGAGGAAGAGTGTGTTAGTAGGCCAAGGTTTCTCAACACGGGGGTGTAGTCAGGGTTGCCTGAGGAGTGGCGCTAGGAAAAATCGTAGTGTAACAACCCCACGCTTACCTTCAGAGGAAATTTTCATGGAAAATTTCCGACAACTATGCTCGAACACTAACCAACAGAACGACAACACAAAATAAATGGAAAACCTAAATCGAAACCTAATCTAATCCTAAATCTAAACCATGTTCATAGCGGGAGGGGTCGGTAAAACAAAAGAGGTAAGTACTGAAACTATATCGATACCTATGGTGGTTCGTAATCGTGAGGGTTTGCCTTCAGGTCTTTGCTACTCCAAGTTCCTCTTAAAACGTTATCCTGGAGATCTTTAAGCTGGTACGTGTCTGTGGAAAGTCTTTTATGAATCATAAAAGGTCCGATATACTTATCTGCTAGTTTTGCGGTATAATACTGAGCGGCATTCGACAGAACGTAATTTTTCCTCCACACCAGCTGATTTGGATAATACGACACTTCTCGATGACGTAAGTCGTATCGTGCTTTTGACTTGACATAAGATTTTTGCAGGCGTTTCTTCACGTCTTCATAGAGCTTCAAGAAGTTACATGCTCTACTCTTGAGCTTATCTTTGTCCCTGTCATATCCGACAATCTCATCAGATTTCAAGTCGATAGCATCATCACCCATCAGTACTGCTTCACGTCCGAAATTTATAAAATATGGAGTAAGACCTGTGACCTCGTGTTTCGCCGTCCGCAGCGCACAAGCTACTTTATGTAGGTAGGTATCCCAAGTTCGGTGGTTGTCAGACACGAATGATATCAACATCGTTTTCAGGACGCGGTTGATACGTTCGGTGGGATTGGCTTGAGGATGATATAGCGACGTATAGGAAGGCTTAATGTTATACGACTCGAGCAGCTTAGTATACTCCTTGGAGCGGAACTGGACGCCGTTATCGGTAATGAGTGTCCTTGGAGCCCCAAACATTAAAATTACGTCATCCTCCAAGTGACGCACGATACTTTGGCTGGTGGCCTTCCTAAGCGGGAAACACAAGCAAAACTTGCTGAAACAGTCAGCAACGACCAATATATAATTGTAACCACGTGAAGATCTTGGCAATGGCCCTACAATATCAGCACAAACTACTTCCCAAGGCCTTGATATCAACGTGTGGCCGCCCATACGCCCGGGAGGTGCTCTCTGCACAGGCTTGGCTTTAATGCACGTCACGCAACAACGCACATAACTCGATATGTCGGCGCGCATTTTAGGCCAGTAGTAATGTTGAGCTACACGGTGAAACGTTTTGAATCCACCAAGATGGCCGCTGGTGGGGATATCATGACATTGTGATATGATCATTTTCCGTTTGTCTCGGGGCACAACTATCTTCCACTGATGTTTTCCACCTGATAATTCGGACCAATCCTGTTTTACGAACTTATACAGTTTACCATCAGCGACACGGAAATCAGGTAAGCGAACGGGATCGTGTAAAACAGTCTCATAAATCTTTCTATACCAACTGTCCTTGGTTTCAGACACTTCGATAAGGTCGACATGCGGTACGGAACGAGAAAGTGCATCTGGAACCAAGTGTTCTTTACCAGGCCGGTGAATTATGGTGAAGTCGTATTGTTGTAAGCGGACTGCCCAACGAGCAAGACGACCGGTAGGATTCTGTAAACTGGAAAGCCATTTCAAGGAAGCGTGATCGGTGATAACGGTAAAATGGCTTCCTTCAATATAAGGGCGTAACTTCTCAATTGCGAATAAAACTGCGAGACACTCCTTCTCGGTAGTTGAAAAGTTGCGTTCTTGACGGGTCAATGACCTACTTAAATAAGCGATAACTTTATCACCGTCATCGTGACCTTGAGTGAGTACAGCACCGATCCCAAAGTCTGAAGCATCAGTCTGTACGACGAATTCTTTGTCGAAATTAGGACACGTCAACACCGGAGCGGAAATAAGACAGTTCTTCAGCTGGTTCCATGATTCCTGACAGCGTGAATCCCAAATGAACTTTGTGTTCTTGCGCAACAAGTTGGTGATCGGCGCAATTATGGTCGAAAAGTTCGGTATGAACCGGCGGTACCAAGACGCCATTCCCACGGCACGACGTACTTCTGACGTATTCCTGGGAGCCGGGAATTCGACTATGGCGCGGACTTTGTCGGGATCGACATGGAGACCAGACTTATTGACGATATAACCTAGATATTTCAGTTCGTCACGGCAAAAGTTACACTTATCTCTACTTAATGTAAGTCCAGCATCCATAATTCGCTTAATGACGATTTCTAAAAGCTCCAAATGTCTCTCATAGGTGTCCGATACGATAATAATGTCGTCCAGGTACACAAATACATACGGCTGTAAATCGTGACCTAGAACGCCGTCAATAAAACGTTGCCAAGTAGCCGGGGCGTTATGCAATCCAAACGGTAGCCTCTTGAACTGAAACAGGCCGCGATTGGGCACTGTAAATGCGGTATAAGGTCGAGAGTCTTGTTCTAACGGTATTTGCCAGTATGCTGACTTGATATCGAGAGAGGATAAAAACTTGGCATCTCTGAGCTTATCCAACGTTTCGCTGACATACGGTAGAGGGTAAGCATCACGAGTGGTTACACTGTTCAGCTTGCGGTAATCTACACAAAATCTATAGCTGCCATCCTTTTTAGGTACGAGGAGGATCGGTGAAGACCATGGACTGTTGGAGCGCTCGACGATGTCATGCTTCAACATCTCCTCCAGCTCCTTATCGGCAATCTTCTGCATCGCCGGCGAGATGGGGTAGTACCGCTGTTTGATAGGTGGGCTATCAGTACGGATGACATGTGACACCAAGCTCGTGCAACCGATCTGATCAGGCTGGGTGTTGCAGAACATCTTGTCTATCAGCGAGCTTAGCTTTTGTTCCTGTACTGGATCTAAAGCAGAACGTGACGTAACTACCTCATCTAAAACGGCAGGCGGCTCTGCAGAGAATTTCCAATCTCCTCTCCGTAAGTCAGGCACGATACCCATAACTCTCCAAAAATTTGTACCAAGGATTAGCTCATGCGGCAGTTCCGGTACAACGAGAACATCCACAACTTTAGTCCTCTCTCTCAAATGAAACGGCACTGTAATACTGCCAATACAGCGACAACGCTGTCCATTCGCAACGGTACAAAATGATGTGTTCCTCTTTATCGGTAAGTCCATATTACGTAAGCGTTCCCAACCCGCTTTACCGATGATTGTGCATGAAGCACCCGAATCCAAAAGACCGAGAAACGGTTCATCGTATATATGGACGTTTAAATAAGGACGTTCGTCGTCCTTTGCGTGAGCGATTATAAAATCAAGAACTGGATTGACTTGAGTCGGTTTACAATCAGGATGCCGCGAGAAACGACTCACTTTCGCGGTTTGCTCCCGTTTCCCGAACACGTCGGACAGGTAGTTACTGTGTAACCTACTTTACCACATCGGTAACAATACCTCTTCGACTGTCTTAGATCACAGCCGGCAGCGCGGTGTCCTGGCTGGTCGCAATTCCAGCATTTGCGGATGGGTGGCTCGGAAGTGGTTTGTCGTGAATCCTGATTTCGACTACTTCCTGGACGAGATTCGATAGGAGCAGCTTGGTGCTCACTCTCCGTATACACATACGCTAGATCTGGCTCATATGACTGACCGCGGCGAGGTGGAGGTACGTACGATTCAACTGAAATCTTTCTTGTTTCTAATTTCCGGCATAACTGTAATAGGTGTGGCACGGACTCAACCTCGATAAGGCCGAGCTGAGTCTGATAAAATGGAGCGATATTTCGCAACAGAATTCTCAGCTTCTGCTTTTCGGAGAGCTTGGTTTGTAGGCGTGAGAACAGTGACGTCATTGCCGCAATATAAATACCTATAGGTTCGTTCGGCCCTTGAGTGCGTCGCTTGATCTCGTCTACCAGCTTCTCTTCGTAATCAATAGGCTGGAACTCCTGCCTTAATCCATCCACCAGCTCGTTCCATGACGTAAAATTTGATTTGTTGGCCCGATACCACATCAAAGCAACTCCCTCTAATAAGTCGACAGCGGTGTGCAGCAACTCGTCACGGGTTATATGTCTAGCCACTCGTAATTCGTCGACACGTTCGATAAAAGCGTTAACTGACATTTGCCTGACGTCACCCGAAAATTTTAAACCCCATTTTGAAGTGGGTACTGATTTTATGTTCATTCGAGTTGGAGGAGGATCTGAATCCGCGTCCGAACTCGAAGATGCAGAGTCTGTACGTAGGCGTATCGTATCAAAAAGACTAGCCTCGTCGTTAGCGGTAGAATTCCGTTTGAACAATTTAGCGGTAGACTTCAATTCCCACTCGAGACCGGCGAGTTTGACTAGCAGTTGAGACCGCTTCGTGCGATCGTCTGCAGATGAGGGTTCGCTATGGTTGAGTCGACCAACGGTGTGCGCGATTTTTGTAAGTATTTTCCGGTATTCTGGTGACGTTTTTAGTCCCTCAAACTCTTTTACTAACTGTCCAATTTCCTCTATTTTCTCTTGTAGGGCGGTAATGTCTTGCTCAAACGTAAATGGATACTTTGGTCGTGAAAACGAAGCGTTGTGCTCTATTTTGAGAACACTTCTTAAAGTCTTACGCATCTGGTCGACGGAATTGTCTGCTTCGGTAATGCCTCGAATCTTAAGTTCGTAAGTTAACTCGTCCTTCGATAATCTGTTAATTTCATATTTTCCGTCCATGATTTCAACAATAATAACTAAATAAAGAAGCTAAACCTAAATCCCAAACTATCCTAAACTAACCGAAAACTATCCTAAACTAACCGAAATCTAACTAAACTATTCGTAAAAACTAACTAAACTATTCGAAAACCAAACTGAATTTATTCTACGGTTGCGAGAGAATGTACTGCAATGAAATGTTCGATAATACCCAAATAAACGATAGAAGTAGTTAATGTTTGCCAAATTTTGTTACAGAATTTTATCGCGAGATATAATAACGAGAGGGGAGAAGGGGCCTGCACGTTGGGCGCCAATTTTTATTACAATTGTCCTAGATGTGAGGACCCGTGTAAGCGGTTTTGAGAGGGCTAACTCAGAGAGGCAGTAGAGTAGGGTGGGTTTTAAATATATTAACTCGGAATGGGCGCCAGGTAAATGTAAAATACGCGCTCTCAAATAACGTGATTTACCACACGGTACGGTAAGGACAAGGCGGGAGATTACGGGATTATATGCGACGCATAGAATCGCAAAATGTAACATTAACAAACATTTAATGATAGGACGCAGTACATATAACATTTAAATTCAAATGCCAAGTCGCGGCGTAAATCAAATGAAGGTTGTGAATACTGAATCGTGCTCATGCGAGGCAATGGTGTAAACAAAAAGTCACTGTAGAATTACAAAAAGGCGCGGGTAAGCGAAGGACGATCGTCTATGCTGTTCCGCGGAAGTAAACAAAAAAGTAGGGTTAAGCCAACTTAGAGCTATTCGCAGAAGCTTGATACAGCTGTGAAAAGTGAAAATGTATGATAAAATGGTACGCACGCGGAAGTGGCTTTACAACGATAACATACACTGATATTCCGTTAAATCCGTAAGTACAAATGTCAACACAAACAATTACGATCATAGAATGCGCAATGTAAATTACTCTTAAATTGTAGATCTTAAGTACATCATGCACATTGGAAATATAATAATACACACACAGAGAGGCTGTGGTGTCAACGAGCATGTGAAACAGAGATATTATAAAATTCTTAGCTGGTCGCTGACTCCTGGAGAACGTCACGGAAGGGTGAGGACCTCTTGGTGAACAGACAGCAACTGCTGACAGGTATAACACTCCTAGATGTTGTAGAACTCGACGGAGGTGACGTGGATGCACCAGCTCCCCGTTACGTGCTTCCAACGTGAAAATATGGCGAAGACGTACAATCTCTGATATGGTAGACAGACGTAGAGTAACCATACAGCGGCAACGTCGTGATGATGTCGAAATATATGTACGTGACGTGAAGGTATGGTTGCAACGTACAAATATGGCCGTACGTAGAAATAATCGTAAAATAACGATAAATACGTAGAATAAAAATCGCTACGTAACGTATAATATACTATGTGTGAACACAAAATAAAAAGCCTGAAATAGAACGAGAGAATTAGTCTTCGAGACAACGCAAAGAGGTAAGTGGGTGCAAAGCACATTGTGAAATCTCACCTGAGCTGGTGGGCGGCTTTTAAAGTGACTTTTCAGTTGCAGGATTGTCTTAAGAGATCCCGAATAAATCGGAGGAATAACACTATTCCAAAACGGTAGCCGATGTACAAAATATCCCCTCACAAGGGCAAAATACGACGAAATACGATACTCTTAACGAGATACGAAACTGTACATCTGACTCCAATCACTGCTAGACTAAGAAGAACGACTTTAAAACCAGATTTTCGAAACTGTGCCGAAGAACTAGTCAGGACATTTTCAAAAGCGTCGACTGAGTTCATTCACCTGACCTTGAGGAAGAGTGTGTTAGTAGGCCAAGGTTTCTCAACACGGGGGTGTAGTCAGGGTTGCCTGAGGAGTGGCGCTAGGAAAAATCGTAGTGTAACAATGAAAATAAACTCTATCTTAACGACGATAAAACAAAAATTATAACTTTTCGCCCACATCAAAATACAAATTTTGACAATATTAATTTAATATTTGGTGATAGTACAAAAACCAATGTAACCTCCACTAAAGTACTCGGTTTAACTATAAATGGAAATTTTAACTGGAAACCACATTGTGAAGAAATTATTAGTAAACTAAGTACTATTTTTTATCAAATTCGATATCTCAAACAGTACCTGCATATACATCAACTACTGTTATTCTATCATGCTCATGTGGAATCCAAGTTACGATACGGAATCTGTTTTTGGGGAAATTCACCCGCGAGTCATAGTGTGTTTGTTCTTCAGAAGAGAATTCTTCGCTGTTTGGCTGGAATCAAAAATATTGCATCATGCAGAAGCATTTTTCAGAAATTTAATATTTTAACTGTAATCGATATCTTTATTTTTGAAACATGTCTTTTCATACACATAAACAAAAATTCTTTCTCTTTAGTTGCAGATAAACATAATTATCATACAAGGCACAAAGACCAATTTTATATTCCCAGCTCGAAATTAAATATAATTAAAACTTGCCCTCAAAGACTTGGTTTGGAAGTTTACAATAAGCTACCGGTTTCTATCAAATCTGCAAGGAATGTTCATATTTTTAAAAAAGATTTAAAATTGTTTCTAACTAACAAAAATTTTTATAAACTATCTGAGTTTCTTAACATGTAACTTTTCTGTGTTCTTTTATATCGACTTTTTCCATACACTATGTACTGTGTCCAAGGAAATAAAATAAAAAATAAAATAAAAAAATAAAAATAATGTCAAATTACGTCAAATGCTTACGTGAAATTTTATAATTGGGTCTATATTTCATGTTGGTCTTGTGTACAAGAAAGTCGTGTGGTGTTGACATCAGATTTTTTTTAGTTAATATGTATGAGAAAAATCGTATTTCAAATTTAACTGAATTTTGGGGTAAAAATAAATGACCACTGAGAAAATATGATGTGTTAGTGAAATAAATGAGCAAGAACCGCTTCTATACAATAATGTATCTACTTTATGTGGGAGTTTACACATCGTCAGTTAGTTCTTACTTTCTGAAGTATCCTCATAAAGTAATTCGTCCAACTATAGTTGCTTTTCTATTCCCACTTTTAAATAATTCAACTCTCAACATTCTCGGATACATTTCTCTTTACTAGTTTGTCTCTAGTTTGCTGTGATGTTGTTTGAAGTATTCTAACAGAATCCACAATAACCCTTCCGAACTCTGAATTTCTCTAAGGGTTAAGGTCAATTCTTACAAGATTTCTCGAGATTCTGGATTGCCAAACGGAAACCTCAAACATCTCTCCCTCAAAGAGATCTGCTATGCTATTTGATACTTTAGATAAAATGAAAACGATGACGTTAAATAAAGAAGTTCTTATCTGATGACAGATGATGAAAACGTGCGAGGATTTTGGATTTTTTGCTAGATATATTTGATTATATTCACATTTTTTTACGGCCTACGCGAAAAAAATTCAAACTTCAATGGAAATATATTAAATTACATGTCATTCACCAAAAATACCAATTTTTTGATATTATTTATTGGTTCTCGTATTTCAAAAACCGGAATTAATTATTCTTTTCTACAATAAGTGAATGTCCCTCTTCTTCTATAGATATGTATGAAAAACAAAACTACTATCTGTCAATTTGAATTATTTAGTGTACAATTCCCTCGATAAATTTCAACGATTAGTTTTTAACCAATCATGATGATAAACACTTGAAAATTCAACCAATGGGAACAGCATTAGACTGATAAAACTCCGTTACACCGATAAATTTCCGCTACCAAGTAAATAAACAGTTGTTATTGTTTATAACTGTCAGATGTGAAAATTAATTAATATTTCAAGTTTAAAAATAATATAATAATTAAATTGTTTCTTTTTGCGTTGTCTTTGGAATTTATCTCACCAAATACCACACGATCTCTATGATTTTCTCAGATAAACTTTTATTTTTAAGCACTCATTCTTTTTGCTTTTAAGCACAATCACTCAAGCAAACTGATATTAGGTAAAACCCCTCCTCCTTCGGAGTCGGGATTTACCACGCAGTTTGCTCTCGTATTTATTGCTAAGCAAAAAAATTCGTGCAAAATAAAAATTTATTGATAAAACCAGAAGGTCTTGTGATATTACTTCTGATAATTCCTATTCTTGCTATTTATAATGATATAAACAAATATTTATGTTTCGTTTTAATTTAGGTTCAATTATTTTCATGCATAGCCTACTGAAAACTAACTATAAAAATAAAATTTATTTAAATTTCATTGGACCTTTTCAATTTAAAGAGATTGAAAATATGCGCAATGGGGATCTGCGCATAGTAAGAATCTATGGCGTTTGTTTCTAAAAAAAATAGACGTAAAATGTGAGAATATCTCAGATAACTTTAAAAAATCTTATCGAAATAAGTTACAAAAGCTTTTATTGAAGTTAAAATGTCTAACGATGCAATTTTTCACTGAGAATACAGGTATTTTAATGACTGCAATATTTTTGACGTTTCATTTGACAGCTCAACTGGCAGTTGTTCGCGCCTTTTTCTTACTATTTGCAGCGATAGAAAGAGATAGCCGTTAAATTGAAAAGGTCCATTGCATTTTTCTCAATATTTTTGTAATGTACGGACATAAAATGGATGAGCCTAAAAAATATATAACATCCCATTTAAAAAAATATGACTTTATGGTACAGTTTAAGAATTACTGGTTAAAAAAAATATTTTCTTCAATAAGTGAATGTTCCCCTTCATCTACTATAACTTTTATTTGAATGATTTCCTTGTATTTCCAATAATAAAGAAAATAATCGAGGTGTCCCGAATCCGAGAAACACCCTGTATGATATAATGAATACTGCATTAATTTCACGCATTGTTATGAATGTAAACATGAGAAAATATTGAATATTTTGATCCAAGCCAGTTCGAGTTACATACTCGTATTTTATTTACGACTACATCAATAAGAATTTAAATATTTCATGTAAGAAAGAATTTTTACCCATCATGTATTTTAGTTTCAGGTATTCATGCAGTCCTGAATTGTTTAAAGACAAATGATACGTATTTATACACTTTCAGACTATCCTCTGCTAAATTGAAATAGTTGAGAGCTATTTAAAATCCTTACCCTTAAACACTTTCAAAATAGCTGAACATTATATTAAATTGTGTCTATTCCAAGTTCTATTGCTTGTCCAAAAAACAATTCACAGCTATCAAAGGCAAACTAATAAAACAAGTAAATTGCATTCCTACAGTTTACGAGCTATTAAGTTTAAAAAACGTTCCACAATATCCACACATTTAAGCCTTTACCGAATACATATTACCTCGTAAAAATGAAAGAGTTAAGCTGAAGGTCATAAACTTCAAACGAACAATTTATTGAATAGATATTTTATATTTCAACAAGTAATATCACTTTTTAGATACCATAATTTGATTTATGTATCTGTATATAATATAATTTTGTTCGTAATATGAACTATATAATCAAGAATGGTAATTTCAACAAAACGACAACAATATTCTTACCTACAGCACTAAAGTTTTACAAATCCCATTTGAGTATGACCACCAAATAACTGTACTTATACTGTATTAAAATGCCAAAATAACTTACCTAATTTTGTGTGCGTTGTTTACGCATGGGCTGTTGGCTCTAAACTCCGTCATTCCTGAAAAATAAAATAAAAGTATTAAACATATTATTGTTATCAACAAATTTATAATATTATTTATAATGAAGTCTCGTGGCCGTGTGATTGGTCGCGAATCTGGTGACCCGTGTTCGATCTTGACCGACGCCAAAAATTATTTCGAATTTTGAAATGTGACCCCTGTGACGCACTTTCTACACCAGCAATGAGTGCCCGTGAGATAACGCCTGGTAAACGCCCGCGCGGTACAAATATGTCATTATCATTACCGAAATATGTACAAAGCAGAATAGCAAACCCAGTAATGGTTAATATGCCGTGATGATATATTTATTCATGTATTTATTTACATTTGTTTATTATGGGATTCTCTTCTCAATATGATATTCGCTCGGATACTTATTCGTGTATATTCTTTTATTCCACTTAAATATTTATTTTTTTGCTCCTTGAAATTTATTCTTATCTTATAGCCGTTGTTTTATAAATTTTTAACTGTCTCTTTTATTTCTGTGTATGTGTATGTTTCGGGCTTTTCTTCATAAAATACATCAATTTTTCAATATTTAATTCTTACTTACAGCTTTAAATTTTTACAATAATTAAGCTAAGGTAAGCTGTGATAATAAGAAATACTCATGTAAAATAGAAATTGTTTACTAAAATAAAATGAACAGCCTGTATATATATATATATATATATATATATATATATATATATATATATATATATATATATATATATATATATACATATGTATATATATTTAAACACTAGACCTTTTCAGTTTAAAGAGGTAGAAGATATATGCGCAATGTGGATCTGCGCATAGTAAGAACAAATGGCGGGAGTCATGGATACGCTCTTACCACGAGAGCCATGGCGTTTGTTTCTAAAAAAAAAAATAGACGTAAAATGTGAGGAAAGTCTCAGAAAACCTTAAAAAAAATCTCCAAAGAAGTTACAAAAGCTTTTATTGTAGCTAAAATATGTAACGATGCAAATTTTCACCGAAAATACAGGTATTTTAATGACTGCAATATTATTGACATTTCGTTTGACAGCCCAATTGGCAGTTATAGGCGCCATTTTACTTACTATTTGCAGCGAAACAGATAGCTGTTAAATTGAAGAGCTTAGCAGGTTAATTATACAAAAAAACAATGATTAAGATAAAAATAATCAATATTAAATAAAAATTTATTAATATTTTATATAAAAAATGCAATAGAAGGTGATATCTACACTTTTACTTTTTTAATTGTTATAAACAAAATATAAATCGAAAAAAAAATCGTTAAAATTATTCACAGAGCCTATGGTTAAAACATATTAAAATTAAAATTTTATCCATACATACAATATTAGACATTAATGAAGTTGAGCATTTCTCCAAATGCGCTAAAAATTGGGGTAATTTTTTATAAATATTTTGTCATTATTTTACATTTAATTTAAAAATATGAAACAGTACAATAACGTAGAAATGTATAGTCTACAATTGAAAGTACGTTTCGTAATTTTTGAATTTTTTAAAGCAAGTTATTGGATTTTAAACTCAACTAACTATAATTATTTCCCCGATAGTAGTTACCTATTTCGGTTAACAGTTAACCGATATTTTTCTCGGTTTCTTGCCTTATTATAACATAATGCTTTTTGTAAACAGAAATACGGATTTAAAAGGGACAAAATAATCTTTCATAAAACCGCATCATTAAAATTTTCCAATAACATCAATAAGACGCTTACTAGAAGTTCAGCAAAATACAAAATGAAATTCGCTGTAAGCCTTTTTATTTTTTATATTCGTATATTTGAATTATATTTTACAAAATATTGTCAATAAAAATAGAACCACATAAAAACAGGTCCACTTCTTACAAACTTAAACGTTTTCAACGAGGATAAAATTTTCCAGACGTGTGATCTTTTCATAAGTATTCTTCCAGGCCGCCAGGTCCTTAACATCAAAAATGTTTTTCGATGTTAAGTCACACTGCCACTGTGTTTAATTTGTTTTCTAACTCGAAGTTTATCTCGCGAAAATAGATAGAAAAACGTGTTACACAAAAAAGTAAAATATAAGAAATATAGTTATAATAACAAAGTTTCGGCGTTCTTAGTTTTTGTTGAAGAATTAGATTTGTTCAAGGCAGACACGCATTGAAACACAAAATTGTATGTTTGCTTTATATACAACAAATAAAACTGCAACA
Organism: Harpalus rubripes; assembly: GCA_963082715.1. Taxonomy (NCBI): domain Eukaryota; kingdom Metazoa; phylum Arthropoda; class Insecta; order Coleoptera; family Carabidae; genus Harpalus; species Harpalus rubripes. The sequence goes on from OY720464.1 coordinate 23,841,865, forward strand.
GATTAATGTTGAATTTTGTGTACTTCAAAAAATATAACGATGCACGATGTATTTAATCATACACTACCTACTACATTTGGATGGTAAATATTTTGATGTAATTCCTCCAAAACAAAAGTTTATGTACCCTAATCACTCAGTAATTTGCATCACAAAAGTGTTTTCCCGCAAAGTTTATCAAAAACAAAATTAATTACCATTAACCTAACAAAATATACATACCATAAAAATTTGTGTTTTCTAGAATATTTGCCTGTAGAAAACATTGAATTTAACACACATTACAGGCACTTAGATGTTTAAATAATTAAATTATTGTTTGATTTAAGATATTATATACTTCTAAATTATATTACACACATTTCTTCGTAGATTCTCGTACGGCATGTTCTTGAGATCTTGAGTTCATGTTAGTTTAGCCACGCCACCACCATCATATGTGAGCGAAAGCAGCACTTACGCAACCACGCGACACGAAGAGCGGTTCATTTAAAAAAATATATAAATTTTATTCAGAAAAAAGTAAAACAGATCAATAAATTATTGTTATTTATAGAATTTCATGAGGTCTCGTGGCCGTGTGTCTGGACGTGAATCTTGTGACCCGGGTTCGATCGCGATTACGACCGACGCCAAAATCATTTTAAATTTTAAATGACACCAAAGTTATCCTTGTGGTGCAGTCTCCATGCCAGCAATGAGTGCCCGTGTGATGACGCCTGGGAAACACCCCCACGGTACCAATATGTCATCATTATTACCAATATCTGTACGAATATATAGAGCAGATTAGCACACGAAGCAATGGGTTATATGCCGTGATGATATAATTATTTATTTATATTTATTCACATTTTTTTAACATTTAAAACCAAACCATCAAAATACATTAAACTACATACAAGGATTTTTTTGTAATGCAACAATGAAAATTATTATTTTATTATTTGATTTCCTGACAAATCATTTAATAACATACCTCTACTTTCCAGAAATAGAAGTCAATATTATCCTTATTCTTCTCCATTCTTCTACAAAAGATATCTTTATAGTTTATTTTCTTGAAATAATATCTTTCTGCTATTTATATGCCCCAGTTTTTCGCGAAATAGAAAAGTATTTCATTTCCTGGAATACATCTATTTCAGGTCAAATTACTTTAGTCTGAAATAATGCATCGACAGATCAAAAATGAAGCTTCTTGAAGTTCGTAAATTTAATTTGAAAGATATATGTATCGGTTTCTCGAAGTATTTTTCAACGAGAGCAATATCTTTATTTTGACTGATACTATTGGCAACTGACATTAAGCAATATGACATCTGGCATCTGGTGCCATTTTCGGAACTATCGTTGATTGTGTAAGATAATGTTATGTTTTTTGGTTGTATAAACATTAATTTCATGCATTATATTTATATTACTTACTTTTAGAAATGAAGTACTTCTTAATAATACACATTTAAGTACAAAAGAAATTATTAAATGTCAATTTATCTCCGTGAGTTCAAATTTGGCGTTGCAAGCTTAAAGTCAGTAGGGTACCTTTATAACCAGGGTATGGCCATGGGCCAAGATCACCGCCATTGTCGGTAATTTATTTCCCTATTTATTTGTAATAAATGTGATATTATATTATAAAAGAATATTAAATTATCACACTGTGAATTTATAAAGGTAATAAAAATTTATTACTTTAAAAGATACACAATTATTATTAAGATATACATTTAGAGGTTATGTAGAATATATGATATGGGTTGTTATTATCACATCTAATTTAATATCTGTAGTTTTTATTTACATAATAATTGTATATTCTAAACTTACCTATAAAATTTAAATGATTGTGCTTAATATTGGTAATTTATAGTTGTTTTCAATATGTCAGTAATCGTGGTGGGTATCTTAACAAACTACACAAGTAAATAAAATAAAATATATTACTTACCCTTTAAATACATATTAAAATGATAATTAAATGTGTTTTGCGCAAGAACAACATATTACAGAGGGTCCGGTAATGGCGGACGAAACGTGAGCCACGCCATGGCCATACCCTGGTTATAAAGGTACCCTAAAAGTCAGTTGCACAATAGGTAGGTAATTTTATTTTTCTACAGTCTATATACAAAGTAGCCATTTGCGCTCTCTTTTGTCAACGCAAAATGACACTTTGCCGCTCTAGAGCGACAAAGTAGAAAAAACGCTCGCTCCTCAAATTTCTAACTATACAATGTTGAGAAATGTTACTTGGCTACATTCTTAATGGAAACGTTTAGTCAGGAATTAATGACACAGTAGTTACACATTTCCCACTTAACAAGTCAATCTGACATATAACTGCATTGTCGATATGTTACATAACCAAACAAAATGCCGCACTGCTGTGAAAATAAAATAGGGCATTCATTTACAAAAACGAAAGTATAAAATGCTTAGATTAGATTAAAGCAATAGTTCAAAAAGAATGGAAAATACCGATAAGTAAAAATAAATAAATTTTTGTTATGGTGGCGACTGTAGAAAAAATCTTGTGTGTGTTTCGAGCGCAAATGGAATCGACAATGTCCCATTTTGCGCTCTTAATACCCAAATACCTATTTTGTAACAGTTTTAACAAAGTATTAAAACAAAACGTATTCCTATTAAAACGTTATTTTATTTTCATTATCACCTATATCGTTTAAATATACAGTAAATTTGAATATACATTACATTACAAAATACAAATACATTAAAGTCTGATTCCTATTTCGGGAATAATAGAAGGAGATACCCCGTTTTTCGTAGGAATATTTATCGCTTTACCCAAAATAATATGATTAATGTCCGTGATCCAGACCTCTGGACCCCCAAACACGTATATACGAATACTTCATCAGATCTATAATCAGGAAACGAAGGTGCGTAGGCACTGTTAGAATTTAAATTGACACCGCATACCCTTGATCACGATCGTCGAATGTGAAGTTCATACGCACTCGTACTTCATAAAACCCCAAACCAATACTAAAAGTGTTATTTGCGAGTATTTCATTTTAAAATAAAACTTTATACATCAAATTTAGCAAAAAATTCTACATTTCAGATGCCAGGTTTATTAAACTATAATGAAGAGTTACTATTACTAATATTAAACAACTATTAAAAACTAATTAAGACTAAATCTATAATTAACTAGATAACACTAACACTAACACTATTTATTTAACCAATTAACACTACTATTAATTTCCACGATATTACAAATTATTTATTTCACTACGCGTTCAAATATTAGACTGCCGGTCTGTTGCAGACTCTTATAGACTGTTTACGCGATATTTATATCACTATATACTTATATCACGTTCGACTTTCCGCCTACCGACCTCCACAGCGTCTATGTACTCAACTGACTGAATAGCGTATGTATATTCAACTGCTCGGACAGAAGTCACCTCTTTCGCAACACTGTCTATTTATGTAACTCTCTGTCTAACTTCCACAGCCTCAGTATCATCGACTGTCCGCATGCCACTATTCTTCAACACCAATGCCGAGTATTCACTTACACTTGCCGTTACTGTCCCTGTATACCAATACTCTTCAACACTACCGAGTATTCTCTTTAACAGCTATCCCGGTATACCAGTAACTTCCCGACTCGCCGTTACTGTATTGTACACTATAGCTTCCCAATACTCGTCAACACTACCAAATATTCACATCCACTGCTATACCAATATACCAGAAACTTCCCGAGTACCTACTCGACACCAACTACATACGCTCACTACGATACTGTTGTGCTTCTCACTAACACTTTACTCTCTAACACTCCATGTAACTAACTAACTAACTCCCGAACACAGCTGCGTCTCTTTTATATAACTGCTATTACCTTCTAGAAAAGCTCTAGAACACAAAAGGTTCAGGCGACCGGAAGTAATTAAATACGTCGCCACCTGTTTGTCTACGTAGACCGGCTGCTAGCGCGATTGCGGCATCGCTATAAATAGACACAATTTTTATCGACTGGCCTTGATCGGTACCTTTTCCCGTTTCCTTTCCAAGTTGGGATACAATTAACTTAGCAACCACAAAGCTATCTGGCACCGGCTTGTGATTGTAACAAGGGCCTGCACGGGCGGACAACACACATAGCGTCGTGGGCAATGTAAACGTACAATTAATAGATGTATGTGTATAGGAGGTTGAAATCAGGGACCGGAACCGTGATGAAACCGTAACCGATATTTTATTTCTTCAAATATGGAAACCAAAACCCGATACGAAAAATAAAGTTATTCTCTAACCGAAAAAATAACCGAACCGAAATAATATCGGTACTAAATCCGTAAATGTAAAAATAGGTATACTTTTTATTACCCCGCATCTTTTCCGTAAAAATATGTTGCAGGCCGTCAAAATCTAAAAGGTAGTTTTTTTTGCATGTAATAAAAAATATTACTCACTCGTTAAGACATTTTTCAATCAATCACCCTTTTAGTTTACGTATTACTATTCCAATAGAATTATTATTAAACATAAAACTAAAATATAAATAATTTACGAAATGTATTTAATTTATGTTGCAAAAATAAACTTTGATATAAATATTTTTTTTCTATTTTGTTTTTTTAATATGTAATTTATGAAACAACCGAAATTGAAATTCTTGGACATGAAATAACGTACATTTTTTGAAAAAATTACCAAAATAGAAAAAAGTAGTATAAAATACACGTTTCATAAGACATTTCAGCGCCCTTGCCCCGTTAGAAAACTCGCGGCAAGCCGCTCGTTTCTAAGAATGACGGGTGCGTTAAAATTATTTCTTATGAAACTTGTATCTTAATGTACTATTAATGTGAAAACTTTAACTTATAGTTACATTTTGAACCGCAATTTGTATTTTTAGATCACACCTTAAAATTAAAGTACCTAATTAATAAATTTTGAATTTCGAACAAGCCGAATATTTCTACTAGTACTAGTTGTTAGTAAAACGAGGAATTGAAATCTTATTACATTACGAAATAGGTACGACATATATTTTATGTTGCAAAAAATAAAAACTAAACTAATTTTTCATTTTAACCGAAACCAAAAAAAACTAAACCGTAACGAAAACGAAATTAATTTGTTTATTTAACCGAAACGAAAACCGATATATTTTTTTCAAAAAACCGTTACCGATAACCGAAACCAAATTTTTATTAATGTAAGAACAGTTAACTGTAACTGAACCCCAAAATATTTCGGTTCGAGTCCCTGGTTGAAATCCCGAAATATAATACAAAAATACAATACAATATTTATTAATCAATATCCATAATAATTTGTTTCGTTGTGTCAACTGAATCTTGACTGCACATTAAATATCGAAAAAGAAATAATGTAACCAAACAGACTGCGGCCCAGCCCGCCCAGCTTGAGAAGAAGTCAACATTTTATAGAAAACAGAGAGATAGAGAGAGAGAGAGAGAGAGAGAGAGAGAGAGTATAATACCCCAAACTTTTCTCAGGCGCGATTGGGCAGGGAATAAGAAAAGAATATCAATTACAGACAAGAATATTTCTGACGATCCGGGAAGTATATTTAAAATTTTCCAGAGACAAATGAGACAAAGGCCTTATGCAAACGTTTCAAAATAAAATTCTTGCTATTTGATGAAGAGGTCTAAACTTTTTCTCAAAACTTTTGTTACATACGATGAACTTTGTAGCAATGTTTTTGATTAAAACTGTGTCACATATTTGGCTAATTCTCATAGGGAATATGTAAATAAATTCTACAAGTGGTATTTGACAATTATTCCAATAACTACATAAAAGCTTGTTTAAAGAAGATTTGATGATAGTTCCTAAATGTTTCCGCAACCCAAAAAGACCTGAAAACCGTGTCTATAAAGTGGTTTGCAGGTTTCAAGAGATTCAATATTTATTTATTTGAGAGCACACTGGAAAGAACATTCAACCCTATTATGAGACGAGTTGCACAATGCACATACTCTCTCTACGACGGATTTGAGATCTACTCAGACGTGGATAATACGAGATTTGAACCAAGTTTCAAGCACGTAATCTTGAAATACAGACCACATGTCTAGACGCAAAATCTACATCTGTTTGAGTTATTGTTTGTAGTAATTGAATTATTTTAATTTGTTGTTTATTATTAATTAGCATAAGAAGATTAATGGTAGACTAGTTTTTGTTGAAATTAAATCATTAACAACAAATATTATAAAAACTGATTTTAATTAATTCATTTGTCTAAAACATTTAATAATGAGATTTTAATAATAATTATTTTAATAATATAATAAATATTTATAATAACGAAACCAATTAATTTTTAAAAATCTTGTTTGATGTTTTGACAATGGCAGCATATTTAAATATATCATTTTTCAACTTTCAAAAAAGTTCTGTTCGTCCATACTCTTTGCAAGGACGTGGTTGTAAACCATAAACTCAAAATAGCGAAACAAACAGACCTATTGTAAAAACTGAGGAAGTACATTCCGAAAATTATCTGTCATATCACGTTTTTTATGTTTTATTTTCATATTTCCATTCATTCTTATAATAGGAGGGCAAGGTGAAAAGTTCTCGGCCTAACAGAGAGTAGGCTTTGATATCAATGAAATATTTTGTTATGATGTTATGGTTAATGTTATGGTTAATAATAAGTGTCAATTTTCAACTTGATCCGCAAAATAGTTTTTTGAAGTTGACGTGTTGTGTGTTTCGTTGTAATGGATAAATTGGAATATCGAGCAGTCATAAAATTCTTCATTTTGGACGGTTTAACCCCAACAAAAATTCATCTTAAGTTGGTGAAGGTTTATAAGGAGTCTGCTCCTTCATTTTCAACGGTGAAAAAATATGCGGCCGAATTTAAACGTGGTCGAAAATCTCTTGGAGATGATCCATGAGAAGGACGACCAAAAACTGTAACTACAAATGAAATTATCGAGAAGGTGCACAATATGGTATTGGACGATTAAAAGTGTATGATATTGCTGAGGCTGTAGGTATTTGAGAGGAAAGGGTACGGTACATTTTACATCAAGAGTTAAACATGAAAAAGCTTTGTGCACGATGAGTGCCGCACTTGTTAAATGCTGACCAAAAGCAAATGCGAAAACGAAATTCCAAGCAATGTTTATATCCGTTTAAGAAGAATCAACAATTTTGTGCGCCGATTTATAACTATGGATGAGACGTGGGTCCACCACTACACCAGAAACAAAACAACAATCAAAGCAGTGGATGGAAGCCGTGGCTCTGCACCAAAAAAGGCGAAGTCAGTTTCATCTGCCGGAAAGATTATGGCCAGTGTTTTCTGGGGTGCAAAAGGGATTCTTTTTATTGACTACCTTGAAAAGGGTAAAACCTTAACTGGAGACTACAATGCAAATCTTCAGAACCAACTAGATAAAAAAATTCATGAGAAGATGCCTGGATTACAAAAGAAAAAAAATTTCTTTCACCAGGACAATGCACCTGCTCACAAAGGTGCTTTAGCAATGGGAAAACTAAGGTATTTGAAGTACGAATTGTTGGAACATCCACCCTATTCACCAGATTTTGGCCCCTTCTGACTTCCACTTATTCTCAAATCTAAAAAAAAATTGGCTGGAAACCGTTTTAGCTCAAATCAAGATTGATAGCAGCCGTAGATGGGTATTTTGCAGGCCTTCCGGAATCGCACTTCAGGGATGGAATCCATTCATTGGAAAAACGTTGGACAAAGTGTATTGAGCTTATGAAGGAATATGTAGAAAAATAAATGCATTTTTGACCTTAAAAATACAGTCTGTCACTGCCCTGCCGAGAACTTTTCACCTTGCCCTCGTATCATAAATAAAATTATAAAAACCACAGCGGTGCACTTTGAAAACATCGATTTTTTAAAAAATCGACGACACCAACCTGTTTGAAAATATTTGACAATTATATTAAACAACATAGCAAGATTTTGTTTTTTATATTGGTATTTAACAATTTGAATGAATATTATCAATAAGCGGAATAAAAATTGCTAAATGGACATTGGCAAGTACTATGAGGCAGAAGTAGTCCCTCTATTCTAAAATTAATAAAGTTGACCTTTAACCTTAAAATTAATTTTAATAAAAACTAAATACGTATTTCGGGATCTAAGTTCTCATCATCAGTACTACAAGCAGAGCTGGGCAATACTTGCAAGAAAAGTACTTTATTAGGCTTGCAAATACTTTCAGTACTTCAAGTACTGTACTTCAAGTACTTTCTATTTATAGTACTTTGTACTTGAAAAAGTAAGTCTATTCACATGTACTTGGTACTTAATACTTGGAAAAATACTTGAAGTACAATTAAAAGTACTTGAAGTATTTTTAAATACTTGAAGTATTTTTGAATTACTTTAAATGTACTTGAAGTGCGATGAATAATTTAAAAATTAACAATGTTATGAGTATTGTTTGTCTGTCAGTGTTTCTTTTGCAGTGGTGTGGGTGTTATTACCTGTAGTACATAATCATGCGAATTTCATTAATAAATATATTTACAGCGATAATATGAAAGTAAAGATATATTTGCAATTTTTTTGGCATAAATAAATTAATTCTAATCTGCATACAGTATATACCATATAATGTTTGTATTACCTAACAACAGTGCTGGGACTTTGACGTATCGCCTGGCGATCACATAACGTAAAAATGACGTCATTCTAACATCTTTGTCCAGCTTCTCGTATCGCTTGGCGATCATATGACGTCAATTTTACGTCATGCGATCGCTAGGTGATACGGCAGTCCCAGGGAGGAACTCTTGTTTTAAATAACCAAATAAATATCGCATATTGATATTTTTGTCAATAATCACTTTTTAAGGTCCATATAATCAAAAAAATATCAATTATCTGAAAAAGTACTTGCACCCAAATTTACAAGTACTTTTTCAAGTACTTGGTACTTTGAAGTACTTTAGAAACTAAAAAAGTATTTGTACTTCAAGTACATTTAGAAACATCAAGATACTTGGTACTTGTACTTCAAGTACTATTTTCCGGTACTTTGCCCAGCTCTGACTACAAGGTATTAGGAAAAATTTAACACAGTGGCCAAGATTACTCAACATGTCAACCATGCCAGAGGTTCTAACAACGCTGTTATTTATTCTGGTTAATATTTATGTATAACAAGTTTTATAAACGTCGCTTCAGTCACGACTTTATTTTAACACAAGCGAAGCGTGTGCATAAAAAATGATTACTTACTATTTAAAAAAGGATAGACTATACTTTTTATTCGACTGCAAATTGAGGCAGCAGAAATACAGAAACTTATAATTTTTAGTTAACTTATTTTTACACAATGACAATTGTCAGCTGCTATACGCGTTGTATGCACTAATACTAATGAACCTATTTTACGCCCATGTATAATGACTTAGCTGTTCGTAATTGCTAGCTTCGCGCCCACGCCGTTTCCAATATGATCAAAACCACAACTTGTTAAGTTTTGATTATGATGTTGTTTAGCGTCATGGTAACCTACTTTCTTATTACACAGCAGGGAAGAAAAATATTCCATTCTGATATCTGAGTTGTATATACTATTTTTTCCATGACCGGGACGTGCAGAATGTTTTTTCCAACACTATTTTGGTAACTACACATTCCGCAACTGAAAATTCTGTTGGAATCAATATCATTCCAACAAACAGTGCGGAATAATAACGCACGCCGTTTAGAATGATTCCGCACGGCTTTCGACTAATTAGAATCTATTTAGCCGCATATTAGCGCGGTATTTCAAATATCTTGGTTCGGTTGCTGTAGTTACGACTCTTTGTTTTATTCTTACATATTTCTGAATTCGCGTTTGACGTTTTGAACAGTTTTGGAGTTTTCTGTTAATTAATTACCATTACAATTTATTTGTAATGCCATTACACATTACATATGAGTGAAATTTGATTTTATTGTTTACGACTTTTATATTTATATGTGTGTAATTAAAGTAATAAAAGAAAAAAATACCACTGTTTTAAAAATTAACAGCTAATTGCTTCAGTGAGATTATAATGTGTATGTCTATAAATTTAAAATACAATGGTGCCGATGCTATTTGTCATAAGATAAAGAAAAAACAAATAAGCTACTACCTTTAAATGTACATTCCATATATCTATATCTTCATTGCCACTTGAAATTTTTCTCTACAAAATGTTATTTAGTTAACTTTCTAATATATTATTATTTAGATAAACTTACTGTTCCAGACGTCTCCACATATCTGTAAAAGTTAACAGAAAGGTGTCAAAACTTCAAAAAGTCAAACGCGAATTTAGAAATAAATAAATGCAAAACAAACAGTCATACCCATAACAACCGAAACAAGATATTTGGAATTATTCCAAACGGCATACAGAATTATACAGGCCCGGATTACCCATAAGGCCAACCTAGGCCATGGCCTAGGGCGCAGGCACGGAGGGGGCGCACAAGTAGTAGTTGGAAAAATGGGAAAACGGAAAGAGAGAAGTGCCTGCAGTTTCCAGACGACGTAAACAGTCACATTTGCTGTAACTATACGAAATCAGTATAGTTAAGTGATTGATAAATCCTGTTGAGCTATAACAGTTGTCGAAGATTTTAAATAATTCTAATATTTATATACCGTGCGTCTACTATTTATGAATCTTAACAAATACAATGGTCAAATTTTCATTACTGTAATTTCTGTCCTATGAATTGTAGAATACAAGTATAAATACGAAAACTCTTCATAATTAAAAACTGCATCTAATAAGTCCAAAATTATTGTTTCATGCGTTTTACTCGAGAGATAGAGATGGAAAATAAAAGTTGTAATCTTTAGCTACTTATAAAAATATGCTAAATGTATCTTTGATGTCTTATAATAGTAGGTATATAAAAAAAAAACTTTGGAAAACGAGCCGCTTTGCGGTGATTTTTACAAAGGACGAGTACGATCACAGTCCTTATTAAACATATTTTTATACTACTTTTTCTATTCGGGTAATTTTATAATTCTATAGATTTTCAATAAATGCACTTGTAAAATTAGTTACGTTGGTAGCACTTCCCGCTAACAAATTGAACTTCACAGATGAAAATTCTTTGTTGACTGACAGCAATTTGATGTTGATATGTCATTTATGTATCAGTTTTAAAAGCAGTCAGTCATACCACTTCTAGAAAAGCTCCAAAAACAGTACGTTTATAGATCTTCATAACAAGTTTTCAATGAGTTCATAGACTCACAAAGACACCGATATAGAAAAACAATTTAATGAAATCAAGCATTAATAAAACTCGGTATATATTGTGAGAGGGGGAGGGTGCAATAATGAATTTTGGCCTAGGGCGTAAAGAAATGATAATCCGGGCCTGTAATTATACCACATGGTTTGTTAGAATAATATTGATTCCAACATAATTTTTAATTGTGGAATGTGTAGTTTCCAAAACCGTGTTGGAGAAAATGATTTAAAAATTTTAATGTTCTACATTTAGTATTTTGAATCGTTGCAAAAGATAACAAAAGTTTATTATGTAACACAGGCCAGCAGAAATTTGTTGACGTTGACAGTTGTTTCATAATTGCTCTCAATAATTGTAATTTAATTCAGGATCCTCCTTGCTCACTTACCTACTCAATTCTAACAAAATAATGTCTACATTTCGACTCTAAAGGCAAAATAATGTAGGTAGGTACTTCTCTTTCAATTTTTTTACTCTCTGTAGTCTCGGTCATTGACAAAGTCATGGATAAAGTCATGGACAGTCACAACGGGAGTAGAAAAAGTAAATACTGTCAGGCGATTATGAGAACATATGAATCTATATTATTTAGGATTTTCAAGTAATTCTTCTAGACAATAAAACATCATTTTTCATTTTTCTAACAAAAAATGACAAATAAAGCATAGGTTGACGACCAAAAAAAAACAGTCACAGTTTATTTGGATTTATAAACTGATTTATTTGTTTCAAGAAATCCGTCCATTTATCAAAATATGTCACTTGCATATTAATTCAGACAGTGACATATTATTCATATTATTGATACACAAAACACGTTCTCTGAAGTTCAAAACTTCTGATACGTATCTGGAAATTAATTGAGAACGTCAAACGCAGTAACATTCCATTGTTGTAAGTAAGTTGCGAATGAATCCGCTTCGTATTATGCAGAAAAACATACCCTACGCTACGCAAAATATTTATCGTAATTTGCAAGTCTATGAGACGTCACCTTTTAAATGAAATGGAGATGAAAATTTGAATTTAACCCCGATTTAGACAAATTAAACTTTATGTACGGTAAATTTATTCTTAAACGAGAAATGTAAAGAGATTAACTCGAAAGAAGACTGCATCACTGGATTTTTTTAATTTAGTACGGCGGATGTTATGAAAGGAAAATTGTCCGCTATTTATTACGTTTAAAATTAAAAAAAGTGGTGTGGTCAACACAAGACCCTCCCGCCATTTACAGCCCGAGTCACAAAAAAAATTAAGCTGGTCCTTATTTTTGGATTAGCGAATTTTACTCTAATTTTAGCAGTTTATTTCTTAATATATAGTCTAATCTAACCTAAGTAACTACCTTTTTTGATAATAAAATGATGATTAAATTTTAAATTCCGGGAGAGAATAAAATTCATTAATCCAAAAATGAGGATTAGCTTAAACTTTTTTACGAATCTTTAATTATTATTAATCTAAATTCATACCTACATATTTACTTATGCTGGAAACTGTATTGATTTCCTTTCCGATTATTCCCTTTCCCTTATTCTTTTTAAAACTTTACTATTATTAATTTGAAATGATTAGTTCTTTGACAGTGACATTTATCTGTCAGTGACATACATTTGAATAACTGCGTAATCAAGAAGTTTTGTTTGTTTAAAGCGTAGACTCCAGGATTTAAATTATACTGAGAATTTATTTTAAAATGCAACATATAGTTTATCACTTCCATGGTTACATACTACTGTCAAAAAATGACAGCAATGTAATATTTGTCCATTTTAAAATGCAACATTATAAATAGTATTGCAGCACAAGAGATACCTCCAGAACACATCACAAATGGTGTCAATTCTTTCTACGAGCGACTAGGATATTGCCTCAGTATGAATGGAGGTATTTTTAAACATCTATTACATTAAAATTATGAATTTTTGTAAGTCAAAGTTTATTAAGATGTGCTACATTAAAGTACAGATTTTTTGTTAATAATATGTAGGCTAATTTATTGGAAATAAGTATTGAAAATACATAACTACAAATTTTTGTATGTTGCATTTTAAAATGGACAAATATTACATTGCTGTCATTTTTTGACAGTAGTGTGTAGTAACAATGGAAGTGATTGACCATATGTTGCACGTTAAAATAAATTCCCTGTAGATAATTCTATAAATTTATCCATAAAATATGTACAAAAAGTATTAATGCAGATCTGTAGAAATGATAGTATTTGAGTTAGAGAGGAGGATCCACACATACACACAGACTTCATCGCGAAAATGTTAAAATTGGATTCTAGGGACCTTAAAACGTGGTCATTTACCAAAATTTCGATATGCGATTTTTAGCACGATCCCTATACCTCCCTAACCAAGGGTAGCGAGAGGTAGAAATATAAAAAGAAAAAATGAAATGCACGCAGAACAAAATTATTTACAAAGTAAATATCATCACAGGTTATTACGAGTTGGTACCTAGTCTTTATGGGTGTGTTAATCTGCTTTTATTTGCAGATTTCGGTATTTATAAAAGAAAATAATCAAATTCAATATTAAAAAAATGCTCTACAATTGAACTTAAATTAAAATGAAACAAATATTTGTTAATAACTGTATAATCCAGTCAATGGAGACCAGAAAAGACCCTTGCCTTACAAAAGGTGGAGGTAGAAATTATTTTAATTATTGAAAATACGTGGTTTTAAGTTTCACAATTATTTTATTTTGATTGTCAGTTTCGCTACCACGTATATTTAATAATTAAAATGAATAATAAGTTTCACCATGTAAGAGCTGACAATTAAAGAAATTATTTTAATTAGGTTGTTTAGGTCAGGATTTGATGAAAAATTCAAGTTTTTGACATGGGGAGGGGAGGCGCGAGCAGTCATCTTGGATTAAAGGTGCAAAAAGAGTTTTAATTTTAAGTATGTTATTTGTCAGATTCGAACGTGAACCGTCCAAATCAGAACTAATCATTTAAATATGGAAACATCATCTCCATTTCCTAACGGAAATTGGTTCTTAAAGGATTCTGACATAACACAGGAAAGGCCTATAATAATTTATCGACTTCCTGTAAGACAATTGACTGCCAGGGCTTACCCCAAATAGGCCAATCCCTTTCCGTGTTCAGAAAATGATAATTTTTTTTCATTCGCGATTTAAGCGATTTGAAATTGTAGCTTACTTTGCAGTAAATTACTTTTGTGTGTGAAACTTACAAGAAAAAATTGCTTTACATATTCTATTCATAAAAAATCTGAAGGAAATTTTCTTTATAACGGTGTTCCATTTCTTGTCATTTTCTTGTATGTGTTTTATCTGAATAAAGATCTTTTGTTTGTTAACAAGAATAATCTTCTAAGTGAGACTCAATTTATTTTGTAGTCATCATTTTTTCGCAAATTCCTTTTATATTCTTTGCGTTGTTGACTTTTTTTTATTTTCATAATCTTCATAATAATGTACAAATATTTTTGGCAGTGGCATACATATATTATTGACAGTGACATTTATGTGTCAATTACAAACATTTGAATTTCTTGCCTTGTAGTAGTTTGTTCTGAGATTTTTTACATCAAATTATTTTATATGCATTTCTTTATCTCTAAATCTATAGAAGATATAATAATGAATTTATATTTATCGAATAAAGAATTAACCGTTTTTTAATATAAGTATTTACATAAATTTTCGATAAATAATATTTAGATGATTTTTTTCTTGTAACTACTACTTCCGGTTGTCAAATTGTTACCAAAACTTAATCAACCCATTATTGTTAGATTGAGGAATCCGTAGTTAAAAATATCTTAAGTCTTATAGTATTTGAGAAGTCGTGAATCCAACATACACACATCCACACACATCCACACACACATACGGACCTCATCGTAAAAATGTTATAATCGGATTCTAGGGACCTTAAAACGTGCTTATTCACTAAAATCTGAATATGCAATTTTTAGCATGAATACAATACCTCTCTTGGCGAGAGGTAAAAATGATGGAAATACAAATATTTAATATGTCTATTTTTATGAAATACCGACGAGTAGGTATATCAGATATGTAATACAGGTTCTCTATTGTTCAGAACTATTGTATCTGAAATTGACAATACATATTCCAAGAAAATATATTCAATTTATATCTCAAGAGTAAAATTTCCTTTTAAACTCTCATATGTTCACGTTTGGGGTAACTACCCGTAACTCCACTGATACATTCGAGGATACACTAATCACTAATGAATCTTCACCATTCAAATAATTATAAATTTAATTGGCAAATGTTTCTCGATTTTCTGTTTATTAGCAAATACGATAGGATCAATTAAAATTTAAAAACTGCGTCAAACCCACGCCTGGAAATAAATGGCTTTTTTAATTTATTTACTCACATAATGGAATGGGGGAATAAATGAAATTTTTTGTTAGTCTTCGAATAAATGACCGTTTGGGGTAATTAAAATAAAGAATGCAAAAAATATATAGGTACATTTTATGTTAGTAGGTAAATAAACACCGAAAACAATATGTTGACGATAATAAATGGAATACCATTATTTGAAAACAAAAAAAATTGTCGTTTGATATTTAATCAACAAAAATATGTGTTATTATTGTAAGTTTTTGTTTCACAGATTTACAGATCTATAAGACTAATGACTGATTGCACCAACGTAACTTAAAAATTAAACTTGGCTTAAATTGACAATATTGCATCGAAATTAAATGTCAAATGTACCTGCAAAACTGGGGTGAATCAGTTGATTGAATATATTCGAACACAGGATTATAGCAGAAATGCCCAGTGGCTGTTTGATTTGAACGACTAAGATACTGACGCTCCCTGCATGCCAACTTCGTTCGGCTAACAGCGGCTATACTACAATGTTACATAACACTTTCCGTAACCATTTGTTAGCCTATTCGGGTGTAGGGAAATCAAAAATAATAATTTTACTCGTATACCTTCAACAACGTTTATTCTTCCAATTTGTGTATAACACTAACTTAATTATAATCATTAATTTCTTTATATAGACATTACACAACATCAAATAACACCCCGCTAACGAAACCCTGTACTGTTACGCCAACGCTGTATCTACTATTACGCCAACGCATTTAACAATTTAATAAAAAAAAAAACGACCTTGTTATTAATCCACACAAACAAGTATTATCCAATAATAATGTATACTAATTATTTCGTATAATTAATTAATATAACAATGTAAAGAAAATTGTTTCATAATTTAATAAATTTGAAAAGCCACCAAAGTACAGTTATTGTGATATCATTTGTGATGCAAGCGAGTAACCATAGATATCACTGAATTTTTAAAAAATAATACATTATTAATGTCATGTATGTAAAATCAAAACTATTTGATTATTATATATACAATAGCAAAAATCGCATATGGTGAACCTATAGCAATTGAAAATAGGTTTTACTTAAAAGCTCTCAGTTCACAATCACTTGTACAACGACTATATAGAGAATTGACCTGAAAAGTACTCATTGTGGAAATTTTCTTAGTAATAAATGCCTTGCAAGAACGACCACTAACAAATTGTTTCACTGGATGCTGTTACTCGAGAGCCGTATTCCACTATTTGTTGATATTTTTCCAGGTGATAAAATTATTTTTCAAATAAAACCCGCTCATCCCATCTGTAAAGAGAAGCGTTTAGACTACACAATTGTTTTTTGACAACGATAATGAGTGAAATGGAAAATAGGATTATGTATTGTTTTATTGATATTGCTGTATTAACAAGTACAGCTCTTGTAAGTATACCTTGAAAAATCGGAACGAATTGTAAATTTTCCAGTTTAATTTTCTATATAATCGTCGTGTAAGCGATTATGAACCGAAAGAGCTTGTAAGTAAAACCTATTTTCTATTGCTATAAGTTCACCATATGCGGTTTACGTTATTGTAGTTGAAATTGCAGGGATTATGGAAGTCAAAGAAATGATCTTGAACTAAACTATACTACAGTTAATCTTTCCTCAATTATATCAAATATATAGAACCATGCAGCCTTCGTTTTCACATTTGGTCCTTCGAGCATTTTCTTATCTTAAAATGTAGTAATTTCTCCATTTCAAATACACTCCATATCAATTTAATTCTAAACACATGTAGTTTATCCTTGATTATGTAGGTCAGAAAATAACAAACCCTCCGTTAATTCTCTAATTTACCTCTAATATATATCACAATACACAATGGTTAGCAAAATGAGATTCCAAGTTTATAATTAGCTACATAGCATGCACATTTATTACTGGGTAAAGATATATGATTATATTGCTTATAAATGCACAATAACCAGGATCATTGTTAACATATAAACCCTGTTCTCATTAAAGGTTGTATGAAAATCAATAAATTCTAATCACATTCTACTTTTTTGCTAGTTAAAATGATGAATACCTATCGCCTGTTTACAATAAGAATGCTTTAATTTCGTTTAAACACATATGATGATATAATGATCCATACACTTTCATTGTTCCCAATTTAGAAACAACATTTATTACATAACTGTCAAAAATAACAATTTTGTTATTAAATTGATTTCATATTTCCTTTTATCTATTTTCGGAATAAACAATATGGTTTCTATAGCAACAAATATTTTCAACCTAAATTAAATTCCGTACACACACGAGCCCGAAATCATAATAGTTCGGTCGGTTTACATTTTCAACAAATTATAAATAAATAAATATATCATCACGGCTTATTACCCATTCCTGGGTGTGCCAATCGGCTTTGTACAGATATCGGTAATGATGAACAAATTATAAAACCTACGCAAATGGTCAGCAATTTCTACAAAATTCTTTCGGCTACTTTAAATATAGGCTTAAAACTTAAACTCTAAATGTAGATTTAAAACTTACAAAAACTATAGGCCACATGACGGGTGATAATGATAATATTTCGATCGGAATTTTAAGGGACATCTTCTACTACAGGCTTAGCTTCTACCGCGACCCTTTACTTCTGGTACAGTGAAAAGCAACTTCGTAAAAATCCAGTGTGTACAATAAAATCTTCCTTGCAAGACATATGGGACAATACTCACAGAAAATTTAGCAGGGCTTAGGGAAGCATTGCCCGATAGAATTAAAATTGGTATTACTTTTACAGACAATGTAACCCAATATTAAATATGGCGGAATACTTAAATAAAAAATATATACATATAAAAAAAATATATCATCATGGCATATTACCCATTGCTGGGTGTGCCAATCTGCTTTGTACGCAGAATACTTAAATAACACATTGTAACGTTTTTATTTATTTGGGTGAAGTGTAAAAATCAAAGAATTATTACTAATTAAAATATGGGTTTATTAAATCGATAAATAATTATTTAAAAGATAATAACAATGACTATTGCTATTATTAAACAAATATTAAAAACTAATTATGTCTAATAATATAATTAATAATTTAACACTAACACTAACAATTTATATAACATTATCACGACTATTAATTTACACGATAATACTGATTATTTATTTTCACTATCTATGTCACTTCACATTCAACTGTCCGACCCACCGACCTTCACAGCGTCTACATACTCAACTGACAACAGCGTCTCTATATTCAACTGCTCGGGCAGAATTCACACCTTTCTCTTCACTGTCTGTCTATTTATCTAACTAACTGTCTAACTTCCACAGCCTAAAGGTGCATTCACAAATGAAAATTAGATTTATTCTTTTTGTTTAGGTTTAAGTAAGTCATTCAGAAATATAAGTTTAAATTACATAAAAATTAGTTTTGATATGTACAGAGATCTGTGTAAATGCTTCAAAAACAAGATTAAAATATCGGTAGAGCAGTACTCAACAAGACACTTGTGCGCCGTGAAACTGTCATTCCCTTGGTATTTTTGGTTATATTTTAGCAATTAAGTTATGACAGTCTCCATGTTCTTCTCGCATTTGTTTAAAAAGCCGAATCCACCATTGGTGAAGTTTGTGACGTCAAACTAAATCATAAACCTAAAGTTTGAATGTTTAGCTTTATGATTTGGATTTAGAGACCCTAAATTCTGAAGTGTGAATGGAGTCATTGCATAATATGCGGCCAAAGTCTTTAAATCTAAAGTATAAACCATAAATCTAAACCTAATTTTCATTTGTGAATGCACCTTCAGTACCATCGAATGTCCGTAGCCACAACTCTTTAACACCACTGCCGAGTATCCACTTCTACTCGCCGTTACTGTCCCCGTATACCTAGCTTCTCACTTCTTCGCAAAACTACCGAGTATTCCACAGCTATCCCAGTATACCAGTAACTTCCCGAGTATTCCACTCGAGACTAAAGTGCACACGCTCTCCACGATACTGCTGTGCTAGGTAACTGTCCTTCTGACAGGCTAAAGGCCGCCAAGCACTTGAGCGACGCGAAGCGAAGCGAAGAGAAGTTTTTTCATTCAATGTATTCTTATGTGAATAGTCGCCTCGTTGCTCTGCTCTTCGCTGCTCCAAAGTGCGCGTATACACATAAGAATACATTGAATGAAAAAACTTCTCTTCGCTTCGCTTCGGTCGCTGAAGTGCGCGTTGGCCTTAACAACACTCTATGACTGTCTACGTAACTGTGCTTCTGACGTATTAACACTCTATGTGAATGTCTGTATTTGCACACAGGTACGTCGCTTATATAATAGCTCTCAATACTTTCTGGAACATTCTCGTGATATCTCGAACTATATAACAATGCGCAGGTAATTACGCTTATCTCCCTTTTTGTTCATCTAACCGCCCGCTTCACGTCGCCCGCCTACCGCGCGCTTCACTGTGTTATTGACCGCTTTCCTAGGCTCCTACTCTTACTAGAATGCTTCTATTCATAGGCGTCGGCTCACACGCGCCCGTCGGGGGCTCGCGGACCAAATTTTGTAGGTACTTCCGCGTTACAATATTCAGTTTTTGTAAGTTAAAAATTTATATTTTAAACTAGTCGAAATTAATTTGTTGAAATTCTGACCAGTTGACTAGGTTTTATAATTTGTTTATTGAAACTAGGCCGGCCGAATTATTATGGATTTAGGCTCGTAGACTGTCATTATTGTTTCAAAAAAAGTCTGCAAAGTTTCAAACAACTTCCATTAATCATCTTGATATAAATAAATGATATTTGAAACCAATAAATATATTACCAGAGCTTTTAGCCCATTACTCGATGTGACAATGTGGGTGTGTAATCAATCAATGCCATAAAAATTGAGGCATTTAATTTCAGAGATCTATTGGCTTATATGTGGGAAATTTCTAACACAAAGTGTGATTATTTTTTTACAAGTATTGCAATTATTCTAATAATAATAAAAGAATCAAAAGAAATGCCAAATCAGTCAGATATGTCAGAAACAACAAACATAAATTAATAACTGTACTCTTTTTGAAAAAGAACAAATTTTATTCAATTTTATCGTATCCTTCTTTACCGATAGCATTGAATGTAACATCTGTCAAATTTATTGACATTTTTCTGATCTATGATACTGTTTATAAACGAAATATGGATAATGGTGAAAATATATTACTGTAAATATATCTGTATATGTGAGAAGATAATTCATGAGTCACGTGACATGTTTTCCGCCAATCAACATTCAGAATCTCCCTAGTTACATGTCTATCACAGCTATGATAAAAAACAATGAAATTATCATCGTATTTATATGCGTTATTAAGGGATGAGCAATGAGTGCCCGTGAGATAACGCCTGGTAAAGGCCCGCACGGTACAAATATGTCATCATCATTACCGTTATCTGCATACAAAGCAGATTGGCACACCCAGCAATGGGTAATATGCCGTGATGATATATTTATTTATTTATTTACTTATTTATTTAAGGGATTTGTTTTATTCATTTGACATTGACAGATAATTTTCAGTATAAAAATGTGCGATAATCGTTGGGATGATATCAACAACGATGAAAATAATAAGGCAATTGTCAAATTAACCATGTTGTAATACAATCTATTAAAAGTTAGGTTAGCAGCACACACAATGTGTCACAAAAATTCATTATATTCTCTCATTAAATATAAGCTCGTGATATGATTAATAATCGAAGATATTGCTCGTGAAACCGATGCAGCACATTTCACTCGTCTTTCGGACTCGTGAAATCTGCAACTCGGTTTATCGATGATAATCATATCAATACGTATGAATATAAAATTTGTTGTACTATATAACCTTAAAATGCAGACTGAGTGTTTTAAATCATTTTGAGTTTTGTAACCTGGTAGTGTAGCATCGGAAAGGGGGGAAGTGAGTTTACTCAAAACTACTCAGATCAATTGTATCAAAAAGAACAACGATTTCCTGAGTTTATCTGAAGTGATCTGAGATGAGCTGAGATTTTGTCCAAAAATAAATTTTTCATGACACTCTGAAAATTGCCTTAAATCATTTTTTTCTTTACTTCTACCTCGTACATATGAGACAAATAAATAACAAACTTGTTACTACAAAGTAAAGGAAGTATTGTATTCGCGAAAAATTTCGGTTTCCAGATTTCAACGGAAATATCCATTTTGGCCATCCCTGAATCCATTCTGACTAATTTCGTCGTGACGTCTGTACGTACGAGCGTATCTCGCATAACTCAAAAACGGTAAGCCGTAGAAAGTTGAAATTTTGTATTTAGGACTTCTATAACATCTAGTTGTGCACCTCCCTTTTTGGTCATTGCATAATTTTCAGAAATTATACTTTATTTGAAGCCTATAATAGATTTTAATGAAAAACTATATTAAAATATAATACAAAACTTTTCAAATTTGGTATATAAGACTTTTATATCAATTGGAATAATATAGCAGAATTTGGTTAAAACAGGCTAACCGGAAGTGATATATTACCTGAAGTTGTTAACAGTTTTTCTTGAATAAAATGGTTTCATTTTGATTTTAGAAATAAATGCTTCAAATAAGAGTTTTAGAGAATTAAATTCTGCGTCTAGCACATCAAGTATTATTAAATTAGCTCTTTGTATAAACGAGATATGCAAATTTAAAACTTATATACTTTTAGGATTTTTTAATGAAGCTTGCTATGGATTAGGACAAAAAATAACAAAAAAATAAAAAATAGATTAATGTCAAATTACCTCAAATACGTTCAATTTTATAATTGAGTCTAAACCTTGGTCTAAACGTCATATTAGTCTTGCGTACAAGGAAGTCGTGTGGTGTCCACATCAGATTTTTAAAAATAAAATTAATAGGTAAAGAGATATCGCCTAATTAAAATTTTAACATTGAGTTTCCTATGTTCAGGAAAAAAAGTACACACGCGGTATATAGAAATCGAATGCGGGACGATGGATATGGATTGTGTAAAATTTGGCGTTCTTTTATTCTCTTCCATGTTCTGAAAAATTTAAAAAATACTTTTATTTTCATATAAAAATACTTACAAAACAATGAACACTAAATTTTGATAATTTTAATTTTAAAAGAAATTCAGATTGTGGGCACGTGGAGAGAACACAGCCATTAATTCAATAGCATATAGAATTATACATTGTATTTTTTACAATGTTATTGAATATGTGTTTCCTAATAACATACTCAAATTCCAGAATATGCTACTTAAAAATATTATAGCCACGTATATGTACAGAAAACAAAATATGTGTGCATAGAACCCAAGGTCCCTACTTTAAATATAAATGAGCAAGAAGTAAAATAATGTATATCAGGTGTACTTACTTAGATATTAATATCAATAATGCATGTGCATGCGAAAAAGAAATACATAAAAAAATTGTTATTGGTAAAATAGCCACGTGTTTTCGAAGATATATGTATGGCTTCCACAACCACAATAGTATTGCTTAGGGTGCATCTCGAAACACAAATATGAAAAGCGAAGAAAACAAGCAGAAAACAGAGAAAATAAGAAAAAAAAAAACCTGAAAATTAAGTCACCTTACGAATTCATTGGTCTATAATTAGTTAATGTATGTGGAAGTGGATACTCGGCAGTGGTGTTGAAGAATTGTGGCATACGGACAGTCCGTGATACTGAGTCTGTGGAAGAGAGAGAGTTACATAAATAGCCAGAAAGTGAGGTGAAAGGTGTGACTTCTGTTCGAGAGGTCGGTAGGCGAACAGTTGAACGTGATATAAGTATATAGTGATATAAATATAGTGATATAAATATCGCGTAAACAGTCTACAAGAGTCTGCAACAGACCGGCAGTCTAAGATTGGAACTCGTAGTGAAATAAATAATTAGTAATATCGTGGAAATAAATAGTAGTGTTAATTAGTTAAATAAATAAATAGTGTTAGTGTTATCTACAGTATGTCAACGGATCGAGTTCCAAAGAGGAAAAACTTTTTTTATTTTTTATTTTACACAAAAAAAGTATTCTTGATAAAAGTTTTTGCATGTCCCGAAACGGCCAATTCAGTTTTAACCTTTTCAAATTTTCTTTTAGTTTCAGATGAAAATCGAAAATTGGTCGTTTTAGTTGAAAATTATTCTAAGTCCCAAAAAATAAGTTTGCGTTGTCATGGTAATTTTTAACACAATTTTTTGGCCAATTTTCGTGCACCCCTATTTGAGATGTAAATATCCGGAAATTTTTGATTAAATTCGACGGATCGCTTTATTACCTTTCCCAAAGCATTGAATTAGGTAAACTCGTTCGTCTTTTGACAACATTTTCAACGATTATGGTTGATTTTCCAACTGACAGTTGCGGACAGTTAATGGAAATAAATAAATACCGGCAATTACTATGAGAACGCAAACTTATTGGGACTTTAATCAAGAATACATTTTTCGTGTAAAATAAAAAATAAACAAATTTTTCCTCTTTGGAACTCGATTCGTGGACATACTATAGTTAATTATAGTTTTAGTCTTAATTAGTTTTTAATAATTGTTTAATATTATAGTAATAGTTATTTTAATTAATAATAATTGTCTAATATTTACACTTCACCCAAATAAATAAAAACTTTACATTAATATAAAAATTTTGCCACATATCCAGTTCCAATTCGATGCTCAAAGCAAATAGTAAATAAAATTTTTCAAAACATCTGCAAATTTTACAAAACTTCTTCACATCTCAACAGTCGGTAACAATAAAGAAAGTTACTAATGCACAGTTGCACTAACACGGTTTAAATTTTAAGCTTCGTTTAAACAACAAATACAGATCGAAATATTGATAGCAATATATTGTAATTCATTTGGCAATTCATTCCGTTGCATTATTGTCAATTTAAGGAATGTTTAAAATATAGGTTATAAATCAACCGACCGTAAACCCCGACCCCTGTGGTGCACTCTCCACGCCAGCAATGAGTGCCCGTGAGGTGACGCCTGGTAAGCGCCCGCATGGTGCAAATATTTCATCATTACCGATATCTGCGTATAAAGCAGATTGGCACACCCAGCAATAGGTAATAAGCCGTAATGATATATTTATTTATTTATTTATTTATTTA
Organism: Harpalus rubripes; assembly: GCA_963082715.1. Taxonomy (NCBI): domain Eukaryota; kingdom Metazoa; phylum Arthropoda; class Insecta; order Coleoptera; family Carabidae; genus Harpalus; species Harpalus rubripes. Next base: position 23,866,683 of record OY720464.1, read on the forward strand.
GTAAACCGTGCAAACATATTTAAGATTAATTAATTTAATGATCCATCGTCCTGTGGGGTCACGCACTGTTTAAGTTCAAGAAATTAATAAGACTTTGAATTCATAATGTTAAAAGCGCACGCATGAACTCCAAGGTCAGTATCAAGTCTGAACCGAAATGTCAGTCATAAATAAAAACTAAACAATTTGTGCTCATAAGGCCATTGTAAGTATAAAACACAATAAAAAGATAGAATTGCTGTTTTAATTAACCTTCTGATCTAATTAAAGAAGTAGATGATCTTTGCTGAAGTCAATTTCAGCGTGGAATTCAGTTTCAGTGAAGGCGTACGCAATTTCCGATCAACACTTCTGGTAATTTATTGCCTGTAAAAGGAATCGGAAGACTATTGAGCTAAGGATAAAACCATTCCAAACATGCACATATTTTAGAATGAATTGAAAGAGAATTAATTTCGAAAATCTTACTAAGAGTCTAAGTGGATCATAAATAACATTTTCTTTTCAATAGAATGATGAAGTTGTTTGTTGTTAAAAAGACTGTAAATCTTTAATGTGGTGGTTTAATGCTTTTCCAATGATGTCAAGAGTTGATGGAGATGGCTCTCCCATATATTAACATTTTTGGGACTTCATTTTTACTTCTTTTACATAGTAAATTTAGGGTTAAGAAAGTAGGCCATAAGTTCCGTCGTTATTTAAGACATTAGTCAACGTCGTTTATTTATTGTGGATGTTTCGGACATTAATTTGTCCATCCTCAGCTTTACAGAGAAAAAAACAACACAGTGTTACAAAAACTAAAATTACATAAATAAATTTCAACTTACCCAAATATTTTAAATACAATATAATAAAATGTTAGTCAGTTTACCATAATGAACTACATATTTACAAAACAGTGCTCGCCAAAATTCTGTCAAGAATTATTGCAGAATAATAATAATAATAATAATAATTCTTAAAATTAAACTAGATTGACCATTTGTCATTGTGTAAATGTAAATCATTCTTAAAAAATTGACTATAGTATAATAGGCGTACAAGGAAATCGTGTGGTGTCCACATCCGTTTTTTAATTTTATTTCCATGACGAAATGCTTACACAAACTTATTAAGATTAAAAGCTTTCAGCGCGGCTTTCTTCACAAGAACTTCATACATTAAATATTCATCCTAATCTTGTAAGGGACTTCCTAACGGGACATACGGTACTTGTAATTACCATTAACTAAATTCTTAATTAAAGTTAATGCTAATTAGAAATATACCTTCGTAGATATACGGACGTTAGTTGAAACTTTATGCATATATTGCAGTTTGTTGTGTGTGTGTACTGTATACTGGTTATGTTATATACACTGTACACAAATTAAATTGCCAAAGTCCTAATGGTTTTCTTGATGTTTTAACTTTACATGCAGTAACATGTATTTAATAATGCACTTCTTGAACAAGGTAGCATCAAAATGTTCCCGGAATTGGCCAATAAAATTTGAAAAAAGGTATATTTTTACATTAATTCCCTTTAAGGTACACCCCTTCTGCCATAGGCGTGCATAGAACTTTACTACTGTGGATTCCAAAATGAATATGTATAATTATTATTATAAATAAAGTAATAAATGCAAATGGAATCATTTATTTTACCATTATTACTTCAAAATATCGAGAAAAAATTATATATATTGTAGCTACATGAACAAAGGGCTGTTCTATTTCCGCTGAGCCCAGTAAAGTAATACACAATTTACTTGCAAAACACATTTATTTATAATTTTTCAAGGCATTCCCCTCCACAATCAATACATTTTTGCATCCGTGAAAACCAATCTCCAAAGCATTTTCTCCAATCTTCCCGCGTTTGTTTCTTTATTTCATTTTTAAATAGTCAACAGCTTCTTCGGCCAATGTAAAACGTAAACCCTGTAACTTATCCTTTACACGTGGAAATAAAAAGAAATCATTAGGTGCCAGGCCAGGACTATACGGCGAATGATCCATTATTTCAATGTTTTGGGCATTCAAATAATCAGTCGTTCGAGCAGCAGTGTGCGGCCGAGCGTAGTCATGATGCAAGATATTCCTTCCCCGTGGACGTTTTTGCGAACATTTTGGAGAATTGAGGCACAGTAGTGTACCATTCAGCATTAATAGTACGACGATCCTCCAGTGATTCAGTGTAAACAAGTCCAATAATTCCAAAAAAAGTGGCGACCATCTTTTTGCTTCGGCTTTTTTCGCGAATAACTTTTGTTGGAGCCGACTCATTCTCAAAGACCCAAACTGCGAACTGTTGCATTTTTCGAGATCATAGCAGTATACCTATGTTTCGTCACCTTTAATGAAGTTGTACACCAAATGAAACGATCCATTGTCAAAGCGATCTAGTGTAGATCTGCACTATCTCAAACGGTTGTTTTTTTGACTGCAGTCAAATTGTGGGGAATCTAACGAGAACAAAGCTTAAGTACCATCAAATTGTTTCAATTGCTTTTACACCAATCTTTAAAGTTGCTTGAATATTCCTGACAGTAACATACCGGTTCTCTTTAATCAGATTCTTAACAGGACCATTATTCTTTTTGGTAACTGCCGTTTTTGGCTCAGGAGCTCGCAAACCGAAACATCCCGCGCGGTCGAAATAAAAACATATATTATTATACAATAAACTATTTAATGAATGAAGCAGGAAAAGAATTTACCTATACATTTTAAGTAAAATTATTGATATTTCTGGTCCGCCATTTTAGATTAGCTGTCATATTATGTGAATAAGCAGTTCATTCTTTCTTTCAGTTGTAAAATTATATATTACTGTGGTTATTATAAATCTTATGTTTCCAAATATATTTTCTTCCACTCGGCATATTTTGACAATAACGGTAAGTTGATGTATCTACACATACTTGTCTACTTGAAAATAAATTTAATTATTTTATAATATTAAATAACTAGTAAATTATCATGTTTACTTAAGCTGGATAGGTAAATTATTTTCCTGCTTCATTCATTAAATAGTTCGTTAATAATATAATATGTTTTAAAATTTCTTTTTAATATATTGTCTTTGACGCGGAACTACCACGAAGCATAGATTGTTTGAATGCAATACGATCAATAAAGAGAGCGGTACGAGGGCGAGGGATTTGTATCGTGTAACATTTGAATTTCTTTAGAACGGACAAAGTGGTGGGAGTACATTTCGACCAGCTGGGATTTCGACACCGGGAATTTCGACCGCGCGGGACTTAGACCGCGTGGAATTCGACCGCGCGGAACGTACTCCTCGCAAACTGTCATTTAAGGGAAGTGGGCCACGATAAAATTCATTGTACCACCGCCTTACGGTACCTAAGGAACACGACTTGTCACCAAACACTCGATGGATTTCTTCAAAATATTCTTGATGGCTTAATCCACGCTTGAAATTGTAAAAAATTACAACTCAATAATGCTTTTTTCTCAATTCAATGATTTTTTGAAGAAAGGATTACTTAAAAATTATGTATTTAAACAACATTCAATTATATTTAACAACCGTCACTATAATTAACCTTGTAAACAACTAGATTAAAATGTCAAACAAAATTTGTTCCAAAATATCATAGCCTGCTAGATAGGCACAGCGGAAAGAGAACAGTCCTCGTATTCATTTATTAGGGGGTGATACGGCACCCATAGCACCCACCGTACGCACACCTATGCCTTCTGCATGTACACTTGTTCCACCTTTCGTACAACATTTCAAAACACTCCTGCAAACCATTTTCTGAAAGTGCCTTCAGCTGCCTCGGCGCATTTTCCTTGACCTCTGCTGGATTAGCAAAACCTTGTCCCTTCAATTTTATTTTTAGGCCTGGGAGAAGAGGAGGGGTGTTATAGAGCGATGTATCGGAGCGTTGTCATGCAGCAAAACCCAACCGTTTCCTGCCCAAATTTCAGGAAGTTTTTGTCTGATTGCGTCACGTAGACGTTGAAGGATCTCCACTAAAGTTCAATGTTTTCAGTTCGGCATTGAGGAATGAGTTCTTGGTGAATCAAACCCTAGTAATTAAAAAACATCTCCCAATCTCTTCCTCCTTGCTTTTGTCGAAGCAAAATTTTTGCTTGTGCCGCTCATACACAGTCGATTTTTACATCGCCTCATTTCCGTATGCTTTCTTTAGCATCTAAAGGGTTTCAGATGGCGATTTCTCCAGCAGAATGCAGAATTTGATGCTTGCCGATTCTCTGAAGACATATAAAAATTCGACAAACGAAAATAAAACGCATTATAAGAAACAACCTACAGCTTTTGCCGACATTAACTAAAAGAGGGGATGGCAGTCAACTTAAGAAAAATAAATTTCCCTCCAGCAAGATTAGGTTATGTTTAGGTAAAACTAATAAACCTCAGAACTGTAATTATTTTAAATTTGAGGACACTGTCACTGTCTAAAATTTTAGTTGAGTAATGTGGTCTTCACATGTTGCTCCGATCCAAAATGTAGCATGTTGTGCTGTCGTCGTTTTTGAGCTTAGTGGGAATTGTGTGTCACTGAAAGAAATGTGCGCAACGCAAAACGCAATTCACTCGTTTCAAATGAGTATTTGTAGTATTATATACAGTGATCAAAAATGGTTGAGGGTCACGTGACAATTTTTGTCCCAAAATAATGTCAAAATAATATTTCAATTTTGCATAATTCATCAAAAATATATTCCATATGAAAAACGAATGCCAGGTGCATGACATTTGATTAATATCATTGTTTCGCATTTCGCTTTTAATGAAGTGCGTGACAAATTTCATTTTGAAGCATATTTTCGTTCAGGTGAACGTAAAGATTTAGGATTATTTTTATCACAACTAGCAAAATTCTAAAGATACGCCTATGGAAATAGTAATGCTATAATACTAAGTAAGCGGCAAATGTCAAAATCGTATGGAGCGGCACGCTTCAGCCATGTATTATCAGTCTGAATGACATAAATGACCATATAACGTATGGCAACTAAACTAAGCATTAACTTATTATGTACATCAATTTTCGTTGTGTGTACTGGGTTTCAAAGCATTTTTAAACTCGGCCTAGCTAGGGACAATAGTTCGCACTACGAAAGTTGACTCCATGGAGAACACATAAACCTTATAGCCAAATTGGAAACTTGTAGGTCTTCTCTAAAAATATCAAATCCGATGGATGATTTCCTTCGAGAGAACTAATCAAATTTCTAACGTACCTATGGATTTGCAACGTGGTATTGGAGCATCGGCTTATTTTCTTTAGAACACATCTGCGTGTTATTGTTAAAAATTGTTTATATCGCGGAATAACAGAGATTTTTTAATTTTATATCATACAATACCTATATAAAATAACCCGAAAAAAATTGGAACTCACTATTTACTGTTTTTCAGAAAGATGCATTCAATAGTAAACTTTCGTGTCTCTGTGTAAGTTATGATATCTGTAACGATTTAGTCAGAAGAAAATAAAATGTAAGTAAAATAAATTTTATCTAGCAGTCTATCCAAATGTCAAACTATTAATTTTTAATGACAGAAACAATTTTTTTATGAGTTGTCAATCTTCTAAAGTTGTTTAGGAGGAAGCTAATATTATTTAATTGTCTTATTATAATAATAGCAGTAAAATAATATAAGGTCGAACAAACGGATATGGTACTAGTTTTAAAATATGGCAAAGGAAATATTTGACAACCCTTTAACAATTGTTAAGCCTCATTTCCACAGAATGTTTTAATGCTTAATGCATAATGATTTTTGCATAAGGCTTAATGCATCATAACAGCTTACTCGGATATCATTTCCAGCTACTTTGCTTAGTGAATAATTCGACAGAAATGTCACATATTTTATCCTTTTAATTTTTAAGTGTAGAAGACTGTCATTGTAGCAGTAATTCTTCTTTTTTTAATATGACATATACATAATTTTCTGTATCTTTATCCATATCTAAAAATTAAAAAAACTTAATAATTATAAAATAGACTGACAGTTGGCAGTTCAGTTTATAAAATAAAGAAAGACATATGACATATATGTATGTTCATCTCATAATTACGTTTAGGCATTACGCCTTAAACCTTGGAGTTTGCAAGCTTTTGTTCTTACGCATTGCTCTTAGTTCTTAAACATTAAGCCTTATGCATGGATCGAAATGGTAGTAAACGTTGTCTTATGATAAACATTTTTACGGATTGCACTTAGTTATTAATTATAGATCTTAATCATTAAGACAATCGGTGGAAATGATGCTTTACTGTCATTAAAAATTAGTTTTTAACATTTGAAAAGACTGCTAGATAATTTTTTTTTAAATTAGAAGGCGCAATCACTTACATTTTATTTTTTTCTGACTAAATCGTTACAGATATCATAACTTGGAGACACGAAAGTTTACCATTGAATGTATCTTTCTGAAAAACAATAAATTTACATTATTGGCGTTGCCTTTAAAAAGTTATGGTCTATTCATGGTCGCGACATCCAAGTTTCATACACTAGTGGTTCACTAACAATAACAAATACCACCTTAAAAGATAAATTAGATCGAACAAAGCATTTCGTTATTATAAGCAAAACAATTTTTTTTAGTAGGATTTTGAAGCAGAATACTGGCTAAACGGTGCACTGTCGGATATAGGTAAGTTTAGTTAAATCGTCTTATTTTGGGCCCAGGAATCTGTAGTTAAGCCATGTCCAAGATATCCTAAATATATGTGTGTGTAGTGTAATCGTCACTGTCTATTAGCTAAGTAGATAAATTTTAGTGGGTATATCAGTGGGATGTTTTCTGGGCTTAAATTTGTTTTAGTAGATTCTTTTAAAATCTGTCAAGCTTTCGTGTATTTGGATTGTACACTTCATCAGGACAGTTTTGTTGAAGTTATTTGACAGTCATTGATTTACATAAAAATAGAAGAACTTAAACTATACATTTGGTTTACAATGTCATAAAGATAGAGCTTATATTACTTATGACAAAAGCACATGGTTTCTTTTTCTTTTTTTGTGTTTTGTCATAATTAATATAAGCTCTATCTTTATGACATTGTAAACCAAATGTATAGTTTAAGTTCTTCTATTTTTATGTAAATCAATGACTGTCAAATAACTTCAACAAAACTGTCCTGATGAAGTGTACAATCCAAATACACGAAAGCTTAACAGATTTTAAACGAATCTACTAAAACAAATTTAAGCCCAGAAAACATCCCACTGATATACCCACTAAAATTTATCTACTTATATATATATATATATATATATATATATATATATATATATATATATATATATATATATATATATATATATATATATATATATATATATATATATATATATATTACTGAATAAAGAATTTAGTTTCTATCCGATATTAGCAATCCTAAAATTCAAAATGGTTTGAAGTTTCGGTATAAAGGGTAATTTATTAAGGTGATTTCAAGTTAAAAACTTTCAAAGTATATAATTATAAGTTATTTAAAAGGAATTTTAAGAAGGATATCCTTCAATTTTAATATTTCCTTTTGATTTTAAGTGCATTCCTGACAAATTATTAGAAAGCCAACTTGACCCAAAGTTCAGAGAATATGTTTCATTTTCAATCTATAAAGAATTAGCTTTTGCGGGAGTATTTAAATTGAAATATTACATGTTTTAAAAAAGAGGAAAATCTTTCATTGTTACTTCGTCGTGTTAAATGTAAGTTCTCAAAACACCAAAATCCAATTTTCTATCTTTACTTCCATAACAAGAGAAACAAATCTGTCTAATAGCTTCAATATCGATTATATGAGCAATAAAAGCTCAGGAAGATGAATGAAATGTTCATTCATGAAAGCTTGCATTCAGCTGAAAGTTTAATCGATTAAGCTCAACTTTGTCATGCGCAAGTTTGTTGCTCTCCAGTAGTATTACTTGCAGGTTATGCTTATGAATTAACTGCAGGTGAAACTTTGAAACAAGAAGTTAAATTACTGTTGGTGAAGTTGAATTAACATAATACGCAGCAAGATGCTGTTCGTATACAAATACAATGTTGATGATAATGTTGTTACTGTAGTTATATACTATTTTTGGTACATGAAAGTAAAATGTAATTTATTCTATTTCCCAAGTGTAAAGCATTGTATTTCTGCATTACATTATTGTAATCAGCTGTGCATGATAATAGCGAAACACATGCTACAAGTTCCTATGGTAACGATTTTGTTTTATTTAGTCAGAGAAAATATCTACATAAAATGCTAATTAGTGTCAAATATCCTAAAAATCCAAAATCCACTAATTTTTATTATTATTTTCTGTATACTGAACTATACTTTGGCACGCAGCCAGGGTGTGCCTCGAGGGGCCAAAGCCCCTCCCGAAATTCTAATGAACTTAGTTTAATTTTATCCAAATGTATCTAACTGTCTGAAAGTTTATTAAAAATCATATTACAAAGTGATCGACATTATGGATGGGAAAAAATCAGAAGATTACTTCTGTAGTTGATGCGTTCTAGTGGTACATAAAATACTAAATGTGACAAGGTGAGGGTAAGAGCAATAATAGATAAATAACTTTTTATAAACTTTTCTAAATTATAGTTTCAATATTCATATTTTAACTCTGTTTATCTATTTAAGTGAAAGTTCAGTTTAAAAATTCTTTTTGTATTATGATAGTCACGACATTTATTTGTTGATAATTAAGTCTGGAAATTATTATGTATACGTGCGTGACTTTGAATGCCTAGCCTATGCACCCCGTACCCCTAAGATAATCCTGTCCTGAAGGCAGCGTTTTGTTTTTAAAGATAGTCGAGTTTAGATAGATATGGGGTAAAGATGGAGGAGTCGAAATTAGTTCGTCGCGTCGGGAAGACGTTAGTTGACGGAATGTAGTGTCTTTTAGTTTTGGGGCGACGCCCACCCGCTGGGTTACGGAATGTAACAGTTTAGTATCTGCTTAGTTGTGTTAGTTATGTTTAGTTTAATCCATAGTTAATAATGAGTAATAATAATATTAATAATAATCATGTAAATAAAGTTTATTAGTTATTAAAACACAAGTATTTGTTCATGTCCGTAGTGTTCATCAGTGTAAAGTTAAAGTGAAGTGTCAATGTGTTCTTCCATCACACGAAGTCGTGGACGCCAGCCATCCGAGGCGTCCACCAGTCATCAAAGTAGTATCATCCAGATCCACCCCCCTCGTATTACATTTTTTAAAAGCCCCTCCTCCAAAAAAAGTTCTGGATACAAGCCTGATAAAAGAAAATTATAATAAAACTCCTCCCCTTCATTTCCTAAAATTTCGTCAGAATCAAATATTTTTTCTATCCGGCCTTTGGATCAATAGCGTACCTTTTCAATTTAACGGCTATCTTTTCTATCGCTGCAAATAGTAAGAAAATGGCGCGAATAACTGCCAGTTGAGCTGTCAAACGAAACGTCAAAATTATTGCAGTCATTAAATGCCTGTATTCTCGGTGAAAATTTGCATCGCTAGACATTTTAACTTGAATAAAAGCTATTGTAACTTATTTCGATAAGATTTTTTATAGTTATCTGAGATATTTCTCACATATTACGTCTAAAGTTTTTTGAAATAAACGTCATTGATCTCTGTTGTTCTTACAATGCGCAGATCTCCATTGCGCATATCTTCTATCTCTTTAAATTGAAAAGGTCTATAACTTTGGCATATATTCGGCGAACAAAGCATAGAAGCAACTGTTACGAGCTTAGCAACGCGTCCGGTAGGTACGTTTTATGGCGTAGACCGGTAGCACATTTTTGAGGAACGCCTGAAGGAACCTATTGGGACCCGCAGAATCCGTTGGCGGCGCTGTAAGCGCACCTGTCATGGCCGCCAGTAGGACATGTCAAATTTGTTTATATACTGAATGAGGGTTTTATGACCCAAAATATTGTTAACAGTTCAACTACACATATTTTTTTAGTTTGTTCGGTCGAATCCTTCATCAAGAAACATAGTTAAGGGGCAACAATTCGTAAATTCGAGTTTAAATACTACTTTTCAAAAAAGTAATAATTTAACATTGAAAGTTTCTTATTGATGCTAAATGAATGACTGCGTTCTTACATTTAAAAAAATGGAAAATAAATGATAAACGCGATATTAAAATAGCCAATGGTAATTCATATAATAATTTAATTTTAAGTTTTGGAATTAGAATGCCACATTCTAGCACGCATATTGATGTTACAAGGAACTTCATTCTTATATGATTTTTGTTGATATTTTATTATTTGAGTTAGGCATGACTGCAATAAATACTCTAAATATTAGGCAACGGACAGAATAAAAAACAGAAATCACTGTTACCAACCTAATAATTTTATTAAAAATTTCCCTCGATGGAAATTGTCACATATTTTTATAAAAATAATAATATACAAGAAAGCCTTAACAAAGAAAATAGTATAAAACACGCGTTACAGAAAGCAATGTATTCTAGCACGAGTTGCAAATTCGATCTCGAGCGCGCAGCGGCGAGTGGGCGAACGAACAAATGCTTGAGCATACTATTAAATAATACAAATTATCACACCTCTCGTAGGCGCACTTAGCGGTACTCAGCGGTAAAAATAATCATTACCGAAACCTGCGAATGGAAGCAGATTGGCACACTTAGAAATAGGTAATAAACACTGATGATATATTTATTTATTTATTTATTTTATATTAATAATAACTCATTATATATAGTAATTCTATTGCAAAGACAATACAATTGAAATACAATTAAAATCGTTACTGAAGTATTAGGATTATGTTCTTGTTTCACGATTAATTTAGAGCAGATGAAGCCATGCATACCTCATATTATTAACGGCACAGGTGATATACGTTACGTTTTGTGGAATAATCCTATTAAAGCTTTAATGGTATAATAATGTGTGTAAGGATAGAACACATTGGTATTTGAAACCTGTTTAGTTATTGTGGTATTAATTTACGATTTTGATATATTGATAATTACAAATTTATTTAATTAAAATTACATGTTGGTGTATGATGTAGGATGTAGGTAAATAAATATCATTATCCACAGAAATAAATAATAATATTGTCACAATCAAATGTGACGTCAATAACATTAAATTTATCCTGTGTTACTAATGGTTTTTGTAAAAGTCTCTTCATGTTATAATCGTCTTCCATATTATAATTCTTCCGACTTTTTTATTTATTATTCATAAATTCCAAAAGATACAAAACGCCAGAAGTATTTTATTTTCATGTATAATATCATAAGTTGTAAATATTTGGCGGAAAAAATTTCAGATTGTTACGAAAGCCGGTTGCCTAGCAATTTGTTGAGTGGCATTGACAAAAAAATCACGAGTTGTCACGAGATAAATTAGCAACAGGCTCGAGTAAAACAATCGGAAATTTTTTCCAGGATAAAATTTAACCACGAATGGTATTCGGATGACTATTTCCAAAATAAAAATCGGGTAATCATTTATATATTTTTTTCTTGACAAAAATCTTCTAATTTTTATTGTGTTTTGAGGTGTTATACAGGGTGTTTCAGGACTAGTGTAACAAACTTTAACAGCTTATTCCTGAGGTCATTTTGAGCCAAAAATGTCATATGAACAGGTCCTATTCCTTCTAGTTACCAAAATAAAAAGAGGTTGAAGTTCTATAAATAACACGAAATTTTTAAATTTTTGTAATCAAGGTACTTTCGGAAAACAAGAGTTATATTGAAAAGTCATACCTTATTTGTATTAATTAATTTTATTTATTAATATTAACGAATACGATTTGGACAACAAAACATACGATGACACAATTATTAAATAGACAAATAAATAAATTCTAAACACAGAACAACATAACCAAACATGGAATAGGTTAACACAATATGAAATAAGACTACAAATTAAAAAAAAAAAAATTACAGCAAGTGCTCAAAATGCGCGCCTTGAACTCGTATGCATGCTTGACATCGGCGAATCATAGAATCATATACACGATAAATTACATTTTGATCGTTACGAATGGCAGCAGATGCATTCATAATTCGTTCAAGTAACTGTTCACGCGTGTTTATTTGCACCCTATAAACACCAATGCCATCATTTTGTACACCTCCCCGTACAGTTGTTGATCCAGTTTCACGCAGACGCTGAAAAATGCGCGCAAATAGGCGATGGGAAGGTTGGCATCTATTTGGATATCTGTATTGGTATTCTCTGGACGCATAACGGGCATTACCATTATATAATCCATAAATAAAAATCAGATCTGCATATTCAGCAGTACTATAACCATCCATTATGCAACAAAAATACAATCAAAAGTACAACAATTTTTAATTAAGACAATTATTTAATACATAAATTAATTAATACAAATAAAGTATGACTTTTCAATATAACTCTTGTTTTCCGAAAGTACCTTGATTACAAAATTTTTTAAAAAAAATGTTATTTATAGAACTTCAACCTCTTGCATTTTGGTAACTAGAAGGAATAGGACCTATGTTCATATGACATTTTTGGCTCAAAATGATCCCAGGAATAAGCTGTTAAAGTTTGTTACACTAGTCCTGAAACACCCTGTATTTAAGTTTGCTTTTTCAACGTTTTAAATAGATTCCTGTCGGAATCGACATGTTAATAAAAATTGATATCATTGAAAATATACACTCTTTGACGGGTAAGTAAACAATATGTTTTTAAAACGTCAAAAAATTCTCGCTTATCAAAACTCACTTACTTGTAAAAATATGACATTTTATTGGCTTAAAGGATGCGAAAAATTATTTGTGACGGTGTTTTATCAAATGAAACTTAGTAACTAGGTAGAATCCTGAATTTCGATTGGCTTATAAATTTATGAATGAAATAGTAATTCTAAATTAGGTATGTGAAAACAAAGTTCCCAAGAAATTTCCTTGACAATTTAATCAAATTTGTTTGATGATTCGGTTTGAGATATTCTAGAAATTAGATTCAGAAGATTGAAATCTTTGACATTAATTAATAATTTAATTATTATTACTTGGATGTCAGAGAGCTACAATAAATTTGATTTTGGAAGGAAAATCAAAAAGACTGAATATGTACGAGAACGTGAATTCCCGAAAGAATATAGAGAAAACGGAACACGTTTCTTTTCAAAAAGAATTTTTGTTCTTTTTAGTATCAGTTTCAAAGAGAAGTCAAGCATCTTGAGGTTAAAAGTTTTCGTTATATTTTACATTTAAAAACCTTCATTTTATAAAATAATACTTGTATAAAATTTTTAATATATATACAATCAATAATCAACGTTGTTTCAATAAGGCAAATATTATAATATAAAAAAAATCTATTCTAATTCGTGGAAAATGAAAAAGGATTACAATGTATATCCCTGTTAATATCATTAAAATTTTAATCCTTTTATCCGTTGGATCATTAACCGTGATTTGTTATTTACCTTTGTCATTTCAATAACAAAGGTAGAACCAAAATAATTTTCCGCAGAATGATAAATGATATTTTGTTTTGCTATATTTAACCTAGACGGTTTTTGTTTTGTTTACATTCATTACGTAATTTGAGGCTTTTAATACAAAGAAATAATTTGTTGTACGTTTTCCTCATTTTACCGCTACTGCTGCGTCTAAAAAGTATGTTCGTTTCAGTCTCTGTAGAATTAAAGTTACTAGATAGATGACTATTCGTTTCGTTCCCCATTGTTACTATTACAGATGTTAATAAATGCAGAAAACAGTATCCGGTTAACAGTGGAGACTAATCGTGGTTAACCATAACCATCTTATCTTATATTGGCGGCTTGGCTTAATACAGTCAATCGGCTATTCAACTACAAATAATCAAGTAATCGGTTAACCGAAAAACAATTACTTACGCTCTAGAATGAATATGAATTCAAATTTCGGTAAAAGTGTTATTGTTGCAAAAATCTGGAAACCAATTAATTTATACATCGTAGAAATGAGCTTTAGGATCCAGAAGAAATTTATTTAAATGAAGAAATAATTGTGAAAAATTTATCGACCTCGCTGGGATTCGAACCCAGAGCCTCCCAATCGCTAGTCGGGCGCCCTACCAATTGAGCCACGAGTTCCCGTTGAAGTCTCTGAATCTTTCACAAGCCTTTTTACAAATCGTAACGAGTACACTCTCATAATTTGAGAGATTAATACTCAACGCTAACATTGCGCAGTAAATATTATATTATTGTGAACTTTAAGCCGTCACACATACGTAGAATAATTATTTGAGATCCAACCTAAATGTTTACATCGTAGAAAGGGGCTTTAGAATCCAGAAGAAATTTATTTAAACGAAGAAAGAATTGTGAAAAATTCATGGACCTCGCTGGGATTCGAACCCAGAGCTCTGGATCCTAAAGCCCATTTCTACGATGTAAACATTTAGGTTGGATCTCAAATAATGAAACCAATTAATCATAATAATCCGCTTATTCGCAGTATCTGACTAACCGATAACCGATTACACTAAACGCGATAACCGATTTTCTATTTCAAATCGCATAACCGTTAACCGGTTAATGAGATGATCGTTTAACGAAATATTATCGATAGCACTAGTTACCGCTAACCTGACGCAGCGTCAAAAAAATAGTTGCTCCATAGGCGACTCAAATCACCGGATGGCGGCGTTGCTGTTGCACACGAAAATGGTGGACGAAAGATACATACCGAATGACAGCTAATGTTGTTTTGTCATTATATTTGTCAAGTATGAAGAGAAAATTTATTTCGTATCGCGAGATTCTATTTTTTTTTTTGAGAAATACACCTGAATTTCAGAAATATAATAACCTTGGTATGCGTCTTTCAATAGTTATAATTTTCCCGTTAGATGTCTCATGCCTAATTTGAGTTGCCAATAGGCAGATGATGTAACAGCACAGTCGCCATAAGATACTTTCATCTGAGTGTTATTTTATTTTTTGTCTGTTGCATGATGAATGAAAATTGAAGGCAGGTGGTTTAGAAGAATTAATAATAAAGTTAGGGACTTATTTGGTGAACCAGGTATAATAGAAATGATTAAAGCGCAAAGATTACGGTGGTTACGACATTTAACGAGACTGAAGAGAGACGGAGCGGTAAAAACTGTTTTTGAGTGTGTATGGGTATAGGAAGAGGAAGACCAAGAAAAAGGTAGAAAACTGAAGTGCTAAGTGACATCAAACAGCTAAAAGTGGCAACACAACACTGACAACAGCATTCCGTGGTCAGTGGACCTCTAAAATAAGGTGGAAAGGACAAAGAGCCTGATGAATGCGGTGAAGCCATACTGTTGCCCCTAAATGGGAGCCTTAGCACAATATTTCTCCCGATAGGTTCGCTACTGGGCTAGTTACTTTAACCTTCAAAAGAAACGTCAAACAAGCGTCAAACATAACTATTAATTAAAATAAAAATAATAAATTTAGACTACGTATTTGTTAAAAACGTTTGTTTTATTGCACCTATTATATATTATTCTATATTTCGTGTTTATATAATGTGCCACGACCATGAGAAGTCACGTTTAAACACAATAATATCTGCGCATTCTTACAAAAGTCTGTCCATTGTAATACGTACTTAGGAGAATATCCATATGCTGCCATCTACACTAAGCTTTGCGCTAAGAATCTCTTATCAGGTCTCTGCTACGCGCAGGTGATGTCAGCTCATGAGACATACAGGCTGCGGGTGGGCCTTTACAAAACGGGAGGAAACATTTGGCAGACACAGCGCACCCATATGGGAGGTGACTAGTGTTTGGTTCTGCCATCCTTTTAGTTCGAGTACACGGCTACATTGGCATTTTTGGTTACCGAATCAATTTGGACATTTCGAGAAAGTGATACAATTTTATTTTGAGTTCTTGCTATTGTATATGAATATTATTATACATCATAGTATATTGAAATGAATAAAGAAAATATTTAAAATGCTATTTATATGTGATGTGACTAATTCAAAAAAGTCAAAATACCAGCGAAGGTACTGTGGCAGAAAATATAATTTTTCTCATAACATGTGTGATTTCTGTAAACCATTTTATCATATTTAAATTTATAGTATCAGTTAAATGTTACAAGATGCACAATACATGAAAATTGAGATTAAAAAGTTGGAAAACTTGAATGATTGGAAAGAAGAAAGTTTCTACATATTACGATATCAGTGGATGATGTTAGCATCTTCCTTTTATATTCGCAATAAATGAAGAAGATACTTCACTGAAAATATACCAAGCTCTACGTGGAATCAGTTGCACAAGCTCGGAAAAGAAAATACACAAAAAATACGAACCATGTGGAATTTCGACCTTTAACATTAACATTACATGTACAAAATCTATAATAAATAGACGAATTATGTCAAAAATATACTTCTATTTCATACAACTGCAAGTATTATACAATTTTAAGATAATTTTCTGCTTCTTTTATTATATTTTGTTCAAATTTTAACTTAAGAAACACATTTTTATATAATTCATTATTGCAATCAGACGACCATTGTTGGAATTTTATTCATACGATAAGTATCTTTTACAATGAGAAAATATGTATACCTAAAAGAATTTTTCCTGTTAGTAGAAGATATCTGTTGAAAAGTTATTTTCTTATACATCTGTTCCTCGTATAATCTTCAAAGAAATTTACAAAATTTGATACTTCAATCGGTAATTTTGTAAGAATTATTACATCCCCCACTGCATCACATAATATTTGACGTTATATCATTCGCATTTATTGCAAATATTTTGTAAAATAGAAATTGCAACATTATTCTGACATAAAACATAACCTTGTTATGTTTCAATGAGTAACCATTTTTTTCATTTTTGTCCGCTGTTGGCGCTGACTACTTTTGTGCACACCGCCTATACGCCAGTCTACCCCTGTGGGTTATTATTATTATTATTATTATTATTATTATTATTATTATTAATTATTATTACCCGATGATGGTGAGAGTCCATGAATTGGTTTTAAGCGCAGTTGCAGAAAGGTTAATAATTAATTCTTCAGTTTGGCGATTTTTTTACTTCAGTGATTTAAATGTCATAAGAACAAGGAAACTGATTAGAATTTGTTAATTTTGATGGTCTGTTAACTTATCAAAGAATTGATGAACGTTTATGCAACCGGTCATTAGTTTGTTGGTCTGTTGTAAAAATGAATTCTTAAAATCTAAGTTTTTTTATATCATTTTGAATGAATAAAAATTAAAATAAACAACACGCATGTATATTCGGTTTAGCAATAAACGACAAGACGAACAAGTTTATTTACTAGTTATAATTTATAGCTTACATTTTGCCGTGTATCACATTTCGTAGTGTTCCCAACTGCAGGGTTTTGCATTAAAAACCTTGGTAATAAAACGAGCAAACCTATTATTCAAGATGGTTACATATGTTTGACAAAGTTGCAATTAAAATTGTTCCATATTTTCCAGCAGCATTTGCAATTTGAATTTTTAAAATTCCATAACACTTCGAAAAAATTTCATTAATTTTTAATGTCACCACATTTACCGCAAAAGAACTTTTAAATCCATGTCCATTTTTTACATCACACAAAGACACTATCTACATGTTTCTTTTACGAAACTCATATTTTAAACTATTAAACTATCATTACTGTTTCAGTCTCTTCTTTTATCTGTCGCCAAAGGATTTTTGCTCGAATTAATCATTGATGTAAATTACATTTCTTTTAAATCATTTATCAAATTTTTCCAACGTTGATGTTCGCTGTTTATTGATTTATCTTTGCGCAAATGATTCAGTAACGTCTTTATGCTAACACCCTAACCGTCGTTTCGGTTCTAGATAACGAATGTCGGAGAAGTTTGGGATACGCGGAAGACAATGCAGATACAGAAACTTTGATCAGTCATGTCCCACGATAATTCTGACACCAGAAGATTTTACAAATAAAGTTATAACTTTGATATGTGGATGCTGCATATAAATTACATTTATTTGAGGGATGATTTTACTTGCATAAGCTTCTACAAAGGATCTGCAGTTCTCATTTTTTTAACCATTTCAAAGATATTTTTTGATTAATGGTTAGCGATGTGTTGAATTCATTTTCTGGATCTTTTATTTATGAAGCCAATGTATAAATCATTGATCCAATATTGGTATAACGCGTTTTAAAACATTCGGTGAGTGCTTTAACGTCTAGCTAGACTTTTAAAACGTATGAACTTTTTACACGAATATAGAATGGATAAATAAATTTATTCTATTGTAACGTGGAACACCCGCCGTCGCCGCCGCTGTAAGCGAGTGTCTATTTATAGCGGTGACGTAATCGCGCTAGTAGCCGGCCCAACGATCTCTAGGTTTGTTCGAACCGTCAGTTCTAAGCAGTTCGCAAACTAGTGAGCCTGCGCATTTCACTTAAAAGCGTTCGTACCCCGTAGTTCTTAAATTCCAAATTCTGAGAACTATCAGTTCAGCGTTCGGACGTGTTGAATTTTAAATTCAAATTCTCATGGAACGGTTCTACCAGTTCTTGCTAGAGAGCAAGTATTTCAAATTCTGAGTATGCGCAATGAAAAGTATAGGAATTTTGTTTCAGATTTAGAAGCAGAAACTTGAATGCCAGGAAATAATAGCTAGATTAATGTACTAGTTTCCTTCATTTTCTATTGTTATTTATTTTTCTTTAGATAAGTTTTTTTGTGTAATGTCTGTTATTAATTTATTATCAATGTTGAATAATATTTTATTAGGATTTACACTCGAAAAACTTTAACAAAATTAATGAAGATAGGGTTGGTTCAGCCAGAAGAAATTATATAGCAGAACTGCTGTTTAATAGAAGAGATAATTAATTTTTTTGTGTTTCTGTATCACAATATAATTATTATTATTATCAATATTATTATTATTATCATTATTATTATTACAATGAGTAAGAAGTCGTGATGATATATTTATTTTATTTATTTATTATTATAAATTATTATTATTATTATTATTATTATTATTATTATTATTATTATTATTATTATTATTATTATTATTATTTTAAGCTAGTATGTTAAGGAATTTTAAATATTTAAAATAAAATTAGATTTTGTTAAAATAAAATAAAACTTTTTTTATTAGGAAACAAAAAATTTAATTGTATTGTACGCTAGATAAATATAAAAAACAAATGATTCTTTAAAATAATAAGCTTATAAGTTACACAAGAACAAATTAAATTTGTTGTCCATTCTTTATACACCTTTTATGGGGTATGCACAATAATTACACCTGCAAATATAATATGTATTTATAATTACTTAATAACTATTTATTATTTCATTATGCATACTTTCACCATAACCACTCATTTTTAAAAATAATTTTAGGTTATTCAAAAGTCAAAACAAATGCATGTGCCAAATTACATATTGCACCGCCAAATTTAAATTTATGCGAGCGTTCGAACCTGTCCAAGAGAGAACAGTTCAGAATTTGTTTTTCTATATGCCATGCGCAGAACTCCTAATTCTGGAACAGTTCCGAACTGACTGGAACTGACGGTTCGAACAAACCTTTCTTATATACTAATAGATACCGCATCAAGTATTTTTGCTGTGCCAACATGTTTGCAAGTAGGGGCGGAAGTATTCATTTCGCATGCGCAAGATTGAAATTAGTACCAACATTGTTAGTAATACATGTACTTTTAAAATAGATATTAATGAAAGTTTTAGATATTTAACAATAATAATAATGACAGGATTACCCAAAAAAATATACTAAAATATTTTGCAACTTTTATTCGGTTAAGAATTAATTTTTCTTAGCACATAATTCCAACTAGTATTTTTCTTCTTTGAGTTGGTAATGGAAGTAACAGCTGTCGGCGCTATTTTGTGTAAGATCTGCAGTTATTTCATGTTTGGATTTTCTTACTGAACCTCGTGAGTCTTGTGGTTTTTACTTCGTTTCTTTTAAAATGGTAAAAAATTGTTGTGTGTGTAACTGTGTAAATTAGTTTTATTTAATAATCAATAATATTGTACATGTAATTGTTTTATTCATTTATTTTCCTTACTGTTTTTATTACCCTTATAATATACACGTCTTAATAAATTATATTTTTTATTTATCATAATAATTAAAACAATTTAATTATTCGCTTAGACAAAATATATAGTTTTGAAATTGAAACAAATTTAAAAGCATTTTGCGCGCCAACTTACGCATGCGCAAACATTGTTTCTACCCCTACTTGCTGTTTAGATGTTGGCACAGAAATGATCCATGCGTAGAATAGCTTGTTCGGTATCTATAAGTATATGGGAGATCGTTGGGCCGGCCGATGTAAACAGACTGGTCGCGACGTGACGTGTTCAATTACTTCCGGGCACCTGAACCTTTTGTGTTCACTGTTATTATGTGTCAGAATATTCTAGAGCTGTTCTAGAAAATAATGACAGTTGTATATAAGCGTCGTAGCTATGCTCGAGAAACACAGTTAGTTACATACAGTCATACAGTTAGTGACATACAGAGTCATAGAGACACATGGAGTGTTAGAGAGTAAAGTGTTAGTGAAAAGCACAGCAGTATCGTAGTGAGCGTATGCAGTTGGTGTCGAGTAGGTACTCGGGAACTTACTGGTATATAGGGATAGCTGTGGATGTGAATACTCGGTAGTGTTGACGAGTATTTGGAAGCTATAGTGTGCAAGGGCAGTAACGGGAACTTACTGGTATACCGGGATAGCTGTTAAAGAAAATACTCGGTAGTGTTGAAGAGTATTGGGAAGCTAGGTATACGGGGACAGTAATGGCAAATGGAAGTGAAAACTCGGCATTGGTGTCGATGAATTGTGGCTTACGGAAAGTCGGTGATACTGAGGCTCTAGAAGAGAGACAGAGTTACATAAATAGACAAACAGTGAGGTGAAAGGTGTGATTTCTGTCCGAGCAGTTGAATATACAGACGCTGTTGAGTCAGTTGAGTATATAGACGCTGTGGAGGTCGGTAGGCGGACAGTTGAACATGATATAAGTATATAGTGATATAAATATAGTGATATAAATATCGCGTAAAGTCTACAGGAGTCTGCAACAGACCGGCAGTCTAAGATTGGAACGCGTAGTGAAATAAATAATTAGTAATATCCTGGAAATAAATAGTAGTGTTAATTGGTTAAATAAATAGTGTTAGTGTTATCTAGTTAATTATACTTTTAGTTTTAATTAGTTTTTAATAATAATATTAGTAATAGTAACTTTTATTATAGTTTAATAAACACTTAGTTTTAATTAATAATAATTGTCTAAAATTTACACTTCACCCAGATAAATAAAAACGTTACACTATATATTTATCCAACGAATAATTCCCTTGCGTCTTTTCCCAATTTTACAGAACCGTAGAAACATATAGCTACCTGAGGAATAACTCTAAGGGTCGTGAATTGGTAGTCTTGCAGAGTGAATTCGTATCAGTAGAGAAGGATAAAGTTTGGCGAAGCCACGTTAAGCAGACAAGGTTGAAATGTGTCAACTTCTTTTGAATCCGTTGTCGTCAAAATTTTGTTGGACATTTTTAATGTCATCTATATTCTTCTGCATTTTTTGACCCGGGAGACTGTAATTTAACAAGTGTGCTATTTAATGCAGGAATCATATGTGGTAAAAGAGATTGTAAAATTGTCCTTATACTTTTTGAATTTCTTTAAGTTCGAAGTAAATGTTTGTCATTGTATTCAACAAAAGTATCCAAAATCTGAAAATATTTTACCAGCGTCAAATGACAGGATCTTTATAATGATTTACCTATTCACTGTTTACCATACGATCCCCAATATGTGATAACAAATTATCGCTGTCTGATGATGTGTGACCGATTTCTCACGTTATTTATTAAAGTTCAAAATATCATCATAATCATAAAAAATATTTAATATATCAATTTTTAAAATAAATCTGCACTATGTGGAAATGTAATGAACTTACGAATAAACAGGTTATTCACTACCCAACTACCGAATAATTTATTCCCCCGAATAACAGATGTTATTCTTTCGAAAAAATTGAGGCGCGCAGGCCTTGCAATAATTTTTGTATCTTCGAATTTGATTTGGTGAAATTCTTCCAGAGCATGGCTCTGCAACAGACGATTTTCTAGGCTGAGTTCAATCTGATCGATCGCTGGTGTTCATTCAATCTTGTAGAAATAGTTCGAGTTACGAGACAAAAATCTACTCCAACTCCTTTCGTATACAGTGCGTATAAGCCAGCGTTTCTTAACCTATGGGTCGCGACCCAAATTTGGGTCGCAAGGGATTGTAAGTGGGTCGCCTAAACTACTTAGAATTTTAGAATTTTGATTACGCAATGTCAATCATATTTTTCTAAAATGTATATAAGATTTCACTAAAATGTTAATGTTAGAATTGGCAATACAATATACAATTGCTAAAAAGGAAAACCAATTTTATTATTATTTCCTTTTGCAAGTCTAGTTTTTATGCTTTTGTAATTACTAAAACTAAATTTAGGAACCGCCTCCAACAAGAACATAAATGCCGTCTTTCAAATAAAACCGCGATTTGAAGAACTTTCAAAACTTATCCAAAGTCAGAGTTCGCATTAATTAACATTAATTTTTGTAAACTACTCGTATTTTTTATTTTAAATAAATACATTTTCAATCATGTTCGTAAGTCAAATTAAACAAATATGGAAAGGTACCTAATATTAATGTTTAGGATATTTGATTATCCGATAAGATTAAAATTGTATCAAATTCATGTACCATTACGGTATTAAATTTATATTGTTTTGTTTATAAATAGGTATGTGGTATATTCGTACATAATCATTTTCTTATTCTAATAAATAGATTATTGTTTATCATGAGACATGTGTTTCTAATTTTTAACTAATTTGCTAAATAGTGGGTCGCGAGACCAATACAATTAGTGTTGCCGCGATTTGTCGAGATTTTACATTATCTCGATCTCGACATTTTTTTTTTTTTTTATTATTATTAAAACCAATCTTGATCTTGAGCAACAAAATTAAAATCCATCTCGATCTTGAGGACGAGATCTCGACTTTTCGGCTATTATCGTGCAAATTCGTTAAGATTAGTTCGCCCGGACGTGTTGCATTTGCGCATTAGCGCATTGGACATGTGAATGAGTAACATGTTTAGATCTGTGTCTTGTCTGTCTATTTCATGCGATTTCAGGTGTAACCGTGTCCTCATACCGCATAAAATCACACATCCTACAATACTAATTAATGTATAATCCAACACGAAAGTGTATTTTTTATTCTGATTTCACAATTTTTTGTCTGTTGTTTTTAATACGTATGTCTATACGAATAAAACACAATACGAGTACATACTAAAATACATTATTTTCTTAAAATTTTAGGAAAATAAAAATAATAATTTTTTTCCTATACATTTTGAAAGCGATGACGTCAAAATCGAGCGGGAATTACAATACCTGAAATATTGTTGAAATATGTATCCGGTTTGTAAGTGTGCCCGTGGTGAACAAATCGGATTATCGGGCAATTTAAATAAATATCATCTGGGTGCAAACTTAAGTTTGATTATGTGTATTTTTCACCACGGTCACACTTACAAATCGGATACGTATTTCAAGAATATTTCAGGTTTTGTAATTCCTGCTCGATTTTGACGTCACGCCCTTTGGAGTTTATCAAAATTGCAAGCAAATAGACCATTTTCATTGGTGGTGTGCGCATGATTAGAGTGAGAGGTCAGAATTGCCCTGTTAAATTATTTACATGTCAGATGAGGAATGAAACTTCGTCATTTTCTTCACAAAATGTGTGTTAGTAAAACTTTTTGTGAAGAATAGGACAAGTTCCATTCCTCGTCTGATAATTCCTTCACGATAACTCAGCAATTGTAATTATTATTTACATGTTGATGATATGGTCAACTAACTTCAAAGTTGTTTATGTCATACTGTCATCTCTCATTGCCAAATAAAAAAAATATGGTTGGGATACATTGTTGTGTCCCGGGGTGCAAAAACAAATCAAATGAAAACAAAAATGTGTCTTGGCATTTATTATCTGCGGATGGTAACAGCTGACACTGTTGAGTTGAGAGATCAGCAGAAGTCATGTTAAGGTTGCTTTGTAGAAAATACAACTTATTTAAAGTTTCAAAAATTGGTAATAGATGTCTCAATCACAATGAAAATTGTATAAATGTATTTATAATAAAACTGCTTAGTATTATGTACAGTACTGATGAATTGAAATAAATGATCGAAACTTGTGTATGAATAATTAATAAGTTTTTCAAGATCAAGATCTCGCCTAATCTCGTCAAGAATTGAAGTATGTAATCTCGTCTCGATCGAGTATTTGACCTTGAAATTTATTTGGATCTTGATCTCGAAAATTTACTCAAGACGAGACGAGATCAAGAAAAATCTCGTCTCGGCGGCAACACTAAATACAATAGTTAAATTTGGGTCGCGCCTTGAAAAGGTTAAGAAACGCTGGTATAAGCCGAACGCACCAATGGTATTACGAAGTAGTCCGAATTAATCTTTTGTATACGCTAATTAAATATAAATCATATTAGTTATTTGATTGAGAGCAGTTCGACGTTTTGATGTCCATCTTTTCATTTTGAGGCTGAACCCGGAACTTCTATATTACAAATTTATTGCTCTACTATCCGAGCGAACAGAACTAATGGGAAAATCTCGGATTACGGCTGATTTTTTTCATATTTCACATTTCAACAGTTACATTTTGAAAACTGATTAAACCCGCATGTCAATGCTTAAATATCTTTTTTCATACTTTCGCTATCAACGATATTTCAAATTTCATTATAAGAATTTTATTTTGATAAAGATAAAGTTCTCCTAAAGGAAATGAATTTGAAATTAACTGAAAAATTCAGTTCCCATCTGGGACTTTGAAGAATAATGTCTAAACTCCGTTTATTAAATTTTTCAAGATACATAACTTTATGATGAATATACTTTTAAACTAGTTCACTGAGTACATATTTTTTTTAAAGGAGCATGATAATAAGAACCTGGATACTTTATTACTACTTAACTTGGGAAAAATTTATTATAATAAAAATCTGATGTGGCCAACACAATACCTCCCGCCATTACCGCCAGAGTCACAAAAAAGATTAAGCTAATCCTTATTTTTGGATTAGCGAATTTTCGTCTAATTTTGGCAGTTTATTTCTTAAAGTATAGTCTAATCTAAACCAAGTAACTACCTTTTTTGATAATAAAACGAAGATTAAATTTCAAATACCGGGATAAAATAGAATTCACTAATCCAAAATTGCGAATTAGCTTAAACTTTTTTGCGAATCGTTAGTTTTTATTAATCTAAATACATACCTACATATTTACATATGCTGGAAACTGTATTGATTTCCTTTCCTATTGTTCTATTTACTTTTTTCTTTTAAATACTGGTATTAATATGAAATGATTAGTTCTTTGACAGTGACATTTATCTGTCAGTTACATCAGTTACATACATTTGTATAACTGCGCAACCAAAGAGTTTTGTTTGTTTAAAGCGTTGGTCCGGGATTTAAATTATAGATAATTTTATGAATTTATCCATAAAATATATAGAAAAAGTATTAATGCAAACCTGTAGAAAATTTAATAATCCTTAATTTTTATAATAACATTAATCTCGAAAAAATAACATTTAAAGATATTTTTCGAAGAAAAACTGTTTTGAGCTTCTAGTAAAGTGCCATTTCCGATTATCCGATTTACACCAAAATCTAATGAGCACTTTCAATTACAGAAAAAGTTCGAAATACAAGATTTCAAAATTTTCTGTATGGTAGTATTTGAGTTAGAGTGGAGGATCCACACATACATACACACACATACACACAGACATCATCGTGAAAATGTTAAAATTGGATTTTAGGAACCTCAAAACGTGGTCATGTACCAAAATCTCGATATGCGATTTTTAGCACGATCGCTATAACTCCCTTACCAAGGGTAGCTTGAGGTAAAAATATAACAAAAATAAAACTTTGTATATGAAATGTAGTAAATGATATTCAAAATTAAGTGCGATATCCTGAAAGGTCTCGTGGCCGCGTGCCTGAGTATCAGGTCGCGAATCTGGGGAACCGGGTTCGATCCCGATTGACGCCAAATATTTCGAAATTTAACTGGTACAAAATTGATCCCTGTGGTGCACTCTCCACGTCAGCAATGAGTGTCCGTGAGGTGACGCGTGGTAAGCGCCCGCACACGGTGCAAATATTTCATTATTACCGATATCTGTGTACAAAGCAAATTGGCACACCCAGCAATGGGTAATAAGCCGTGATGATATATTTATATTTATTTATTCTTTATATACAGAAAGGTGTTTCAGTATTACTCTCGGTTTATATATACTATGAAATCATTAAAATTGTAGTTAATATGCCAATATGTACCTAGGGAAAAATCCTTTATCTGATTTAATTAAATTTTGTGTTAAAAATGAAACACATCTTTTTTATTTTTATACTAGTGAATCTAGCAAAAACATTGCGATGGAAATGATAAATGAGGAAAAATCAGATTTATGTATTATATCTTTATATTTTTTTTTTGTGTTTCGTTTCCGGAAGTACAAACAAATATACATATATGTACACAATGTGTGTAACATATGGATTTTTTTTTAAATTACTCTGATGAAAAATTACTTTTTATACGAGTAATTATTATTTTCTGATTTGATCAAACTACTAAAAACGCGCAGATATAATATGTATGATATGTATGTAGAGAGGCCATAATGGCGAAGTTTCTAATTTTAAGTGAAGTAGGTACTTTTGATTGTAGAAATATATATATATATACTTATTTACAAAAATTGTTTAGACTATAAATTTAAATTCAAACTTAAAAAATGCAACATCTCAAATATTTATTTTCAGTTAAATTTAAATATTTAATCTATTGATATTTTCCTTGAACTACACTTGTAACTCCGCTCCGTTGCTATTTTACAAACAAATCGCTGTCATTGTGACTGTTGCACGATGCTGCCAAATATGAAGTGAGTGTATGGTCTTTGCAACAGTTACTTCCGCTATAATTATAAAGAATATATGACAAATGTGAAATTTCCACAGCCATCCGAAGACATTGAAATATGTAAAACTCAAATATCAAAACACAAGTGACAGAAGACAGAACTTTAAAAATGGTTTGTTTGTAACCTGATCTTCCATCTCAACTTCTAAATCATAATCCTCTATTGCACATTTATTCCGATTTATGATAGACGTTTAAACAACCTATGAAAATATACTATGACAACAAAATTCTGCATAATTCTAATTGGACTTATTCAATAATTCGTATATTTTTTATCCTACATGAATATAACGTACCGTAATTTCACCCATAAAAGTTAGTTTATACAATTAGAAAACATAAAATTCTTTAATTTGCTGCATAATTTAATTTTATAATTTACATGCTGCATAAACTCGGTATAAGAAATGACAAATTAAGAATATGCATATAGAACGAAGTTCTTGCTGTTACATAACATTTTTATTTTGTATTTATTTCAAACCAGAATAAAATGACTACAATGTTTCAAATTTTCCTCCAAATTTTTATGTTCCACATTTACCCCAGTTGCCCAAATAGAATATGACGGTTAAATTAATGGACAACAAAAATTGCATAACTGGAACTGACTATTTCGCAGAAAGTTTCTGTTATTATTAAATTATTTTCTCAAACAAGAATAAAGGTATACCTAAATATGTTTTGTTTTCTTTAAAATCTCACAGGATTTCTAGGAATTATTTGTGCGCTCACGTGAAGTTCCACATGGAGTGTAGCATATCCGCAAACATCCGATATTGATGAAGCTATTTCAGTTCAAATCAGCACGAAATTCATTTCGTTCTTTCGGCCGTGGAACGTCAAAACTTTAACCATTAACAAGCTGTTGAAATATCTGCGGAATGATGGAAAGTACAATACTTGGAATGGTTGGTTGCTTCTATCACATTGCGGAGCAATTTTTCTTTTTTATGGTTACAATAAGCACTAATTTCTTTTTTATATCCTACACATTATTAATACTAATAAAATATTGAATACTGAAAAGTACTGAAGTGTAAGACGAGGGGGGTCTCCTAAGATTCGGGTGACAATATTTTTCAAGGTTTAAACCGGGGCGCTCCTAAAATGAGCTAAAGATGATGGTGCTAATACTGCTTATTCCTTGTTGGCTCCTACTGCTGTTTACTCCAACGATAACACACTTTACACTTAAGTACTGGTGATAAGGACGCTTTGATGGTTGGCGTCCACGACTTCGTAAGAAGGAAGAACACACATACACTTTACACTGGATGAACACAGAATTTACGGACATGGACATTACTTGTTTAGAGATATACTGACTATTAATTAATGTTTTTAACTAATTAACTAAAGTTATTATTTACATGATTACATTATTATTAATTTACATTCCGTAACCTAGCGGGCGGGCGTTTAGCACGCGCCCCAAAATTAAAAACACTATATGTTTCGTCAACAACACACGTCTTTACGCCGCGACGAACTAATCTAGACTCTCTAAAACAAAGCGCTATCTTCAGGACAGGATTATCTTAGGGGTGCAGGGTGCATAGGCTAGGTCATTCAAAGTCACGAACTCCAGTTTCTTTCTCAAACTTGTTGCCATTTGGCAATAGCCACTCAAGCCCCACGGGCAACAAGTTTTCGAAAGATCTGTCAAATTATTTTCAAATTATTCTCACTCAACCTTTTCACCTAACTAGTCACTTTCTGTCAACTTTTAGAACACAATCATAACGTATTGTCATGATTTGGCGGTAAATAATAACCAAAGCCTAACTGAGCAGGTCGGGCGACTTTTACCTTACTAAATGAGAAGGGTAAATAGCTGTCAGCAGACAACGTCAGGACAATGATACAAAACGCAAAATAATTTTATCCGAGCAATCCGATAAAACAAAACGACTTTATTTACCGGAGCGACGTCTAGACAAGAGCCGTGCGTTGATTCTGAACGTACCTTTGCTTATAAAGCAGATTGCTATTGCTATATCTATCAATGGGTAATTATATGTCGTTATGATATATTTATTGAGGTTTTTATATTTATATGATTATAGTTCTCTTAACAAAAGTTTAAATTCCACCAAGGCATATTTACATTTATAATACAGTGTGTTCAATAAAATTCCTAACTCGGAGTAGGCTATGAACAAAGAAACGTAAGTCTGAACATTATTCAATTCAAAAGTCAAGATGTCAAAATTTATCTTGAAATGTAATTTTAAGGAGAAAAAACAATAAAGAAGGATACAGTATTTTGACATTCGCCGTTTTCTAATTTGTTTCCATTTCTAAAATAAGATTCAAGAAGAAAAAAATTTGATTCCTTTAGATAACATTTTTGTTAATATATCATGTCAAATCGACATTTAATTAAATATTTTTAAATTGATATACGTCTCTTTGTTCATGGCCTACTCCGAGTTACGAATTTTTTTGAACGCACTGTAGTACAAAACTAACAAAATTAATCATTGTGGTGCATTCTACAGTTGTTATATGAGTCTCTCTCTCTCTCTCTCTCTCTCTCTCTCTCTCTACCATTCTGTACGATAAAAAGGTTTTGATGGTAAAGGTTTAAATTCTTTGTAAGTGATTCTAACGACTGCAATTCAAATCCGATCAATGGTCGTTAAAAATAATGTTCGCTTCTTGTCCGGAAACTGTACAATGTAATTAAAAAAGGATTTGTGCAACCCGGATTCTGTAATTTAAGGGAATAGGTGCCTATTGAAAAGAGAAGTTTAGAAGTCAGATTTTTTTATTATTACGTTGATAATTGGATCAGAAACAGTATATTTTTACAAATTTTAAGTGATTAAACGAGTAGAAAAAGTATCGCAATAATGTAAAAGAATTTTTTTAAACCTTAGTATTGGTTACGGTTCAAATTAAACAAAGAAACATTTATCTCAAAGATAATCCTAATGGTGTCCTCCCGTCTCTATATTACAATATACTATAATAATACAATAAAAAAATGTCACTATATCTGTATACTATGTGTAAAATATGAAATATAAAATATGACATTTTTAAAAGTACATACCCCGCTAGCGCTAGCGCTACTTAACTAAGAAACACAATGGAAGCTGTTGAAAAATGTATAATATAAATGATGCCAATATCAAGCCGCACAGTGCAGGTTTGTAAAATGTTCTTGTAACCTCATTGAGAGTTTTTAAATGCAAATGGAAAAATCTGATCTCTCACCAGATATTTTATCTGGTTGTGCGCATAAAACAAAAGTTATAATGTATATCAAGGCCGCGAAATCACTCTTTAGCGTACCGAGAGAAAATTTGTCGCAGAGGCCCCTTGCGGCCGAGGCAAGACAATCTCTAGGGCGCTAAAGGATTTCGCGGACAAGGTGTACACAATATTTTTTGTGCAACCGTAAAAAATATGTAATTACAAATTTTATTATTTTAAACAGTTTCAATGTAAATAGAAAGTTAGCTTTCAAAGTGGCTATGGGATTAACATTTGATAAACAAAACCATGCAATTCTCAAGTGTCAAAGTGGTTGTTTACCTAATTACCGCGGCCGTACCATAACAACGGTCGCGAAATTGAATTTCGCGGCCTGTATTCCGGCTGCGAAATGCTTATTTCGCGTCCGGTTGCACAAAAAAATATTTTTAAATACATATATTCATGTATCACTACAAAATAATTCTCACATATATTTGCAAAATCTATGGGATATTTTAATATAAATTATGTACAATACATACATTTTCTTTATATTCAGTATCTTGAAATTTTCTTTTTCTACTTCCCTTTTTTTCTTTATATTCGTCATTTTTTCGCAAATTCCTTTTATATTCTTTTTTACGTATATTCTTTTGCGTTGTTGACTTTTTTTATTTCCATAATGATGTACAAATATTTTTGACAGTGGCATACAAATATTTTGGACACTGGCATTTATTTGTCAATTACAAACATTTGAATTTCTTGCCTTGAAGTAGTTTGATCTGAGATTTTTTACATCAAATTATTTTATATGCATTTCTTTTTCTCTAAATCTATAGAAGATATAATAATGAATTTATATTTATCGAATAAAGAATTTAACGTTCTTTAATATAAGTGTTTACATAAATTTCCGATAAATAATATTTAAATAATTTTTTTCTTGTAACTACTACTTCCGGTTGTCCAATTGTTACCAAAACTTAACCAACTGTTCCCATTATTGTTAGATTGCGGAATCCGTAGTTAAAAATGTCTTAAGTCTTATAGTATAGTAAAAAGCGTAATGGTACAATACAAGATGTTATTACATAGATTCTATTCATCTCTTCTCTTATGAATAAAAATTCTAAATATAAAATCATTATTCTTCTAAAAATACTTATTCATTGTATTGTAACGAAAATACTTTAAAAAAAAAATAAAACTCGTTGTTAGTGTAGCTTCAACCTACAACTCTTGAAAGAACTCTAAGCTTAAACGATTACATGGCGTAAAGAAGTGTAAAGCAAATACTACAATACATCCACGTTTCTATCATGATGAGATTAGCTACCGAAATCAATTTGGCAGGTTCGGCTTTTAGGTAGTGTCAATTGTCAATGTTAGGATATCAGATGGAAATATAGAAAAGATGTTTCTAATGGAAATGGCATTATACGAGTATGTTGCTAAAAGGATTTACCAACACATTTGTGCAAGTATTGAAGTTGTATGCAATTGACCAAGTACACAGATGTTCCCAGATAACTATTGTAAAGTGACCATCCGTCCAGCATTAGGCTGGATTGCGCAGCATTTGCATGGCTTGTCCAGCATTGATATGTGCCCGTTATTTTGCCCACTATTAACTTTTTTCGTTGTTTAAAGGAACAAAATAATGTTAGGCAGGGACGCGCCGTACCATTGTGTCGCCCGTGTGCCAAATGCTCATCTTGATGACCCCCCCCTCCCCCCAAAAAATAAGCATCGCCATTCGAAAGAACATAAAAAAGTGGCCTAAAAAGATGCAAATTAAAATCTAGTACTATTTCATATTTGGAAAGTATGTATTCACAAAAAACTGCAAAATTTACATTTTTGCCTATATCTAGTGACCTATGGGTTTTTTCTTAAATAACGACACCACTAAAATGGTCTTCTAATGGGGCAACAATTATGTGAACACAATTAACTTGAACAGCCAGTGTACTTTTTCATAGTTACCGTTTTAAATAAACCACAATTATTGTTTTTACCCTATAAAATTAATAATTCTTGCAATTTCTGCTTGAAACATAGATACATCGTTGGAAAGCTAAAATAAACTCTCTTTTAATGGTATAATTTTGCGACTGTGGAAATTATAAATTGGACCCCATTACTTGAAATCTAATAGTGATAAAAAATCTGAGCATCGTCGTTTGAAGGAAAATAAAAAAAGGTCCTTAAGGACGTGTAAACCAAAATTCCATATAATTTCATATTTGGAAGTTATTTATATATAAAATATAAAAGGACGTGGTTAGAGTACCGAACGCGGGACCGTGTTTAAAAAATTAATATCTCAAATTGACATGGTTTTCGCAATTTCTCTAATGTACTCCAACATTACCCAACCTAACGCCCAAACTCAGGCTTGGAAAACGCGGGCCAAGTATTATGCGTTAGGTGAGGTTATTGTTATTCTCTTTAGAATAAAATAAAAGCAACCTTAGTAAGCTATTCAAAAACGGTCCCGCGTTCGTGCCGAGATTTGAATTTTTAACAACGGTCCCGAATATTAAGACACGTCTCTTCGACGTTTGTAGTACTAAACGAGGTACTAAATCACGCCATTTGGAGTTTTGTACAGTAACCATTTGTATATGCATTTTTCGGGAAAAACAAAAACATCTTTTACTAATGGGGCAACTTTGCTCTAATTTAATTGATTTCGTATCTCTTATAGTTTACGAGATCTCAATGTGAGCCTATTAAATTAAAAAACTTAAGTCTTATTACAATTTTGTTCGCCGTGTCGCTCCTGACCAAGTGTCGCCCGTGTGCGACTCACACATCGCACCCTGTGACGACGCGCCCCTGATATTAGGAAATTAAAAGGTATAACTGCCTGAGTTTTACTCAGTTACAAGTTTCTGCATTGCTAATTTCCTAATTTAGTTCTCAAAATTGTATAAACTTTTTGTGTATTTTAATTAACTGTCATATTTTTATATAGGTGTGATAAACGAAATTTGAAAAATGTTTCAACAAATAGGTACTACTTATGTGATGTGAATAATATTAATGAGCCTGAAGAAAATGTTCTTAAAATAACCAAATTATTTTCTTTAATTGTATTTTTGTTGTTTCATTAACCATTATCTTTAATTGTTGTTGTCTAAAACAAATGAACATAGATGAGTGGCACATCGTTGGAAAGCTAAAAGAAATCTCTTTTCAATTAAAGAATAAAAAAGTTCTCTCTCTCTCCAATGGCGCTACAGCCCAAATCGGGCCTTGGCCTCCACTAGCTTTCGCTTCCATTCTTCTCTGTTTGATGCTGTTCTTTTCCAGTTCTTAATACCTAATGACTCCGCATCTTCGGCAACGCTGTCTTCCCATCTCTTTCTGGGTCTACCTTTTGGTCTGGTTCCACCCCATATGCTGTTTAGTACTCTCTTGGGGTTCTTATCATAGTTCATTCTATCTACGTGTCTAGCCCATCGTAGGCTTTGTATTTTCACAAATTCCGATGCGGGAGGTTCCTTATATTTTTCGTATAGTTCGTAGTTGTATCTGATTCTCCAATAACCCTGCTCATTAACTGGTCCTAATATGCATCTTAATATCTTCCTTTCAAAGCTGTTAATTGATTCTGTAGTTTTTTTTTGTCATAACCCATGTTTCACTGCCACAGCAGAGAATTGGTCTTAGTATGGTTTTGTAAATTTTGACTTTTGTCTTCCAGTGTACGTCTTTCGATCTGAAAGTTGAAAGCAAGGCAAAATACGCTTTGTTGGCTAGGACGATTCTTCTTCGTATTTCAGGTTCTTCTAACCCATTGTTTGATACGTTAGTGCCAAGATATATAAAGTTTTCTACTACTACAATTTTGTCGTCTTCTATCGTTATCCTTGACTGGTTTTGGTTTCCTTGCTTTTTTGATTGTTTTAGTATCTTCGTTTTCTCTGTATTCACCGTGAGTCCTACTTCTTTAGCTTTCTGTTTTAGTTCTGTAAATGTTTCTATCATATTTGCTTCTCTTCTTGCCATGATGTTAATGTCGTCAGCATAGGCGACTATTTGTACTGCTTTATTATGCAATAGGTTTGAGCTATTTTCTGAGAGGTTTCTTAATACGTAAAGTTCTCTAGCGTAGACCAAAATGCAGTATTATTTCACATTTCGATGAATTTCGGAAAAATAAAAAACTGCTAAATTTATATTTTCTATGTCTGTATCTACTTATCTAGTGACCTATATTTTTCTCAAATAACGATACACCAATAAAATGGTATTTGCAATGGGGCAATTTAATCGACTTATTGTCAGTGTTAAGAATGATTATACAAATTTAAATAATGGTACATGGTACTTTTTTTGTCAAATTTCCAGTGTCCAGCATTGACTTCGATGAGATCTGGTCACTTTAGGCTACCGATATATTTTATAATGCTATTTTAATAGACCTATTCACATCTACGTTCTCGATAACGATTCGATGATAATACATTGATGTTTACCGATGAGCGATACGACTGCAATAGAGTATTGTTTTGTTTTTGTTGAAAAAATATTATACCTTAGCGACAGTGTAGTTTGTAGTACCTATATGAACGGAAGGGTGACTGTAAGATTGCGTTTGCGTACATGTATACTTTGCGTCCAAAATGTCAGTTTTTGTTGTAAATTTTCATTGAAAGAAGTAAACAAAATATACTAACGTAACAAAAGTTTTGAGAAAATGTTTAGTTTTCACCTCTTTATTAAATAGAAAGAATAGAAGAGGTTGTTCCTATAAGCTAAGGAGATAAGATTTCTAATTTTACAATACTGATAGGTGACCATTATTTTCAATGCGACGCATTTTTTAATACCTTGTCACATTTGTTTCTGGACTTCGGAAATCTACTTTCCGGATCATCAGAAATATTCTTTTCTGTAAATGATGTTCGTTTTGTATTCCCTGCCATTATTATACACTTTTCTGTTAAGAAATGTTCAAAAGTCTTTAATCTATAGGCTACTTGCGTGGTACTGAAAATCTGATATCTATCACTAAATACCTAAAGTAAAGTTGAAAACGTATGTAAAAATATAAAAATAATTTTTTAAAAAATATTTGTTTTTTAGTAAATTAAGAAAGATTTTCTTTGACGTCATTATTTTGAACTGGAGAAAGAGATGCATATTTAAGAATGTAACCTGTAGATGACGAGCGAGTGCGAGTTTTAAATTGATTTTGACATTAGTTCATTTTTCTGTCCTCTCTCTCTTCTTTATTATTTACAATATGCGTGGTTTCTGTTACTTTTATTACGTATTTCGATTTGATAAGCAGGATTTTAACTTGGCTTATACTCGTACAAGAATAAAATGACAAACGAAAATATTAACTTCCAAACCATTATTCAAACGTCAAACAGATGATTTGTCAAGTTTAAATTAGCCGCACATGCCGTTGCTATTGGACGTACGGATGTTATTGCTTTACGGCCATTCATTGGTTCGGCGTAATTCTACGTCATACATGGCGGTAATTTAAATATTAAAATTTCATTAATTTTTTTCTGGCCAATTAATGAAAATTTTGCCAAAAGAAAAAATATGGATAGCAAGTTTTTATCGTCTCTTCAAAAATATTAAATAAAAAAATGGCACGCAAGTAGCCCATTGCGCCTGAGAAACATCTGAGGATTATACTCTCCCTCTCTCTCTCTTTCTCTCTCTCTCTCTGTTTTCCATAAAATGTTGGCTCCTTTTTACAATAATAATAAAGAATAATTAGTTTTTATTGTGCACAGTTAGTAGCTATTGAATCGTTACAAGAAAAGAGATATTTGTTGACATTTGAATCGTTTCATATGGCAACAGAAATTTGTTGACAGTTCGTTGAAAATTACTGTCAATAATTGTTATTTAGTTTAGGATCCTCTTTGTTCAATTTAAACAATCACAATAAAGAGTTGATGATGTCGGTAAAGCAGTTTTGAATTTTGTTGCCCCCGAAATCTATAGAATTGTATGATAAAACATTAAATGTCATTACTTGTCAAAATAATAAAAACACCTTAGGGGAATAATGTTCACATTTCGTCTCTTTCAATTTTGTTACCAAAGAAATTAACTTTTACAATTAGGCATGGAAATAGTATATTAAAGAAGGGGTTTTATAAGACATGTTTTTTTCGCACGCGTCAAAATTTAGAAAACGAGCGTTAGCGAGTTTTCTAATTGACGCAATTCCGTATCGTAATGACTTCATTATGAAAGAAAAATATAAAAAATATATTTTCTTGCTTTCTAACAACGTATAATTGATTTATTGCAAAAGTGCAACAATTATTAAATTTATCAGGTAAAAACAATGGTTATGACAATGAAACAAATGAAATTATCAGTTAAGTATTATTAAGTGTTTGTTTTTAGGTTTATTTTACACTTTTCGGTCTCACTAAAATAATATAATATAAACTTATATTGTTATGTGGACCAGTAAAACAAAGGTCCCCATGTCTTATGAGACATGAGAAGATTTTCTCCACCGCTTGTACATAAATCCGCCACTGGTCCTAAACAAAGTTCATTAAATACTATAGAATTTCAAATACGGGACTATCTGAATACATAGTTTGAAATCTATTATAATCTTCGAAGGCTTTGTAAAGAGGAGGTCGAGCATAAATACACTTTAGTATTAGAGTTGTTTATTAACTAATAGTAAGCACAATATGAAATTATTTAAAAACTTTTGTAATGTCATGGACATAAATAATGTAGTAGAAAAAAGTTCTAAGCTGCTGCAATAAAGCGTAATGTACGTCATTATAAATAAAAAGCAACTACAGTATTACTTTTTTTCGGGAAAACATAACACAAACTGCAATTCATATTAATGGATCTTTAGGATAATATTGCATTATTAAATAAACCGAAACTTTGAAATTAAATAAATATATACACAATACAATAATAGTTACTTGTTCTACAAACGATAAAAATCTATTTTATCGATCGCGAGTGAATAACTTTTTGAGAGCCGCTAATAAAATTTTATAGTCGTTTATAATAATATTCTAATTTTTTATAGCAAATTTTAAAAAATAAATAAACAATTATTAATAATTGAGTTATTTTTTAAGCTCAATTTTAAAATTTAATATAAGTTGTGGTTCTATTCTAAGATTAAGAATAGATCTTTATTAACACAATAACACAAACTGATAAAGAATATACAATAGGAAAGAAGGGGTCCCGAGTTCAAATCTCGATCTTTTCACACTTTCACAATTTATTTCGAATATATATATATATATATATATATATATATATATATATATATATATATATATATATATATATATATATATATATATATATATATATATATATATATATATATATATATATATATATATATATATATATATATATGCCGCCTCGGTGGTCGTGTGAATAGAGGCAGCGATCAGCGCTTGAAGCGCCCATCACCACTCGACCCTGACGTTGTGGGTTTGATTCCCACCAGGGGTTTGGATGCTTGTAAGTATTTTCAAATAAACTATTATTCACGAAAGATGACTATTCATGATCATTTGTGCCCGTCTGAAATAATATTACTCGTAGGTAACTTCATTGCATTTCGTATGCATCGGCGTGCAACATGAAATATTTATGGACACATTTTAATTGAAAAAATGAGCGTAATTCATTTGAAAATAATGTTTGTTTCTAAATAATGCCTTTCTGAAAGATTTATGTTCTTCACTTATGTTTTTGCAAAATACTAAAACAGAGACTTAACTTATAAACCAAGGAATAGTAATTTAATTTAAACGTCAACGCCACTGGGTAAATGTTAGCACAGAGGGCACTGTAGTAGATAATTAGGTATCTGCAACTCTACGACATATGTCATTATTATTTATAGTGTATTAGAAAGTAATGTCACTATTTACGTATATCTGTCACACCACATAAATTAAATAGACATAGGGTCAAATAATCTTTCTCTTTCTAATTCAAAATGTTTCTAAGCTACTGCTATAAATTAATGTGTATTCTTTCTTCGAACAAATGACCTTGAATAGTCATCTTTCGTGAATAATAGTATACTAATATAATTTGTACAATAAAATGTAATAAAATGACACTGTTTCAAAGACCATACACTCACTTCGTATTTGACATCATCTTGCAAGTGTCACCATGATAGGGATTTGTACATCATTTAGCAACGGAGTGAACTGAGTCACAAAAGTAGTTCACAGAAAATATTAATAGATAGCAGTAAAAAAATATGCCTTTGCGTTTGTTAACGAAAAGAGTATTGTATGGAACAGACAAATTTATATCATAAATGCAATTAAAATTTGAAGATTGTACGTAAACTTACATTATGATTTCATAGCATCTTATACGAGTGCTGGCACATAACTTACCTGAAATAAAAAAAAATAAATAATTAATAACAGAGGAATAATAATTTAAATAAATAAATTTTCATTATTTTTGACGACACAAATGACAGAAAATAAAGCTTGTTTATAATTTATAAATAAACGACTTGACGTCTACCAACGACCTTCATCATTAAAGTAAGAGTTAAAAAATGACAGACCGGTAAATCACCCAGTATAAGTAAAATTCAAGATTAGAAAAGATGTATTTTATAGACCAAAGGTGTCACTATGTCAGATAAAATAAAAAAAGAGACATAAGGAAAGAACTATGAACGAAACCGATACTAATCTTTATTTAGGAAACCAGGAAAGGAAGCTGAGTCGGCGGAAGCATTATAAGGATGGATGACAAAAGACCCGTGACGAAGGTTTAAACTTTACACATTCAAAATAGGAAAAAAGAAGATGAGGAGACCCAATAGGAGATTAGGATGAAGTAGTGCAGAAGACGCTGACGAAGAAAGTAGCTGCAATGCAAGAAGCGAAAATTTGTGCAAGCGAAGGAAATAGTAGAAAAAGTTTGTGCACGAATAAAAACTCAATCCCTGCACCTGTATGTAACATTAGTAGAATATCTGACCATATGCAAGATATCCGTCTATAAATAAATCAGCAAATGTCTCGCTTATTTATATTTTAACGATTTCAACTACATAACGTACAGATTTTCGAGTAATTAATAATTTTCAAATGGAACATCAGTATGATTAAAATATTACATTTTATTAAATGCAGAATGCTTTGAATTCCATTAATTTTACATTACATGAAACAAATTTGAATAATATTAATTTAATAAATAATCAGATTGATGCTCATTGTGAATTTATTTCAATACATTTTAGGCAAAACATCATAAAATTTGTTCGTTACAGGCAGAGTATGAAATGCAGTATGTATACAATGCCTAGACAATATATATATATATATATATATATATATATATATATATATATATATATATATTGCTGTACAATACATACATTTTCTTTATATTCAATATCCTGAAATTTTCTTTTTCTACTTTCCTTTTCTTTTTTCGCAATTTTCTTTTATATTCTTTTTTACGTATATTCTTTTGCGTTGTTGACTTTTTTTATTTTCATAATCATCATAATGATGTACAAATATTTTTGACAGTGACATTTATGTGTCAATTACAAACATTTGAATTTCTTGCCTTGAAGTAGTTTGATCTGAGAAATTTTACATCAAATTATTTTATATGCATTTCTTTATCTCTAAATCTATAGAAGATATAATAATGAATTTATATTTATCGAATAAAGAATTTAACGTTCTTTAATATAAGTATTTACATAAATTTTCGATAAATAATATTTAGATGATTTTTTTTCTTGTAACAACTACTTCCGGTTGTCCAATTGTTACCAAAACTTAATCAACTCTTCACATTATTGTTAGATTGAGAAATCCGTAGTCAAAAATGTCTTAAGACTTATAGAATTTGAGAAATCGTGGATCCAACATCCACACACACATACGGACATCATCGTAAAAATGTTATAATCGGATTCTAGGGATCTTAAAACGTGCTTATTCACTAAAATCTGGATATACGATTTTTAGCATGAATTCATTACCTCTCTTAGCGAGAGGTAAAAATGGTGGAATCCTTTATTTAGGTAAGATATCTTGCCACAAGTATACTAATGGTACTAGCTCCGTAAATGTGTAAAGTAAATAAAATTCAAAAATCGTTTACTTTACAGTGTGTCTGTAGTGTGTAAAGTATCAACTTTACACATCGGAGTATTATTGAGTAATACTTTCAGTATATAGTGTGCGTACATATTATTATGTTTGGTGGAGGACTCCATTGTCGAGATAAATATTTGCCAGTTTATTTATAGACAGACACTGTATGTAGGTGAGGGTGAGTGTAATCTGGTGTCTAGTGTCTAGAGGCACGTGCCGTCGAATATTGCAAATAAATAATCCTGCCTTTTGTAATCTTATCACAGAATTCACTCATAATGTTTAGTGGCCAAAGGTGTGTCCTAGTTATTAAACTCATCACAGAAGTTAATTTTGGCTTTGTGACTTTCTGTAATGGTTATTTTAAGGGTACTTTAGTAAAGAATGTGACCGCAGCAATTTTGCGGCCGTTAATATTAAACTTGGACCCTACATAAAACGAAGTGTGTTTGTGTGTCAGCTGTATGAAAGCATAAAAAAGTAATTATTTGTATACAAAAATCTTGCTACAAAATAAAAAAATTGCTTTGAAACGAAATGAAATAGAGTTTGTTGAAAGTCTTTAACGGTAAAACTGTATAATCAATAGTGGAAACAGTATCAAGCCGATTAACTCATCCAACAAATAAAAAATGACATGATCCTGAATTCATTTGTGTAATATTTCGTAAATCATTTGGTTACAGAAAGACAGAAGGAGAATAATTGCAAACCAGAGCTCTTTGCTGGCCTTTGCTAATAACAGTAACAGTCTATAAAGACAGACTAGTGTATTGCTTTTCTACTTACATTTCAAAATTTTCGCATTCATAGATGTGACGAATTAAATGGATTTTTTTTTAAATTACAGGTTGATCAAAAATGTTTGAAGGTCACGTGATTACTTTTGTTCAAAAATAATGTCAAAATTATATTCCACAATCCATCAAAACTATATTCCATATATGGCAGATGATGACAAGTGCATGACATTTGATTCATTTGATATTTGTTTCGGATACCTTCGTTAAAAATCTTTAATCGCATTTCATTATGACTTTTAATGAAAAGCATGAAAGATTTCTTTTTAAAGCATATTTTTAGTTCCTGGGATTATTCAGGTTGCAAAATTCAAATGGTACGTCCATGAACATAGTAATGCTGTCATACTAGTAAGCGGCAAATTTCAAAAATGCATGGAGAGGCACACTTCAAATATTTTTGATCACTCTGTACATTTAAATATCAATTAATTTTTCTGATTGTAGGAAAAATGTTGCGTAGATATATATCCTGTAAATGAAATAAGTGCATTAAATTTAACTAGTAATGTAACTCGACGAGAGCAACAATATTTCTTAATAACTTTTTTTTCTACATGTTTTAGATTTTGAGTTAAAATTCTTTAAAGATTTGCTGCATATTTCGTTACCCGCCCATGGAGAACAAATGGCTGCTGCCGTATTGAAGTGGGATACAAACAGCTCAAAAATTATCGGTTATCGGTTACACTTACAGTCACAGTAATAATTAAACAAATCAAGGGAAATAACATTATTATTAATTAATACGTACAATTTTTAAAATAAATAAATAAATTTAAATTTTGGAAAACAAAATTATAAAGTTGTGTATTAAACCAGGCTTTTAATCACCTGTGAATAGAGGAAGACAAGGAGGGACAAGGTAACGAGAGGAAGAGCAAAAGCATAGTTATTAGGTTATGAGATGATTATTTATCGTCGATAAATCATAATAGTTTAAATACGTTATTCAACAAATGGAAGTACAAATTTTTGTCCATTTAAAAGAGGTACATGAGTACCAATAATTAGTCGTCCACTTATTGTTTCCGCCCAACCATTTTTTAATGAAAATTTTTACAGCATTTTCGTCTGTCGAGATGTGTATTATGCATAATAAATACACCTGCCCAAGTAAATTCAGTCTCATTAATGAACATTATGAGCCATTCCCAAAATTGAAGTCTGTTATGTGCTGAAAACATAGAACTTTAACAGGACTGTCAATTGCTAACACAAAATTTTTCATAGCTATTGCTACTGCATATAAATATATTGTCGGATCCGGTGGCTCAATGGTTAGAGCAACTACTCGTAGTCATGAGTATGCTAGGGGTTCTGGGTTCGAATCCCACTAAGGCATGGATGTTTGTATATGTAAACCTCTCTGTAATTGGGATTTAATGGGGTCCGATACTAAAAAAAAATTGCATATATTTGGTCATATTTTGAAAACATGACTAATTTTAAATGATTTTGTACAAAAATATTATTAAAATATTAAACTTTTCATTCATAATTTTAATAAAAACGATTAGCACTATAACGATATGACGTCACAACTGTATTTTTATATCAGTGTACCAAGTGAAAAGAATATAGGTAATTTTATATTATTCATAACTTGTGAAAATAAAATCAATATATTTATATGTAGTTCTATTTTTACATGAAAATGTATGAAACATTTATCATTTTCGTTAAAATAAAACATATTTTTTTAAAATCTTTATAATAACAGACATTTTTTTTTTACAAGGTACAACTATAGTTTTCTGAAAGTGACAGCTGTCACTAGTAAACCCTTCTTGACATCAATTTTTGCCAGAATTAATGACATTGACAGATATAAACAACTTTAGTCAGCAGGCGAAGTAAAATTGCAGATGTGACATCACACAAAATTAATTAAATTTAAAAAATTATATTAAAAAAACTATACACATTTGGAAAAAGGAACAAACGCTAAAATTCATCACTTTATTAAATCTTTCAGAAAAAAAAATAAATTGAAAAATGAGTACCGGAACCCATCCTGTTGAGAGGTTTTTTTTAAAAAAATGTATATGGTTTGTATACAGCTATCGCCGTTTACCCTTTTCAATTGAACTCACCGGACCGCAGTATTTTCCACTTTCGTATTGCCGGTTGAATTTCACCCATCGCTAAATTATAATAATTTGTACTACAACTACTTGCAAGTTAAATATTTTTAATAATTTTAATGGGTTGTTGGTAATTAATAATGAGCTCAATATCCTGGAGCTTTACGCCTAATACCCCTATAGAAAAAGTTCTGTTTCAATCACCAGTCACAACCATCCGAGCATAAAGCTCTAGCTTAAATGCAGTCATCAAGATCCTTAATTAAAGGATCCATTAATCAAGAGATTCAATTTCTTTTACTAAGGTTTATACAATTAGGTACCCTTTTTAGAGATTGATATAAGATTGCCATGATAAAATTTATCCTTTATCAGCTTTAACATGATGAAATCATTAGAAGCATCTACTTTCCACAACAAAGTAAATAATTTTTATTTTGTGTTTTAAAGTTATTTCCTAATGGCTTTTGAAATAATGATTAATGTCAAATGGATCACCATTGCTATCTCGAGGAATACAGGGTGTTATGTAAGTAATGTGTCATAGTTCAAGGTATGATAACGAGATGAAAGAAGTTATCAGGCAACCAAATAAGTTCGTGCGGTTTTTGTATACAGCAGAGTGCCATGAATATTTTTTAAGTTGTTGATCGATAGCAGTTGTTTGATATCTGTCATCTACTTATATATATATATATATATATATATATATATATATATATATATATATATATATATATATATATATATATATATCCATTTTGACCATCCCTGAATCCATTTTGACCAATTTCGTCGTGACGTCTACACATACGTATGGATCTCGCATAACTCAAAAACGTTAAGCCGTAGAAAGTTAAAATTTTGTATTTAGGACTATTATGACATCTAGTTGTGCATTTCTTTTTTGGTCATTACATAATTTCCAGAAGTGGTACTTTACTTGAAGCCTATAATATATTTTAATGAAAAACTATTTTAAAATATAATCCATAACTTTTCATATTTGGTATATAAGACTTTTATGTCAATGAGAATAACAGTAGATTTTGGTTAAAGTAGGCTAACCGGAAGTGACATATTACCTGAAGTTATTAACAGTGTTTCTAGAATAAAATCGTTTTATTTTGATTTTAGAAATAAATGCGTCAAATAATAGTTTTAGAGAATTAAATTCTGCGTCTAGCACAACCATTATTAT
This sequence comes from Harpalus rubripes, assembly GCA_963082715.1. Taxonomy (NCBI): domain Eukaryota; kingdom Metazoa; phylum Arthropoda; class Insecta; order Coleoptera; family Carabidae; genus Harpalus; species Harpalus rubripes. Next base: position 23,911,283 of record OY720464.1, read on the forward strand.
TAAATTAGCCCTTTGTATAAGCGAGATATGTAAATTTAAAAATTATATACTTTTTGGTTTTTGTCATAAAGCTTGCTATTATGGATTAGGACAAAAAAATACAAAAAAAAAAAAATATTGTTAATGTCAAATTACGTCAAATACGTGCAATTTTATAATTGGGTCTATATTTCACGTCGGTCTTGCGTACAAAAAAGTCGTGTGGTGTCCACATCAGATTTTTTACATTTAAAAAGCTCGGCACACACGTTTGTAAATTTTTTAGTTTCTTCATTCTTATTACTGTATTGTACTATTGAATTTAAATGCTTGAATTACATATTATGTCTTTGTATAATGTTTGTACTCCTTACACTCTGACCGTATTTTATTTGTTTTTTTGAATGCTTAAGTTTATAATGCTATAAAAGAAGGGTTCGAAAATTTTCTGTAATAATGAACGGAGTAATAACCTGGAACACAGACAGAATATAAAAATATGTAATAAAAGTCAAAGACGTTAGTGCCTGATAAATACTTGAACGCTGAATAAGTCTTCCTACAATATGTATTTCGTTGTCTTGAAAAGCAGTTGTTATTTATTCATTCTAAATTCGTTTCGTTCATTAAAAAGTATGATGAAGAAGACATTTTACAGTATAATGTAGGAGGGAATAATAACGTTCTCTTTTTTGCAGATTTATCGTATCTCATTTCATCCTATCGGCCATGATCGTAATGGAAAATCCAATATTTCATGTTGCAAAATTAAAGCCATTTAGTAACACACAAGGGGTGAATACTTAATTATCTTTCAAAAAGAAAAAAAATAGATATTTTTACGTTTTATCTAAAACGATATATTTGTTCACATTCACATTATATTTGTTAAATGAGCCGTCTGCTTGTAATTAGTGCATCAATTCCGTTTAGGTAAATTTCACCCGACATCCCATTTTTGGAGAGTGACTGCATAAGTAGGTAATATTCTTTTATTGCACGATCGGTTTTTTCATGTTTTCCGATAAGGTGTCTAAGGCAATAGGTTTTGTATTTCGAGCTTTTTTTAATATGTAAAGACCTCGTTAGATTTTGGTGTACATCGGATAATCGGAAATGGCACTTTACTTGAAGCTCAAAATAGTTTTTCGTTGAAAAATATTTTTAAATGTCATTTTTTCGAGATTTATGTTATTACAAAATTAAAGTTTAATAAATTTTCTACAGGTTTGCATTAATACTTTTTCCATATGTTTTAAGGATAAATTTATAAAATGACTTATATTTTAAATCCCAGAGCCTAAGCTATTCAAATTACTAAAAATTAAATGGCGGGAAGTATTGTGTTGGCTACATTTTTACTTCCTTGTACATAATAAAGGAAGTATTGTAATCGCGAAAAATTTCGGTTTTCAGATATCAACGGAAATATCAATTTTGACCATCCCTGAATCCATTTGGATAAATTTCGTCGTGACATATGTACAGGGTGTAAATCGAAAAGTGAAACATAGGAGTTTAACATGGGAAATCAATTTTTCTTTGCGCAAACGTTACCTAATTATTTTATGCAAAAATACTTCAAATAAAAGTTATAGAGATTTAAATGCAGCATCTAAATCATGTGAAAAAATTATTTTATCACATATAAACGTGAAAATGTAATACAAAGTTACAGCTTTTATGAGCATTTTGTCTAAGCAGCCATGGATTTATGACAAAAAAACAGATACTTTGTTTTTTGTCATAAATACATGGCTGCTTACACAAAAAGCTTATAAAAACTGTAACTTTGTAATTAATTTTTACGTTTATATGAAGAGATAAAATAATCATTTCACATGATTTAGATGCAGCCTTTAAAACTCTATAACTTTTTTATAAAGTATTTTTACATAAAATAATTAGGTAACGTTTGCGAAAAGAAAAATTAATTTCCCATGTTAAACGCTTATGTTCTACTTTTCGATTTACACCCTGTACGTGTACGTATGTCACATAACTCAAAAACGGTAAGCTGTATAAAGTTGAAATTTTGTATTTAAAACTACTATAACATCCAGAAGTGGTACTTTACTTGAAGCCTATAATAGAGTTGAATGAAAAACTATTTTAAAATATAATCCAAAACTTTTCAAATTTTATATATAAGACTTTTATGTCAATGGGAATAACATAGTAGATTTTGGTTAAAATGGGCTAATCGGAAGTGATATATTAGCTGAAGTTGTTAACAGTTTTTCTTGAATAAATGGTTTTATTTTGATTTTAGAAATAAATGCTTCAAATAATAGTTTTAGAGAATTAAAGAGATATGTAAATTAAAAATTATATACTTTTTGGTTTTTGTACTAAAGCTCGTCATGGATTAGGACAAAAAAGTACAAAAAAAAAATTAATGTTAATGTCTAATTACGTCAAATACGTGCAATTTTATAATTGGGTCTTGCATACAAGGAAGTCTTTTGGTGTACACATCAGATTTTTTAATAATTATTTTGTGAGATATTTGTAATTTGTTGTCAGTCTCACAGTGGCGTCACAACATTGCTATCTAACTCTTGCAACTTACTATAGAGCGTGTGCAAGAGGAAGATAATATAGCAATAGGTGTCGCCGTGACGTCATATTGACTTTACAAATCAAATGCAGTTAAACTGAATTAGGAATTTGTAATACTACGAAGTGCTTCAAAATTAAACAAACTAAAAAAATCAGACTGAAGGACTCCATTCTAAGGTCTATTTTTCTAAAATATTGATAATCTGATGTCCTTAATATACAACAAATTGTATTTTTTACATATCGAAAACTCATTAGAAATATACCATTTCATCGTGACAATTGTAAATATAGCTATTTAAATGTTAATAACTTTTTAATAGCTGCCAATATCAATTATATTCATAAATATATCACAATAACAGTTAATTATTTAGAAAACACCATAACCATGTAATTTAGATATTATTATTCCAAATGTACAGTACGAAATTAAATCCATACATAAACATATGAATACATTTTCTGCTTGGTATCAAGGGCAATAAAAGTACATATACATATGCATGACGGGAGTAAGTTTTGGTAGTTGATTTTTAAATGCCCCTTTGCAAATATAATTTGGAAATATTCCAATGTACTCGTATAATGTACAACAGAATACATGAATATATTTACTGCAGGTTCAGTATATTGCAAGTGATATTAGTGAAATTAAAACATAAATTAGTGGAAAAGTTTTTATAATATTCATACAGATTAATTGTTTATAGATGTCTGATCCAGGTTATCTTCAAATTGTGTAATTTAAAATTCAGTAGTTTTATGGGGGTACATAAGATACTACAGTTATTCTAAAGCCGGTATCCCACTGTAAATTTTTTTAAAAAAATTTTAATTTTTTTTTATAAAAACGTTCTATGAAAAGTACTGTATCCCACTGTAAAAAAAATTACCTACGCGTTTTTATGGAGTGTTGCATAACTCATGAAAGAGAATTGGCGCCAAAGATTCTACTAAACTTCATTTTGTGGACGTTGTTCTGCAGAGGTAGTTGCGATTTGTAATTTCATTATGAATAACGTCAATTCAAATAAAAAATTGTTAGCTACAATCATTGTTGGAGTAATGGGTTACACAGTTATACAAAAAAAAAAAAAAAAAAAAAAAAACAGAACATCGCTGGTGGACTAGTCTATGGCTGGAGAAAAGAAATAAAATTCGCAGTGTTTTAGTTATCGCACACAACGAATTACGAATAGAAGATGAAATAAATTACAGAAACTTTCTTCGAATGAAAGACCATTTCTTAAAAATCATGGACATAGTTCGAAATTAAAGTGAGAAACGTGACACTCATCTAAGGCAGTGTATTTCGGCATATGAAAGATGGGCATTATTCTATCTAGTGTATACATAAATTTTGAAAAATTAATCCTTTTATCATCACTACTTTAAGGGTACCTACGACGCAAGTATATAGGTGAATAAAGTCCATCTCAAAATGCTTGAACGAGGCGGATTTGTATGGGCTTCTCATTTACTTCATATTTTATTTTTGCAAATTTGTATAGGTAATTTAAAATACACTTTCTATAAATTATAGATCAAGATATTTATACTAATACTACGCAAAATTATTGGTTGAAAAACTTTGTTGGTTACGATTAATGAGTATTCTGATAGGATTCGGACGGAAATTTAGAAGGAGAAAAAAGAAATGCAAAGAATAACGCATGTAAATATTAATTAACTTTAATACTTATTTTTTGATGTTGTATTATATGAGAATAACATTTGGCAGTTGAAAATCGCACTTTGGATGGATTCGCAGGCGATTTTGTGTGGTATAAAATTTCTTCATTTCTTTACAAATCAATTAAAACACTGTCTGTTCAGGCAACCACACTACACATTTTGATTATTTTGCTTCATATTATTTCCAATTTCAATATAAACAAACGCTCACCACTGTTCAAATAATATCAGGAAATAACAACAACGCTGTCTCTTTAGAAAATGATTTTACGCATGGTTCAAGCAACATCCAATCATAACGCAGCTTTCAACAAAATGAATACAGACTGCTGTATTTATGTGACGTCACATCAAAATATTTACGTGACGTCATGTAAATATAGTTTTCATAAAAATTCTGTCAAAACGGTTTTTATAAAAATATTTACGTCCATTTTTATAAAAAAAATACAGTGGGATACCGGCTTAACATATCAGATTTACAGCAGCGGCTGCCGAAACTGTAAACCTGTGTGTGGTGCCGTGTTGAACATATTTTAATGCCGATTTCAGAATTAATATTGATTTAGTGATTTTTTAAAAACCTATTTTGAAAGTTATCGCCATTAAATTATGTTGCTATGCGTTTGTTGAAGGGTTGCTACGCGTTTGTTGAGTGGTTGATATGTAAATAGCAACAATAGGCTGCCTAGGCAGTAAAAGTTATTTTACAGACTGTTAGCTGACAAAAAATCGCACTTTTAATGTCAATCGGCAGAAAAGGTTATCTTGATATAATAAAAATTTATGTTACAATATAAGCATTCAAAATTCAAAAATAACTCATTTGGTAAGTTTATTATAAAGATGTGACGTTCATGAACGAGTCGCTTATTTTGAACGACTCACTTTAATGAGCCATGAATAAAAGACTCTTTAGTTCGGACAGTACGACACATGGCTCACTTAGATACCCTTGACGATGTGGTATAACCGTTTTTGTATATTCGCTGACTCCCAAATTTAATATCGTCACAGTAATCACTAGTAAACAGCGCGATATATTTATCAACAAACGTCAGAAATTTTATTTGATTTTTGTCTTCAAATTTATTCATTGTATAATCCAACGAATACCACTTGTTTGTTCCGTATTATCAGAATATATTGTGTTGATACACTCAACGCATTATTTTACGTTTCGTGGCAACACAATATTTTCGATAATACTTGAACGTACGTGTGGTATTATATATGAATATAGGTACGTTACAGCGACAGTATTGTCAACAACGAGCATCGTTTTAAAATGGCGTGTCGTAACTTAGTCGAAAAAATATGTCGTTATGTCCAACTTTGTCGCGCACCATTTTTGTCAATGCAAATATGAGAGAGATAAATATATGTCAACTTTTTAATTCGTTCATGATACAAGTGACCTTGATCTTTAATAAATAAAACTATAATTAAAATAAATTATAACTACCTTATTTGTTACACTTTTTGGACTTAACCATTTCTTTCCGTGATAAAATTACTGCAAAGTTATTTGCGGAACAAACTGACACGCAAAATATAATGTAGATAAAATCTAAACGCACACTAGGGAAATAACTTTATTAATAGTTCTCGCGTTTTGGTAATGTCCACATCTTGATCTGAAAATGACTAAGTTTTAATTATTTCCCGAGAAATTTGCTAAATTAAATTCCAAATTCTATTATTACGTTATAAATAATCTAGCAAAATATGCATTTGTGCAGGAAATAAATTTAGCCCGTAATTCGTGCTGGTTTGTAAATGAATAAATAATTTGTACGGAACTTTATCCTTTGTCTGCGTCGACAAGGAATTTCATTTTGTTGTTCCATATTTGATGTTCTCTTTCGGATGCACCAGATTAAATTGAAACTACATTTAATTATGTCATAGACAATTCAATTAAACGTTTACATTATAGTGCATAATATATGTTCTCTGTTTCGAAATTAGAATATGTTAGAAGGGGCTTCATTCTTGAACGATTTTTGGTGTTATTTTGTTATATGAAATTAGCATGATTGCGATAAATACACTAAAGATCTAGGCAACGGACGGAATAAAAAGTAAAAATCACTGTCTCCAACCTAATAATTCTACCAAACATATCCTTTAATGGAAATTGAAAAGCCTCAACAGAGAAAATAGTATAAAACATACGTTACAAAAGGCAATTCAAGCACTCATTAGTTGAACCCCCCCCCCCCCCCCCCAGTTCCCGCTGCGCGCTTGTGAGCGAATTTGTAACTCGTGTTAGAATACGTTGTTCCTCCTGTTTTAATATACTATTGCTTAAAACTAAATTATTAATAAAATAAATTTGCAGGGAGTTAATACAATGTCTTCTGGTACACGGATACACCTCCTATACTGGGTGTCTTAGGTCGACTGACACATAGGGAAAATACTATTCACAATTAACTGATTTCACATGTTAATCTCTTATGTTTCGCTCGTCCTAAGACACCTGGTATATCTATTCGCTTCGCTACTTTGCGTCTTACTGTTGTGACCATGCATAAACTTTGTATGGACGCGGCAGTAAACCATAAACGCAAAATAGTGAATCGAACCTACCTAATAATAATAAGATATTGCAAAAAAATTAACATATCTTTTTTTTTTAAATTTAAATAAGTACGTTCCACAGTCTTATTAAATATGATTTTCTGTTCAAATTTAAGAGTATGCTTTTTGAATTGGCGCCACATTACTCTGCCTATGACGTCCGAAAGATAGTAGCCAGTGACGGAACTCAACAGACAAAATTTTAAAAATATTTAACATACATACATAAAATCACGCATTTCCCACTAATATTAATATTTAATATTTCTTTTTTAATTATAAAAATATTTATGCTTGCATCAAAATGATCTTATGAATAGTTTTGTATTTACTTGACACAACCAATTCTTTTATCGTTTTGAGGCACTATGCTCTGTTCCATTTAAGCCATTCAGTAGATGGCACTGGCAACAGCGCAAATTTGAAGTAGCCGAAATTACATTGGGTAAACTTGTCTCTAATTTCAGCCAATCAGAGATGTCAAAACTATTCCCTATGCTCCGCAATACTGAATGGCTTAAATGGAACAAGGTATAGTAAAACTATTTTTTACTATTATTATTTCTGATTTGAGCACTGTAGCAGAAAACGCTTTTCTACAACCATGTTTGACTATTTACAAAATATAAAAATCAGTAATATGGATAGAACTAGGATCTGGTACATAGTTGACAGATGTCACGGCTGTCAGTCGTTTAAATTCTGTCGGTGGCAAATGTAAGACACACCCAAGGCGAAAGGAAAAGCGGAAATTTAAACATTATATTCCGTCAGTTATATGAGGTATTTGCGAAAATTCTACCGGTGAACTGTTACCGGTAAACAGCTGTTTATCAGGTTATAGCTACCGGAATCGATACATTATTACTTTTCGACAGTTGTATGTATTTTATACAAATTCCACACAGAAAGTTTCGAGCAAAAAGATCCTATATTTCGAGTAAAATTATAAGACAAATATACTACGAGTATGTCAATTGCACTTGACACTGACATCTTTCAAACAGAATTTTCTTAATATAGTAGATGTTTCTATACTCTATCCGTTTTAATTATAGAGCGTTGGGTGAGATAGGGCCTACGATTATAGCTCTCTGATTGGTTCAACACACACACGCACACACACATCATCGTAAAAATAGTAAAATCGTATTCTAGGGACCTTAAAACGTGCTTATTCACTAAATACTCACCACCGAATTTTTTGACCAAAGACAATACCTTCCTTACCTAAAGGTGACGGAAGGTAATACAGGTAAAATATTTTTTATCATTCTTTCGATTAAAGTAAAAAAAAATCATGCACACCTCATTATAATACGAGTAGTTTCTGTAGGTACTTTCAAAGGGAATCATAAATTATTATTAATATTCCATTTTCCTCTCTACGAAGGCATAATACAAAGTTATTAAGGTAGACACTTTAGTAAATTGGTTTGTGTTTCTCAAAGTCAAAAACGGAACTAATTTTGTGAACAAAATGTAGTGTTGATAAACAAATGCAAGTTGTTTCATACTCTGGACCTCCATGATTGTAAGTATATTAATTTTAAAAAGATGCAGCTATCGTTCATTTATTGAATTCATAATTTAAAAATTTCATTCCGCTGCGTTAAAATGTCATCGGGCAATTTAAATTAAGTTCCCGATGACAAGGAAGTAATTTCATTTCGAAAATCAACATCTTATTGATTTACTAACTCAATTACTAAAAGATATTCACCGGATCCTTACAACGAATTCCTTAAAGATGTCTCTAAATGTCCTCGCATTTGCTCTTCACAAAAATACCAAGTTTCACAGGATTAAAATGACTCCCTCGATGGTTTCTCGATTAGAATGTTCCAAGGTTGAGACGACTGAGTCCCTGAACTTTTTTTTACAATTCGATAGGGAGCTACATTTTATAGCATTGTAGATTTACGTGTAAAATTCGTCGTAAAATCACAAATTTAAAACATTACACAACAAGAAATTTGTTTAATTGCTGTACTTTACATTGTGTTTAAATTAAACTTTATGGGTAACAACAACAAAAAAGAACAGAAAGATACTCTCGGTTGGTATTATTATTATTGAACGTTTCTTGTTGATTTAAAATCACTCATTTCAAAAGTTATCAAATGATAACATTGGTTGAACGTTGCATTTGTATTAAGCTTCAGATATTGTAATAAGACGAGGGTAAGCGCAATAACAGATAAATAACTTTTTATAAACACTTCTAAATTATAGTTTCAATAGTCATATTTTAACTCTGTTTATCTGTTTAAGTTATAAATGTCAAAATTCAGTTTAGAAATTCATATTGTATTATGATAGTCACGATATTTATTTGTTTATCATTAGTCTCGACATTATTATTAGGTACACGTGCGTGACTTTGGAATGCCCTAGCCTATGCACCCCGTACCCCTAAGATAATCCTGTCCTGAAGATAGCGTTTTGTTTTTAAAGAGAGCCATGGAGTTTGTCGCGTCGGGCAGACGTGTCTTGTTTTTGGACATGTAGTGTCTTTTAGTTTTGGGGCGACGCCCGCCCGCTGGGTTACAGAATGTAACTTATTAGTTGTGTTAGTTATAGTTGTATTAGTTTAAATGTAAATAAAGTTTAGTTATATTAAAACCAAGTAATATCCATGTCCGTAAATTCTGTGTTCGTAAATATCAGTAGTGTTCATGTCAGAATGTAAGTGTTCATCAGTGAAAGTGTAAGTGTATGAGTATGAGAACCATCAGAGGCGTGCACCAGTAAGTGTAAAGTGTATCATCGTTGGAGAAAAAGAGTAAACAGTAATCGCCAGTAAGCAGCAGTCATGCAGTAGTAGTATCATCATCCTCTTCAGTCATCATCTAAGGAGACCCCCATCGTGTTACAATATTTATTAATTTAATTATACACTGCTAGACAGAAAATATATCCAGCTATGGGGCAGGATAATTGAAAAAAAAATACTATAAATTACAAAATAATAAAAACACAAATATAAAATATATCACCTTGAACATCTTGACGGTGGTGGTTGGGGTACTCTATGCACTGATGCAACCGATTTCTGAATCTCCTCTCTATTCGTTCCAACATTCCGGCTACTTCCTGCCAAATAAGATTCTTCAGAAGCAGGGTTGTAGGCAGTGTTTGTAAACATCTGCCTTAAGATATCTCCATTAAAAAATCACATAGCGTTAGAGTTGTGAGGGCAATGTTCTCCTGACGGCTTATCTCAATTCGAGGTGACATCCCGTGGGCGGCGCGCTCGCTTGATCTAACGTCATGTGATTTTTTAGGGAGATATCTCAAGGCAGTAGTTTACAAACACCGCAGTACAACCCTTCTTCAGCCAAAGAATCTTATTCGGCAGAAAATAGTAATAGTGTAGAGGAGAGTTTCAGAAATATGTTGCATCGGTTGCATCAGTGCATAAAGAACGGTTGCTAACGCCTTCAAGAGATGTTTTGTTTAAAAATGCATGATTAAAACTTTAAATTATGTACTTTCGTTATCCAAAAATAAATATTGTCTATCAGTAAGTCTAGTTTCACAATAGCCGTAAACGTGAGGACTACACAACATAAAAATTATGAAAATCTTATGTATGTTCACACTGAACATGACGTAAAAATTAAGATTTTAGTTATTTTAGGAAAATGTTGAAAATTAACGCTCTCTGGAAGTTAATGGTAGCTGTATAAAAGGGACGCAGCTATGCTCGGGAGTTAATTAGCTACATTCAGAGACATAGAGATATTCACATAAAGTGTTAGCGAGTTTGAGAAACACAGCAGTATCGTAGTGAGCGTATGCAGTAGTGTCGAGTGGAGTAGGTACTCCGGAAGTTACTGGTATACTGGGATAGCTGTGGATGTGAATACTCGGTAGTGTTGACGAGTTTTGGAAAGCTATAGTGTATGACGATTGACGACAGTAACGGCGAGTCTGGAAGTTACTGGTATATTGGGATAGCTGTGTAAGTGAATACTCGGTAGTGCTGACGAGTATTGTGAAGCTAAGTATACAAGGACAGTAACAGCGAGTTAGAGTGGATACTCGGCATTGATGTTGAAGAATTGTGGCATACGGATAGTTGGTGATACTGAGGCTGTAGAAGGAGAAAGTTACTTACATAAATAGACAGACAGTGAGGTGAAAGGTGTAACTTCTGTCCGAGCAGTTGAATATGCAGAAGCTGTTGAGTCAGTTGAGTAAATAGACGCTGTGGAGGTCGGTAGGCGGACAGTTGAATGTGATATAAGTATATAGTGATATAAATATCGCGTATACAATCTACAAGAGTCTGCAATAGACCGGCAGTCTAAGATTGGAACGCGCAGTGAAATAAATAATAAGTAATATCGTGAAAATAAATAATAGTGTTAATTGGTTAAATAAATAAATAGTGTTAGTGTTATCTAGTTAATTATAGTTTTAGTCTTAATTAGTTTTTAATAATTGTTTAATATTAGTAATAGTTATTTTCATTATAGTTTAATAAACACTTATTTTAATTAATAATAATTGTTTAATATTTACACTAATTACTGTAATTCGGTTTGTCCGTAAGATAAACGTAAAGTTGAAATAAAATCAACTTTATGTTTTTTTTAAGGACTTCTTACGCACCTACATAAGCGTAAGAAATACGTAGCAGCATTGTGAACGCTGCAATAAGAATACTATAGTTCAACTTTACGCTTACGTTTACGCTTATGTTATTCTTATGCTTACGTCCATTGTGAAATAACCATTATACTTTTTATTTTATTCGCCTTTAAAAAAGGAAATTTCTGCGCCACAGGCCACAGCCTGTAGAATAAAAAATTGGAACTGAATTTCACTAATTTATGAATATTTAGATACTCTACGATGCCAAATTAAATAATCTTTGTAACCATTTCAAAAACTCCCACTACAGTCTTACGTGGCAGATGATATTTGAAAACCTATGTCACGGTTTTCAGTGTTCACATTGTATACCTAACTTACTTGTATGTATTACAATGTTTCTTTCTGAATCACCATCGTAGTTTGCAAACTTTATAAATTTGTTTAATCGTCTTTTGAAAATAGGTAGTTTCGAACCGTGAGGAAGAGATGATCTGGCATGAATAATGTTATCTATAACAATGATACAAAGTAGAGTACTTACCTATTGCAGTTCAGAATGTACTGTTCAATATCTAATGTAAGTTACTAAACTCAAATTTCAGTTCGCGTTAATTCAGTTTGTGCAACATAGTATTCTGTATGTTTCTAATAGATGAAACATCTTATGACACCAAAAAGACTGAAAGTAGCAACAATATACGCAAGGCGTACCATTACCAAAAGTAAGAAATAGAAGTTATCTTTATTATCAGACTTATTCTTTTTCTTTTGAAACATTATCTCACCTCATTTCACGTCAAATTGTGTGATACAATAGAAAGGTTTTTATTTTATTACATAAAAACATGGTGTTAATATAGATAACTTCTAGACAGTTGAAAGAAGTAACGAAACAAATAAAGATAAATCTACTGTGAGCTTAAAAAGAACGGAAAGGGTAACAAATATATAATATTAAATTTTAAGTTTGTGTTTTAATTAAAAAAGCCAAAATAAATTGACATACATATCTGCCAAAACCGAATCAAATATCAACCCTTGTTAAACCAATCCTGTTAAATGCAAACTCAATTTTAACCTTGTTACAGTTTTAATTTGTACGTACAAAGCTGTTTCACACAATCCTGATTCCTGAAATTGCTTTTTGATCAAAAGAATGGGATAAAAGATCAAAGATATATTTTTTTGCTTTGTAATTCTTCTAAATTAATGATTGGTGAATCGTATATTCGACAGAAATTTATTAATGAAATTATCGGACGGGGTACGAGTATTATACTTGATTACAAACTAATTCCTATAAATATTTATGATTATTCATCGTTTGAGAACCACTGTTTTACTTTTCCGCTTATTATTACTAAAGAGAGGATTTTAAGCAATTGCATATACAGTTTTTTTAGGCATATCAATAAAATCTTTTCATATGTCCACGTTTCATTAAAAGTTAATGCCAAATATTAAATAAAAAATGTATATAGTGCATATATTAATATTTTACTGCATATTTTTTAAATTTTTGCATATAAACATATTTGGTGCATATTTTAATACTTTTTAACAATAAAAATTAATTTTACAAAAAAAAATTTGCCTTTACTATTTAAATAAATTACGTTTGTGTTTTATTTTTTTATGTATATACGGAATTAATGTGACGTCAAAATCAGGCGGAAATTACAATTGTTGAAAATGGGCTATTGATTTCCAAAGTGCATTTTGAACGAATTAATTGTGAACCATACGTAGTCAAATTTAAATAACTGTCATCTGTCGTCAAGTGTAAATACAAAACTTTTTTATAATTAAAAAGTGTTTCTTATAAAACTTATTTTATTAACTATGATTTACTTTAAATATATAAAATATGAATATGTAACAAAAGCACATCATTAAACTTTCAACTTTTTAAATTAGGCCAGATAGCAACTATTTAAATTTGGCGATATATATGGTTCACTATACACTCTTTCAAAATGCAGTTAAAAAACTGGACGCCTATTTTCAAGATATGTAATTCCCGCTCGTCGTACTTTAACAGTCTACGAGTATTATGTATGTGACGTTTGCACGTATAAATTCCTAGAAAATAGTGTAAAACTGTGATCTACAATGTCTTATTATTTTTGTTATTATTAGTTTTATTTACAAACTGAAGCATTTTTTTTATTTTTGTTATTTTATTTAAGGTTTTATTTTATAATTAACCATGTGATATATTTTTTTATACTTTTCTTGTGCCTACCTAATGTTCTGAATAAAAGACTACATATAAAAATGGAACTAAGATAAAAAAGATCAGAAATATGAGTACAATATTCAAAAGCAACTGACCAATTTTTTGCATATTTTTAGTCAAATATGCATATTTACAGTTTATTTTGCATATATGGTGCATATTTTGATGATTTTTTCATGCATATTGCATGCATATTTTGATACTTTTTTACTGCATATAATCCGCTCTTTAGTTATTACTGATAAATTAGCCCCTTATTCTTGATCATTTTTTGTATACCAGGTGTCTTATGCCGATTAATTCTGAATAGTATCTCCCCAGTGCAGGATATTAATAAACAAATCTCGGAGAGACTAGGTTCGAAAACAGCCAGTAGCAAAATTTAATTTTTAATTTTTGCTTCTCAAAATAGTTATTATTGTTGTTTTTAATTTTTTATTGAAATTTAATAAAATGGATACGTTATTTTTTATTATAAATATTTATTGTAATTATTTAACTGTATGTTGTAATTCAGATTTTACAAAATACGTATTATTTATGCTTTAAATAATGTTTATTTTTAATTAAAATATTAAAAACATATTAATAATACAAAATGATTTTGAATAGTAAAAATTAAAATTTGCTGCTGGCTGGTTCCGAACCCACTCTCTCCGATTTTTGTTTATTATCAAGCGCACACGCTACCACTATGCTATTTGTACTGTTACTTAGTAATTTCATCCGGTATAGGAACAATAATCCTAGAAATTCTACAAATTTTCTTAATTTTTATTTTTATTACACATTTAAATTGACTAATTTTAACTGTAATCCGTAGAATTTATACCCTCCAATGAGTATACAAAATTTCAGCTTAATATCTTACACTCGGGAGATATTATTCACAATTAACTGATTTCACATGTTAATCTCCCATGTGTCGGTCGGCCTAAGACACCCGGTATAACATTTTTCTCTAAAGTCATTAGTTCCCCCAAAAATGGGGTTTCGTGGCCGCGTGCTTGAGTGACAAGTGGTGACTCTGGGGAACCATGTTCGATCTCGACCGACGCCAAATATTTAGAATTTTAAATGGCACAAAATAGACCCCTGTGGCGCACTCTCCACGCCAGCAATAAGTGCCCGTGAGGTGACACCTTGTAAACGCCCGCACAGTAGAAATATGTCATCATCATTACCGAAATCTGTGTACAATGCACATTGGCACACTCAGCAATGGGTAATATGCCGTGATGATATATTTTTTTTTATTTAAAAAAAACATTGGTTGTTTTAAAGGAAACACCCCATATAATTTGTTCAAAATGTTAAATCAAGAGAGAACCACATCTAGTTTAAATCTATTTATTAATAAAAAGTAGTCATAACAGTTTTAATAATAGTTTAGTTAACTTCATACCTCCCAGTAGTACCCTTGGTAAAGAGAGGTATAGGGATCGTACCAAAAATCGCATATCGAGATATTGGTAAGTGAGCACATTTTAAAGTTCCTAGAATCCAATTTTAATATTTTCGCGATGAGGTCTGTGGCTGCGTGTGTATGTGTGTGTGGATCCTCTTTACGCTCTAAATCAAATTCTATCATTCAGAAAAATTTTAAACCGTGTATTTTTGCTCTACTTTAATTTGGAAAGAAGCCATTAGATTTTGGTGTAAATCGGATAACAGGAAATGGCACTTTACTTGAAACTCAAAATAGTTTTTCTTCGAAAAATACCTTTAAATTTTATTTTTTCACAATTTATTATTAAATTTTCTAGTTTTGCATTAATACTTTTTCTATATATTTTATGGATAAATTTGTAAAATAATCTATAATCTAAATCCCGCAACCTTCGCTTTAAATACAACAACTCCTTGGTTACACAGATTTCAATGTATGTAGTTGACAGGTAAATGTCACTGTCAAAAAACTGTAGTCCGTTCGGCGAAACGAGAGAATGTGGAACTAATTCTTGAACAGACACAAGTAATTCTATTGTCCTCGTTTGACCAATAAAATGACATGTCACGATTTAAGAATTAGTTCCACATTCTCTCGTTTCGGCGAACGAGTATAATCAGTTTAAATTAATAATATACCGTTTTAGAAAGAAAATATTATATAGAACAATAGTTATAGAGAAAGGAACTTTTAACATATGCATTAGTAAATATGTAAGTATACTATAATTCACGAAAGATGACTATTCAAGGTCATTTGTTCGAAGAAAGAATACACATCACTTTATAGCAGTAGCTTAGCAACATTTTGTTTTCGAAAAAAAGAGATTATTTGACGTATGTCTATTTAATTTATGTGGTGTGACAGATATACGTAAATAGTGGCATTACTTTCTAACACACTATAAATAATAATGACATATGTCGTAGAATTACAGATATCTAATTATCTACTAGACTGCCCTCTGTGCTAATATTTACCCAGTAGCGTTGACGTTTAAATCAAATTATTATTCCTTAGTTTATAAGTTAAGTCTATGTTTTTGTATTTTGAAAAAACATAAGGGAAGAACATAAATCTTTCAGAAAGGTATTATTTAGAAAGAAACATAATTTTCAAATGAATTACTCTTATTTCTTCAGTTAAAATGTGTCTATAAATATTTTATGTTGCACGCCTTTGCATACGAAATGCAATGAAGTTATCTGCAAGTAATATTATATCAGACGGCTCACAAATGACTTTGAATAGTCATCTTTCGTGAATAATAGTTTATGTATTTAAATTAATAAAAATTAATTGATGGGAGGTATTGTGTCGGCTAAATCAGATTTTTATATTTTCTCATTACGGTAATTATAGCATTTTTACGATGATGTTAGAGTACGCACTATTATGTATGAAACTGTGATGAAACGAAACTAATACGGCACCATTTTGAAATGAAGGTGATCAAGGCATCCATAAGCTAAATTACCTCATCACTTTTGTTGGTTCACTTAATATAAGCTCTTTAACATCTCAATTTCAAATGGCTATGGCTACAGAATATCTATCGTCATGTGAGGAATTACTTATTTAAATATTTCCAGGCCTAAATTCATTTCAAACTTCATGAATATTAAACACATAAAGTTGTATCCCAACGGCTACTCCGTTAATTTACTCTGTTATCACCCGATCCATCAAATGATACTTGGTGTATCACTTTTTTATAAAACATTGTGTTACTAGGGTAAACGTTGCCGTGATCTATATCCCCTGTCAAAAGTTTAATCCGGGTAGCGTGAAAGAATTTTTATTCTGAAATTTGTTATAATGTAAGTATCAGGCAGAATTTCAAGAGATTTGTGAAGTGTAAAGATGTTTGAATTTATTTTCATATGCTTGCATATCCATAAAAAAGGATAAATGAAAAATGAATATGGTAATGGAATCTTTACATAAAGCAGTGAGCGTCATGAGAAATGACAGTTCAAGTTTGCGGAATTTTCGTATACAGTGGAACGTTACAGTAGATTTCCAACAAAATTATTTACAGATGAATGGTCATGTCAGTGAACTTGTCACCATGGAGATGTATACTGTTTGATATACCGGGTGTCTACTTTTTCGAGGACCAAAGGAAATACAATGCTAAACTTTTCATATTCCCTTAAATTCTGCCTCTGCCTCTCAATTTCTTCCAATAGAAGGATATTTATAACTATATTTGCAAGCTATTTATACCTTCCGTCACCTTTAGGTGTGTATGTGTGTATATATGTATGTATGATGTATGTATGTAAACTATTATTCACGAAAGATGACTATTCAAGGTCATTTGTGAGCCGTCTGATATAATATTACCTGCAGATAACTTCATTGCATTTTGTATGCATAGGCGTACAACATACAATATTTATGGACACATTTTAACTGAAAAAATAAGAGTAATTCATTTGAAAATTATGTGTCTTTCTAAATAATGCCTTTCTGAAAGATTTATGTTCTTCACTTATGTTTTTGCAAAATACAAAAACATAGACTTAACTTATAAACCAAGGAATAATAATTTGATTTAAACGTCAACGCCACTGGCGAAATATTAGCACAGAGGGCAGTGCAGTAGATAATTAGGTATCTGCAATTCTACGACATACATCATTATTATTTATAGTGTGTTAGAAAGTAATGCCACTATTTACGTATATCTGTCACACCACATAAATTAAATAGACATAGGTCAAATAATCTTTCTCTTTCTAATACGAAATGTTGCCAAGCTACGGCTATAAAGTGACGTGTATTCTTTCTTCGAACAAATGACCTTGAATACACATCTTTCGTGAATAATAGTTTATGTATGTATGTATGTATGTATGTATGTATGTATGTATGTATGTATGTATGTATGTATGTATGTATGTATGTATGTATGTATGTAAAGTACGTTTCAACGACTTGATCCGCACGTCATCAATAGTAAACATATGGTTCAAATCGCCAGGGGCGGGAGGGAATTGATGTCGTCATATTGTTACCATGGTTTTATTATAGGGATTTAATTTTCTAGTTTGATATAAGGTGGAGTATGACAGGACTTTGGCATGTTTGACATTTTCAAATTTTATTTGCAATAAATATTACGAATGGTAATTATTGTTTACAAACTTTTGGTGTGTCAATAAATTGCCACGGGTTATTCTGTATTTAATATATTGAAATTCGAATGAACTAACACGAATATATGTATTGTACTAATGAAAACACAAAATACTACATGAAAAATAAGTTACACCTAATCTGTATTATAAGATTTGCATTCTGTTACCTCTTCGGAGATTGCGGTAAATTTCTCAGATATATAAGACCGGATTTCTTTCGTATTCTTTAAATTGTACGTATGTACAGAATCATATTAAAGCTTAGAGATATTAACAAAACAATAAAAGATGTATAAAACTTTGATTCTAAAGCAAAACAGGATAAATGAAATTATGCAAAACAGCAAAATTGGGTAGGATATGTCACAGATACAGTTCGTAGGACAGGACTAAAATATATAATAGTATTGTCTACTTTACGTTTTCTAATACGAATACAAAAGTATTCTTCTTGTATTTTTATTTAAGTCAAAAGTCAATAGAAATTAAAGTAAACAGAATTACTCATATTTCCAGCAAAAATGAAGTTATGTTAAGCTTTCAGAATTCCCGACTTCGTAAACAAACTAAACTTTAGATTCAAGTTATGTACTTGTATTTATTTAATCGAATTTACATCAAATACAGAATTTAAACCAAAAGTTTGTTTTGTTTATTAATTGAATACCAAATAACATTGGCATGGAAAAGTGCCTACTTAATAAAAAAAATCTGATGTGGCCATCTTCCGTCAGTTCTATGTACTTCGTACAAATTCCACACAGAAAGTTTCTTGCAAACGATTCAATATTTGTATTTGTATAAAGATCATACAGAAAGTTCCTTACAAAAGATTTTATTTCTTGTATATCACCTTAAATCAGTTCTATGTATTTTGTACAAATTCCATACAGAAAGTTTCTATATTTCCAGTAAAATTATTACACAAACAAACTATGTCAATTACATTTAACACTGATAACTGTCATTCAGAAGTTTCTTAATATAGTAGATGTTTCCATGTTTATAGCAAAGCTGGCAGTTTTATGAAATTTAATTTCTTTATAATTTTTTAACTCTATATCTATTGAACATAAAGTATAAAATGTAATTAAATCGTATAGAGAACAAAATATTCTTTAATATTTATAATAACATTAAATATGAAAATGTTAATAGCGTTTTTTCAAGAAAAACTGTCAAAATCTTTAAATTAGGGTACTTGCGGTAGATCAATTGTAACCAAAATCTAGTCAGCTCTTCATTTGGATGTAAAGAAGCGAAATACGAAAAAAATATAATTTTTGGAAAGGTGGTATTGGAGTTATGCGATTCGAAAGAATCATCGAATTTTTTGACCAAAGGCAATATGGAAGGTAAAAAAATTGATGTAATAGATATTGATTTTTGAATATCGGATGAATTTGAGGCTGCAAAGTGCAAGATAAGCAAGGTGGTTTCACAAAAGTCAAAAGACGTAGGTATATAGAAAGAATATGAGAAGTTTTGTGAGTAGCGGTGTTCAAAGTACAAAAAATTAATTTATTATGTTCTGACATTTATTTATAAACCAAAATTTTGATATGTTTTATTATCTGTTGCTTAGCAACTTTATAGGTTCTTGGGCGATAAATGCCAAATTGTGCCCGCTTTTGAGGACAAATAAAATAAAAATATTTTTCTTCTACATCTATATGGTATGACTAGCAAATGAAAGTTGACGTTTAAATTATTTTATAGATGTGGTTTCTTTTGAAACTCCAGAGAAGAAAATAATTGTACAGAATTTTCAGGTATGAAATTTTTGCATGAACCCATTTAAATACTGGACTAGGAAAGCACAGAAATACATTACTATGTCTGGCTGAAAATATATGGCCGACTAGGGTAACTGAATATGAAAACAGGGGTGCGTTTAAAATATTTTAAACATTTTTCGTTTATGTTGATTATAACAAAATATTTTGATCTTTAAACTATTTAGTTTGGCAATTTTTTGAAATAGGGTTATTTTTAATTTCCTCTAAAAGTAATTCCGACTCGAGAGTTGCTTACACCTGAGACGAACGAACTAGAATTTGCGGTATTATATATTTTAAATACATCCCTGAATTCTGTTGCTAAGGTCATTTTAAATGCCTCCTGGTATTGAGTACAATTCTAATCTTCTGGAACGGAATACATAAGGGTCAGTTTTCTTTCAAATCAAATATAGGGAATTATTTTCAAAATAACCTAATAGCTAGTCGTACCATACTGACAGCTGGAAAAGCCCACTTTGATCATAGACGTAGAATAGTATAACTTAAAGACAACCTACCCTAGCCCAAGTTTTAAATTTTGACTCGAGCCGCGTACCGGCGAGTGGGCATACAAACGAGTGCGTGAATAGCCATCTGCAACGATTGTTGTATATACTATTTTCTCTGTTTCGGCTTTAATTTTTATTAATTATTTATAAAAAATAGTTGAAAATTTCCATTAAACGTTTTTTTTTGGAGAATAGACTGGTGACTGATTTGTTTGTTATCATATCAACCCAAAATAACAAATGTCATCAAAAATCGTTTAAGCTTGAAACTCATTCTAACATCAATAAGCGCGCTAGAATATTTTAATTGCAAAACGGAGAAAATAATATATTTCAATAAAAATTGAGCAGAAATTTATTAAGGATATAATGGTGTTCGCAAATTACATTATGGTTAGAACAAAAATAAGTACCACAGTACAAGTATTCTGGTAATGAAGACATACAGGTATTCCTTAAAAAATATAGGTATGTACTCGAGAAGTGATCATAAGTATTACAATTTTGTAGCATGGATAATAACAGTAAAAACCATATCAGAAACCGTAAAGTTAAACTTCACCACAACTGTTACCACCAATATCATGTCCTACAGAATTTCTTTTAATAATAAAAGTACGTGAGATATCCTATATCTTCCGAATGAAACATGTGACATGTTTTTCCCGAGTGATTTGGGGGATGCACCGTGCTACGATATACCTTAAAGTACATACTTCGTCTTCTCCGACAAGCGACGAGGGTCGTAGGTCAAGGTCTTGACCTCACGAAAAGTATTTATTCACTTCAGAAGGCTTTGGGAAAAAGGATAAGTTCTTTGAAATGCCAAAAGACACGTGTCATTGTCGATAATAATCTTTTAGAAAAATAAAAGTACAGATATAGGAGTCAATGAACCTTAGAAGTATCGATAACTGTCGGGAAAACCAGCAGAAATAAATAACTTGGATGGAAGGTTTTGCCACACAAAGTTAAATTTATTCTTTGACAAATTTCGGTTTATAGATATCATCAAGAACGACGCCTTTATCATTTTTGTGAAATAGAGATTATGAAATTAATACAATTTTAAATGCTATTTTACATTTTTGTAACGTCTAACGTGTAATAGGATACATGCACATTTGCGATTGTTATATTACACTCGCATTTGTCACTTTGTAATGTCGCTATTTTAATTTTATTACCAACTTTCTGTTTCGGGCTCTTCCAAGGGGGCGAGAGATGAACCCCCCCAACCCCTACCTGGCTACGCCACTGCTGACATTGAATTTATTGCAAAAACACACAAAATTGTGTTTTACCTCAAACTTCTTCCTCGAAATTATTTAGTTCATTCTTGTTGCACATATTTTTTGTCATTTTATGTACAAAATTAATATTATACATCGTACACCTGCCACCTGCCCAAATTATCTTACATGTACAATAATTATTATAAGGTTGGCAACACTGCATTTGCATGAAATCGTCGTATAATAGAATACTTTAGCCAATAATTTCTGAACTTTTAAAATTACGATGTTTGTGCAGTTTAGTGACAATTTCAAATAATACTGTTTTCCCTGCATCATAGTTTTCAATAAAAAAAAAAAACCAGTATTTTCAGAAGTAATATCACAAGACCTCCTGATTTTATCGATAAATTTTTATTTTGTACGAATTTTTTTGCATAGCAACAAATACGAAAGCAAACTGCATGGTAAATCCCGACTCCGAAGTAGGAGGTGTTTTACCTAATGTCAGTTTGCATGAGTGATTTTGCTTAAAAGCAAAAAGAATGAGTGCGAGATAAATTCCAAAGTCAACGCAAAATGAAACAATTTAATTATTATTTTGTTTTTAAACTTGAAATATTAATTAACTGTCAAACTGACAGTTATAAACAATAACAACTGTTTTTTTACTTGGTAGCGGATTTTATCGAGGTAACGCAGTTTTATCAGTATAATACTGTTCCCATTGGTGGAATTTTCAAGTGTTTTACATCATGATTGGTTAAAAACTAGTCGTTGGAATTTATCATATTAATACCACACATGTGTTCAGGTATTATCGAATATATTCTGTTGCCACGAAACGTATTATTTTAGAATATGACGACTTCGATTATATTCTGATAATATTGAACACACAAGTGATATTTGTATGACTATTTCGTATTTTTACAACTAAGTGAGTTTTGATAAGCGAAAATTTTTTGACGTTTTAGAAACATATTGTTTCATACCTGTCAAACTCTGTATATTTTCAGTGTTATCAGTTTTTATTAAAAACGAGTCGATTCGGATAGGAATCTATTTAAAACGTTGGAAAAGCAAACTGAAACATAATACTTCTAAACACAATAAAAATTATAAGATTTTTGTCAAGAAAAAAATTATATAAATGATTACCTGATTTTGGAAATAAGTCATCCGAATACCATTCGTGGTTAAATTTTATCCTGGAAAAATTTTCCTATTGCTTTACTCGAGCCCGTTGCCAATTTATCTCGTGACATTGATCAAAAATCACTCGTTCGACAACTCGTAATTTTTTTGTCAATGCCACTCAATAAATTGCTAGGCAACCGGCTCTCGTAACAATCTGAAAATTTTTCCGGCAAAAAATTACCACTTATGATATTATATATGAGAATATAAATCATTAGTCACGAGACATGTTTTCCGTCAATCAACATTTATAATCTCCCTAGTTACATGTCTATCACAGCGATGATAAAAAACAAAGAAAAGATGTATCACCTTATTTATATTCGTTACTAAGGGATTTGTTTTCTTGATTTAATATTGACAGTTAATTTTGAGTATAAAAACGTGCGATAATCGAGAGGAGGTCTACGGTTTCGCGAGTGGCGGAAATAATATTCCATACGAGTTTTAGACTATACTTTCTCTAACACTATTTAAAAAATATATTTTGCTCATCACTTGACATTTTTGCTAAAAATAATAAAATATTATTGGTATGTTACAGAAGCAATAATTTTTTATTTAACTTACTATGTAAAAGCCTCAAAACGTGTAAAACAAGGCGTGTAATTAGATTTCTTTTATAATTTGACAGTTAAGACAGATGAGGTGACAAAATTAAAGAAACAAAGCGTCAAGCAAAGCCGGCTTAATTTTGTAAACAATTGCGTATTCCCATATATCTTAAATGGGTGAATTGAAAAACTATACTCTATCCGTTTTAATTATAGAGTGGTGGGAAAATAGGAGCAGAGTTTGATGTTGTTGTTTGATTGGATAGTATTGGGAAATTAAGCAATCAAAAAACAAGATCAAATTGCTCCTATCTTAAAACGGATATTCTGTAAGTGTTACGAAATGTGCTCATTCTGTAACCGTTTTCAGTTACAGAATATGTAAATTCCATAGTAGCAGGGGCTATAATTTGAAAAATTTAGAGCTGCCTTTTTTGTTCAAGAATTTTTTAGTTCAAGAATTCCTTACTGTGTGTCTGTGTGTGACAAAATTTTCGCCTTACTTACTTACTTACATTTTTTCATATAATAAGCAGTTGCAGGTTTAACGCCTTTTTATGTAAAGATATAAATCAAAATTAATTTGATTAATATTATCTGACCACACATTATTTACATACAAAAGAATAGGTACATTTAAGCTGCGACAAAGACAGAAAACATAAAACTATGAACTACAAGTTAACTACAATAAATACCTAGATGTGTTGAGCGTTCTAATAATTAATAGTATGTTCCGTAACGCAACCGTTTCGATTAGGTTTACGGTTTTGTGTTTCGTAAGTCTTGAAATTATTTACCGGTTTCTATTTGGAACGCGGTTCCTGAAAAAGTAAAAAGTCGGACCATGGCAACCACGAAATAATCCTGGTTTCTCTGGTATTTTTACCCCCACTACCGCTACTTTCAAACATCATCATAACTAAATCAAACGATATACGTCAATGTCAAATTTCTAAACCGCATTAGTGGTATTACTAATTATTATAAATTTAAGAATGAAAACATTATTTATATTTGATATTGTTGGTGGTGTTATTTTTATTGGCATTAAATGTAATAGAATGTTCAATTTCGTTGTCATATTCAAAGTTATCATTCATTTTGTTAACTTTTATTTTTGTTAAGTTGTGTCAATTTTAAATGACATATGATTGAATGTCAATCTGTCCCGAAATAGATGAAAATATTCAGGAACCATGGTGTACCCGGAATCAAGATGCTGTTTTTTTTTGGTTGACTTACGGAACATAGTATAAAAATATATTTTGTAATTCTTGTTTCATATACACATTTGAATAAAAAATAATATAAAGAGAAGTGAAAGCAACTGCAAAATTTTAATTTAGAGTTGCATTTTTCAAATTTAGAACTGCAGAAACAAGCCAGAGCTGCACCAAATTATATCCCCTGCATAGTAGTGTTAGAGAAATAAATTTATGTATCAGTCTGGCCAGTTTCATGTAAATCTTTCTATTGCTAATCAGTTATTTTTGATCACTCTGTAGCTTACTATTATGAGCTGACCTTTTCATTTCAAAACATTTCAAATACAAAGTTTTTTTTTGTTTTCTGAAATACTGTGATTACATTAATATAAACCCAAATAATGAAATGTTCGAAAAATAAAACAAAATAAATAAACTTTACTTGTGGACGAATTTATTTTGTTCTGATTACATGGTTTAATTGACGTAATTTATCTTCTTCTTTTTTTAGTTGTTGCGGTTTCTCTGTTATATTGGACAGTTGGACCTAAATCATTACTGAGTTCTTGGATCATGTTTTTTCGTACGGGACGTTCTTTTAATTTTTGTAGACACTCTTGCATTTTGCTTGGCTTTATAACGTATTTGCTCTTATTTCCATGTTCACATACCTTTAAATTCAGAAAATCATTATACATCCAAAAAACTAACATGGATAAATTTCTCGACTGTGGAAAAAATAAGGGGGTCTATTCTAATTCATATAGCGTGAGGCTATCATAACCCAATCCCGCTATCCGACTCCGACTTCATCTGTTGGCTAGTAGTAAAATTTATATTAATATAGAGCTCCAGTGGTACCGCTATGAATAAAGTGTCACGCTATGATTTGAATGTTTGTTTTGAACGTGATTGAAAACTAAACTAAGTAATCTAACACACTATTACTAATAAAAAATTAAGAACTATAACAAAACTACTAAATTAATCCTAGAACAAACCTAAATAAAGAGCCACACCAAGAACTAACACAAATTATACACAAATGGGCACTATAAGAACAAAGCCACGATCTTCCATAGTCGAACTAGAGTGAAAGCTATCAGCATATTTGACATCTGTCATTATAGCGGATAGCACATGTGGCTATCCGACTTGAATCCATCTTTTGGCTAGTAGTAGAACTTATATAGCGGATAGAGGATAGCACATGTGGCTATGAATTAGAATAGATCCCAAGGTGTTGATAATTACTCGAAATCTCAGTTCTACAGTTTTTATCTTACAAATCCAACCTTACGGTATACACTTATATCTTCATCAGGGTCTACAAGCATTCAAAAACAAATACATATACCATTAACATCATAAGTGTTTATGCTTTATGCATTATGCTCATGTTTATGTTATATGTATTAATTTCTTTTTTATGGTTGCTTGTAGACCCTGACGGAGGAGTAAGTGTTCTCCGAAACGTCGGTTTTACCAAAAAAATTACGTTTAGAATTTTATTTGTAATATTTTTTATTGAAGATATTATATTGTCAGAAGTTTGATTGCGATAAAAAGTAGACTACAGTCTAATACTATTAGAAAAAATATTTTTTTCTTATATCTGAGCAAAGTTTACTTTGTAATACATATTTTTCTTTTATAACATATAAGATTTCTATTTTTCACTTGTGGAACAGACGATAATAAATATGTTTGTGATAATTTAACGCCGTCGGAATTTCTTTTCAAGTGTCTGATATTTCCAATAACAACACAATGAAATTATATACATATACAATATCAATAAAAAGAACGCCGCTATTTTAAGAGTCGATTATACTGTGTTCAATTACATTATTAGCTTATTTTTTCTGTCTTGTTTCATGCAGATTTAAGATGTCATTGAGGATTGAGTAATATTTAAATCGAGACGTTGCTCCGTCTGACGTTCAATGCAGTATACGACAACAGGACTGCGGACACTGGGTGATAGTCAACTGAAGGATAGTCAAGTAGGCTATGGTAAAGTGGGCGATGGTCATATGTGGAAAAGAAACTTTAAATTTTTGCAAGCTTAGCTGGTACATAATTTGGTGAATTATTTTTCGCAACACGAATAATTTTTTTTTAAGATTATCTACGAATTGTATGAATTAAGATTTTGTTCTGTCAAATTCAGTAGTGTCGTTTACTCAGTTTTTATGAGGGTACATAAGATACTATTTTTATTTTATTATTATAAAAATATATGATACAGTAAAAGCATTCATAAAGTTGAAAGGAGTAAATTGGTGACTGTGTGCAATGTGTTGGTGGATTGAGTGAAACTGCAGCAAGTGAATGAGTTTGTATATTTGGGTAGCATGATGTCAAGGGATGGTCGAATTGATAGAGAAATTGAAAGGAGAGTGAGTGCGGGGTGTAAGGTAATGGGTGCCCTGGGTACCTTTGCTCGAAATGTAAACGTATCTAGAGAAGCTCGTTTAAGTGTGTATAATGGAGTGCTTTGATGTATGGCAGCGAATGTTGGGCATGGACGAGAAAGCGTAAAAAGAGAGTGACTGCCGTGGAAATGAGGTATTTACGTGGTGGATGGGATCGCGTGAGGAATAATTTGGTGTATTAAGAATGTATGGAAGAATGTTGTTAAGAGAGTAGGAATGAGCCAGTTGAGATGGTTTGGTCATGTGGAGAGAATGAAGGGTGAACGGCTTGTAAAGCGTATATATCTTGGTGAAATTGAGGGTGTTCGATTGCGTGGCCGTTCAGTGTGTAAGTGGATGGATGTGATTGATAAGATACTAAAAGAGAGAAAGTTTCCGAGTGGGAAGAGAAGAGCGTGTATAAATGCGATTATGAATGTGGCCGAGGCTTAGACAGTAATGTGTGGCGAAGGATGATTGTTTCGTAACTATTATTGTGCTATTCGCTACCGAAAATCGGTCACTTTAATATGTTAAGAGTAAGGAATATATGTTGTACAATGATGTCAGATTGGTAAGAATGTTGTTGAAAGAGAGAGTGATTTTTTTTTGTTGATGTTATTTTAATTCTTTTCGGATTTGTGCTAACCCAATAAGTGGGCAATGCGTGATTTTATGTATGTATGTACAATTTTAAGTTAGATTGAGTCACTGTGGAAATATAGTTCTACCTCTTAGAAAACGAATAGAAATTTATGTAGTTAAACACATCAGAGGGAATGTAATGAAATGTGGTTCTGACAACTCGTTTTCGAAACAACAGCAATGTGTTTCCGTCTAATGATGCCTGATACACATTTTCTACAGTACAAACTTATCGTCATCACCAAAACGGTCTTTCGTTCATTGATGACAACATTTCAACAGTATGCTCTTTCAAAATCAAACCGAAACATTATTACGAGTATAATATTATCATTTTGTTCAATTCTCCACATACGTAACGGAAATTAAATACATCAGGAAAATCGTAGGAAAAACAAGATGAGATTGGGAAAGAAATAATACGAACACATAATGAAAATGGATGAGTACAGCCTAGTAAGAAAAACATTGTGTTCAAAAAATAACCAAACTCGGAGTAGACTATGAACAAAGAAACGTATGGCTTAATTTAAAAGTTTTTAATTACAAATCAATTTGACAAATGTTATCTGAAGAAATCAAAGTTTTTCTTCTTCAATCATATTAGCAGAGGATATAATTTGTAAAATTTAGAGCTGCACTTTTTTGTTCAATGATAGGGGGAAGGGTACTTATTTTTTTTCTTAAAATGAGCAGTTGCTGGTTTAATGTCTTTGTATTGTAAACATATAAATCAAAAATATTTCATCACATTTATTTACTTACAAAAGAATAGGTGACAAAGGCAGAAACTATGCACTACAAGACAATTTACAATCACATCTGGGTGTTGCGGGAAACGCTCGTTTTAATAATTAAAAATATATTTTGTAATATTTGTTCCATATTTGAATAATAAATAATACATAAAAAAGTGAAAGTAAGTGCATAATTTGAATTTAGAGCTGCATTTTTAAATTTAGAACTGCAGAAACAAGCCAGAGCTGCACCAAATTATATCCCCTGCATATTAGAAATGGAAATAAATTAGAAAATGGCGAATGGCAATGTACTGTTTCCTTGTTTATTATCCTTTCTCATAAAAATTACATTTTAACCTGACTTTTCAATTGAATACTTTGTCTGTACATAGCCTATTCCAAGATAGGTTTTTTTAACACAGTGAAGAAGCTGGCATTATAAAAAAAGAAAGGGAAGAGGAAGACCGAGGAAAGCATACAAAGGAAAAGTAGCAGAACTTAGAAATACAAGATGTATAAATGGAATAAATGAAAAAAATGATAAAGGAGAGAAAGAAATGGAAGGAATGGATTAAAAATTAACTTTGAGAAAAAGATATTCTACACCCTACTACGGGTATCAAGGATATGAAAAATATATAAGTGTATTTTAAAAACCCTAACCTAACTAGCAGTTCAAAACCAGAATAAGTCAAAACTTGGTCTTGTCAAAGTGACACGCGCACACAAATCAGCTGATTCCAAGCAATTCAAGGTCGCTCGAGCCACGTGTCTGCTCGCGCCATATAGTCATCTTTCGTGAATAATAGTTTATTACTAATAGAGGCGATGTAACCAAATATTTGAATAACTTATTTAGTTTTTGTAAGATTAGAATCTATATTTTAAAGTAGCCGTAAAAACTTCTCACTATTTGCGTAGGTTTTTGTTGAAAATGTAAATCGGCCGAACTATTATGAGCCTAGGCTGGTATATTTATTTATTTCATAAAGAACATCAAAATACGTGAACAGCATTGGTTATTTACCGTAACTCGGCCTTCCCTGACAGCTTTCTGCAACGCTCGCTCCACATTGACCCTTACAGGTTCTACAGGCCACCCATACTCATTGCAAATCAAATGAGTTAGACTCTCTGCAGATGCTCCACCAGGCATTCGCTTATTCTTTCCCTTCATTCTCTTGATGTTGAAGGCAAGGATTGACTCTGCGTGGGTATGCCCTTTTGGTATAGTTTGAAGGGATCTGCAAGGGCTGTAGGAGTCTTTAACTACCGGGGGACTCGTGCAAAAAGTGGTTGCAGAAGCAGTAAAGGGAACAGAAGGAGTAGTTGATCGACCTAAAAAGATAGAGGGATAAAAATTGTAAATTAGGACTCCAGGTCTCAGGAAGTATTTCAATAACGCAACTACATATTTCAAAATGCAGATAATATGGAGTACGGTCTAAAAATGTGGGACGCTGTTACGGTCTAATTATGTCATTTTTGACAGTTAGCTGCCTGTGTCCTCGCAACCAATATTCGAAATTTTATAAATAATTTCATGGCCTTCGGTATTTACATAATAATTAAATTTATATAAAACCTGTCATATCTCCGAAAGAGTTCATTTTTGGACACAGGCTGGTAGCCCAAGCCAGCACAAGCCTTGTTTTAACTAAAACGCTGTTTTAACAATTGTCAAATTAAAATTTCAATATTTACTTTCACCCTTATGTTTAAAGAATGATTTTTTTAAAAATATTTGTTTGAATACAATCTTTGTTCTGCTTTAAAATCATATTTTGATAAATTTGATTATTTGTTCGAAGGGTTGGGCCAAATAAAATGACAATCATGACATTCGTTCTTTAATATATTATTTTCTGATGTCAATTCTTTCATACATTGTTGAAAATATATTAAAGGGTGTACTAATCTATAGGTAATAATATTCCAACTGCAAATAAAATAAATTTGCAGGTGACAATTCAGTTAGAGACAAAAAGCTCCAATAGTGAAATTCTAAAAGTAAAATTATTTTCAATAGTATGTATTATTTGAATCAAAAATCTTTATGTTAGTTGGTAGAACGCTACTCCGGCAGGTAGAGGCAGATAGAGGTCTTGGATTCGAATCCCTAGGGCTGACATGCTCTTTTCACAAGTTATTTCGAATGTACAAGCTGTTAACTCACTGTTAATATAAGATCTGTAACATATCTGTTATTTTATACCATGTACACTGGCTTGCAAAAAAATCGCGTCTTAATTGACACTAGTGACATTGACAAGTTCAAAATCAAGATCGACTCAATACAGCAAAAAATAGGTGTACGCGATTGTTTTGCAAGCCAGTTTTTTCAGTTATCTCATAATTTTCTCGTTACTCATTACCTACTTGGAAATAACAAATAAAAATTGAGAATATTGTTTATCCAACACTACTATGGAATTCATACATTCTGTAACTGAAAATTGTTACAGAATGAGGACACATTCTGTCATACTGTTACGGACCACTAGTTTTTCATTTCACCCATTTAAAATATATGAGAAAACGCAATTGTTTTCAAAATCAAGCCGGCTTTGTTTGACGCTTTGTGTCTTTGATTTTGGCACTTCAACTGCCTTAACTGTCAAATTATAAAAGAAATGGTTACAAAATCTAATTATACGCCCTGTTTTATCGCGTAATTTCGTACAAACTTTCTTTGTACCCATTCAATTTTGATATTATGAGTATGATACATGGGATTCCAGATAATCAGGCAATACTCAAGCTTGGATCTAACTAGAGAAAAGTATAAGGACTTGAGAGTTGTGATATTAGTGAAGTTACGTGAATTTCTAATATTGGAACCTAATGTTTTATAGGATGTATTTACTAAATAATCACAATAATAAATACACTAAATATCTAGGCAACGGACTGCAACTTATGTTTTAATGTACAGGGTGTAAATCGAAAAGTGAAACATAGGAGTTTAACATGGGAAATCAATTTTTCTTTGCGCAAACGTTACCTAATTATTTTATGCAAAAATACTTCAAATAAAAGTTATAGAGATTTAAATGCAGCATCTAAATCATGTGAAACGATTATTTTATCTCTTCATATAAACGTAAAAATTAATTACAAAGTTACAATTTTTACGAGAATTTTGTCTAAGCAGCCATGGATATATGACAAAAAAACAAATACGTTGTTTTTTTATCATATATCCATGGCTGCTTAGACAAAAAGTTCATAAAAACTGTAACTTTGTAATTAATTTTTACGTTTATATGAAGAGACAAAATAATCATTTCACATGATTTAGATGCTGCATTTATATCTCTATAACTTTTATTTGAAGTATTTTTGCATAAAATAATTAGGTAACGTTTGCGCAAAAAAAAATTGATTTCCCATGTTAAACTCCTATGTTTCACTTTTCGATTTACACCCTGTACTGTACTATTCTATATAGGTAATAAGTTAGAAATAATACGCCCAGGGGCCCGATTCTTAAAATTTTTCTCATACCTAAATGGGAGAGAAGTGCATGCGAACTACATAGTATTCTTGAATCGAAATCGTGTGGTAGTACGCGAAAATTCTGTGCGCAATTACATCGCGTGGGTGTAAAACACTCGAAAGTAATATTCGCACACGAAACTGTATCATCCCTCATTTCTGTTTGGTGTATAATTTTGACTTGTGACATTAAATATCACTAAACTGATGGTAAGGATGCAAAATATTTATGAATACTTATTAATACTCAAAAAAAGATAGCAATATGTTTTTATAATTACAGTAAAATGGCCGGATTCGATAATTTAGTACATTTACAATTAATTAATGTATTAGAAGAAGTGGAGAACGACATTGCAAAGGAAAGAAGAATTTTTAGTAAAATCAATGCTTTCGATATTTGTGACCAACAATTTATTAAATTGTTTCGTTTGCCAAAGCATTTGGAAAATGAAGTTGTGCGAATGCTCAAATTCAATATTTGAACGTACTTACTTTTCGCCAATGTTTCCAACTTTTTGATCCCCCGTTCGGAACTATATTTAAAATGTTTGAAATATCCTCCCATTTTTTCTGACTATCTTTATACGTGAAATCTTTGCAGAACTTTCCTTCGACAACTATAGGATTCTCTTTAATGAATTCTACTAAAAAAATTCTTCTGTTCCAAATTCACATTTCCGGCTCTTTTTGCCATATGTGATACAAATATTTATCTAATTTTCAAAATACGTTTATCTGACATTCTAAATGTCAACTAAGAAAAAAAAAATACAAATGTATTCACGTGATACAAATTTTTGTTCAGTTTTGATTGGCTGCCTAATATTACGTTCGTTTGCTCTCAAGAATCGCATACGTAAGCTTCGGCCGAGTTTCGTTTGGTATTCAGGAATACCGCTCATACGCATAGTGCTGTTCGTGGACGAAACAGACCACACGAATTTTCCGCACGCGACAAAATTCGTGTGGTTAGTTTCATGCACGAACAGTACTGTACGTATGAGTGGTATTCTTGAATACCAAACGAAACTCGGCTGAAGCCTACGCATACGATTCTCGAAAGCAAGCGAACGTAGTTTGTACAGTGTGTTCAAAAAAATTCCTAACTCAGAGTAGGCTATGAACAAAGGAACGTATATATGTCAATTTAAACATATTGAATTAAATGTCAGTTTGACATGAGATATTGTCATAAATGTTGTCTAAAGATATCAAAGATTTTCTTCTTGAATCTTATTTTAGAAATTAAATGAAATTAGAAAACAGCAAATGTCAATTCACGGTATCCTTCCTTATTGTCTTTTCTCCTTAAAATAACATTTCAAGATCAATATTGACATCTAGACTTTTGAATTGAATAATGATCAGACATACGTTTCTCTGTTCATAGCCTACTCCGAGTTAGGAATTTTATTGAACACACTGTAGCAGCCAATCTAAACGAAACATTTGTACCACGTGAATATTTCATCATATAATTGTTTTTTAACTGTCACTGTCAACCTGTCAACCAAAGCTGTTAGCCGTAGCTGTCAACGATGCTGTCATAAGCCATAAGTGTTGTAATTTCAATATTCAAAATTTATTATATATACATAAAATATTTGATATAGTAAGTATTAGTTTTCTTAGTTAACAGTATACATAATATGACAATATTAATATGCAAGTGTTATGTATTATTATTATATAATACTCTAATTTTGCTAACCATTTCAGATTTGGAATGTAAAGCTCGTTAAGAGGCACCTAAAATTGCTTTCTAACAATCCATTGCATCGGTCTATGAATGCACGAGCACACATTTGTAGAATATTATAACGATACTCAAGTGTATGGAGACTCTAGATTTATAATTGGCGTCATTATAAGATCATAAAACGTACCCGGAATTATATAAAACCTAATTTGATTTATATCATTTAAGTACTGATATACCAAACACAAGTAACAGTGACAGACGTGTGCGAATGATACTTTCAAGTTATTCATACCCATGCGATGTAATTGCGCACGGAATATTCGACTACGACCACACGATTTCGTTTCAAGAATACCAATATGCAGTTCGCATGCGCATCTCTCCCACTTACGTATGCGAAAAATTTCAAGAATCGGGCCCCAAGTCCTTTCAAAATGACTAGGTGAATTGCAAAATAATGAGTTTTGCCCCGAGTTTTGTAGGCATCTTTTGTGCGTTTGTATTACACAGGCCTGTATGCATATTTGAATATTTGACTTTGAAGTCCACAGTTTCAATGCATTCAACAGATTAATTCTAGTCTACTGCAATCAGAGTACCTACAACCGTACCGTATGACAGACAGACTTTGATTGCGATTAACTACAGAGCTTTATAATCTACAAACTATAAACTACTGAAATCATTATTAGAACTTGATAGAACATCATTAAAGTTTTCAGTACGTAATACTCGTAAGACATTCTTATTAAAGTTGTTGTACTTGTTCTGAAATAAATCAGACTTCAAATACCAATTATTTTACAGACAATTTGCTGCCTCCGGTCTTAATCAGTATGACATCCTCTAGTTAGTTTCGTGTCTGTTAATTAAAGATTACAACATTCTGTGAAATTTTAATTAAAGGTCGTTTTCGGTACGTTACCTTTAATAGGAGTATAATTTATGCACAACAATAATTTATTATATATTTTTGCTCTATACCTACCTACTTGTTTCTTCTTAATGAGAAAATTTATATATTTATGTTTTCCTTTATATTTTATTCACACTTTTTTGCTCGAATTTATATTAATTAGGAAGAAAATATATAAGAAAAAAAACTCTTACAAACGGTTCTTTAGAATGCGAACGTCTTGTTCCTATATATTTCTTTGAACTTTATTCTCAGAGCACGTGAGTGCATACAAAAATATGTTCTTTAACAAGATGAATAAAAATGCCAACATTTTTGTACCTGAGAGTATTGAAGGAGTTATTAAAATATAAGTTCTTTGAAGAAATAATGCACAATTTTAATGTTCTAGATATTGAAAGAGAATATATAATTGAACATGTTTCTATATTTAAAAGAAACTTTTTTACAAGTACTCATTGCTTTTAAGTTTCTGTTTTTTAAAATGAAACTAACTTTGAAGTGTTCCTCATTTGACTTTTCTTTTCGACATTATCAAACATATACGAATGAGTGATGTTTTTGCTTTCTATCATCTTTAGGAAGATATTTTTTGGTCATAAAATTCGATGGTGAGTTTTTAATGATCAAGAACGTTTTAGGATAATTCAGACTACAATTTTATTATTTTTTACAAATTGCTGATCGGTAAGTGATGTGTATCACTTAGGGCCCGTTGTACAATTACAGTTTAAACTGCAGCTTAAAAAATCGGCAGTTTAAAGTTAAACTAAGTTTACCTGTGGTTTGAATGGTCGATCACGATCGTTTAACACAAGTGCAGTGGTTTAAACTAATGGTGCTATTCTGTAACTTTGCTCTGTAAGACTGTTGTAACTCTATAGTCTCTATAAACTATAGAGCTCTGTAAGACTACAGCTTACAGAGTAGTAAAATTACCTATTCTGTAACTCCTTTTATAACAAGTCTCGCTACAGAGTTATTCTTATAGAATGCCTAACTTCATTCCTGTCTAGCTGTCAAATATGCAACAGTATATTTGACAGTCATTTTGTAGGCATTCTAAAAAATATGAAATAGAAACGATTGTTACACTATAAAATGGTAGGTATGTTGGTTCAAAGATACATATTTCTTAATATATTTATGTAGTTGAATAAGCAATAGATTCCATCACGATTTTTTCATTATTATTAATTTCTATAAATACATCAGATTTACACATATGTAATATATAGGTTTATGATTAAATGAAATACATAATTATTGAATCAAAAAAAGTTATGTTTTGATTTTTGCAGGTAATCAATTTTTGTCATTGTTGTAATCAATGCTTTAATGTTTTAATTTTTGTAATATATATTCCTCGCTAGTGTGATCTATTAATATTAATTATGCAGTCATCATTTAATGACTGTTTCAATTATTCTATGAAACTGTGAACAGTTCCAGTAATTTGTACTCGTACAAGTAGGTAGGGTTTTCTTCAAATTATCTTGACTGGCGGAAACCGCCCTTGTCTTTAGCTTTGAATCAATAATTATGACAAATTCTTAAGTATAGCTATTTAAAATTATTAAACTTTATATTAAAGAAAAAAAAGTCACTTTAATTAAAGTTTTACAATGAGTTTGTTTAAAAACATTTCTTAATTAGTAATGTAATTCATTATCTGGTAAACTGATCTGAATGGATTTTGATATGTCTGGAAAAATCTTCTCTATTTTCATGCTAAAATATTTTTTAAACATAAATTTCTATAAGAATTGGTAGGATGTATAATTACCTTCTATGTTTTTCATTTAATAATAGATATAATAAAAATTGTTAACTTTTGCTTTTAATATCCATTTGTTTAAATTTTTTATATAAAATATATATTTGACATTTAAAATATATTTTTGATGTTTCAACAGGCTCTGTAAATACTTTACAGTCAAGATTTTGGCGCTGTAAGATTTATAGAAATTTCTATAACTCTGTAGCGCTTACAGTACTGTAACTTGGTTACAGAATAGCAATTTGCTTACATCCTGTAACTTTGGTTACTTACAGAGCCTATAGAGCTTATAGAACGGCACCATAAGTATAAACAGTAAACCGTTTATGTACCACAAGATTTTTGCGCGTTACCATGGTTTTGCAATAAATACAGTTTAAACTGTAATTGTTCAACCGGTCCTAATAGATCAAGGCAGCGGGGGTAAGTAAATAAAAACAACGATCAAAGCTTACTTTCAAAATAACAACGAGAAATGTTAATAGTATATTACTAACCGAAGTGGAGTGTTTCATGTAGCCCGAGACAATGAAACTTTCCAGGCCGAGTTTAAGCAACAAGGAGGGAGACTCAGTTTACAAGGTTACCCGACGTGTAAACCACGCTAGAGGCCAAATAAACCAAGGGTTTACACGTCGGGTAACCTTGTAAACTGAGTCTCCCTCCTTGTTGCTTAAACTCGGCCTCTAGCGTGGTTGACACGTCGGGTAACCGTGTTTAAGACAGTACTATCCCCCTTGCTCCTGAAGATGCCCCATATGACTGCGGGCGAAACGTTGAGCTCTGACTCAAAATATGACACAGTCCATTCCCGGAAAACGAATATTTCTCAAGAAAGACCTATTTTATGTTTACCTAAACTGCAATTTCGTTAGCGACTAAAGGCATTGGTCAAAATGGTCCATATCACCAACAGAATATATATTTTGTTTGCTTTTAGTTGAGTCATCCGAATTTTGTATTTTCTGAGGTAATAAATAAATAAATGTTTCTTTTTTTCAATAATTTCTTCTTTTATCTGTTATTTTATCTTATTACATCATATTGTGTTTTTATATTTAAATATTTTATTATATACTATTATATTCAACAAGTAATATTGTTTTAAAACAAGACTCATTACATCGGAAGTTGAAATGGTATTTATAATATATTATATTTTCCCCGGGTCACAGCAGAAGCGCTTTCGTCGCGACCCATAGAATTCTGCTACCACCAAGCTATACAACACATAGGAAAGAATGGTGACAACTACTAGAGCAAATACCTCAATCGAACTGCATGTAGGATTTATGTATGTCATTAATCTTATGTACTTTGCCTATTATATTGTATGGCTCTGGGACACGAAATAAATAAATACTGTTAAAATTTGTTACAATTGACACTGGCCCTGTTACTATTGACACCAGTTAGGTGTCAATTGTAACATTTGTAATACCTGTCACATTTTCAAAAGTTTAAAATTCAAAATATTATTCACTAAGGTGGGTAGGTTCTCATATAGGTAATTTCAAAACTTCGAAATGTAACGTTAACTCGTGAAAAATTAAAATTCGAAACGACAAATATGACAGAAACGCAAGTGATAAAATACTCGCTTCCTATTAATTGGGAATAAAACTTGGTGAACGTTACAGTTTCAGCACGCAAGAGGGACCCAAAAATAACAAGAATTACTTTCTAACAAGTTATAAGGCGCTGATTCCGATTTCTCCCCTCGGGGATTGGGGAAACATCTAAGCGGTCAGTGTGATTTTAGTGGTGAGCACTGTTTGACTTGTTCGGCAATTTTGCGAACATTAAAGTTCCGCTTCCTGTTAGAGAAATCAGCAGAGGAAACTATCGTAATGCTTCAGAGGGTTTACAGGAAGGAAGCGTTGCGCTAAACAAATATTTCCGTGTGGTTTCCTTGTTTTAAAAGAGGTTTAATGTCAGTTGATCATGAACCCCGACCGGAACATGCATAGACTTCCAGAATAAACAAAAACATTGAATAAATTCGTGATGCGATCAGATCTAATCCATGAATTAAAGAAACTGCAATCGTAAATCCCTAATAGGAAACATAATTTTTTGTTAACCATTCGGTACATGCACCAGGTCTCAGAGACCAACGATCGCTAAAATTTCTATTATTTCGGTAATCACAAGTGTGAATTAGAAAGAACGTATTAATAAATCACAAAAACTAAAACAATATTTACAGTTAATTTGTAACTATTTAACAATTACTGGGGCTTATTTTGAAAATAAGACCATGAATACCTCATTTTTTGGCGGAATGGTCCCTCAGACCGGTGTGTGCGCGCTTGTGTGTCAAAATTTAGTCCGTGTTCTGGAGAGTTAACACGTTGCTATTAAAACCGTCGAACACGTCAAACTGCGCTTACCCCGGCTCTACACATTCGTAGAAGAATATTCGTTATTTTGACGATTATTTGTTGGTGAATTTTCATGTACGAACGTTTTCTAGAAACTGTCTATCCACACATTCTTCTGTAGCTGATTATTCGTATACAGTCAACAAAAAAGCGGAAATTGTTTGCAAAGTGACCTTGGACATCTATATAATGGGGTATGGACCAAATTTTTATTTTTACATAATATGATACTAGACAAAAAAATAAAATACCCGTATTTTTTACGGCGATTAATTATTCGTACTTTACGAGAAAATAATTATTAAAAATTTGGAGAAGGGATTTGTAACGTGACAATGGTAGAAGCGTGAAAAAAGACGGTTAGACTGGGAGGGAAAGAGAGTTATAGCCAGATGTGACCATGCCACACCCTGCCACACCTACCACAATATAAACGCGACGCTGATAGGCTGATTTATAACTGTCTCTTTCCTTTCCGCAGTCTATCTGTCTTCGTCCACCATTTTAACGTACTTATGTACGACATATATCCCTTCTCCAAAACATGAAATTGTTAATAACAAGCTACAGTGGTTAGTTTTTATATTTTATGACATATTTAATGAAATTCGAATATGGTCACATACCCCATTGATGATGCGGGATATTTATTGTTTTAGGTAGTGATGTGCAAATTTCGGAAACTTATATTTTTGAAAGTTTCACTGAAAATTTTATTGAAAGTTTCACAAAATGTTTCACTATGAATTTCAATGAAAGTTTCACTAAAATTTCAAGAAACTTAACATTTGCCAGTTGAATTTGAAATATTTGGATCTCAAATTAACTAATTTGAAAATAAATAAAAACTACAAAACCTTCAAAACAAAATAAAAAATTTATTATTCAAAATGTAATACAAAATTTGTTAAAAAAATAAGTATTAGACTATTTAAAATAGAAAGTATCTTGTTTTTTGTATTTATTTCATTGGAATAACGGCAAATTCTACTTTTAGTTTTCACCATACGTAAACTGTACTGAATCCTGAATTTTATATTTGAAAAATATACAAGTTCCTAAGTTCCAACAAGTAGGTTAACTAAACATAACTTGCACGTATCTAAGTGAAGGCGCATGTATGTCGTCTGCGCGAGTCTATTGCAGAGAGTTGGGCGGCGCATGCGCAGTATAGCTTATGAAACTTTCTTGAAACTTAAGCTTTTAAACTTTCATTTTTGAAATTTTTTAATTGAAACTTTCAAATGGCACATCACTAGTTTTAGGATGGTCCGGGTTCGATTCCGACTCAAACTTAAAAACTATTTCTACTTTACAAATAGCATCAACGGTAGATATATCGATATTTGACAGTTTGGCTCACCAATATAATACTTGAGTTGTTTTTATCAATGCATTGTAAGTAAATAGGTAAAATTAATAATTTGTTCTTAAATAAATGTCTATAAATTTTAAAAAAATTGTCAACGCACGTATGGATATGAGCGCGAATGAATATGAAGAGATTGTTCGGGTCCTTTGATGTGTGTTGATTTACCGACTCGGTACTAAAACCATTTGTGTTCGGCTACAAATACTGAACATTTGCTAACGAACGCGAATTTTTGGTCCATAGATGCGTTGTTTGATATTCGTACATGAACAACGCATGTGTGGAGTCGGGTTACGAAAAAAATCACATTGACCACTCAAATGTTTCCCTATGGATGACGCTTGGGCAACAGATTCAAAATGGTAGCTATAGTGAAGGCACCCAGCGAGAGAAATCAAAATTAGGGCCCCACTATGCGCCAGAAAACGATGATTTTTGTTATTTTTGGGACGTTAACATATTCCGTGTTATTATGGACCGCAACATGGAAATGTTTATACTTTAAAGATTTCAGAATATATTACTCAGTTACATCCATTTAGCCTTTAGCCTTTGAGACGGGTTCGCACATTCTTTTTTGTCAATTCAAATGAACGTTGCTGGAATAGTTTGATGCAAAAGTCAAAGCAGCAAATATCACTTCAAACGGCATTTTCTAAAAAGCTTTAGAATGATATAGGGATATGATGCCAGCAAAGGAATGCCGCAAGTTAGTTACGAGTATGCCAAATATGTACAAAATCGTTGTAGTATAACATCAAACTTGTAAAATATAAATAAAAATATTACCGTCGTCATCGACATCCATATCGTCGTCGTCTACTTCACCTGCGCTCCAAATTTTCTCCAAGAATCTTAACATTTGAAAACAGAACAGGAATTTCCATATAACCCTCAAACGAAATGCAAATGTCAATTTGAAATCCACTGTTTATTTTTCACTTTTCACCACGGTGACTTCGATGTTTCCTTCTATTGAAATAGACATAGACATATAAATCACACAGTAGGCCTGGTTTATCTCTTTTCGTACTTTTCAATTTTAAGGGATTTGTTTCAATACGATACGGATTTTACAATGATGAAGCGTACATTGTTCACCAAAAATTGTTGACAGGTTTCATTTAAAATAAAACTACGGTTAGAAGTTGATGCGTATCGATAACTTTTTGTTGGTATAAAACATTGTTCACAAAATCCATGTAATATTATACAGTTTATTCATAGGCAACTAACGACAAAATGATGTGACATGTGTTGTGAAGTATAAATTTCACATCTTTTAAAAGTAGATCATATACACACGGTACACGTGTCTGTGATTTTGTAAATCCACACCAAAAATAGAATGTCATATCTGTTTAAAATATAGACACGTATAATGTATATTTACTCAAACCTGTTATTCATTACTAAAACTAAATTATAAAGAATAATAATAAATAAAGTAATCCAAGAACTAAAATAAATAAATAAATAACTCTTTAAAAAAACTCATATGATCTGTACTTTACCTCCTCGTAGCTTCATAAAAATATTTAAATAAAGTCTATACCGGTTGGTGGTGATTAGGGGTGAACCAGAACCAGAAGTGAACATAGGAATTGATAGCCGTATTCTATTCAAAACTGTCTTATATAGCTGTCTGTAAATCTGTAAAAAAGAGCTGACAAAAACACAACTATGAAGGGAAAATCGGAGAAAAACAGCCTTCACCAGGGAATATGTAAATGTTATTGTGTTGTTCTTAATACCTGTGGAAATAATTTGAAACAGGGCTCTTGCAAGAATTTGAATATTACTTCTAAATACTAAATTTTAAACACGAAATATTCCTCAGATATTTTACAATTAATCATTGAAATTTGGGTAATATTTTGAAAAAGTCACGTGATCTGAAACAGAATGTGACGTCGGAGAACATACAGTTTAAAATTGTTCTTCATATAAATAGCGTAGGTGCTGGACCAACTATTTCCTTATTGGCTGTGAATGACGTATGCATGTACAGGCTGTCTCATTTTCGATGTTTTTTTAAGGTATCTCGGGTAATATTAACGATAGAGCAAAACCATTTGCACATTCCACGGTCAACTTTTCCAGAAATGTTTAATAGTCACCACAGGAATTTTCGATCTTCTTTTGTTTCTGAGCTACAGGCAAAAACTCGTTTTTCGCTCATTTTGAAAATATCTTATATCTTATTTATTATGATAGAGAAAAAATGTTTTTACAAAAATTTTACCGCTTTTTAAAAAGAATAAAATGGCGTAATTAGATTTTTTTAAAACTTAATAATTCTCGAGATATAACACAAACTTATGATTTTCAATGGGAAACCATATTGAAAATAGTCTCATTTTTTTGCTTATTTTATAAGCTTTTTAATGATGTATAACAAGTCTACATTCTTTTGTTTTAAACATTAATAAAAGACGAATTATAAATTTATATAAATATATATAAAAAATAAATTAATAATGGAAATTATTAAGAAACA
Source organism: Harpalus rubripes (assembly GCA_963082715.1). Classification (NCBI taxonomy): domain Eukaryota; kingdom Metazoa; phylum Arthropoda; class Insecta; order Coleoptera; family Carabidae; genus Harpalus; species Harpalus rubripes. The sequence goes on from OY720464.1 coordinate 23,953,992, forward strand.
AATGAAAGAATCTATTCCAGATCATCATTCGCATATTTCTAATAGTATTTGTTTCAGTTTTACTCATTTTTTAAATTTATTTACTTCAAAAGCATATTAAACCATTTTGTTCGGATCGCGTCAAAGCCAACTGTAACGTCGATAAATAGTAATTTAACTAACCCAAAAAAATTTTCACATTTAATGTTATTATAAATATTATATACTTAATATTAAATGGATACAGAGTTAAAAAATTATAAAGAAATTAAATTTCATAAAGTAGCCATAGCTATGGAAACAGCTACTATATTAAGAAAATTTTGATTGAAATATGTCAGTGTCAAGTGAAATTGACATACGGTACGTTCTGTCGGTGTCAGAAATATTCCTACTAGAATAAGAATATTCTTAAAGCAATAGAACGCTCAGTGGCAAACACGTGGCAAATAACTGTCAAGTAAAAAATAAATACGATAGAAGTTATTGTTAGTTAACAACTAAAGCTAACTTTGTATGTTTATTTTGGATCTTCAAAATGTTGTTATTACAGAGATTATAATTATATAAAAATATATTAAATAATAAAAATGTAAAGGAAGTATTTCTTTGAGCACAGTCTAATCTGAACATTGACAAATGTAACAGAAAGGTACGCGCGACAGTCGGCTAGTACAATTTTGAATTTATCTCCAATCTATATATCTTCCAACCAGCGCTTCCAGCTCTGAAGTTGGAATGATTCGTAGGAATATTCAGATTTTTTGACGCAAAAGAACGATCATTGAGGTTCTACTAGAAGAAGTAGTAAGATTTCTGACACCGATGGAACGTACCTATAGTGTGTTTGTCTTATAATTTTACCGGAAATATAGGATCTTTTGCTATAAATTTTCTGTATGGAATTTGCATAAAATACATGCAACTGCCGGAAGGTAAAGTACAAGAAATATAATCTTTAGCAAGGAACTTTGTACAAAATACATAGAACTGACGGAAGGTAATGTGCTGGCCACATCAGATTTTTTTCTGTTTATTTCGTATTTTACATTTAATATTAAAGTAATACATAAAAATTCATTAAAATAAAAAATCATAAATAGGTACTAAACAAAATTATCTTCTTTTTCCACCATGGCCCACTTAAATTAAATTTAATAACTAATGTAAATAAATGCAATTTAAATATTTTCCATTTTACTAAAAATCTATCAACTTTCAACATAGGACATGCCACACAAACTACCCTTATTTTTTAACATAGAATTCATTTACATAATAAAAAATGAAGTGAAGTGTGAAGTTCACGTAGAAATTACAATTTTCAAAAATAGTCGATTATTAATTTGTATTATTGTAAAACTGTTTTTACAGATTATAGAAATTTCATCCCGTTCTCGAGATATGAGTCATAAAGAAGTGGCCGTTTTTAGATAAAAAAATCCAAAAAAGTTGAATTACGCCGGAAGTGGTTCAGCATGAATAATTTTTTTTATGGTTTCATATGTAAAATTTTCTGCTGAATTCAACGGTAAAATAAAAAATATAGCAGTCCATTTAAAATAGGAAAGTTAGGGTCTACTTCGGTTAAACCGGAAATGCTACTGCTTTGAAAATACAAGTACTTTGTTGAAACGAGCAGGTCGGAAAACCCCTAGATACCAAATTTCGTAAAATAATATTGAACAGTTTTTAAAATAACGATAGCGTAAGCTCGTCCTGGGATATCCTATATTATGGAATAAGCAGTACAATACATGAAAAATAAATTGGGTAGCAACAGAATTCAAGAAACCTAATAAGTTTTTTATATATTTGGTTACGAATTACATATCTATATGAAGGATGAGCTATACCTGGTAGTGACAGCACATCTCCGGATGATGTATTTGTGTCCTAAAGCGATTACATGCCAATATCTCAAGGGTAGTTATATTTGCAAAGATCAAAGTGCAAGGTCCTGAAGCCTTCCTTAACTGAATATGTATATTGAACTTGAAGATTACTTGTTGAACAAGAACTTAGCATATCCTTTTCAGTTAGTTCCGTTAACATTTTTCCCGGCCATATTTTCGTCAAGATTTTATTCCCGCGAATCAGGGGATATAATTCGAAAAATTTAGAGCTGCACTTTTTTGTTCAATGAAAAGGGGGGGGGGGTAAAAATTTTGAGTTCAAGTTCAAATACCTGTACGTTGAAACTTACATTTTTTCTTAGAAGCAGCAGTTGCAGGTTTAACGCATTTTCATGTAAAGAAATAAATGAAAATTAATTTGATTAAAATTATTTCTCCACATTATTTACATATTAAATAATGGGCAAATTAAAAAAAATTAAGGCAAAAAACAAGTGTATTCCAAAATTGAACCACGGTAACCACTGAAAATGGTTACGGTTTAGACGCGGTTACAATGTTACAATCGGTAGTGGGCTGGAAAAACAGACCACTTTTCTCTTAACATTTGGTAAAAAGCTAACAGTTAAGTGGTATAATTTAAGATAGTTTAAAAGTTGAAATCTACGCAAATATGATGACATGTGCACACAAGTGCTCATCTGTAATGCGCCAAGATGTAACCGCACCACAACCACCGATATAGAATCTAGCACGGTTAGCTTAGTTACGGAAAAGTTACCAGATATTTCAGTAACCGCGGTTTAACGTGGTTCAATTTCGGAATACAGTATTAAAGTACGAACTACAATACCTAGATGTGTTGCGGGAAACGCGCGTTCTAATAATTAAAATAGCTATTTGTGTATTAAGAGCGCAAAATAGGACATTGTCGATTGAGAGGTAGTTGCCGCGCGACGCAGGAGCGAGGCATTCTCTCGAAATCGACAATGTCCATTTGCGCTCGAAACACACACAAAATTTTTTCTACAGTCGCCACAATGGGGTCCTCCACCAAAACAAAAATTTATTTTTTATTTATTTTTACTTATCGGCATATTCCATTCTTTTTAAGCTATTGCTTCAATCTAATGTAAGCATTTTATACTTTCGTTTTTGTAAATGAATGCCCCATTTTATTTTCACAGCAGTGCCGCATTTTGTTTGGTTATGTAAGTGGGTAATGTGTAACTATATTGTCATTAATTCCTGACTAAACGTTTCCATTAAGAATGTAACCAAGTAACATTTCTCAACATTGTATAGTTAGAAATTTTAGATGCGAGCGTTTTCTCTACTTTGTCGCTCTAGAGCGGCAAAGTGACATTTTGCGTTGGCAAAAGAGAGCGCAAATGGCTACTTTGTATATAGACTGTAGAAAAATATATTTGTAATATTCTTGTTTTATGTACACATTGAAATAACAAATAATACAGAGAAAACCAACTGCAAAATTTGAATTTAGAGCTGCATTTTTAAAATTAGAACTGCAGAAACAAGTCAGAGCTGCACTAAATTATATCCCCTGCCGCGAATCAAATTTCCGTTACTAAATCAAGGAAAAAGTACAGTGCATTATTCCAATGAGAAAATAATGTTAACTCACAACTCTGTAGATCATAGTTTTGAAAGCTAAACAATTTATTTGCCATTGATATTATCCTTATGAAAAAGTGTAGTGATTTTGCTTCAGGAAAGATTAAAAAGGAAAAAAACTTAAAATAATCTAGAAACAAATGGACAAGTTTATGAATACAAAATCTCACACATAATCGTCAATGTCACGAAATGACGTAACTTATAAAATGCGAAAATAGTTCCATATTTTTGATTCTAGATTGCGAAATGTCACTTTTGCATTCGAGAGTGAAAGTTTTTTGCGAGCACAGCAAGCAAAAAAAAAATCATTCGAGAATGCAAAAGCATTTCGGAATCGGGTATTAAAAAATTTTTTTTCGAAAACTGTTCCAAAATTATTAAAAATGTAAAGAGAAAATTTTGAGGGTTAGCATTTTAGGGTGACATCTAAGAAGGATCGTGACATCTAACGTCACCGCGACAGCAATGTGTCTAATGTAATGTAATACAGGATGTTTCTCGGATACGGGACCCTCCCGAATATTTTCTTTATTATTGGAAATAGAAGAAAATCATTAAAATATAAGTTGTAGTAGATGAAGGGGGACATTCACTTATTGAAGAAGATAATTTTTTTGATCAGTGGTTCTCAAACTATAACATAAAGTTAAATATTTTTTTAATGGGATGGTATATATTATTAGGCTCATTCGATAGAGTATTTCGTATCAAAATATTTTTAAAATATTAAACTTTTCATTCATAATTTTAATAAAAAAGATTAGCACTATAACGATTTGACGTCACAACTTTATTTTTGTATTAGTGTACCAAGCGCAAAGAATATAATTTTATATTATTCATAACTTGTGAAAATAAAATCCATATATTTATATGTAGTTCTATTTTACATGAAAATGAATGAAACATTTATCATTTTTATTAAAATAAAACATATTTATTTAAAATCTTTATAACAACAGATTTTTCCTTTAACGAGGTACAACTATACATAGTTTTCTGAAAATGACAGCTGTCACTAGTTAACCCTTCATGACATATTTTTTTTGGCTGAATTAATGACATTGGCAGATATAAACAACTTTACTCAGTAGGCGAAGTGAAATTGCAGATATGACGTCACACAAAATTAATTAAATTTAAAAAAAATATTTTCAAAAACTATACACATTTGGAAAGTGTAACAAACGCTAAAATTTATCATTTTATGAAACCTTTCAGAAAAAAAAAATGAGTACTGGACCCATTGAAATTTATTACAGCATTTGACAGAATCTCCATTTAGACAATATTTAATTTTATCCGCTGACATCACGTATACAAATTGTTTATAATGATGATAAAATGCTTTTTTTTCTCATTATAAATGTTATTAGTAAAAACATAATAGTATATTATACGCCAAGGTTGAGAAGATAATCATTATTGACCCAGCGCCAAGATTGTAACACGAGGGCGAAGCCCGAGTGATACAAGGCGCCTGGTCAATAATGATCTTCTCAACCGTGGTTTATATACTATTTTTTTCACTACTAGCTCCTAAATTCTATTTAACGAATTTTATATTAATAATAACATAAGAATTTTGACATTAATATTTATTAATATCTATAAAAACTAAGTAGGCAGAAATAAAATTCTTTTGTTTTTAATACTGTTTTTAATATCTGACATTTCATTTTGGTAACAATAAGTAAACATGTTTGAAGAAAGTAATACGGAAAATTGTACTCCTCCGGAAATTAAAGAAGCGGCACAAAATGTGCAGTTTGATACATTGCTGCCAGAAAAATCTAAACCGATATATATGAAAGTGTATACAAGTTTTAAAGAATGGTGTCTAACAAAAAAGGTGACTAAAATCTCGGAAAATGTACTCCTAGTACCTATATTTCCAGGTGCAAGCACACAATAAAAAGGCTTCAAGTTTATGGGCCATATTTTCCATGCTGAAATCGACTATTTCATTAAAAGAAAATATAGACATTTCAAAATATTTTAAGTTACTTGCACTTACAGTTCGCATAATTAACCATGGTCAATAATAATTCATTATTGACCGTTGTTAAGCGTTGCTAAGGAAGCGGTAGAGAAAAACAATTTCACAACTCAATAACAAGTCAATAATGGTATGTTTGTAGGCTAGTAGTGAAAAAAATAATTTTCGCCCCGACAACAACGTAGAGTACATTAGACCAATATGACAATCGGTTCCCTGATGTCTTCGTAATAATTAAATAACACGTAGCTGCGGATAATGGCCAAAGGATTGGCCGAAACGTCCATTAATTTTATTGTAATTAACAAAATATTTTAATCTGACTTAACAACGTTAGGGTAAAACCTAAAAAAAATCTATTTTCTATAATGTTTTGGGTTAACCGACCAATTATTTATCCGGCTTAAATTCCATAGAGACCGGATAAATGGGAATCTACTGTTTTATTCAATGATTTCGTAAATGACAATATATCCATGCTATCTAAACCACAACTGATCACTGTCATGTATCATTTAAACCATAAAAAAATTCATTTCGCCGACATGATGTATCGACTTTATATGTCAGACCTAGTAACAAATCACAATCAATCAACAATTTCATTTGTTCCAGAATGTAACGTTTGGCTTCTGGAGGCTATCCTCCATCCATTCCCATAATGAACATCACTGGAATTAATACGACATTATTTGATGTCGCTTCCAATCTCTCCGACTCTACAATCGTTGCTTCTGTCCCTGACGTTGATGTTGATGATCGAGATGAAGCTTTGGCCAGAGTCGAAATCGCTACCCTCGCGGTAATATTCGTTGTTACCGTTGTAGGAAATGGAACGGTCCTCCTCGCTTTGTGGACGAGGAAACGCTACGCAGGAAGGAAGAAATTATCAAGGATGTACTTCTTTATCCTGCATTTAAGCATCGCGGATTTAGTGACCGCGTTTTTGAACACTCTGCCACAACTTGGGTGGGACATTACGTATAGGTTTAACGGAGGGTTTTTATTGTGTAAAATTGTGAAGTATTGTCAGACACTTGGACCGTATTTGAGTTCGTATATTCTGATGGCTACTGCTATTGATCGGCATCAGGCGATTTGTTATCCGTTGACGTACTGTTCGTGGACGTCCAGAAGGTCTAAAGTCATGGTTTGGTTGGCTTGGGCTACATCGTTGGCCTTTTGTATTCCCCAGGTAAGTAGTACCAATAATTATATGTAAAAGTTGTACTCCTACTTTTCAGAGCTCATAAATAAAACAACTTTTAGGAAAGTTCTCGAATGTGATATAGATCAGGTGTAAACAATTACTCGAATTCTCAATCATACCGACGTTTGGGTACACTCTTGTACCTTTATCTGCGTTTATATACATTTAAAACAATATAGTACACGCGACAATAACATGGACATTGTTACAAAAATTTACATATTCTCACGTAGAGGGCCGGCCCAAGCTACAGGCAAGCCAGGCGACCGCCTGGGGCGAAATTGGTTTTAGGGCGACATTTTTTGAGACTATTTTTTTGCAAAATAAATTAAAAATCAAATTATAAGTTTATTGACTCGTCCAGTATGTAGTTTTAATCATAATGCTGACAATTCCAGTTGCAGAAAACTTATATGAATTAAATCCTATTTATATTTTTTTACGTTATACTAAGAAAGAAGAAAGGTTAAATTCGTTGGCGATTATATCAATTAAAACCATGGTCTTAAAGACGGTAATCCGTATCGAAATTTTATACAAAACAAGATTCTTATATTTTTACCTAGGATGAACCGTTAAAGAGTTAAATTAGATTTTCCGAATTAAAAATAACGAAAAGTATTTATACCGAGATTTATACCTGCACTGAGAAATATTTTTTCTTTCCCTATATACAGGGTTAGTCACGGTCATGGAAGAGTTATTTTGAAAGTATTTGTAACCCAAGATACTAATGACAATAGAACATATTTAATTGTTTAATGTCAAAATGATAGAACTATCACTAGATAGGCAAAGCAAACGTGAATTAAATATTCTATTTTTTTAAGAGAGGAAGCTAGACGCTGTTGTAAATTGTATTTCGGGTTGCACATAAACGGACTTTGAAAGTAACTCTTCTGTGACTAATCCTGTATATGGTATTAGACCAAAATAAAGCGACTCTGTAGAACCCATAAGAAAAAAATTCTCTGTATTTTAAATAACCAAAATATTTTGAAAAAAATTTATTCAGATTAAGATTCTGTGATTGTTCGCGAGTTATCGACACAAATCGCCTCTTTTCTAATTTTTGTACCTATATAATCTAAACGAAATTGTAATAAATGAGGGGTACAATTTACAATTTTCGACTGGGGCGCTCAAAAGTCTCGGGCCGGTATGGCTCATCTATCTATCCAAATGGTAAGAAATTCCTATAAATTTCTTTCGATTGGATTAAAATATAAATTGTAAACATACAAAAACTTAATATGATATTCAAGTATTCCGCCATTTAATATCGGATTACATCGCCTTTATTAGTAATACCAGCTTTAATTCTCTTAGGCATTGTATCCCTAAGCCCCGCACATTTTCATGTATTATCCCATATATCTTGCAAGATAGGTTTTACTGTATGCATTGGATGTTTATGAAATTGTTTTTCATTGTGCCAAAAGTAAAGGGTCTTTGTAGAAGCTAAATCTGGACTAGACAATGACCCTTAAAATACCGGTCGAACTATTATCACTATAGTCATTTGGACCACCGTTTTTCAAATTTAGTCTATATTTAAAGTGGCCGAATGAATTTTGTAGAAATTTTAACCATTTGCGTAGATTCTATAATTTTACCTCCCGTTACCATTGGAAAGGAAGGTATAGGGATCGTGCTAAAAATCGCATATGGAGATTTTGGTAAATGTCCCTAGAATCCAATTTTAACATTATCACGATGATGTCTATGTGTGTGTGTGTGAATCCTCCGCTCTAACTCAAATACTATCATTCAGAAAATTTTGAAACTTATTCTGATATGCAAAGAGTCCATTAGATTTTGGTGTAAATCAGATAACCGGAAATGGCACTTTACTTTAAGCTCTAAATAGTTTTTCTTCAAAAAAATACCTTTAAATATTTTTTTTTTGGAAATTAATGTTATTATAAAAATTAAAGATTATTAAGTTTTCTATAGATTTGCATTAATACTTTTTCTACATATTTTATAGGAAAATTTATAAAATGATCTATAATTTAAATCCCGGAGACTATGCTTTAAACAAACAAAACTCCTTGGTTACGCAGTTACTCAAATGTATGTAACTAACATAAATGTCACTGTTAAAGAACTAATCATTCCAAATTAATAATAGTAACGTTTTAAAAAGATAAAATTAAATAGAACATTAGAACTGGAAATCAATACAGTTTCCAGCATAAGTAAATATGTAGGTATGTATTTAGATTAATAAAAATTAACGATTCACAAAAAAGTTTAAGCTCATTTTTGGATTAGTGAATTCTATTCTATACCGGTATTTAATATTTAATCTTCATTTTATTATCAAAAAAGATTGTTACTTGGATAAGATTAGACTATATTTTAATAAATAAACTACCAAAATTAGAGTAAAATTCGCTAATCCAGAAATAAGGATTAGCTTAATATTTTTTTGTGAGTCGGGCTGTAAATGGCGGGAAGTATTGTGTCGGCCACACCAGATTTAAAAAAAAATGTAAACCGACCGAATTATTTTGAGTTTGGGTTCGTACATTCGTTTCTATATTTAGTATAAAAATTCATAAAAAGCACATTACATCAGCTCTCAAAATCGACAACGCTTGTAATTTTTTGTACGGAGTGCGTAAAATTTTGTACCTAATATCTTTCTTCCACAGACGAAGGACGAGAAGAGTGCAATGTAAGAAAATAAATGCTGCATAACTGAAAATTCGAGTAATTGTTACCACTTTTGATTTAAATTGTATTCCTACTGGACATAGGAAATCCCGGGTTCATCTTCCATTAAAGTCCATGCAATTTTAATAACACAGTTCTGAATATTATAAAAATAGCTGAGTAAAACCTGTTTGGCAAGATCATAATTTTGTTAACTAATTTGTTATTTTTTTTGAGGACATTTTATTTTTTAAAAATATTCGTTTTTAATTATACTAATTTATAATCAAATATTGCCAAATTTGTTAGAAAAATTGATTATAATTTACGATCGAGTTAAATAGGTTTAAAACAGTGTGTCGCTGTCAGATGAGTATTCAATATTCTGAATAGGAGAATGTATTCAGTAGAAACTATCTCATTTCCATTTACAGCCGTAACTGGGCCATTTTCTCATAGGGGGCTAGAAGGGCTGCACTTTTAAAAAATCTTAGCTATGCTAGTATGTTAAAATAATTAATAACATGCTCAAACGTGGCTTTGAAAAACAAAGAGGAACCGGGCCCCCTTGCCTCCTCTGGCTGTTGCCCTGTTTCGATTTAGTACCGCTTTTATGTTGGATTGGGTTACCGTGGAAATGTAGACCTGAAGATTCCTCTTAGGAGCGAAAAGTGTCTGGGAAAACAGCTGGTTTTTCCGTTTTACTTGAGAAGCACGTATGAGGTTCAGACAAATTAGTCGGAAAACCTAATCTCATTTTTCGTAAAGCGAATAAAATAATCGTTAGCGAGGTTGGTATTGGTTAGGAGGGAATTAATTTTTTTAGTAGATATCTAAGTTGATAAATAAGGGAATAATATTTTAATTAACCTAATAAAATTGGTGGGGGACAATACGAACATGACTATTGCATCTTATACCGAGAGTTTTTTTTTTATTAGTGAACATGGATGTATACCATTTCTATAGTTACATTTAAAATGATTGACAGCAATGTATTACCGCGTTTTTTATTTTACTGGACATAGGGAGTTGTCAAAGTCATCAAATTGTCATTTTCCAAAATGATATATGAAGAAAAAATATAAATCATAACATTATATAAGTGCAATATGAGTCTAAGGTAGTTTCTGATTTATTTGCTGCTACTTTTAATAAGAGGCCCAGGCAAACAACTATAATAGCGATTTTACACTTAACAATAAATCGTTCAAATTATTGACGGATAAATCAATAAATTTATCTTACAAGGCGTTGAGAATGTACACTTAATGATTTTCTATCATTTTATTTTTGTTAAAAATTAGGACTACCACTTTCTTAATATGATTTTATATATTTGTGAGGTTAGAGTTTAACTTAGCAGCGCTTTAGTTTTCTTGTAGTTTTTTAGAGTGTAGCCTTTCTTGTAGCGTACTTGTTAAAAATGAGTAAAATCGACAGAAAATCGCGGAAAATAGAACTCGTTCTATTTCATCAATTTATTGATTAATTTATTTTCATTTTCATTTTCTGTTTTACACCGATAAACTGAAGGTCGCAGTCGATCAAATCGGTCGATTTATAGTTAAGTGTAATACAGCCATTAGAATAATCTATAATTATTATAGAATTACAAGATGCATCGATGGACAGCATAAAAAGAAAATCAGAACAGGTAAGGTAAATAATAATAAGAAACATTAAATTATACATTTAAAAGAAAATGACAATACCTTTTTGATATAAAAAGAATTTCTGAAACTCCATAATAGTTTCTGGCCTGGGTCGCTTATTAAAAGTAGCAGCAAATAAATCGGAAACTTGCCTTAGACTCATATTGCACTTATACAATGTTATGATTTGCATTTTTTCTTCATACATTAGTTTGGAAGATATAATTTGGTGACTTTGACAACTCCCTATGTCCAGTTTTTTTAAACACTATAGGCGATTTCGGGCGACAACCGTTCACTTGCGGTATGTTGCGTTTAGGTACGTTCAGACATTCGGGCGCTAGGAACAACAAACCCGGTATGCTTGGATCAGTGCTCATAGCTGAACGGGTTTGCTCTCTGTTCACTATTTATATCTCTTTGTATCATGTCTTTTTTTGAAATGTCAAAAGTCAAAACAGTCGGAGTCGTGGTCTTATGTCAAACAGGGTGACATTATTTTCGTTGACTCTTTTTTGGACATATATGGAAAAAACTATCTTTCTCCGTTAATGCATTTTAATTGTCAGATACTATTTTGACAGTTTTAAATGTCGCAGAATATACATAACCACCAAGCACGGTGTCAACAAGTGAACCAACGATTTTTGGCGCCACCATTAACCATATCGTACCGTAACTAACCGTAAGTAATCCGAAGAAGTGAACGGGTATGTCGCCCGAAATCGCCTAATAAAACTATGCTGTCAATCATTTTAAATGTAACTATGGTAATGACATACGCTCCTGGGGCCCGATTCTTGAAATTTTTCGCATACGTAAGTGGGAGAGATGCGCATGCGAACTGCATGTTGGTATTCTTGAAACAAAATCGTGTGGTCGTAGGCGAATATTCCGTGCGCAATTACATCGCATGGGCATGAATAACTTGAAAGTATCATTCGGACACGAAACTGTGTCTGTCACTGTTACTTGTGTTTGGTGTATCAGTACTTAGATGATATAAATCAAATTATGTTTTTATATAATTCCGGATACGTTTTATGATCTTATAATGACGCCAATTACAAATCTACAATCTCCATACACTTGAGTATCGTTATAATATTCTACAAATGTGTGCTCGAGCATTCATAGAACGATGCAATGGATTGTTAGAAAGGAATTTTAGGTGCATCTTAACAAGCTTTGCATTCCAAATCTGAAATGATTAGCAAAATTAGAGTATTATTATTACATAACACTTGCATATTAATATTGCCATATTATGTACGTACATACTATAAACTAAGAAAAATTATTCCTACTATATCAAATATATTATGCATATATATAATAAATTTTGAATATTAAAATTACAACACTTATGGCTTATGAAAGCGTCGTTGACAGCTATGGCTGACAGCTTTGATTGACAGGTTGACAGTGACAGTTAAAAACAATTATATGATGAAGCATTCACGTGGTATAAATGTTTTGTTTTGATTGGCTGCTACATACTACGTTCGTTTGCTTTCGAGAATCGTATGCGTAGGCTTCGACTGAGTTTCGTTTGGTATTCAAGAATACCACTCATACATATAGTACTGTTCGTGCACGAAACTAACCATAAGAATTTTGTCGCGTGCGGAAAATTTCGCATGATTTCAAGAATCGGGTCCCTGTCCACTAAAAAAAACTCTCGGTATTAGATTCTCATGACACACGGTGTCCCCTTAACCAAATAGTAAAAAGACGTTTTCAAAAATGAACAATTCTAGAATGTTTTGAAATGAAAATTAAAACAAAATATCACTTTAAAAGAAATAGTGGTTGTGAAATTTTTTATTGTTGTTTTTAGGGAAAACAAAGTAGGCAAGCAGATAAAACTGACGGCATTATGAGAAAGAAAATATTGGCTTTACAGATCAAAATAATCAAAAGTTTCCCAAGTGAAAGTGATTAATCGTTTGAAGCAATACGTGGAATTTCAATCTCTTTTCAAAATAGAATTCAACTTCAAAATCAATACGGTCGATTTAATTGGTTTATTCGGTCTGATAAGAAACCAATAACTGAATCCATTTTTTGTTGGAGATAAAAGTAATTGATGATTTTTCTCATTCACCACATATGCCATAAATTTTCATTGATAACACCGATAATAAAACTGAAAGCTTTATCATTTTCTAGTTTATTTGTTCTCATAAAATAAAAATGAGTTTCAATTAATAAAATATACTTGAAGCAAAATTTATATTGCGATATATTTAAATTGAAATACGTATCGCATTTTAAAAAATAAATCAATGTTTTTAGAAATTAATTGAAACAATTATTTTGTTTGTGAAAAGAAGCCTCAGGGCTTTACATAAAATAATAGCAATTAATATTAAACATATGCTTTGCAATAATAAATCTGTGGTTGTCGGCATGTGTCAAAAGCAAAATACGTTACTTTTCAGGAATGTTTTTTCATGACAAAATAATATATCTATGCAAAAATAAATGTACGGACAAATTTTAAATAAACGAATCCTAAAGGTAAGTAATAAAGATATGTATTTAAACAATTTTTATATACAGACGGTTCAAAATCCTAAGAAGGAACAGGATGTGCTGTAGTTATAGGCAATAACAATAAAACAATCAAAACACATCTTCCAGACAGTACATCGAGTTACACAGCCGAAGCTTACAGCATCCTAAAAGCACTAAACGAAATCCATCACAACCAACACGTTAAGGAATTCGTCATATATACCGATGCGCTTAAGGTAATAAATGAAATAAGAAATATATACAACACACAACCAATTATAAAGAAAATCGAAGATAAAACAAACAATCTAATACAACAAGGGAAAAACATAACCATAACTTGGATCCCAGCTCATATAGGAATTGGAAAACACGAAGCAGCAGATCAAGCAGCAAAGGACGCCATTAAAGGAGACTTAACACCTATCCCTATTCCTATTGATGATTTCCTGAAAATAATAAAGAATAAAACTACAAAGTACTGGGACGAAAGATGGAGAAACAACAGAGAATAAACTAAGAAAAATAAAAGCAGATACATCAAAATGGATGAATATAAATAATCGGAAACATCAAATAACAATAACCAGACTTCAACTAGGGCACAGCAAAATAACACACCAACATATAATGAATAAAACCGAAAGAGAGAAATGTAACACATGCAACACTCCAGTAACAATCGAACATTATTAATGAATTGCCCAAAATACTCAACTGCAAGAACGAAACACCACATTCCACCATCATTAGAAGAAGCCCTGGGAAATAATGCAAACCACATAACCAACACAGTTAACTTCCTCAAAGACACTAACCTAATCCAACATATATAAATATAATACAATAACATGTAGACGCAAATAACTGTAAAAGACCCAATGTTTCGGGTACTGTCCATAGCTGCCGATGTACTCCTTTTTTTCTTAAATAAAAAAAAACAATTTGTTTTTAAACAAATTATACAAAATTAATAAAAATACTACTTATTACTAACACTTTGCCATATGGTGCCAACGTGGACTCACATTTTTTTGACCGGTCTGGCCGCGTGAGACCTATGTGGACTCATAATGTCAAATTACATATTCGGCTACGTGGAGCCGCACTGGTCTTGAATATAGCATTGAAACTTACAGGGTAGAGTGCGGCCTGACGTTTCAGAAACCGTGTTTGGCTTACTGATTTTGTGAGAACAATGTGACTTCACGTGGCCATAAATTCAGGGTTATACAGGTATAAATTTCATAATATGATACCTAATAATGAATTTTCGTATGTAGTATTAGCAACCATTTGCAGTGAAAAAATTGTGGTGGCCCGTGGGACCCAATTTTTTTGAATGGTGGCACTTAAAGTGTTAACTATTTAATTCTGGCGGTGTCGCCTCTGCCGGCAACGTCAACAGACAAATAGATCAATGACTGCCGGTGCCGGTTTCTGTAAACCAAAAGAATTTCTGCCGAGAGTTTACATACTCTTAAAATAAAATATCCATGTAAACACTTACCAATTCAGCTCGCAGCTGATGTTTTCACAATCTGGCTAGGCGTCTAGGCGTTTTATAAGACGACAAACAGCTTACTTAGCTTGTAAATTTCTCTAAAAATAACAACAATAACCTTAACCTAACGCACAAAAGTCACGCCTGGAAAGTTCGGGCAAAGTTATCTCCATTAGATTATTGTTTCTAGGTATATTTAGAGAAATATACCATTTCTTTGTTGAATTTTAATAAAAATTCTTAAAAACTTGTGGAACATATATAACAGAATCAGAGTGGCAAAACCTAAAAATCTTTTGCCGGCAGCTTCATCGGGCGCCGGAAGCACTGCCTTTTATATATGCTTAATTTACGGGCATTGGAAAACAGAGTAATAAAGTAAAGTAATGGGGTATGACGTCATAATGTCACAGGTTCAGAGTGATAGTAGAGAAGAATATAATATTTTCTATAACAGATTTTAAAGAGTTCTTTTTTCAGTTCATAATAATGAATCAAGTAGCACTGCAACCACAAAGATAGATAAAGTAATACTTTAACCCTTTTGGTCGTGGCGTACATTTTAGTGTCGTATTATATCCTATCCAAAAATAATTTTTACAGTTTAATTAACAATTTTCTGTAGAATTGAAATTAGTGCTTCCTAGAGTGCGCTGTACACAATTGTTTGTTTTTATTTATGTATTATTTTCGTGCGTTGTCCGTATTTGTTCATGTTAATTTTAAATAGAAAATAGTTTAAATTCATTGTAGCAATTATTTACATACACAAATTTGCTATATTATTTCATTTTTATAATGGACAAAAGTGGCGTACAGTATAGTGTACAATGCCATCAAATAGGTATAAGTCCACCGATAAACATAACCACCTAATTTTTATTGTTCAAAATGTGAGAAGACCCGTTAGTCATCAGACCCTGTTAGAAAATGGCTTTTAGATATAGAAAATTATTTACAGGATGACGACGATAAAAAAACGATTATATTTTGGAGCATAGTACTTTTTTCTCTTTTTATAGAGAAATAGCGGATAAAAAGTCACATAAATTTTATTTGAAGGTTATAATTGATACCTATTGCAATAACCACGGTCTAACATAAAAGAAAAATATTAGATGCGAAAAAATATTACTTATTTATCCAAATATTATGTGATTGCAAAGTATTTTACAAGATGTAGTGCACTTGGAAAGTCCAATATGGTATTTTACTAATTATTTCACTGAAATTCTAATGAAAAACTTGCAATAAATGCCATATAAACATATGCATACCAAAAAAAGGAAACCGCTTATTACCATTATGTCGCAATGTAACACTATAGTGCACACTTCGTAACCCAAAACTGGGTATAGATATACTTTTGGGAATAATATAAAAAAATTGAAAAAAAAATATTGGTATATTCTCAATATCAGATGTTTATGAAAAGGAACAAAAATTAGGCACCGAAGGGTTAACAGCAATGGTAGATAATTTAAATTAAATTAAACAGTCGACTTGATGGCCAAGCGGTTTAGCACACCCGAACCATATAATCATGCGTTCGATTCCAGTTGACCGACAATGTGTGTTTTGTCGGGAAAATAAATACAACTTCTTGTATTTATCGTACTCGGCACGAATGCTATAAGTGAGTCCGGTTGGAAAAGGGTAAGCGGCGAAAGCTGTATGTGAGCCCGAGATATATAGAATTAAATTAAATACATTATAAACTTTGACAGTTTGTGTTAATAGCAACTTAAATTATGGAATTCTCTTTACCAGAAAGATCTATTCTTGGAATAGAACAACAGTTTGTAATAAATTGTGCGTGCTTAAATTTAATAACTTAATTTTTCTATTTGACGTCTATAACAAAGCTATTACAGTACCCAGAAGAGTTTGTTAATAGCTCATTCGAGTACTGTAGTAGACGACGGGGTGGGGCAATTTTGTAACTAGAAAGCGATAGCGAATACAATTCATACTGAGTAAGTAAGATTCAGTTCAAATCTATCTCTTGGCTCTTAAACACCAATTCGACAATTAGTTCAAAATTCATCAATTTTTCAACTATCTTAACCATGACAACATTATTTTAATGCTTTGACGCTTCGATCCGAAGATGGCCATCCATAGCCGGAATCGATCATCGAAAAGGTTTTTATAAATAAATAGTTATAAAACGCAGCGTGCTGTTATATCATTGACATATTACATAAATGGACCCAACGTAGAGAGAGAGGAATTGACGCTCACCTTAGAAAAGGAAAGATAGATAAGCGGGGCAACGTCAAACAAGAACATTGTTGCGGTCTGTTGTTTTGTTTGCTGGTCTGACAGTAGTGAAAGCTAGTAAAAGTGCAATATATTCCCTCAAAATATTAGTAAAAAATAATATTCATATCTCTAACTAAGAGTTAGTTACAATACAAAGTGAGTAATTTTGATTTAATGTAAAATAAAAATAATTTGAATGTAGATTGCTGGTAATTCAGGTTATGTTCTGCCATGCTATGCATTTAAGTGTGATTTCATTTATATTTCAGAATTCTTTTAAAATGGTAATATCATGCAGTGCAAATGGACGCACAGTTCGTTATCAAAAAGACATAAAATTACACAAGTCTTTCTTATTCGTCGTAAACTAAACTGTCATATCTTATATGAATGTTTTTTGAGTAGATTTCCGAAAGATGAACTATGAACAGACTGGCTTATTGCAGTTAGAAAACACAATTTCAAGCCATCCAAACATTGATGTGATGCAGAAATCATTTTCAATCGACGGACTATACCTAAAATGTATATAAAAATAGTTTTAAATAAATAATATTAGCTAAAGCAAAAGTATTTTTCTATATTTGTTATTTTTACAAATAATTTAATATACGAATGAAATATTTTATGTTATATCGAATATGAACTATATTTTACATTGTCATTTATTATGAATGAGATGAATATTCCTAAGCACTCTGTGTTATTTTTCATCTTTTGACTTTGCCCCTAACTTAGCTCTATCCTTTTCTAAGGTGTGCGTCAATGCTTATACAGTAAAGCAGTACCTACGTTGCGTCCATTTATGTAATACGTCAATGTGTTATATATATTTTTAACCTAATAAACACTAAATATGCACACTGAAATGGAGCTTTTCATCCAAATAATATCTTTCTCTTTCTAATACAAAATGTTGCTAAGCTACGGCTATAAAGTGTTGTGTATTCTTTCTTCGAACACATGACCTTGAATAGTTATCTTTCGTGAATAATAGTTTACATGGTGTTGCAAGAATAAGGTTAAAGCAGTGGCGTACATAACTTTTTCTACGCACGGGGCAAAATATTTGTATACAATATTTCATTTGATCTATTCAGCAGATGGAGCTCACATCAGCGCCAGTTTTAAGTAGTCGAAATTACATTGGGTAAACTTGTCTCTTGTCTCCAATTTCAGCCAATCAGAGAGGTCAAAAATAGTTTAAATGGGATAAGGTATAGATACGCTTACTTTAAAAATCATCCTCAACTGGTAGGAAGTACTTACTGCCCTTCATATTTAAAACGTATTTTAATTACTGAGTTTACCAACTATTAACACTAGGAGGAAGAAATTTCCAAATCTGACTTTAAAAGTCGATATATTTCAACTTTGATATCCTCAAATAATTTTTAAAGTAACATATCTGCGTTTTGCTTGTAACCACAGAAATACTCGTATTTTTGAAGTTTTATGAAATACTGGAAAATTTTAAAAATAATGGGATGTCTTGCACAATGTTTTAAAATATCTTAAAGTTTGATAAGCCTTACATAAGTACCTAAAGAAAGTATTTAAAAGTTGAAATATTGTCAAAGTCTGTATAATTTAAATGTTTTAAAAGTTTATAAAACCGAACGAAACAAAAAGACTAAAATTTTGAAGACGTTGATAAACTTTAAATAAGCTTGTTGCATCTATAATAGCAATGGAGAAAAACCAGTACCATTATCATTTGTACTACATAATTGTAAAATAATTAGCTTGATTATTTTTGAAATAAGATAAACATAAAACAAACAACAATTATTAAAATGAATCAAGAGAAGTAATAATGAGCAAAGAAAATTCAACAAAATAAATTAAATAAATGGATCGTTTACATTTATAATTAATTCAATATACGCATAAACTTTTCGTTAAAATTGAAAATGGAAATTTAACAATTAATTCTAAAATGAGATACTATGTAATGAATACTTAAACAGCTAGACTAGACATTACATTACAACAACAACAAAGAAAAAAAAACCGTTCCAACACCTAACTCATCAAAATCTGAAAGACATTGGTCTAATAAAGTTTTATTATACCCTCAAGAAAATGTTCGGAGGAACAGAAAATTGCCTGTTTTCTCCATGCAACTGTATGCAATTTATTTTTATATCAAACTTTATTTCCTAGTGGTTTTCGTTCATAAATATTTGGAAGCACCTTTTCGCCAATCTGATACTGACTGAAATTTCATTTACGCAGTAAAAAAATCTCTTGATTTTTGTGCAGTATTTATATAATACGCTTTATCAAAATGACTACGCGAATTGTAATATGTATTTATTTATGCAACAAGAGTGTAAACACAAGCTTTATGACATGAAGTCAAGTATTTTGTGATGAGGCTTGGCGAGTCACGAACATTAATGACCAAGTATCATAAAGCTTGTTTACATTGGAGTTGCATACAAGATTTTTTATACGACCTTAGAGAAGATTTCACATTTCAAAGATCTGAAGTTGAATACTATAGTACTCAGTCAGTATTACCAACATGAATGTACAAAAAAACTAAATTTAGGTAAATGCCACACGTGTATTCATGGTGGTAGCTCTGTAAAGACTATGGCACACTTGTCGATGAGCTCATCGATGAAACAACAGTACGCACCCGTCATTGATGAAAAATACGGCGCCGCTATTTTCATCGAAGAGCATTGATGAAACGAACGTATCTTATTTCAGACGTATCTTTTGAATATCATTTTACGTTAGCGTGCGTTATCAAACGTCAAAATAGAAAATAAAGTGTCACGTGTCAACTAAGAAACAGTGTTTTGAAAACATAACCTGCAAACAGCATGAATGATGAATACACTAGGGAAATATCAATTTAAAAACCGACAGCATAGGAACATTTCATTGGTGTTATTACCAACTTAATTTTTTACGTCGCAAAAAAAATCGCTTTATTGTCATCGATGAAAATGAAAACCATCGATGTCGGGTGCGTGCTGTTGTTTCATCGATGAGCTCATTGATGCTCCTTGATGCACATTGACAAGTGTGCCATAGGCATAATGTGTAAAGTAAATAAAATACGAAGCAGTGTGTAAAGTACCAAGTTTACACGTCGTAGTATAAAAGATAAATATTTGGGCATTTTTGTTTATAAATTTTTCAACACACCTTAACGAGGTAATCTAACCTAACACACGAAACGCATGCCTACAAAACTCGGGCCGTGCTTTGTGCGTTAGGTTATGTTATGTATATCTAGAGAAATGTCCAAGCTAATTAAATGCAAAACTCATCAATTTATAATTCGTCTAGTTTATAGTTATTTAGAAAAAGCCTAGGCGTATTATAAAATGACAAGATTAATTTTACAATCTGTCCGTGTCCACGATATATATATACAGACCTAACAACACTGCAAGCAGATGGATTCAGTGGACAAGAGAAACTCACAACAACAAATTTTGCTTGTGTTGGAGAGAAGAATAAATAATGACCAACTAATCACAAAGGTGAGAAAAATCTCAGAAACAAGAGACATTTTTGTAACTTCGTTTTCCTTTCAAATTTCTTCCTACTCAGAACACCAATGATGACGTAGTTATAAATAATGAATGCAAATGTTAAAAAAAAAGATTTGATAAAATTTTACCTTTAAAGCGTTCCAACCAAACGGCAGCAGCAATCTAAAACAAAAAAAGTTTAAGTCTTTTACAATGATAAAGATGTTCTTAAATAATAAATCAGCATATATTGAAATACCTGCCAATGATAAATTGACGACGCCGCGAAAGAAGCAATCACATTGGACAAATTATAAACATTCCTATAACCACAATAGACATAAAGACCCACATAAAGTAACAAATAACAGAAACATGGCAAACTAATGGGACATAAACTATAATCAATACCCAAGTCAAATCCTGGATAGACGCCCAATAATGAACAACAAATCATCACCAGTCTAAGAAAAGGACAAAATATTTAGGCCTAACCAAATGCTTACTGACAAAAAAACAGAACCTCAACTATGTGACAACTCGACAACTATAACGTCCGAATAAATAACTGTAAACACATAATTGACACATGCTCAAATTGCTCAATATACAACAGCGCCAGAAGGCAACACAATATACCGAACAACATCTTGCACGCCCTGGCGAACACATAAACCAATATGAAAAATATGTAGTGTGTCTTTTATTAAAGAAATAAAATTTGATGAAAACAAAAGTTTTTGGAATTTTTTTTACAATACTGTGGTTTAATAGACCGGGGGCTAGTGCTACGTAAAAAATGTAATTCCAAATACTGTCGCTTGGTGCTCACTTTAAGTACCCTGGCGAACGATTTGCTGTATTCCCCGGAAAAAAGACGATATACCCAGCTGTGAGGCATGACCCAAAATTGTTTTAAAAAATATTTTAAAATCTAGGTATTCTCTATAAGGGACCTGCATAAAATGACATTAATAGGGCTATTCTGTAAGCATCGTTATGACATAACGAATCGTTAAAACGTTATATCGTTATAATAATAACGAAAATCGTTTAATAGGTTGTTTCTGTAAACGTTCGTTATGACTATGCATTGTTATCAATTGTCATATCGTTATTATAACGTTAAAGTGGTATTCCGTAAACAGTAACTTAATTCTACATAACGAAAAAAAGATAACGATATCGTTATTTTTTAACGACTGAAAAAATCACTCGTTACTTAAACTTTTGTTAATAATTCAGTATTTTTATTTGTGTCAAATAAAATTGCTGTAACGTTGAATAGTGATCTCAAAAAATCGTCATATTATATTTTTGCAAGGTAATATGAAAATAATTGAATACGTATATATTCCTAGCGTCTTGCGTAAGCTTCACAGTTTGTCTACAGATGGTAGTAGTAGGTCTAGCATAGCCCACAACAAGAAGAAGAAAGAGTTTGACAGCTGACGGGCTTACTTCTGCCAGAAGCTATTTAACTTAGAAATTTTGTGAGTGATATTGAATTATTTTATATATTTCAATTAAAATAATAATTTGATTTTAGGAAATAAAGTTCTTAACTTGCTCAGAAGGATTTTATTTTTTAAAATGTGATACAGAATACGCATACGAAGATAACGATTATCGTTAAGTAGACAACGATTTCACAATAGCGATTTCGTTATGGTAGCGATTCGTTAAGCGAATATTTTACAGAATAGGTCCATAAGTATATAGGCGATTTCAGGCGACAATCGTTCACTTGCGATATGTTGCGTTCACGTACGTTCACACATTCAGGCGCTAGGAACAACATACCCGGTATGCTTGGATCAGTGCTTACAGCTGAACGGGTTTGCGAGTCGGGTCAGCTCTCTGTTCACTATTTGTATCTCTTTTTATCATGTCTTTTGTTAAAAGTCAAAACAGTCGGAGTCGTGGTGTTATGTCAAACAGGGTGACATTATTTTCATTGACTCTTTTTTGGACAAATATGGAAAAAAACTATCTTTCTCCGTTAATGCATTTTAATTGTCAGACACTATTTTTGACAGTTATAAATGTCGCAGAATATACATAACCACCAAGCACGATGTCAACCCCACGATTTTTGGCGCCACCATTAACCATATCATACCGTAAGAAACCGTAAGTAATCCGAAGAAGTGAACGGGTATGTCGCCCGAAATCGCCTTATGTAAATGGTAGCCGATAATAAATGCTAGCCATTTTCAATCGTTGCAGAGGGCGCTAAAGTCTTTTATTGTTGTGAATTTCACCTATTAGAAATGGGGGCATTTACCATTTAGTGTTTATAATAGTAAAATTTATTAGTTCACATCCAAATAATGTAAGAAAATACTTGAAATTTAATCAAATAAGTTTCTTAATATACCTATTTTATTAGTTTTCGAAAACTGTTATTTTCGCCCTCTATAGAATATCCTTGAAAGCTGTGGCGTCACAATCACAGACATCAGAAAGAGACGGAAAAGAGAGAGACATGATTAGCTTTGACGATTGGAAGACACATATTTAGCAACTTAGCTGTGGCAGAGAATATAGTTTATTTATTGTGACGAAAGATTTGTAATACGTAATTGTTTTGTAATTGGTTGTTTTAATATTTCTTTTTTTGGGAAGACAGCAAATTGTTCGCCAGGGTATTTAAAGTGAGCACCAAGGGTCAATATTTGGAATACCATGATACATTTTTCATGTAGCACTATCCCCCGGTCTATAAGGAAAGTATATGGAACTTGCTTATTACTACAATAATTAACATAGCTTAACCTTAAAACATTCATATTTAATATAGAGCTAGTGGTCCATTTTCTTCTATACGACGAAGTTTACTTCTAACTTGTCCCATGAGTGTTTGGTAAGATTCAAAGTTTATCTAATTTACGTTGCATCGTAGCACAGAAAACAGCAAGCTTGCTGTTTGTCTGTGGTCGTAGTAATCGAATTAGTATTTTCATACGTAATATAACAAGTGACATGATTATCATCGATGATATTCTCAAGTGAAATCGAGTTGCAGATATAGAAATATGCTGCTTCGGTTTGACGAGTAATATCTTCGATTATTAATCATATCACGAGCTTATATTTAATGAGAGAATATAATTAATTTTTGTGTCACATTGTGTGTGCTACTAACCTCACTTTTAACATATTGTATTACAACATGGTTAATTTGACATTTGCCTTATTATTTTCATCGTAGTTGATATCAACTCAACGATTATCGCACATTTTTATACTGAAAATTAACTGTCAATGTCATATAAAGAAAACAAATCCCTTAGTAACGAATACAAATTAGGTGATAATTTCTTTGTTTTTTATCATCGCTGTGACAGACATGTAACTATGCTCTGTTCCATTTAAGACATTCAGTAGATGGCACTGGCAACAGCGCAAATCTGAAGTAGCCGAAATTCCATTGGGTAAACTTGTCTCTAATTTCAGCCAATCAGAGAGGTCAAAACTATTCCCTATGCTCCGCAATACTGAATGGCTTAAATGGAACAAGGTATAGGGAGATTCTGAATGTTGATTGGCGGGAAACATGTCACGTTACTAATGAATTATATTCTCAAAATAATATTAGAGTAAATAATAATATAATATACTTAAGACATTGGAGAATTTGTAGAAATTTACAAACAACACAACGCAGTATTTAACGGCATTATCATTTGAAATCAATTTTAAATAGCTTGTCATTAAATTTTGTTCGTGCAATACGTTTTATATACTCTAACTTCAAAATATGCATAAAGTAGATGATAAATTATAATCTGATACAGTTTACTATTCACCCAAAAGTTTTCCAAATAAACCTGTCAACCCTTGTAGTAAACAGAAAAAGGGCACCACTAAATTTCCCCCAGATGCTGGTCACGTCCTCATCCACTATACGGATGAATCCAATAAAAATAAAACACGCGTGAAATATTTACTATCAGATACTGCATTTTTATCCTAGAGGGTATGCAATATAGATTTTCCAGTACGTGAAAATATGAAAGAAGAATATATTCGATAAATGCGCTGGGCTTCAAAACACAGTATTAATATTTGAATATTTAGCATATGTACGTAACATGCACAACCCGCGATGGTTTTCTATGTTACCTATGTTACATTCATGTGTCAAGTTTACAAATGTGGTAGGTACTTTTTTCTATCAGATTACATAACTATTTTTTTACGATCGATAAAAAAGCAGACTTTTCAAATGTTATTTGGTTACAGAAAGTGAATAATTCCAAACCAAAGCTCTTTGCAGACCAGACATTCATAATTTTCGCTTTCATATATGGGACCATATAAGTGGAATATCGATTAATCTGCCTGATCGCTACGGTCGGGTGACTATCTCTGGCTTCGTTCTGGATCTGAAAAGAGCTAATTTCAACCCTTGATATTCAAATTCCACCTGGCTAAATATAACTTTTAACCCCGAATTTTGTCATGTTAGCATGTATGCTAAAGTGGATTAAACAAATTAATTTTTATATTTTGCGTTCATAATGAAGTCATTACGATACGCAATTGCGTATCGTAATGACCTTCATTTCGATACGCAATTTTTTGTTTTAGACGGTTGGTACTAGATGATGTTTCTTTAATCCATTTTTACCTAATTTATTTTTAGTTAATTGACAATTCATTTTAATAATATAATGTCGAAATTATTATTATTTTTTTTACTTCCTTGTACGAAGTAAAGGAAGTATTGTAATCGCGAAAAATTTCGGTTTTGAGATTTCAACGGAAATATCCATTTTGACCATCCCTGAATCCATTCTGACTAATTTCGTCGTGACGTCTGTACGTACGTACGTATCTCGCATAACTCAAAAACGGTAAGCCGTAGAAAGTTGAAATTTTGTATTTAGGACTCCTATAACATCTAGTTGTGCACCTCCGTTTTTGGTTACTACATAATTTCCAGAAATGGTACTTTATTTGAAGCCTATAATAGATTTTAATGAAAAACTATTTTAAAATATAATCCAAAACGTTTCAAATTTGGTATATAAGACTTTTATATCAATTGGAATAACATAGCAGATTTTGGTTAAAACAGGCTAACCGGAAGTGATATATTACCTGAAGTTGTTAACAGTTTTTCTTGAATAAAATGGTTTCACTTTGATTTTAGAAATAAATGCTTCAAATAAGAGTTTTAGAGAATTAAATTGTGCGACTAGCACATCAAGTATTATTAAATTAGCCCTTTGTATAAGCGAGATATGTAAATATAAAACATATACTTTTTGGTTTTTGTAATGAAGCTTGCTATGGATTACGACAAAAATAACAAAAAAATAAAAAATAGATGTTAATTTTATAATTGGGTCTATACTTCATCTTCATATTGGTCTTGCGTACAATGAGGTCGTGTGGTGTCCACATCAGATTTTTTTATTTAGAGAAGATTATTTACAAGAAAATGTACAAATGGTTACAAATATAATCACAAATTGAGTAAGTAAATGTTATTGTAGAAGGCGCAAAATATAAAAAATTGTATAAAGAACTCATTTTATAAGACTTTCTTTCGCACACGCTCGTTTTCTAAATTTTGACGCGTGCGAAAAAAACATGTCTTATAATATACGTTCGTTAATATACTATTTTAAAACTCCATGATTGTGAATAAAGTGGAGTTTTTCCCGATACGATATGTAGTACATTATTACCGAACTGACAATGGTTCCTGAATATGTTCATCTATTGATTGACATTGAATCATATGACATTTAAAATTGACACAACTTAACAAAAATAAAAATTAACCAAATGAATGATAACTTTGAATATGCCAATGAAATTGAATATTCTATTACATTTAATGCCAATAAAAATAACATAACCAACAATATATCAAATATAAATAATGTTTTCATAATTACATCTATAATAATTAATACCACTAATGCAATTTAGAAATTTGACATTAACGTATATCGTTCGATTTTGTTATGATGATCTTTGAAAGTAGCGGTAGTGGGGGTAAAAGTATCAGAGAAACCAGGATTATTTCGTTGTTGCCGTGGTCCGACTCTTTAGTAACTTTTTTCAGGAACCGCGTTCCAAATAGAAACCGGTAAATAATTTCAAGACTTACGGAACACAGAACCTTAAACCTGATCGAACCGGTTGCGTTACGGAACATACTCTAACTTAACATATTGATCAAAAATAACACAATTTTAAATAAATTTTCAATGAAAGGTGATGAATTAATATCAAATGTCGTGATAGTCAATAAAGAATTTTTTGCACAATCAGTTTTTTAATGTTTACCGATAGGGTTTGCAATTCAGTATGCTTTATTTACCAATTACTGACCATAAGTGATATGAATCACCGATCAGGAGGCGGAAACAGTCAGTGAATAAAAACAACGATCAAAGTTTACTTTAAAAATGATAGGTAAACTATTATTCACGAAAGATGACTATTCAAGGTCATTTATGAGCCGTCTGATATAATATTACTTGTAGATAACTTCATTGCATTTCGTTTGCATAGGCGTGCAATATGAAATATTTATAGACACATTTTAACTGAAAAAATAAGAATAATTCATTTGAAAATTACGTTTCTTTCTAAATAATGCCTTTCTGAAAGATTTATGTTCATCACTTATGTTTTTGCAAAATACGAAAACATAGACTTAACTTATAAACCAAGGAATAATAATTTAATTTAAACGTCAACGCCACTGGGTAAATATTAGCACAGAGGGCAGTGCAGTAGATAATTAGGTATCTGTAATTCTACGACATACGACATTATCATTTATAGTGTGTTAGAAAGTAATCCCACTATTTACGTATATCTGTCACACAGCATAAATTAAATAGACATAGGTCAAATAATTTTACTCTTTCTAATATAAAATGTTGCTAAGCTACTGCTATAAAGTGATGTGTATTATTTCTTCGAACAAATGACCTTGAATAGTCATCTTTCGTGAATAATAGTGTAACTAATTTTTTACTTCCTTGTACAAAATAAATGAAGTATTGTATTCGCGAAAAATTACGGTTTTCAGAATTTAACGGAAATATCCATTTTGACCATCCCTGAATCCATTCTGACTAATTTCGTCGTGACGTCTACGTACGTACGTATGTACGTACGTATCTCGCATAACTCAAAAACGGTAAGCCGTAGAAATATAAAATTTTGTGTTTAGGACCTCTATAACATCCACTTGTGCACCTCCCTTTTTAGTCATTACATAATTTCCAGAAATGGTACTTTATTTGAAGCCTATAATAGATTTTAATGAAAAACTATATTAAAATATAATCCAAAACTTTTAAAATTTGGTATATAAGACTTTTATATCAATTGGAATAACATAGCAGATTTTGGTTAAAACAGGCTAACCGGAAGTGATATATTACCTGAAGTTGTTAACAGTTTTTCTTGAATAAAATGGTTTCATTTTGATTTTAGAAATAAATGCTTCAAATATGAGTTTTAGAGAATTAAATTATGCATCTAGCACATCAAGTATTATTAAATTAGTCTTTTGTCAAAGTAATTTTCAAATCTATTTTTTTTAGCTTTGCAAAAAAAAATAAGCATTGCGATCAGTAAGTGCTCTTCTACCGGTATCGGATTTCGTCTTGATCTCCAAAATCATCCTCAACCGGTAGGAAGCACTTACTGCCCTTAATACTTAAATAACTACATATTATCTACAACGATTGAATTACAAATACATTATGCATTATGTAGTCGACTTTAAATATATTATGCTACTCATATTACACTATAAGATTTTTTTGAAATAAGTAGGCAACATTTTGATTGTATTATTAACATTTTTTTAAACCTTTGAAAATAAATATTGCTTGATAAATTTAAAATATATTAAATTTATTAATAAAAAATCTGATGTGGCCAGCACATTGCCTTCCGTCAGTTCTGTGTATTTTGTACATATTCCACACAAAAAGTTTCTTGCAAAAGATTCCCTATTTCCAGCACATTACCTTCAGTCAGTTATATGTATTTTGTACAAATTCCATACAGAAAGTTTCCTGTAAGAGATTCTATATACTCGTATTTCCAGTAGAATTATAACACAAACATACTATGTCAATTGCACTTACTGACATTTGCCAATCAGAATTTTCTTAATATAATAGATGTTTCCATAGCACAGCTGGCTGCTTTATGAAATTTAATTTCTTTATCATTTTTTAACTCATCTTTACCTAAAGGCGACGGAAGGTAAAAAACAGTTATTTATGTCAACATGTTACATCAACTATTAACATCTGATATATCATTGTAGCTTCCGCTGTAACACCAACGTGAATAGTGCTAGTGCTATATTGGCAACTGACTTTAAGCTTGCAGTATCAAATCGAAATTTATTTGAACTCACGGAGTTGAGATAAATTGACATTTAATAATTTCTTTTGTACTTAAATGTGTATTATTAAGAAGTACTGTATTACTGAAAGTAAGTAATATAAATATAATGGATAAAATTAATGTTTATAATGTCACATAACATTAACATACACAATCAACGATAGTTCCGAAAATGGCACAAGATGTCATATTGCTTAAAGTCAGTTGCCAATACAATACTCGCGACTGAAATTAACCCGTAGACACCAAGTGGCAAACTTGCAAACCTTCCGAATTGGTAATGGCAGCCAATCACACAGCAGGAAAATTACCAAATAACCAACTAAATCGGCCACCTTAAATAAACGCAGCGCCTCTATACGACATTTCAGTCGCCAATAGTCTTTGACTCGCATATACTGTCTATAGGTCTCAGTCGGATGATTATAAAACTAGACTACTGACTACGGCTCATGTAATAACATAAGTATTGTATTCAAACATTACAAAATTTTCCGTTGTTTTACTTCACATTTATTTTATAATTTTGACATGTCATTTTATTCGCTTTGTTCCCATAAAGTCAATGCCGTGAAAATTGATATATAATGCCTGATCGTTAAATCGACCCTAAGGTGCATTCACAAATGAAAATTAGGTTTATGGTTTTTGTTTAGGTTTAAGTAAGTCATTCCTAATTCATAAATGTAGGTTTAAATTACCTGAAAATTAGTTTTGATATGTACAGACATCTATGTAAATGCTTCAAAAACAAGATTAAAATATCGGTAGAGCAGTACTCAACAAGGCACCTGTGCGCCGTGAAACTATCATTCGCTTGGCATTTTTCGTTATATTTCAGCAATTAAGTTATGACAGTTCCCATGTTCTTCTCGCATTTGTGTAAAAAGCTAAATCCTCTAAGTGGATAATAAATAAAGATGGGTGTATATATCTATATCATTTCAGATTCGTTTTCATTATTGAAGTTTGTGACGGCAAACTAAATCATAAATCTAAAGTTTGGACTTTGCAATGTTTAGCTTTATGATTTAGATTTAGAGACCCTAAATTCTGAAGTGTGAATGGAGTCATTACATAATATGCAGCCTAAGTCTTTAAATCGAAAGTATAAACCATAAATCTAAACCTAATTTTCATTTGTGAATGCACCTTTAGTCTTGTTTTTCTAATTTTTTATCGTCCTGTTGATAAGACACTTATCAATGTTTAAAAAAATATCATCACGGCATATTATCCATTGCTGAGTGTGCCAATCTGCTTTGTAGACAGATTTCGGTAATGATGATAACATATTCGTACCGTTTCCCCACATTCAGGCACGCGGCCACGATCTTGTACTGTAATATACTATATTAATATTACAAGATGTACACTTTGATGTTAGAGTGTCTTAATAATTAGATGATATTCTAAATCTAATAACTACACAGCGACCAACATAAGTTTAATAACTTAGCAGATGTAGTTAACCAACAAGACAACCCGCCTGCAGCAGTACGCCACATATTCCCATTTTCCAGCACCTAAAAGACGAATTCAGTGTATTTTAGAACAGTCCAGTGGCGGCGACATGCAATTTTCCGCATGCGAGGAGATTAAAGCTTTCTTTCCCTTATGTCAAACGTGATATCTCAACAAAGAGATGAAAAAGGCGGAAAAAGATACAGGAACAGGAACAGGACGTGAACGTGAATGGATCTTTGTATGTTTGCAGTTGCTTTGAAATTTAAATGACGCGATCTTTTTTCCTTTCTATATAGGTGCAAAATCCTACAATTTGTTTGAGAAACTTATACTGTTTAGCATATTTGAATGAACAAACACATACCTGGTGCCTTCTTGTATTAACTACAAACAATACACAGTACAATGTTATTTAATTTCGCTCTGTTTTAATCTATAAATTCTAGAGAAAAATTGTAAAGAAAAAAAAGGTCAGAATGAATAATCCAATAAATACGAAGTTTGTTTCTTATGTACGAGTTACGGCCGTATCACACTACAATCATATCTCTGACTCTTTTTCGCTGACTTACTTTGTATAACAAACTCGATCTATCTCATTGCAAGTTCGAATAATCGTTTTCTCTGACTTTTAGTGGATTTTAATACTTGAAATTGGTTATGAGATGGTTTCTTTAATGATAACATATTTCAAATTTGTTTAACATATCACGTTATTTCAAGTAAATGAATGAAAACGATGGAAAAATAATGCAATAGGGGATTACAGCTCAATCGAATTAAGAGAAATTAGTAAAAAATAGTGAAAGTATATGTGTAATAATGAATCGTAATAAAGAAATAAAATGATATAATTGAAATACTACTACATGAATATACAGAAAAAACTAGGTTGGCGACTACAGCGCAATTGATTTAAGAGAAATTAGGAAAAAATATTGAAAGTATATGCTTAATAATAAATATTAATAAAGAAATAAAACGACATAATTGAAATACTTTGGAAATAAGGGGGGTTTTATTTTAGCAACTCGTCACTCATATGAAATTCATATATATATATATATATATATATATATATATATATATATATATATATATATATATATATATATATATATATATATATATATATATATGTATATATTATTTTGATTGGCGACTCAAAGACCACCTATAAATATATAACGAATACCGAGTTAGGGGCGGAACCTACTACCAATGGAAGTGGAAATATTCAAATAGCGGAGGCGTGGCTATCAGTCCAGTAATGCAATTCTCAAACAGTTTTTATTTGAATATAAATATTTTGCATTAAGCTTAATAATTTAAATACATTTCCAAATATAAATCATGTCGATTTGTACAGTATAATAATATTCATTTATTTTTTATAAATATAATTTAGAAATAGCATATATGTATTTCAAAAACATTTAGATCCACGAAGAAAATAGTTTGATATAAAAATTATATGTACGTGACGTCACATCTATATTTTCAAATTTCGGAAGACTATAACTCGTTTATTAATAGAAATTTTTCACCGGATTTTAACCGATAGTCTTAGTTTTACTTATACGTTCGGGTGAAATTATATAAAAAAGGTAGAATCCCCTATTGTGGGCAAGCATAATAATTTTATGCGCATCAAACAGAAAGATGTCAACTTCTGACGTTTCTGCAGTTATATTTTACTCCGTAAAGGTACATTCCTGTACTTCAGAGACAGTTGCGCATGCGCAGTACAGAAGAGGAAATGAAACCGATTCCATTTCATCTGACAACAGGATCCATGACTTCCTTAAGTAGCTATCATACTGGAGTAAGTCAGCGATATGAATCAAAGTCATGGATAATACGTGACAAATCAGACATACTACTTCTAGTGTAAAAGAAAATACACGATTTAAGACAATAATTATCAGAATGCCATGGGAAATAAAACATTCATTCATGTCTGTTATTTCTGACATATGTGATAGATTTGACATTTCTTTTAATTTTTAATATTGTATTTTATATGGTATACAGACATTGATTTTGTAGAAAATTTTTATTTTAAAGTATAACTGAAAACGTACCACAATTTTGTCCGTAAATTATGTACTGAGCCACTGACTTCATTTTTACATCAATTTTAAATTCTAGAGCCCTATAATACCCAAAAATGAGTCAAACTGCACCTCGCTTCTTCTTCGTGGGATCTCAAACTTAGGTCCTCAATTCCTATAATAAAACGCATAGCCCAAAAATGGGTGGCTTAAAATTCATTTCTATGGAAAATTTTACATATATGTACCAAGTTTTATATTATTTGACCAACTGGTTCAGATTTGATAAACAAAAGTTATGTTTTACAGCATCACAAATTTATTAGTGAAGTAGAAGCCGTATCTCCTACCCATTTATGGGTAAGAGAGGGAGAAGGTTTTTAGGGTACCAAAAATAAATCTATTTTTTTTCCAAAATTAAGTAGTTTTCGATATGTAGATTTCAAGTATCTCTTAGTTTGAGTGATTAATGAACAGCTAAGATTTACAAGGCATAATATAAACTACTTCAATTACTTTTGTTATATTGTATAATAAATTTTAAGACAAACATTGTAGTTTGTTAGATCAATAAATTTTATGTACCAATTGTCTTGCAAAGTAATTCCGGCTCTTTGTTTTAGTTAAATTAGTTTGCAATGATGTATTACCTACTTACTATATTTTCACAAAACAGGTTTAGTTTTGCTCAAGTTTAATACTCTATAAATTAAAGTTGCATTTTCGACTCACAAAAAGAATTATTACTCTCAGGAAATGAAAGATCTATATCTATAATTATTTGACAAAATTCTGATTGGCAAAAATAGTCGATGTTAAATTTTAATTTTAGATAAGGTAAAATACGAGTATTTTTATGTTATTGAACAATACTGAAACTTTTATTTTTACCGGATAGATATCCTAGTGATCGATCCTGTATATTAAAGTCACTATATCAGAGCTCAGAGCATAGTAGACATACAGTTTTGCCAATGTGTATAGCTCGTTTAGCAATAATTTGAACAAATGACTTTTAAATCATATGTGCCAACACTAATCGTTGCTACTGTGAAAATTTTTGCGTTTCACGCAAATATAGCCTTCTTTCAATGCACATTACATGTCTATGAAAGTTGAAAATTGCTTGAAACCATTCATTCAAATAGGGAATAGGGAAAAGAACCGTAATTGGACAGTAAAACTCAAGACGTTATGCTTGCTTTAACATCTTAGACAAGAGTTTTACCTTCCAAATACGGTCCTTTTTCCTATTTTAATTCAAATTTTAATTTTGGGGGGAAAGTCATTGAAAAGAGAGAAAAATAAGTATTTTTTCGAGACTAAAATCAAATATTTACTACGCCACTGATAAGGTAAAAATATCTAACTTATTTATTTGGAACATTTTTCTCGATTACTAATAGTTTAGAAGTTATTTGAAAAAGAAAAAACATCAACAAAATTCAGTTTTTCGTCACTATTTAGTGCCCTATGAAAATTTTTGGAAAACAAAAGCACATCTGTGATGGCCTTCTATAGATTCACAAAAAGTAACTATTTAACCTATACATTATATCTCTTCTCGTTCGCGAGATCACAGTGTTGGCAGTTCTGAATGAGACACACTATGGCCCGTATTCTCACCTCTTTGAAGTAGCGCTACTTCCGAAAAATCGCTACTTCAACTGTCAAATGTCAACTTAAATGTTAAAAATTAAAGATATAAAAATAAATTAAATTGTAAATAGCACTTATTTCAAATATTATAGGTTTTATTTACAAAAATATGAAACCTATTCTTGACTATAAATAAAATTTAAAAAATCAAAATAGCTCTACTTCGGAAGTAGCGCTACTCCAAGAGGTGAGAATACGGGCCTATATTATTTTTACGATGATTGTTGCAGTAAACTTAATTTTTACGAGAATAAAAAATTTTGAAATTGTATTTGGTCATATTCCGTAGACTTCGAATTATTGCACAAGACATCAAAATTCATTAAAATTGAATTCTTACACATGACATGACAGCAAAAACTTATTGACAGATTGTTGAAAATTGCTTTCCATAATTGCAATTTAATAAAATCTTGTTGCTATTGTTACTCCCAAAGTTTTCGTAATGAGCCGATTTCACATTTTTTAAAAAGTATTTTTTTTATTATAAATACGCTTTAACTACTTGGTTATAGCGTTGGTACAATATTGTTTACAGTTTTGGTTTGTAATATACACAGTTTGTAAGCTTATATTCACATGTATTTATTTTATTTTATGTGTTCATATAGGTTTATTTTTTTAGGTATTGTACTATTTTTTGTGATTGGGCTTGGTCTTCTTTGAGGGCTTCCTTGATGTCATTTGGGATATTGTTTGTGATTCTTTCTAGTATATATTTTGTGATAATATATTGTGTTGTTATCTTGGTTTTGCAGGCGTCGCAGGTGGGTGGTGTTGTTTTTTCGAATATGTGTTTGTGAGTAGTTTTGGTATGTGCTATTCTTAGTCTTGTAAAAATTATTTGGCTCCGTCTTGAGTCTTCCATTTTCCAGGTTTCTAGGTTTTCCTTTATTTCTCTTAGTTTGTTATTTCTAGTTTCATTCCATTTTTGTTGTCTGTTGTATTTAATTTGGTCTTTTATTGTTTTATTAGGTCGGTTTTGGGGGTATCCATATTGGTTATGTTGTCCTCATTCATGGCTTCATTGGCGTTGTGATCTGCCTTTTCATTGCCTTCAATTCCGGCGTGTGATGGTATCCATATTAGCACTATTTGTTTGTTCAGTAGTTGTAGTTTATGGCTGTGTTCTTCGATTTGGATGATTATCGGACAATTGTGGATTGGGTCAAGGATATTTTTTATGGATTTGGCTGAGTCTGTTAGTATTGAAAATTTTTCTTCGTTGCTGTCAGATATTACTTTGAGTGCTTTTAATAACCGCTTTGACACTGTACATTACGTTTTCAAAACTAAAAATGTTTTGGAACCATTTTCAAAACTGCATGTAAACTTAGTAAATGATTGACGTTACGATGCTTAGCATAAATAACGACTCGTATTATTTGACAACTCATCCGAAATTATTAAACGATATTTTGTGGTGAAATAGAGCAACTACATTTCTCTATTACCTATGTTTAAAATTTGTCCTGGATGTTAAGTTACAAAGTTATAAAATGTCTTGTACTTTGCAAAAATGTCGTAAAGTATATTTTAAACTATAAAGTTGACATGGTGCAGCTCTTTCATTATTCCCGTAAGTATTTCTTAAGTTGTTAAGTTTTTAGTTGTTTACACAAAATGACACTAAGTACATCCGAGTATATCGTAAAACAAACTCGTAACTTAATTATTCCTATATTTTTGCAATAATCAGAATAATTTATCCACAAAAAGCTTTTTAAATCCATTAAATAGTGAATATAAATTTGTAGATAAAACTCAATATTGATACAAAATATGCTACCGAAATATTTTTCATTTTATAGAGATAAATAATGCAATATCTAAAAATAGCCCATATTCTAAGTGAACCTATCGATTTTCCAGAATTACCATAGATTCACCCTGCAAATGTAAATATGCATGAATTACTTGACAATTCAAATGGCGGAACCTGTCAATATAATGACTATAATCCCTAGATGCAGACACGTTTATCTCCAGAGAAGAGGAAGGACATTTAAGAAGTATTTGTGATGCAAATACATTCTACTTACACCGCGGGTGTTAATTCTCAAGGTGTACTTGTATATCGGAGAGTAACATTGTATATAAATCAGTTTTTTGCAGACTGTTGCCCTTCGTTTTGGCTGACAACCATGGTTGTAGTATCAATAGAAACATAAAAAAATTCTACGTCGAATGATATCTAATACAAGTGTTGCAAGAATTTTTACAAGACTTCTAAATACTTAAATTTAAAAGATGTTGTTCTTTAAAGAGCCTCAAATTTGAAAATATCACGAAATACCCATTATATATTTTACAATTAATTATTGAAATTTGTGTAATATTTTGAAAAAGTTACGTGATCTGAAAAAGAATGTGACGTCAGAGCACATATAGTTTGATATATGACAAACTATCCCCTACTTTTATTTACATACATAACGTAAACTGTTTTCCTATTGATTATGAATGACGTACTGTATGTGCTCCGACGTCACAGTAATGGGGGGTTGTTTTTCATGACTATTTCTGGCGCCAATCTTTTTATTTCAATACTTCGTTTTTCCATTATTCCAATAATTAGAATAATGGAAAAACGAAATATTTGAAGTGAAGATGATCTGTCACTGTTTCTTACATCAATCAAATGCGCATGCGCCGAAAATGTTTTCAGTAATTTTGATTGAAAACTAAAACTGCATGTGAATATAGTAAGTATATTTTGGTTGCGCTGTCAAATATAACTATCAAAATCCCATTTGGAACTTTTCGTTTATCACATCAATTTGCAGTATTTTTAACACCGAATCGTTTATATTTTACTAGGTATTCTTCTTTTGTTGTTTGTTTGCAATAACTTTTTTACCGTCGGCTGAGGTTTACGGAAGTTCTATAAAATTGCGTATCTGAAACTGGAATAATCTGTTAAGATTGATTAGAGGGTTCAATTTATATGGGATCACACAGAATTAATTATCTTCGATTGAAAATAATTATATCCGCGGAAGTTTCCCGGACTTAATTGTACCTGACCCTGACCTGTAATTTTCATCCAGCTGAATCTGCTCACCTATTAAGCCTTTTAAGTTAGATATAGCTTCAAATTATATAAAAGTTGTAATTGTAGACTGTAAATTTCATTTTGTAAACTTTATCTTAAACAACGTAGACAAAGTTTTAAGGTAATTGTTAAGGACACAATAATCTTTTCGGATTTTGTGGTAACACTTATTGATAGCCGCAACTTCGCGATATAAAAACACAGTTGATAATACGACAATAGAATTAAATTATATAATATATTATAAACAAACAAGACTAAATCAAATGGATTATTTGGATAGCAGATTAATCTGAAATTGGTTTTCGAATTCAAAATTAACATTCCAGTTTCGAATTAGTAACTGATTCAATTGACACAGACGTTGCTTTGTAGTTGTGTATTAAACATTCTATACGTAATATAGTATGTTGGATGTCGCATATCGAGTCACATATAAGTACATATCATTTACAGATTTCTATTGACGTCTCTCTAATAATACAGAATTATCACATATTCGACCTATTTCTCTAAGCAAAGTTGTATAGTATAGTAGGATGCTCTACCAACTGAGCTATAAACTTCTCTGGAAATCAGTGAAGTGAATTATTCAAGTGTGTTTTGCCAGTTTTTTATGAGGACACTCTTTTATTCAGAGGACTGAATACGCGAATGACAGCGATACACTTATAAAAATATAACTACGTAAAACAAGTTTGTAAAATAGTTACGTCTACTTTGCATATAAAGCTACAGAATTGAAGGTATCAATTAAAAATTAAATTAGTTTAAAAAATAAAAAATCTGATGTGACCAGCACATTACCTTCCGTCAGTTCTATGTATTTTGTACAAATTTCATACGGAAAGTTCCTTGCTAAATATTCTATTTCTTGTACATTACCTTCCGGCAGCTGCATGTATTTTATGCAAATTTCATACAGAAAATTTATGTCTTAAATTATTATTTTGTGACGTTTTCTATATACAGTGTAATGTATCTGCAGAAATAAAAGATTTATTATTATTATTTCTTGTACATTACCTTAAAGCAGTTGTATGTATTTTATACAAATTCCGCATACAGAAAGCAAAAGATCCTATATTTCCAGTAAAATTATAAGACACACACTATGTCAATTTCACTTGACACTGACATCTTTCAATCAGAATTTTCTTAAAATAGTAGCTGTTTTCATAGCTATAGCTACTTTATGAAATTTAATTTCTTTATAATTTTTTAACTCTATATCCATTTAATATTAAGTATAAAATGCAGTCAAATCGTAGAGAATAAAATATTCTTTAATATTTATAATAACATTAAATGTGAAAAAATGATATTTAACATAGTTTTTTCAAGAAAAACTGTTAAAATCTTCAAATGATGGTACTTCCGATTGACCAATTGTAACCAAAATCTAATCAGCTCTTCATATGGATGTAGCGAAGAAGTATACGAAAAAATTATAATTTTTGAAACTGTAGTATTAGAGTTATCGCAGACGAAAATTTTGTTACACACACACACATCCACACACACACACACATCCACACACACACACACATTCACACACACACACACACACACACACACACACACACACACACACACATACAGACATCATCGTAAAAATAGTAAATTCGTATTCTAGGGACCCTAAAACGTGCTTATTGATTAAAAACTCATCATCGAATTTTTTGACCAAAGACAATACCTTCCTTACCTAAAGGTGACGGAAGGTAAAAATGTCAACGTACCTATATGTATGTTACAAAGTTCACTACAAATTTTTGCAGTTATATGTATGTAATAAAAAATTTAAGTTCGAGTGAAAAAACTTTTGTGCTATTTGAAATATAGAATTATTTTTAAGTTTTACCACGATCAGAATTGAACCAAGACCTACTTAATTAACAATTGATATTAAATCCTTAAAACATGTTTACATTCCATGGCCTCTGCAAAATAATGCTTTGTCTTTTAAAGATAAAGATTCTTTTTGCACTAAGCCGGAAATATCTCAAACAAAAATTTCAAGCATTGTGAAATTCGATATTGAAGACGCGCAGTAATAATCCGTGAAAATGTATTCAAATTACATCTTCCAATTCCACATTTTTTCTTTAAAAAGCTTTTGCTACTTCGCACAATCTTAACACAAAAGGAAAAAATAAACTTATTAACAAAAACCCATATTTTCTTTCGTCTTATTACTTTTTCCACCTTTGACAACTTCCTTCATATTTCTTATATCATTTCTTGTTTCTATTCCTTCGTTTGACAAAAAATGTCTGGCACTGTCTCAATATCAGGCAACAAGATCAAGGCATCTGTGATAGGAACAAGAGAATGAAAACATTCCTAAGCAAATATCCTATAGTTTAGGGTTTTATTAAATGGTTTTGTATTCTACCCAGGTGCGAAGCCCAAACTTTTCCAGAAACGTAGACATCTGTTTCCACATTTCCATAAAAAGATTTTCGATTATAAATCAGCATGAAAAGTGACAAATAATATTTTTATGTTAATGTTACCACAGAAGTCAGAAGTAAAAGAAATTTAATTATATTTTACCTTCGATTTTTCTCTCATTATTTCTCGATTTGTAATATGGTTTCTGATTGGCCAGAACAGTTGCTATAATATTAGCGAAAAGTCAAACCTTTCTCTTGTTAAAAACGAAGTTCATCAATTTTAAAAATATAAATATTTTATAATGAATTTCCTAAATGGTATATGTCTACAAATACAGTTTTCTATTTTAATTAAAAATACTGAACTAAAAAATAAACAATCAAGGGCTCCGAAGTTATAATAGCTATTATAGCGAGTTGTATACTATATTTTATGTACGACCAGTGGCGTAACTAAAAGTTCGGGGGCCGGCCCGCAATAAGTTTTTGGGGCCCGTTTTTAATTGTAGCGTTTATCATGAAGAACTACATACCACAAGGACTTGTGGAAATTGTGACTAGGCTCACTTTCATCTGAATTGATATGTTAAGAACAAAGTAACCAATATTGCAAGCCTGAAAATCCAAGATTAGGCACTTTTACATCTCACCAAAGTCATTGTATGTTGTGGCATTTACTATGAAAATGTGATTGGCCCATATATATATATATATATATATATATATATATATATATATATATATATATATATATATATATATATATATATATATATATATATTTTGAAAATGAAATTGGTGCCACAGTCCACTGGTGAAAGTTACAGGGAATTTATTCATACATTTTTGGTATCCCAAATGAAAGAAATTGGATGCGATAAAATATGGTATTAGCAAGGTGGATCAGTATCATACAGTCTAAATAATAGCAATTTTGCGAAAATCATTCTCTTATTTATTTAATCCCACATGTTGGTAATACACATTGGCCGCCAGGTGTCTTTATTTGACAGCCCCAAACTTCTTTTTATGGGGTTATTTTAAAGGAAAACTCTAGATCAGTTGCAGGAAAATATTTGCCAAGAAATCGAAATTCTACCGGCCGAAATGTGATGGAAAATAAAGAGTTTGATTTTAAATAGCGGATAAGGGGCCCCTTAGCCAATATTATTTTTGGAAATTGACATTTAAAAAAATAAGGGACTAAATAAATTTGTACGTTGCTACAAAAAAAAAATGTTTAAATTCAAAATGTCGCAATAGTAACAAAATTATAAATCATGTAAATTGGGGCCTCTTTAGAGTCCGGGGCCCGCATTGCGGGCGGGCCCCGTCAGTTACGCTACTGTGTACGACAAATGTATAATTTACAACGTTTTTTTTGTAAATTCGTTATATCGCCTCAAACAAAATAATCCATATGGCGTATTTTTTCATTAAAATTAGATTAAGATTAACAATGTTTGGTGATATAACTATTGACGATATGTAATTTGTAGCATCAAAGGAAATAATATACGGCAGAAATGCTTGGTATCTTCTACAGTCTGCAACATATAGAAAACAAAAACAACCAATCCTATACAATATGCTCCGATGCCCTAAGCAGTCTCCACTCCGTTTTAACAATGACTACGTTCACACGTTTGAGAAAAATTTACTTTGACTTGACTTTTAAAGGCGACTTATGAAAAGTCAATTTAATGGTGCGTTTACACATAAGGTCAAATCTACTACTTCACTTTCTGTTTGTTATTTGTCCTTCACTCAACTTTGACTTTGACAGCAAAGTAAAGTTTGGTTATAATACGTGTGATGTAAGTTACCTATTTAACTATTATCTTATAATCATAATTAAGAATAAATTATTTATAGAAAAAATGATTAGTAAACTACAGTTACTAAATTTAAGCGCGATATTTTTAAATAATATAACTATGTAGCAACAATATTGGATGCGAAGTAGATTAAAAAATAATCGCATAAAATATTTTAAAATTCGAGAATATTTTAAATTCAGATATAAAACACAGTTGATAATACGACAATAGAATTAAATTATATAATATATTATAAACAAACAAGACTAAATCAAATGGATTATTTGGATAGCAGATTAATCTGAAATTGGTTTTCGAATTCAAAATTAACATTCCAGTTTCGAATTAGTAACTGATTCAATTGACACAGACGTTGCTTTGTAGTTGTGTATTAAACATTCTATACGTAATATAGTATGTTGGATGTCGCATATCGAGTCACATATAAGTACATATCATTTACAGATTTCTATTGACGTCTCTCTAATAATACAGAATTATCACATATTCGACCTATTTCTCTAAGCAAAGTTGTATAGTATAGTAGGATGCTCTACCAACTGAGCTATAAACTTCTCTGGAAATCAGTGAAGTGAATTATTCAAGTGTGTTTTGCCAGTTTTTTATGAGGACACTCTTTTATTCAGAGGACTGAAT
This sequence comes from Harpalus rubripes, assembly GCA_963082715.1. Taxonomy (NCBI): domain Eukaryota; kingdom Metazoa; phylum Arthropoda; class Insecta; order Coleoptera; family Carabidae; genus Harpalus; species Harpalus rubripes. Next base: position 23,996,290 of record OY720464.1, read on the forward strand.
ACGCGAATGACAGCGATACACTTATAAAAATATAACTACGTAAAACAAGTTTGTAAAATAGTTACGTCTACTTTGCATATAAAGCTACAGAATTGAAGGTATCAATTAAAAATTAAATTAGTTTAAAAAATAAAAAATCTGATGTGACCAGCACATTACCTTCCGTCAGTTCTATGTATTTTGTACAAATTTCATACGGAAAGTTCCTTGCTAAATATTCTATTTCTTGTACATTACCTTCCGGCAGCTGCATGTATTTTATGCAAATTTCATACAGAAAATTTATGTCTTAAATTATTATTTTGTGACGTTTTCTATATACAGTGTAATGTATCTGCAGAAATAAAAGATTTATTATTATTATTTCTTGTACATTACCTTAAAGCAGTTGTATGTATTTTATACAAATTCCGCATACAGAAAGCAAAAGATCCTATATTTCCAGTAAAATTATAAGACACACACTATGTCAATTTCACTTGACACTGACATCTTTCAATCAGAATTTTCTTAAAATAGTAGCTGTTTTCATAGCTATAGCTACTTTATGAAATTTAATTTCTTTATAATTTTTTAACTCTATATCCATTTAATATTAAGTATAAAATGCAGTCAAATCGTAGAGAATAAAATATTCTTTAATATTTATAATAACATTAAATGTGAAAAAATGATATTTAACATAGTTTTTTCAAGAAAAACTGTTAAAATCTTCAAATGATGGTACTTCCGATTGACCAATTGTAACCAAAATCTAATCAGCTCTTCATATGGATGTAGCGAAGAAGTATACGAAAAAATTATAATTTTTGAAACTGTAGTATTAGAGTTATCGCAGACGAAAATTTTGTTACACACACACACATCCACACACACACACACATCCACACACACACACACATTCACACACACACACACACACACACACACACACACACACACATACAGACATCATCGTAAAAATAGTAAATTCGTATTCTAGGGACCCTAAAACGTGCTTATTGATTAAAAACTCATCATCGAATTTTTTGACCAAAGACAATACCTTCCTTACCTAAAGGTGACGGAAGGTAAAAATGTCAACGTACCTATATGTATGTTACAAAGTTCACTACAAATTTTTGCAGTTATATGTATGTAATAAAAAATTTAAGTTCGAGTGAAAAAACTTTTGTGCTATTTGAAATATAGAATTATTTTTAAGTTTTACCACGATCAGAATTGAACCAAGACCTACTTAATTAACAATTGATATTAAATCCTTAAAACATGTTTACATTCCATGGCCTCTGCAAAATAATGCTTTGTCTTTTAAAGATAAAGATTCTTTTTGCACTAAGCCGGAAATATCTCAAACAAAAATTTCAAGCATTGTGAAATTCGATATTGAAGACGCGCAGTAATAATCCGTGAAAATGTATTCAAATTACATCTTCCAATTCCACATTTTTTCTTTAAAAAGCTTTTGCTACTTCGCACAATCTTAACACAAAAGGAAAAAATAAACTTATTAACAAAAACCCATATTTTCTTTCGTCTTATTACTTTTTCCACCTTTGACAACTTCCTTCATATTTCTTATATCATTTCTTGTTTCTATTCCTTCGTTTGACAAAAAATGTCTGGCACTGTCTCAATATCAGGCAACAAGATCAAGGCATCTGTGATAGGAACAAGAGAATGAAAACATTCCTAAGCAAATATCCTATAGTTTAGGGTTTTATTAAATGGTTTTGTATTCTACCCAGGTGCGAAGCCCAAACTTTTCCAGAAACGTAGACATCTGTTTCCACATTTCCATAAAAAGATTTTCGATTATAAATCAGCATGAAAAGTGACAAATAATATTTTTATGTTAATGTTACCACAGAAGTCAGAAGTAAAAGAAATTTAATTATATTTTACCTTCGATTTTTCTCTCATTATTTCTCGATTTGTAATATGGTTTCTGATTGGCCAGAACAGTTGCTATAATATTAGCGAAAAGTCAAACCTTTCTCTTGTTAAAAACGAAGTTCATCAATTTTAAAAATATAAATATTTTATAATGAATTTCCTAAATGGTATATGTCTACAAATACAGTTTTCTATTTTAATTAAAAATACTGAACTAAAAAATAAACAATCAAGGGCTCCGAAGTTATAATAGCTATTATAGCGAGTTGTATACTATATTTTATGTACGACCAGTGGCGTAACTAAAAGTTCGGGGGCCGGCCCGCAATAAGTTTTTGGGGCCCGTTTTTAATTGTAGCGTTTATCATGAAGAACTACATACCACAAGGACTTGTGGAAATTGTGACTAGGCTCACTTTCATCTGAATTGATATGTTAAGAACAAAGTAACCAATATTGCAAGCCTGAAAATCCAAGATTAGGCACTTTTACATCTCACCAAAGTCATTGTATGTTGTGGCATTTACTATGAAAATGTGATTGGCCCATATATATATATATATATATATATATATATATATATATATATATATATATATATATATATATATATATATATATATATATATATATATATATATTTTGAAAATGAAATTGGTGCCACAGTCCACTGGTGAAAGTTACAGGGAATTTATTCATACATTTTTGGTATCCCAAATGAAAGAAATTGGATGCGATAAAATATGGTATTAGCAAGGTGGATCAGTATCATACAGTCTAAATAATAGCAATTTTGCGAAAATCATTCTCTTATTTATTTAATCCCACATGTTGGTAATACACATTGGCCGCCAGGTGTCTTTATTTGACAGCCCCAAACTTCTTTTTATGGGGTTATTTTAAAGGAAAACTCTAGATCAGTTGCAGGAAAATATTTGCCAAGAAATCGAAATTCTACCGGCCGAAATGTGATGGAAAATAAAGAGTTTGATTTTAAATAGCGGATAAGGGGCCCCTTAGCCAATATTATTTTTGGAAATTGACATTTAAAAAAATAAGGGACTAAATAAATTTGTACGTTGCTACAAAAAAAAAATGTTTAAATTCAAAATGTCGCAATAGTAACAAAATTATAAATCATGTAAATTGGGGCCTCTTTAGAGTCCGGGGCCCGCATTGCGGGCGGGCCCCGTCAGTTACGCTACTGTGTACGACAAATGTATAATTTACAACGTTTTTTTTGTAAATTCGTTATATCGCCTCAAACAAAATAATCCATATGGCGTATTTTTTCATTAAAATTAGATTAAGATTAACAATGTTTGGTGATATAACTATTGACGATATGTAATTTGTAGCATCAAAGGAAATAATATACGGCAGAAATGCTTGGTATCTTCTACAGTCTGCAACATATAGAAAACAAAAACAACCAATCCTATACAATATGCTCCGATGCCCTAAGCAGTCTCCACTCCGTTTTAACAATGACTACGTTCACACGTTTGAGAAAAATTTACTTTGACTTGACTTTTAAAGGCGACTTATGAAAAGTCAATTTAATGGTGCGTTTACACATAAGGTCAAATCTACTACTTCACTTTCTGTTTGTTATTTGTCCTTCACTCAACTTTGACTTTGACAGCAAAGTAAAGTTTGGTTATAATACGTGTGATGTAAGTTACCTATTTAACTATTATCTTATAATCATAATTAAGAATAAATTATTTATAGAAAAAATGATTAGTAAACTACAGTTACTAAATTTAAGCGCGATATTTTTAAATAATATAACTATGTAGCAACAATATTGGATGCGAAGTAGATTAAAAAATAATCGCATAAAATATTTTAAAATTCGAGAATATTTTAAATTCAGATATAAAACACAAAATTGTGTAATTAAATTAATTAAATATCCAATTATTAGGAATTTGTGGATGAAAACTAGATGTCACTGTTAGTAAAGTAAAGTATGTTTCATTCGTTGGTTCACACGACTTTTTAAAAGTTACTTATATGAGTCGAGTCTATATTATTTTGGACTTGACTTTAGGAAGAAAAGTAATAGACAAGCGTGTTTACACAACGGCAAAAGTCGCCTTTTGAAAGTCAAAGTTAAGTCAAAGTACTTTTTTGCTATACGTGTAAACATAGTCAATATATCCCAAACATCCCCTAATCAAAAGCATCAATGACCTTCTATACCGACACTCTTTAAACAATACCAAAATCAATTTTATATGGATTCCCTCCCATGTTGGAATACCTGGGAACAAAGAAGCAGACGAAGCTGCCAAAGAAGCCACCACGCAGCCACTCACAGACATTCCCATCGAGGCAAGGGATGTTATGGCATCAATCCAAAATAAAATCAAGGAGAAATGGAACCAACGATGGAATGGCCTCAACACTAATAAACGTCAAATTATTCAAGAAAACATTCAACCCTGGACCCAAACCAAAAACTCCACAAGAAAAGAACAAGTAGTATTCGCCAGAATGAGAATTGGCCACAAAAAAATAACACACAGATACATCTTCGATAAAACTAATCCTAAAAACTGCACGGAATGCAACACACAGGAGTCAATACAACATATACAACTACACTACACAAAAAATGATGAAAATAGAAGAAAATACCAAATACCACCAACACTTAAGGAAGCCCTTAATATACAGAACTTTAGACCCACCATACAATATATTAAAGACATCAATATATTCAATGAATTGTAATAGTATATTACATTACAAGTTATGAAAATGTTTCATTGCAGACGAGGAGGCTTGTTTGAAAGCCTCCGAGTCAAGCAAAAACATTTTTAATGACGTGTGATGTATTCTATTTTTTTTAAATCGGCAATTATAGAAGCTTAAAATTATAGAAAAAATTAGGTTTCATAAATCATCAGAGTTGTGACAAATTTTAGAAAACGTTGTCATGACGCAAGTAAATATATAATTATTAATTCATTGTTTCTAAATAAAGTTTTTGAAAAATTGTAGGTTATTTGTATTTGTTTAAGTTGTAACTTGTAATGATACATCAAACTTGGAAAACCTTCTATGTATATGAAAATGGAGAGCAGGAATAAATGTAATATAATGTTAACCGTGTATGTACGATATACATATACATAGTATATATCCTTTTCACCCGGTATGTAAATATATACCTACTCGTATATATCATAATATCTGAAAAAAACCTTTTAGTGTATCATTAAAATTAATTATTTAAATATCGTATAATGTGTAATACAAATATCAATACCGGAAGGTATCCCAATTTATTTCACATAATACGTATCTTAATATCGTTACTCATATTAATATACGTTGTATTTTGGTTATCATTAACGTACGTGTACGCAACAGAAATCTCGTAAAACATCTTGTATCATATTCTCTCCAGGAAACAAGGGCTCGTAATTTATTAAGTTATGTCTACTCGCAGTATATTCTCCCTACATTTAACAGATATAGGGCATAGCGACACATTTATTTACACACCTTTACGCATTAATAACACCATGACCCCATTTTGTCCACGTCAGCAATATGCTTGTTTAAACCATCCCTTATTTTATCTTCAGTGACGGGATTTAACCACGGTCCATTTTCCTCAGCTTTAAATTAATAAACTGCACTAAAACTACAACGAAAATTGATGACATCCTAACTCCTTGATTGTCCCAGGGTGGATTACATGAAAGTGGATCAACCCTCGAGTTACGTTAACCCAGGGTTACATACACAAACAGAGAGTTTTCATCCTGTTTGACAGCTAACCTCCGGTCAAAAAATAACACCGATTTGCACGGGTTAACCCAAAAATAACAAAATGCATTTGGCCGATAATTGTCATTTCACGCGTCACATTTAACACAAATCACAAAATTACTTTTTTACCTCCCGCTACCCTTAATAAGGGAGGTATAGGGATCGTGCTAAAAATCGCATATCCAGATTTTGGTAAATGACCAGGTTTTAAGTTCCCTAGAATCCAATTTTAACATTTTCACGATGATGCCTGTGTGTATGTATGTGTGTATATATATATATATATATATATATATATATATATATATATATATATATATATATATATATATATGTGTGTGTGTGTGTGTGTGTGTGTGTGTGTGTGTGTGCGTGCGTGCGTGCGTGCGTGCGTGCGTGCGTGCGTGTGTGTGTGTGTGTGTATCCTCCACTCTAACTCAAATACTACCATTCAGAAAATTTTGAAATTTTGTATTTCGAACTTTTTCTGTATTGGAAAGAGCCCATTAGATTTTGTTATTATAAAAATTAAAGATTATTAAATTTTCTATAGATTTGCATTAATACTTTTTCTATATATTTTATGGATAAATTTATAGAATTATCTATAATTTAAATCCCAGAGCGTACGCTTTAAATAAACAAAACGCAGTTATTCAAATGTATGTAACTAACAGATAGATGTCACTATCAAAGAACTAATCATTTCAAAATAATATTAGTAACGTTTTAAAAAGAAAAAAGTAAATAGAACAATAGAAAAGGAATTCAATGCAGTTTCCAACATAAGTAAATATGTAGGTATGTATTTAGATTAATAAAAACTAACTTTTCATAAAAATATTTAAGCTAATCCTCATTTTTGGATTAGTGAATTCTATTTTATCCCGGTGTTTAAAATTTAATCTTCATTTTATCATAGTTCCGGTGGCTCAATGGTTAGAGCAACGCCTCATGTCATGAGTCCCCTCGGTGCTCTGGGTTCGAATCTCCCTAAGGCATGGATGTGTGTGAATGTGAACCCACTCTGTAATTGGAAATTTAATCCTAATGAGGGGTTTAAAAAAAGGTAGTTACTTGGATTATATTCGACTATATTTTAAGAAATAAACTGTCAAAATTAGAGTAAAATTCGCTAATCCAAAAAACTTAATCTTTTTGTGACTCGAGCTGTAAATGGCGGGAGGTATTGTGTTGGCCACACCAGATTTTTTGTATTAAATATGACGCGTGAAATCACAACTGTCAGCCATATACATTTTGCTATTTGTGGGTTAACCCGTGCAAATCGGTGAGTTATTTTTTGACCCGGATTAGCTGTCAAATAGGCTGGAAACTCTCTGTTTGTGTATGTAACCCTGAGTTAGCGTAACTCGAGGGTTAACCCACTTTAATGCAATCCACCCCCAGTGAACTACATTTTGTTGCAGCAGATTTCAAAGACAAACCATTTTGCATTAATTTGCGTTACAATAAAGGAGTCGCTAAGGTGTATTAAGTCTTCTATTATGAACTTAATACCACCATGTTGAACGGTGATGCTGGTAGCCTCAAATTGATCTTGATAAATATGCCTCGTGGAATATAACATTGGTTCATATTCAGATTGCTGTTATTTTCATGAAAATATTCACCAAAAGTATTAAGCACACTTTGAATAATAATAATGTAATGATACATAAAAGATGCAAGACTAACAATTTGTCAAATATTGTCTGATGAATTTAACCAGTATGTCTCTTTTGAGTTTTCGTTTTCAACGCCAACACGATAAATACCATGGAACCGCGAACTTTAAAGACATTCCGTACTGTTCCACTTTCAACTTATTTGAATTTCGAGTTAAATTTTCCCCTCTTAGAAATACGAGTAATTAAAAGGTATACAGGTGTCTCACAACTCGCGCCCCAGACGAAACTGACACTTGCCGACTACAATAGGTTGCCAACAAATAGAAGAAAATAATTTGCGGCTGCTTGCATAACGGAGTTACAAGACTTTTTAATCCACCAATCCCGGAAGGATATCTTGAGGTGTGATGATGTTATTACAAAATAAAACTGGTTGCTAGGTTTTAAAAATACTACTAGTGAGTTACAAAATTTGTTTGACTTACTGTAATTTTGACACTTTAAGAGTTGACTTTTCACTGTCAACAAATTTAGGTTAGCGAAGGTATCATCTGAGATCATCATTTATATCGTATATTGCAACGTGTTGTAGCAGCTGTGTAAAATGTGTTATACTGACATTTTTCGAAAACTACAGTCGCCCACACATTTTAAAGAAGATTTGATTTGTATAAAACTCTAGTAACGTAAAATTACGGCAAACACACGTTAAAGGTGTAGGTCTCTGATTGGTCAATTTTAAGGCGTCTTTTCTCGAATATCTTTTAAGCTAGATTTTTACACATCCGAGTGCAGTCTCGTGTTTCCTCATTCGCTCTGTCAACAACTTTTGTTTTACATGCTTTCTATAAGAACTGGAGGCCTTTAAAACTGACCAATCACGTCATAGGGCATAATTTTGTAAAAAATAAAAATCAGTGTGTACTCTAGAAAAAATAGTGACCTGTCACTATTGACATATAAGATTATCTTCACAATCTCTACACGTCAGTAATGAGTGCCCGTAAGGTGACGCCAGGTAAACGCCCATACGGCACAAAACTGTAATCATCATTACCGAAATTTGTGTACAAAGCAGATTGACACATCCAGCAATGGGTAATATGCCGTGATGATATATTTTTTATGCAAATATGGAAGGGATATTACAAGAATATTTATATGCCTTCTAAGTATTAAATTATAAAAAAGTTCTTTAAATAGCCTCAAATTTGAAATGAACACGAAATATCCATTAGATATTATACAATTAGTTGTTGGAAATTTCTGTAATATTTTGAAAAAGTCACGTGATCTGAAACTAAATATGACGTCAAGGTTCATACAGCTTAACATTGTGAAAAGCTACTACTTTCATTTATATAAATAAGGTAGGTGATGGGATGGACAAACGGTTTTCCTATTGGCTATGAATGACGTGCTGTATCTAGTACTTTGGCGTCACAGGAGTGGGGGGTTATTTATCATGACTATTTTTCGCTCCAATCTTTTTATTTAATTATTTACGAAAATAACAATAAATTTTAATTTTTTACTATGAAATATATTGCATAAACTTTCATTTAAAATACATTAAAAACATGAAACCAGCTCATTGCCAAAAATTCTAGAAAATAACATTATTATATCTTTCATACATTATTTGTAATTTAGGATTTAAAATATCTCAATTCTTTTTAAAGTCTATAGAGAAAATTGACCAGTGTAAATAATTTATTTTTCTATTTTTTATTTCAATACAATTAAGTCAAAAGTTATAATATAATTTGCGTTTCTTGTTATGTTCTATTTTGTATTTCATATTTTGTAGTTTATGCTTGTATTTTATTTATAGTTTATATTTTGTATTTATGTGTATATTAAGTTGGATACAAGTATTAATAACAGTATTATACTAGCTTCTTGAATTATTTGATAAAATATCAGAAATTTTAATGCGATTTTCAAGTTCGGTTATTTTTTTCTTCATACTATTAATGAAAATTAGATTCTTTTCAAAGTAATTGCAGTTTTATTTGTAAATGAATTTTAAAATAATAGAATTATTTAAGGGATTAAGAATGTTTTGGTCACAGCTGTATTTAGAATGTATGAGTATATACATAACAAAAACTGGAGTTTTAATAAAACGCAAAAAATCGAGTTTATTTTTAGACGTTAATTGAAATATATTAAAATGTGACCAACAAAAATAACCTAAATATAACAATATGTCTCTCAAATATCATATTTTGAGTTATTTATATTTTCACTCGCTACAAATTTTCATCAAACTCTGAAAGTTTTATAATTATATCTATTGTTTTAAAATATTACACGCTTTTCCGCAGTAACGACGCGAGTAAATTTAATCAAAAATGAATGAACATTATTTTGCTCGGTAAGCGCCCTCAGTGGTGCATAGTCATTACCGAAATTATTAATTAATTTATTTTATTGTTGTAAAATACAGACCCATCGAGAATGGAAAACTCAATGATAAACCGAACAGAATGGGGAGGATTAAATCAATTAAATCAATCAACAGGGTTTCCAAGTCAGTAGGCTTCATTTACAAATTACTGACAGAAGGCGGAGGCGGTAAGTAAATAAAAACAAAGATCAAACTTTACTTAAAATAACAACCAAAAACTAATAAGCATTGGGGATCGAAGTAGCAATCACTTACTGCCCTTAATACTTAAATAACTATTTTGCTTTACCGACTAATTTTTCTATACTGTTCAGACTTGTTTATAGTTACATTCAAATGAAATTACAGAAATGACAGTGCTTGTTATTAAGACGAGACAATATAGATACAAGTTAGATATGAAGTTATGATTCATAATAGCACAGTGTACTGAAATGAAAATTGCACTAATTTTATTTAAAATTAACTTTTCTCATTAAAATAATAATAATTGGAATTGTATATTATCAAATATGATACAATTTTAAATAAATTTTCAGTGAAACCTGATATATCACTATGAAATGTATGTTAATAAATGATTTTACTATTGACTTTCAAATACGAGTATATTACGCATGAATACATTCTGCTAATCATGTTACACTAGTCACTAGTCACTAGTGGAATATGAAATAGTGATATTCCACGGTAAAACTTTTATATTCTAATTGTATTATTCATACTTTTATTTTATTTTGGAATCATAAACTTGTTTATCCGCTCTGAAAAACGGGCGCAATTTGGCTTTTATCGCCCGAGAGCTTATAAAGTTACCAAGCAACAGCTATTCAAACGTCAAAATCGTCGTTTTTAGATAAATGTCAGACAACATAACAAATTCGAAAAATCACATTTTTTGAACACCGCTGTTTGTAAAACTAATCGTATCCTTTCTCGTATACGCCGTTTCACTTCTGTAGAATCAACTTGCCCCGGGCAGCGTCAAATTTATTCTATATTTCTTTTGAATAATCACTATCATCTATTTACATTTGACACTAAATTAAAATTTGTTATAAACAAACAATATAGCTAGAAACCACAGCATACTTAAAATTCACAACGCCAGCACATCGATACCGAATATATACCCATTGAATCCTTGAATTTCGAGAATCAAAATAAAATAAAACGTTGTATGTACCATGGGCATAATCAAGATTATAGCACTCGGGAAAATTAAAGCTCTCCGCTACGCGTCGAGCTTTAAACATTCCCCCGTGCTACAATCTTTTGATTATGCCCTTAATACATAAATAACTATTATATACTGCCGTGTCATAAAGGCAACATTATAGTCGTCAATTTGAGTACTTTGATGTCAATCATTATAAGCCTTGGGCCATAATGAATCCATTTAGAATATTCAGTCTCAGTACCATTGGGACTTGGACTAAATTAATAACGGCCAATAGGACATGTCAAATATGTAAAAGTGAAAAATCAACAGCATACCTGATTTTTTAAATATTTTTGTTCAAAATAAAATGTTTTATTTTAATTTTTCATTGATTTACGCAAGCAAATAAAATTTTATTTGTAATACGGATAGTAACTAATCATATGGTAACGGTACACGTCTTGGTTCGCCTCGATTGATACTTAATGCCATAATAATTGACGCTACGATCCTTATAACATAAATAACTATTATTAACCTCTGTAGGTTGATTGATAACTTTAAAATATACTACTTAATTAAACATTAATAAAAATATCAGTTACTCATCTTGGCAACATGTGACATCAACATCTGACATATCATTGCAGTTTCCGCTGTGACATCAACGTCTCTAATATAACCACAAAAAAATTATTATACCTATGTATGTGAAATTTGTAGTTGTAGATAAAGCACAGTATTTGATTCACGTACAATCGCCATACTACTCTCGGATGATTACAGTACTTGTCTAGGCTCGTATTCTAAACTTAAATAATATACTATCACAGTGTATGCGAAAGATATTTTAAAATGAGAAGTGCAAAATCATCTATACAAAGTTTTTTAAAAATACCGCTACATGACAGACAATGTGACGTCACAGGGCAATTACTGTGCAATGGGTCCAAAGCAGTGCAAAAGTAACTATGTACATTAATTTAACATTTAAATAAATAAACGAAAATAATCTTTTTATTTAATGATAAAAGACCGTACTTAAAGTAAATTAATTTAGCCTTTTATTTGTTCCAAGCAAAGTTTTCTTGTAAACAAAAAGAGCTTTATTCGACAAGATGAATTCACTTGCAGTCATTTGACGAAGTATGAGCGAGTGAAATACTTTTAGAATTATTGCAGAATTTTTCATCTCTGAATTGCGAGAAGGGAAAACAACACTGCATTATATTCTCACGTCAACAGCAGATGCCAAATCATCTATTTCTCGGTTTTATTTTTTGATTTAGTGACACACATTTTATATTCTCCCTGCGTTTCACATCCTTCCTAAACTTTAAATTTTTAATGTGGGAACTAGGTTTAAAGGAAATTGTCGTTTATTTTACATAAGACAGCTTTTACCTGGTATAAATTTCAGAGGAGAATATAATTCAATACACCAGAGATAGGAAATGTATGCACCAATTTTTGTTCATGTATTTTGTACTTGCATATCGCCATGCTAGTAAGCGAGGTTCTGATATAAAAAAGTGACCTCATGAATTATAAAAAATCTGTTCAGAATATGGCTTCAGGTCAACTGTCAATAGAATCTCTTCGGATTTGTATAGAGCTCGCACTAAGTTCAACATATGTTTACAATGCAAAACACGATACTCTAAAAGTGTGCACTTTGTTTGTCAACGGATAATAAAAACTGCACTCAGTGCAAAAAAGTACGCACTATAACCGCCATTAGTAATAATTTCCTTACAAAATAGAGCTGATAGTCATATTAAACAAGAAGAAAGAAAGACAGCCATCTCGAGCTTCACACTCTTCACAGTGATATGATTTTCAACAGAGTCGAACTATACACAGCGTAGGGCATACCAAAAGTAGCCGCAATAATTTTTTACCCCTCGCTAAGAGAGGTATTGAATTCGTGCTAAAAATCGCATATCCAGATTTTAGTGAATAAGCACGTCTTAAGGTCCCTAGAATCCGATTATAACATTTTTACAATGATGTCCGTATGTGTGTGTGTGTGTGTGTGTGTGTGTGTGTGTGTGTGTGTGTGCGTGCGTGCGTGCGTGCGTGCGTGTGTGTGTCAGTGTGTGTGTGTGTGAGTGTGCGTGCCTGCGTGTGTGTGTGTGAGTGTGTGTGTGAGTGTGTGTGTGTGTGTGTTGATGTGTGTGTTGATGTGTGTGTGGATGTTGGATCCACGATTTCTCAAATACTATAAGATTTTGACATTTTTAACTACGGATTTCTCAATCTAACAATAATGGGATTGATTAAGTTTTGGTAACAATTGGACAACCGGAAGTAGTAGTTACAAGAAAAAAATCATCTAAATATTATTTATCGAAAATTTATATAAATACTTATATTAAAGAACGTTAAATTCTTTATTCGATAAATATAAATTCATTATTAAATCTTCTATAGATTTAGAGATAAAGAAATGCATATAAAATAATTTGATGTAAAAATTCTCAGATCAAACTACTTCAAGGCATGAAATTCAAATTTTTGTAATTCACACATAAATGTCACTGTCAAAAATATTTGTATGCCACTGTTAAAAATATTTGTAAATCATTATGAAGATTATGAAAATAAAAAAAGTCAACAACGCAAAAGAATATACGTAAAGAAAGAATATAAAAAGAATTTGCGAAAAAATGACGAATATAAAGAAAAGTAGAAAAAGAAAATGTCAGGATATTGAATATAAAGAAAATGTATGTATTGTACATAATTTATGTTAAATATATGTGAAAATTATTTTGCAGTGAGACATGAATATATGTATTTGTATTTAAAAATATTTTTCGTTTTATGGGTACAACCAGGTAAAATATTTGGCGAGAGGTTATGTGCTGGCCACATCAGATTTTTTAAAAATATTTTATTGTATTTGGATTCTACAAAAAGTAGGTGAATTTTGTTTTATTAAGCTCTATTTGCGGGCCTTTGTTTTTCAATAATGGAAAAACTAGTTATCGATCACTTCAACATGTTCGCCGTTTTATATTTAACTTTGATAAATTTCATACGTCGGTATATTTCGCAATTAGCTTTGTTTAATGTATTCAGTTAATAATATGAATATTTTATTTGATTTTAATGTCCCATAATTGGCTCTCAGACTACAGTAAACTAATTAATAGATCAAATTAATTAATATCTATTATTTACCCACCATATTTGATGGATATTTCAATTTTATTATCATTATCATCAATTTACCGAGCCATCGGAATTTCGACATTTTCATTATCTCTACATCTTCTGTTTTATCTCCTAGTTATGGGTAAATTTAATTTAATCTAAGCGCAGAATAAAATCCCGAACATGCTTGCAATGTCCTTAGATTTAAATTAAATTTTATTAAGCTACAGTAAACATGTAATTTTAGATAATTTACATAGAGAACGAAATTTTGTCTCTGTTTGCTAAACAACGACATACACAATTTCATTTGTTCCGTTTTCAATACAGTGTACATATGTGCGCAGTTATTTATTAACACCTGTTTTTTGAAAGCGATATGGGTTTGCAGTACACAATACGTTTTTAAGAATTGATGCTTGATATATATATATATATATATATATATATATATATATATATATATATATATATATATATATATATATATATATATATATACAGTCGAACTGCGATAACTCAAACCATGACTTGCCACAAAAAAGTTCGAGTTATCAAGAGTTCGGGTTATTAAATAAAATGCATATGTATAAATATTATTTATGTATGTATGTATTTATTTGAGTAAAAATACTTACCTTATGATATATACAGATTGATATATGTATACAGATCAAAGTTATAAACATTATTTTAGTGTAAAAAAGTCAGTTATTTGTGACTGACGAGAGAATTTTTTATTTTGATTTTCAATAAAAAAAGCTTGAATGTTATTTAAACCATTATACAGGGAATCGGTTGTATGTTCATTGGTTTTTAAATACGAACGCAACACGCTCAACGAATTTTCAACCAACTCGTTTGAAGGTGGTTGCTACAAATCATTCTCCATCATATCACTTTCGCTGTCATCTGTATTGTCGAGTTCTACAGATTCGGATTCAGAGGATGTAGAGCTCGACAATATCTTCATCTGTGGGAAACTCCGAAGTAACAATATCATCATTTACATGTACAAAATCATTTAAGGTGGCACCTTCTGGTGTAATTTTGACATTTTTCCAAGCTTCATATTCCAATTGCAATTGAATTTCTTGCTCACGTTTTTCATTCATATGTTCACTTATGAAAATCCCACTCAGAATACTATATATATATATATATATATATATATATATATATATATATATATATATATACAGGGTGTTTTCTTTAAAACAACCAGCCTTTTTTTGGGCGAACTAATGACTTTAGAAAAAAATGTTATATACAAGAAATGAGCAAGAATAAGGGGCTAATTTATTAATAATGACAAACCAAAATAAGACTGTGAATAAGGTCACTGCTTTGCACAGAATTGGACTGTTTCATAACAAAAATATTATGAGGTAAAACGTTTTTTTCATATTACACGGCTTTTACATTAATATTTATTGAAATGATTATACAGTATATATTACACTTATTGTTGGCATATTGTGGTTTTATTACATGCAATAAAATGAAAAATATTAGCGAGACTACAACTTTAAATAGTAATTTATTGTAAAAGATATTCACACAGAAAATGCGCATGTTCAAAAAAAATTATACAATATTTATATCATACATATATGTATACAAAAAATACATAATACATATTTTAAAAGTTATTTATACAAGTAAATGGTACGGCACTTGAATAATTTTTACTTAAATTAATAACAAATAATTGTTGATTAGTAAATCTAAACAATCGTATATAATGATAATCAAAATTGGCTAAGTTAATCCAGGCTAATTTACTTAACTTCGAAATATAGCAATACAGCAATTATAATTTTTGTAATACGTATCTTTGCGTCTTTGGGTAAGATTATGGATTACATAAGCGTATTGTCCCATAAGATATTTAAATTTTTGCTTTAATCCAACCTTGGGAATTGCAGGTATTATGAGAAACCCAAGGTAGTTTGCGGTACACCGTACTAAACTGTTTCTTTGTATTTTTATAGTATATGGGCGTTTAAGCGGATTATGGCGATTTTTTGGGTTTTCGTAAGACAGAGTTTAATGCTGCCCTGTCATAAAAGTAAGCGGTCAATGTCAAAATTGTAGGGATCGGCATGTTACAGCCTTTCGATCACTCTGTAGAACTGTAGGAGGGTAATGTGCTAGCCACTTCAGATTTTTTCATATTTATTTTATTAAAAGTATTCTGATTGGTGCATTAGAGGGAAAATGACTATTATTCCCTCATTATTATTCCCTGCAGGATTACTATATAGCAAAAATCACATATTTAATATACGTGTTATTTATTAGTCGTGAATAAACATATCTGATTACATTACATGATTATTTATTTTTGTATGTACGTATACGTGCGTGCAAGATTAAAACAATATATTATTTTGTTGTTGTCTATATGTAAATATGAAGAGTCTGGCAGTAAAGTGCTATTAAATGTCAGTATATATATATATATATATATATATATATATATATATATATATATATATATATATATATATATATATATATACAGTCGAACTTCGATAACTCGTATTTTGGATAATTCGAATCAAACTGGTTGGCAATAGCGCCAAGAGTGAGAATTATGGGTAATTTTTACTTCATAACTCGAACTTCGAATACTCGAATATATTTATAATTTGAACAGAATATTTGGCGCCAGCTTCAATAAGTCGAATTCTGGGGGAAATCCCCTATTACGTGATTTTGTAACAGGTATTTTTATAACATGATGATGGAGGCAGTTCGGTTTCTGTACTACTGAAGTTCAAACATATGCTTTGTTAATTATTAAGTGAAAAAAAATTACTGTGCCTACTTGATTGATCACGTTTAAGACATTTTCCGCCTTCAGACATACGTATCGAAGATATAATTTTGATCACCATAAAGAAGACAGATAAATATATAATTATTTGTTATTTTGTGGTTCAGAAATCAATGACGTGAGGGTCAAGTGAGAAAATCGGTGTACATCTGTAATCACATTAACGGTAGGGACACACATGACCGGACCACCGTATTCGGTCCGAGCGTCGGCCGAGTGACGCCGATGTTCCGGCCCGTTCGTCTAGAAACCATACACATCCGATGCTCGTCGTATTCCGTTCGTTTTCTGTTGCGACTCGGAAGCATTGACAGTTTCTATTGTTTGAAATATAGATGTAAAATATGTTTGCTAATTTCCACAATAGAGAATTGGGGATTATAGCTCTTGCTTTAGAAGAGGATGAGAAAGAAACAAGAAAACGGAGGCAGATTAAAAAGAAATATATGGGTTTACAATACGTGTCGTGGAGCATAGGAATTTTTTAAACTTCTATTAGTCTTTTTACATCCATATTGTACAGAGTAGTCTCAAAATTTGAAAACTGCAATCCGATACTGCACCGTCACGTCAAAAACTAAACAAAACTAATATCGTCCGGCACGCTCTCGGATCGGTAACGTCGCTCGGGCACAACTGTTCATGTATAAACAAATACATTTGTTTTAATGGTTTAAATCATTTGTCGGGTAACGACCGATACCCGGCCGTGTCTCGGTCCGGACAAGGCCCGGTCATTTGTGTCCCTACCTTGAATGTGAAAAATTGATATTTAATAGCGTTTTTTCAAGAAAAACTTAAAATCTTCAAATGTAGTTTTTAGAATTGTACATAGTGTTGGAGTTATTGGATATTGTAACACGAGGGGGGTCTCCTAGATGAGCTGAGTTGAAGGTTGAAAAGGATAATGATACTACTATTTACTGTTTACTGCTTCTTCTGCTACTAATTACTCCAACGATGATACACTTTCTTCTATTTGGTGATAAGGAGGCTACACACATACACTTACAGTTTACATTTGATGAACACTACGGACATGGACATTACTAACATATATTTACTGATTAAAATAAAGGTTTTAACGAATTAACTAAAGTTTTATTTACAATTAAACTAATACAACTAAGCCTAATATGTTCCATTACGTAACCCAGCGGCGGGCGTTAAGCACGCGCCCCAAAACTGAAACAGTACACATTCCGACAACAAAACGTCTTTACGACGCGACGAACTAATCTAGACTCTTACATGTTTACTCCATGAGTATCTCATGTCGACTATCTAAAAACGCTATCTTCAGGACAAGATTATCTTAGGGGTACAGGGTGTATAGGCTAGGGCATTCAAAGTCACGCACGTATACACAATAATTTCTAAACCTCATGATCAACAAACAAATAAATGTCGTGACTATCATAATACGAAAAGAATTTCTTAATTGAATTTTGACTTAAATAGATAAACAGAGTTAAAATATGAATATTGAAACTAGAATTTAGAAAAGTGTATAAAAAATTATTTATCGCATTATCGTAAAAATAGTGATATCGTATTCTAGGGACCCTAAAACTAAACTAAAAACCACCACTAAAAACGCACAACCGATTTTTTGACCAAAGACAATACCCCCCTTATCTAAAAGGTGACGGAAGGTAAAAATTATTAATTTTCAAGTGCATGTGCAAACATGTCTCATATCTGTTTTTATATTGCTTGTCATTTCTGTGTCTATAGTATGGTACTTTCACTTTCGTATATGTAATATCGTAGTTCGTTTTACTCGTACTTCAGTTGTTGTATCTTCTAAAAATGTTTCCCAAAAGAAGTCTTTCTGACGAAAAGTTACCGAAATAGGTACTTTCTTGAGTATGAGAATTATCAGTGAGTGTATACGTAATATACTCACTGGATTTATACAAATGTATGAAAAAAATAATTTCAGTCTACTGAAGTCGGAAGAGTGGGACGCGACCCAAGATCAAAGTAATGATGTTGAATCCTCTAAGAATATACATCATATTATAGACGCTTCTGTTGAATCAGATTTATTCTTTTCCAAAACCGGAAATGAAATTTCGACAGCGGCTCCTGTCTCTGTTCCTACAGGAAGACGTAGTAATATAATCATATTGAATGATTTGTATTTAGAACTTGTGAGGACGAAATGTATTGCTTAATTTTTTTATTTTTTCTAAAACTTTACAAGATGCAATAACACAATCATTTAATTTTATATAAATAAACAACCATTGGCAAACGTATGCAGTAATTTCCCGCAAGCGTAGGGTTAATATAACATCCCTAACTTTTCAGGGACAAAAACTGCATTAACCGCGGTTGTTAATTGGGATCAAGCAGGGGCTGGAATTTAATGCTGGACAAAAACTACAAGGTTCAGAAAAAATCCTAACTCGGGGTAGGCTATGAACACGGATACGTATATCTGATCAATATTCAATTCAAAAGTCAAAAGTGATCTTGAAATATAATTTCAAGGACTCGCCCCTTTCTAATCTATTTTCAATTCTAAAATAAGATTCAAGAAGAAAAGCATTGATTTCTATAGATAACTTTTTTGACAATTTCTCGTGTTAAATTGACATTTAATTAAATATTTTCAAATTAAGACATATGTTTCTTTGTTCAAATCTACTCCGAGTTAGGATTTTTTTGAACACACTGTAGTTCTGTTGGATGCAAAAACACTAAATGTAGTAACTTTACAGCGCAGAGAACAAAAGTTTAGTAAACACATTTGACAACCAGCATTTTGGATGGCAAACCGGTATCCTGGAACTCACGAGTTAAGAGTTAAAATAAAAATTTGTAGACATAAAAATGATAGTAACTCAAGGACTATATGTACGTTGAGACAGATGCCTAATAAAGTGGAAAAGAAAAATGTATAATTTTATCTAATTCCGTTTTCTAAAAGTTGAATTTTACCTAACTTTATGACGAATGAAATGTCACTTTACATAATTGATAAGAGATGAGTTTTCTTTATGTAATTGAGTTACGTAATAGATGGTTATGTTATAAGGGTCGTAACGTCAATTATTATGGTATCAGTCGCGAAGGTTATCAAGCGAGGCGAAGCCGAGTTTGATAACACGCCGTGTACCATATGATTAGTTATGATCCGTATTACATTAAAAAATTTATCTGCTGGCGTAAATCAAAAATTAAAATAAATATTTATTACTGAACAAAAATAATTAATCTGAAAAATCAGGTATGCTGATTGGTTGTAAACAAGTACCTCGTTACCACAGCTCATTATGGTACTGAGTACTCTAATGGATTCCTTATAGTCCTTGGCCTATAATAAAATAGATTAGAGTACTCAGTATTGAGGACTACAACGTTGTCATGACACGTCACGGCAGCATATAAATAATATTTCACAACTAACATACTGATAATAAAAGAAACAAGAATATATCAATAATGACTTTTTTAAATAATAAATTATTGACTGACATTTAATTCCTCTAGATAAAAGGAAGATCTATATTGGTATCAGAACACATTTTCACGGCAACGCTTTGGTAAATTGATTTTGAAATTTGTATATTGAGCTATCATAGAAAAACATGGAATATTGTGCATTTTTAAATTATTTTAGCGGAATCAGATAAAATTTGGTACCTAATATGTCATGAAAACGTGATATTGTTTGACTCACATAATTAATAATATTATGCTCATCACTCGTTTCATAACTGATTATGTAAATAACTTCACATTTCTTTATTTACGTCTAGTTTGAAAAGTTGATATATAATCAAGTTTATATTAATTATTCTTACCCAATTCGAGTAGAATTTGAAATCCATTAGAATTTAAAGTTACAAAGGCCCTGAACAGATAAAGAAGTCGCAATAGTAGAATTATCTACGCTATGCTGTAGGAAGATTAAAATACAACTCTTTTCATCAAATTTTAACAAAAGGCGATCCAATTTAAATGCAGTTTATCCGCTGGTGTTCAGACAGATTAAATTTTCCAGTGATAGTTAAATATTAAAAAAGATATATTCCTGGCTTCTCGAGTTGAAATCCGATACACTAATCCGAATTCAATGTATTGTGAACGGTGGGTTTTAATATTCAATTTGATAATTTATGGACGCCATTTATCGAATTTCTCGAAACACAGAATCCAAAACAACTTTGAAAAGTTTTCAGGAACAGAGTTGCATTTGTTAACTTTTCATCAATACTTCTATAAAGTTTTGTTTAGTTAATGTTTCTTGAATTTTCCGTGCTTTCAATCGTTCCAGTTTTAATTATTTTTATTTCTCATTCTCTTTGTGCTTGTTCTTCAAATATAAAGTCAAGAAAAATAGCTAAATTTTACATGCTTTGCATATGTTTGCAAATGAAAATGTTATGGAGTCAAAGTACACCATTAGTGTTGAAAGTGGAAAACTTTCCAAGCAAAATATATCTTGAAGAATTAAATTTACGTGTTTTTAAATGAAAATTATTTTTCTTTAAAAATGTATTTTTACTTCGCATCATAAAAAGGTGTATGTTTAATATTTAATGTAGATCCGTCATAATACATACATTTTGTATACATTAAATATTTAAAATGTATCGAGATATAGCTACCGTGTGTTAAATATAAAGTATAAGGTACAAAGTTATTTTTTTTATTTTGCTGTAGTGACTTACGTACTAATTTTAGAGGAAAGTTGTGAATATAAAACATGTTCAGAATTTAAAACTACACATGAGATTAAAATACAGTGGTAATGTTTTTGCACAGTGTAACCCGGTTTTTTGCGTCAGGTACTCGTACAACTCAATAGCTTCCCATTTTTGCACCTATACTACCGACACATAATAGCCAGTTTGTATTTGGATGTCCATGAATCCCGTAGTGGCCATTCTATTCTAACAGATATAGCAAATTTTATTTATTTTTAGACATTTATTTGACAAGTAAAAAAAAACAAACAAACGAATGAAATAAAGAATTGAATTGATTAAATTTGTTGCCTGGCTTATATATATAAAATTTTGCTTTTAAAATAGTGTTATCGTACATAATAGTTTGAGATTTTTTTCTCAGTTCAATTCTGTAACGTAAATTGTTATTTCTAGCAATTGCTATGAAACATACCAATTGCTTAATAGCAATGTGCAAAGATTTTTAATTCTGTAACATGAATTATTGCTAAGAAAAAACAAGGTTCTTGCCTGTAAACAAAATAGCAATTGCTACAAAGCAATATCAATTTAGTACTTGCTAAGAAGTTTTTGGCGTTTGTATATGTGTTCAAATACCAAATTATTTTCAAATTGCAGGAAGACAATTTTTATTTTTCGAAGAGTTTTATGAGCTACAATAGTTGCGTATTGTTCAGCTGAAGCTTTACTAGCCCTTTTTCCTTTTACGGAGGACATTATTCAGTCTAAAAAATGTTAAAACATTAAATATTTAAAATTGAACTAATTAAGAAAAAACACTTAGTTTGTTTCATAAATATAAAAAAAATTACTCGATATTTGTATCACAAACATTTTATGACTAAATACACAACAATAAACATTATTATTGGTAAATAACATAAATACAATGTTTATTTACTTACCTTATATTTTGACAGACGTGTTTGACAGATGACTGTTAACCTCAAAATTGCTCCAAAACCACAATCACAACAACGGAAATAGTTGAGCAATTAAATTCTAGCAAACTGTAGTTACAGAATACGAAACATCGAAAAGAAACATAAAAAATTGCTATGAATTTTAAGCTAGCAAGATTGCTATTGAGCAAACAGTAGTAGTAAGAAATGTTACAGAATTGGACTGATTATGTACTTAAACACTTTTTAAGCTAAATTTATTGTATAAGCTAGACATGTCAAATTTAATCGATTAAATTCTTACCACTCGGGATATAACTACTGAAAATTACAATCCAGGTCGTCTGGCTAGGTAAGTGATTGCCGCAACTCTCGGATATGCATTGCGCCCGAACATGTGACACAAAGGATTGCGCTCGACGAAAGGTTAAAAAGGAAAAACATAATTTTGCATTCACGAGATGACAATTATGAAAATGAAGAAGGAAACGATGTTTAAAAATAATTAAGAATTTAATCGACTTGTTGTATGAAATGAAGAAAGTTAAAATAATGGTGGAATCAGTTGTTGTTTCATTGTTTATTTAAAGAAAAATCTTTCAACATTGCCGAAATTTCGGATTCTAGTAATTCATCTTCAGGGTTATGTTGAAGTTATTATACTGTGTTTAGGGTGTTTCATATACAGGGTGGTGACTCGAACAATAAAAACAACAAATGTGTATCGATTTATCTGTCAAGTTAGATTAATTTATATTTTCATACCTAATTTCTGCCGTTACAAAGCACTCAAAATCAATTTTATTGATTCTGATGTAGAATTTTAAACTCTACAACTTTTATTTGACGCTTTGTTACCAAAAACAATTAGGGAAGCAGGGAATTATAAAAATATGATTTTACATGTTAAAGTCCTAGGTTTGGGTGTTCGAGTCACCACCCTGTATAATAACTTCAACATAACCCTGAAGATGGATTACTAGAATCATAAACGCCGGGATTATAGAAAAGATATTTCTTTAAAGAATCAAACCACGACTGCTTTCTCCATTATTTTCAATACGTTCATTTAAAAATAATGTTAGGAACATTTTATAACTTTTCATTATTTTGTTAAGAATAGAATAATTTAGTTGTAGTATTTTTCGTACTTGTTTGATTCTTGATAAATCTTTACTAACAATAAATTGCAACCGGAATTAAACGATGTAGTCCAGTCATTAATTATAAATATAGGCATTTTTCATCGCATTTGTGCCATTTTTTTTAAAACATCCTTTAGTGCTTCCATAAATTTAAAATCCCTGTGTGGAGAACAACCTACGTGCAGAAGTGCGAATCAAGTAGACGCAATGCAGTAGAACTGATGTAAAAGGAAAGGATATCAGAAAAAGCGAATGAATTATAGAGACATTTCTATTAGTGAAATACCACTTCAGGAAATTTTACAGTAACATATTGCTCAGAATGTCGAAGGTTCAATGTATATCAGATTCTTTGAGATGAATCTTGAAGTAAAATTTTTATTATTTTCCTCGCTAACCATGTATTTCAATTTCATCCTTAGTTACTAATAGCAGCGTGACTTTATGATTTTTAGGTCATTAGCGACTTATGAACAACATTTGTTTCAAATCACCATAGTTATAGCGTTATTATTAGGTGTTGGATAAATAATATTTATTCAATTTTGACGTTTTAAACTGTCATTATTAACTCTTAACTCAATAGCAACACAAGTAACTGTTTATTTGCTAGTGATTTAATAGTATATTATATACTCAGGGACTAAAGTACATATTCAATCCTGTGGGTGAAGTTTATTTTCCGAGCCGAAGGTGACGGAAATAATCACCTGAGGGATTGAATGCACTTTAGCCCTGTGGTATATACGCTATTTTTCGCACTCCCGTATCAAATGGAACCATATTAGCGTAAAAGAAATTAATCTTACAATTTGACAATACAAATGTCAAAAATTTTGTTCAAATTTAAACTCAACGCCTGCTCAAAATGTAGTGCAGATACGAATAAATAAATCATAGTAACACTATATGATGTTATGGAAACATCTTGTTTATTTTTACCTTAGTCCCCCAGGGATTTTTTTTTTCATATTTAATCCCTCTCGGACTGAATTTGAACTTTAGTCCCTGAAATGAATGATTAGAATCGTTCTTTAGTCTCGGGAGTGCGAAAAACATTTTACTCTCTACCGTTAAATTGTTTCAGTTTCTTATTTGTACCAAATATTTAGAAGACCATATACGAGGGCTGTTTGATAAATCAGTGACATTGAAGTAAAATAATTTTCTTTTCTTTCAAATTTCAATTTATTTTTTTATTTTAGTGTCCTTTTAACTCAATTCATTTTACTCAACGATATTCGAACTTCTTTAAGCCTTCCAAAAAATACGATTTCTCGAACTTTGTAAACTAGGCTTTATTTCAGCTATTCAGCTATTCGATGCGAATCTGTTTTCACCTGGCCATTTTTCATGTTCAGAAAGAAATAGAAGTCCCAGGAGGCCTAATCGGGAAAATAAGTTATATGAGAGAGCATTTCGTAGCGCAATTCGTGCAATTTGGCCAGTGAAATTGCAGACGAGTGAGCTGGTGCATGGTGGACAAGCTCTTGTTTCTTCACCAAATGGGGACGCTTTTTCATCAATTCAGCATGAAATCAATCTAATAAAGCAGCATAATACTGATCTGTAATCGATTTTTTCTTTCCCACATAGTCGATACAGATTGTATCCTACAAATCCAAGAAAATCGTGCCTATGAACTTTTCGGCCGATGGAACTGTTTTTGCCTTCTTCGGAGCACGTCCGCCAGGAGAAATCCACTGCTTTGACTGTTCCTTCATTTTTGGCATACAGTAATATATCCATATTTCATCAATGGTTACGAAACGTCACAAAAATTTACTTGGATTGCGCTTGTTCATGTCGAAATGGACCCTTGATTCTGATTTTGATCCTCTGACAGCAAATGCGGCACCCATCCTGCGGGTAGCTTTTTCATGTCCATATGTTCAGGCAGGATATTAAATACGCATTTGTCTGAGATGTTTACCATCTTAGCAATCTCGCATACTTTCAGTCGGTGGTCGTCCATGAGGGATTTTATTAACCATCTCTTCAGTTGTGACACCATTTGATCCTAGGCGCTCAGCATCATGTGTGCTCGTACGACCACAACGAAATACAGTGAATCATTTGTGCACTATTCCATAGACAGAACAGTCCCCTTATTACTTTTTTCAGCTTTTCTTATGTTTTCTTAGTCGTTTTCCACGAAAAAGGTAATGTTCTATCAAC
Organism: Harpalus rubripes; assembly: GCA_963082715.1. Lineage (NCBI taxonomy): Eukaryota > Metazoa > Arthropoda > Insecta > Coleoptera > Carabidae > Harpalus > Harpalus rubripes. Next base: position 24,022,110 of record OY720464.1, read on the forward strand.
ACACGGAACTGCCTATTTTCCATTGGAGTAAATAAATCTCAACATATAGATTTTTGAACCCTGTGAAAAATGTATCATTTGGCAGATGTATGTGAAATTTTATTTCTATGCCTAAAAAGGATGTCAAATGTCAAAAATAAAATCAAATTTGCGATTTAAGGACCATCTCTTATCAAAGTCGCTGACTTATCAAACAGCCCTCGTACATCTATTTTCAGATTATAAATTTAGCTGACAAGGAGTAGGGGAATAGAAACCGACATCTTGACGGTAAATTGAACGTAAGTCCCTACAAATAATGTCCTAATAGCCTAGTTACGATATCGGGAGTGGGAAAATAACTACTAAAGGTTAGCGAACGCAACATGGTCAAACATAATGCTGAATGGACATTTTTACTATACTGCTTCATCAGTAATTTCTCCTCTCAACAATTAAAGAAAATGCTGTCGTAAGTGGTTTTGAGCTTCATTTCCAAATTCAGATCCCTTTAAGAATCTACAGACAGGCAAAATGTATTAGTGAAATAAAAAGGATACTCATTTATCCTAATGTAATTTCAGTCCGCAACCGAGTAAAGGGAGCTCAAAAAATATTCTGTAGTCTGAAGATTCTTCCAGTTTGTTTCTATTTCGATCTGTGTCGCAATCAATGAAAACATTTATTTTCATTGGAGCTCATCCTTGTTCAGAATACACCATTTCTACCTTAAGAATTCACATTCGCAAAGATTTTTTCAATCTTGGCTTTAAGGACTAGTGAATTATGTTAATAAGACATTCTGACACTGTGGTTCAAGTGTTCACCTGAAACGCGCTTTGCTCCATTTTTCCGGATGTTTGTTTACTTTATAGCTTCGCATCGGATTATCGTGATATAATTTGCTGTCAAATGTTTTATTTTGCTGTAGCGTCACTCTGGAAACGGGGTCGTTTAGGAAATAAAAAAGTACGACTTTTTGTGATGTCAGGATGATGATGTGAAAATAAAAGTATGGTTAAAGAAGCTTGAGCTAATGGAATTACATTTTAAATAAATTAAAAACAAGTATAAAATTTTATTATAATGGATCCCACAATTTCCAATACAAAGAAAATGAAGTCCCAAAAAAACTGGGACACTCCCTAACACATATTTTATAATTAATAACATTTATATTATATATTTGGATACTATACTAATAAGAACATTAAACTATGTGATTATATAAAAAGTAAAATAGTACTTCTTCCTGTATAGCGGAAAGTGACATCTATTTTCTATTTTAAATGCATACTGTCCGTACGATGTAACTTGACGAGTGAGGGTAAATCACATTATCACTGCGGTAATGGGGAAGTTAAAATCCATAGGCGTACGAAAGAAGAATAAAGTTCAATAAAATTACGAATATTATAAAAAATATATATTTATTTATATATAAAAAATATTACACATATTGGAATGAATTATTTAATATATAAATCATATTACAATAAATTATTTTTTTAAATTAATTAGCAAAAAAATGCACCTACGCTTATGTATGAATATAACTTCTTGGGTTGAAATGTACCTGTCACCCCGAGTTTGAGTGGATTAGGGTAAAATTTGCTTTATGTAAGGCAAAAAAATATTTCACTTCTGAAGCTGTGCTGCATCGAAGTAAATGTAAATAAGAAATATTCGTTTTCCGGGAATGGACTGTGTCATATTTTGAGTCAGAGCTCAACGTTTCGCCCGCAGTCATATGGGGCATCTTCAAGAGCAAGGGGGATAGTACTGTCTTAATCAAGGTTACCCGACGTGTCAATCACGCTAGAGGCCGTGGATACCTCGTTCGAAACATTTGCATCTATCCCTTACATTAAAGGATTCTTGGATAAAATAGGTAGAATTCTTAATAAAAACAATATTAATGACTTTTTTAAACCTCCACAAAAAATCCCAGAAATACTCCCCCAAACTAAAGTTAAACGCGAACCCTTGTCGCTACCCGGTGTTTATAGTATTCCTTGTTCTTGCGGCACAGTACACATAGGTGAAACAGGAAGGAGTGTTCACACTAGATTGTCAGAACACAAACGCTGTCTGCGTAATGGTATGGTATTAACATCTGCGGTCGCACAACACAATACAGGACATAACATCTTATTTGAAAATTCCCGCATTTTAGCTCTTGTCCCTGAGTTTTACAGACGTAAATACAGGGAAACTTTAGAAATATGGAAACATCCTAATAACATCAATCGGGATGATGGCTATTTCTTGAGCCACATGTGGAAACCGGTGATTCTCGGAACACGACACGCCCAATCTACCATTACGAACTCGATTCCCATTGGTCCTCATTAGCTTTGCTCATCTATCGTATCTTTAGATTAGTATATAACTGTCTTCTCGGCCTTCCTTTCTGTTATTTGGTTTATTTGGCCTCTAGCGTGGTTTACACGTCGGGTAACCTTGTAAACTGAGTCTCCCCCTTTTGTTGCTTAAACTCGGCCTCTAGCGTGGTTGACACGTCGGGTAACCTTGTTTAAGACAGTACTATCCTCCTTGCTGCTGAAGATGCCCCATACGACTGCGGGCGAAACATTGAGATCTGACTCAAAATATGACACAGTCCATTCCCGGAAAACGAATATTTCTCATGACTCAGTCTGTGGAAGCCTACGCAATTAAATGTAAATATTTGACAAAACGCAACTTAGGAATAGTGAACTGAATTACATTCTTTTGGCTCACCAAATTATATCGTATGGACAGTACATTGTATAATCGTAGGCAAATTGTAAAATCAGTCTTTATATAATACGCCTAGGCTTTTTGAAAATGACTACGCGAATTTTAAAATAATGAGCTTTAGACTTAATTAGCTTGGTTTTTTTTTAAATACAGGCCGTTAAAAAAGTGTAATATTTTTTGAGGGCATTTACTTAGTAATGACCAAAATGAGAAAGCTTAATCATATAATTGTACTATGTTAAATGTTGTGGCGACCTTGGACAATATTTATTTTTCAAATAACTTCCTAACTATTAGAAATTGAGAAAAATATATCATATAAAATTTTCTTGTTTTTTTTCTACAGTAGACATAGACAAAATTTTGTTCGATCACTATCTTTGTTAGTTTTTCTTCGATTCTAATACAAGATGGCCTCTTTCTCGGAAACACTTGAAGATCATGTTGATTAAGCAAATTTACTCATTTTGGTCAATATCACGTATATACCCTCAAAATATTTTACCCTTTTTTAACACCATGTACACACGAATATTACCTAATATAACCTAACCTACAATTTACATTGCAAGACCGTTACTCAGATCTTCACGGACGTGTACGGTACCTAACGAGCGAGCGAAGCGAGCTTCTTATCCGTGCGAGCATGTAAATTTCGGGTAACGGTTGAGCATTGTACAATGTTTTATGATATAATGACTCATAAATAATTTGAAAAAAAGGACATTGGATCCTACAATACAATACTTTAAACTATTTGATCGAAAGTCTTTAGAAACTTATGGCGAAGTGAAATAATGAATAAATAAATCTGTATACATGTTGCTATGATTTTACCAGCCCGTAAATTTTTTTACCAATAGAGACAGAGCTCTGTAATATAACGTTTACGATTCAGTATAACATAAAAATATTTAAGCTTAACTTTTCGGTAGCGCGAAAAAAATACTTAATAAGCAATACGAAATATACACTTATCTTAACATCCTCGAAAGTTATCAAGTAGGCCACGGCTAATACTCCCGAATGTTAAGACATATGCACTTACATTTTTTGCAGCTTAGATAACAATTAATGGTTAACGAACGCTAAATTCAAACATTATACTGAATCTACATTTTTACTATTATTACTTTGTTAGTAATTTCTCCTATAAACAATTAAATAAAATGCTTTCGTAAGTGGTTTGGACTTCATTCCAAATTCAGATCCCTTCAAGAGTCTACAGACACGCAAAATGTATTAGTGAAGTAAAAAAGGATACTCATTTATCCTAATGTAATTTCAGTTCGCAACAGAGTTTTGTAAGCGTTAGTATTGTGCGTTTGGTTAAGTGGAAGTACGTTTAGAAAAATATATTTGGATTCCAAATGAAATTCTTAATATAAACATCCCAATACGTCTAGATCTCGACCAATCTCCTGGTATCTTTTGCAAGGCCTTCTTGAGAAACTTTTAGACATTTAGCTGCATACGAGTACTTCTGCGTTCGCGCTTCTTGTAGTAAAGTTACAATTTAACTTGAGCTAAATGTCTTCTGTGGCTCTGTTTTTTTGTAGTATTCCTAACTTAAAATTTATCGATACAGACACACAAATTGTATACTTTTAAATGTTTAACAAAATATGGTAATAAATCAAATTTCATTCTTGTTTTGTCTACTTTTTAATTAATACCAGTATGGAAAGTATAGACAGATAATAGTCACGTTCTTTTTATCATTTGCTTCATCGCACCTCAGCTGAAAGTGAGATGAGTTTGACATGAGCTGAGTTGAGATTTTTGTGAAGTAAAAAGAACGACAATAAATTCCGTAGAACTGTCTGTTAGAAAATCCGAAATACTGTCCGCTGAACTTCACGAAAATTGTCCATATCACTCATGCCATAATTTAAAACATTAAAATAAATTTTAAATAATCATTACTTAAAATCCAGCACAATATCTTTAATGTTATCGGCCATTTTCTTCAAATAACCAATAAAATAATATTATTATTAAAGGAATAAACAAATAACCTTTTCAATAACCAAGCTAATACTTTCATCTAAGATTAAAAACTCAACAAGCAGTACTTCTTGAGGTGACTAAGAATCGGGAAGGAGGGAGGAACTCTTCACACTTCGGTCTCATTTTATCTCACTTCAGTTACGACTAAAAGAACGATCAAAATTAGTGAGACAATTGAGGAAAGCTAAGACGAACTGAGATATTAGGTAAAAAGAACGCGATTAATGACATAATTAAAAGAAACAAAAGTCCATAATATGAACATATTATGTTCAAACAATACACAAACCATCTTAAATTGTCAATATGAGTATTCTCGTTATCTTGGAATAAAAGTTATGTTCAAAAAGTTCATTTTCCATTTTTTTAATATATAAATCTCAAAGTTAACATTAGAAGGAATACATAAAATAAATAAATACAATGTTAATTTTCACAACTGTATAAAAATCTAATTTATTTAATACGTTTTTTTCAAAAGTTCGTAATGAAAAATGAACTTATTATACATATGGTGAATACAAAATTTTATATACTTACTAGTAGAATCCAAATTTTGAAATATACAGTGTTACATTCAAAATAAAACAATTGATATCACTTCTATTTTCTAGGACTTACCGGTATAACTGAACAATTTTATTTATACACTATATTTTGAACATCAGCATATCCATGAGTTGCCCTTTAACAGTTTTAGAGAAAACACCTGGCTCAATAATTACGAAGCTTTATGAGGTATAATATTATGACAGCATCATGAAAACGTTTTATGACAATGACTATAATTTTATGCGTTACGTCGTTCACACAAACTAAACATACGAAGAACATTTTGACGCATTATTTTGAAAAGGATTTACACTTGTGTTCAGTGGCGTAGGTATATAGATTTTTATTTCGGAGGTTGAGATAATTCAAAACCGTTTTGACACTGTATACATGGCGTTTTCAAAACTAAAAACGTTTTAAAAACGATTTCAAAACTGCATGTAAACTCAGTAAGTGTCACAACGGTTTTGAATTATCTCAAACCAAAACTAAAATTCATGGGTTGAACTTGAAAACTAGTTTCAAAACTACTCATGTAAACACTTAAAATTCATTTTCGATACTGCGCATGCGTACAGAGCATAACTTTTCTGTCTCTTTGTGTTACTAACCTTCATATTAACTGACAGTTATGTAGTTTTAGTGAGTAGTGGTACGAAGTATAAAAAATAATTGGAATAATAGCAAAGCGAAGTATTTGGAGTGAAGAGGATCTGTCACTTACATCAGCTAAATGCGCATGCGCCGAAACTGATTTCAAGTCAATTTTTAAACTTGTTTTGAAAACTGCATGTAAACAGTTTTGTATAATTTTCACTGAAAACTGAAACCATTTTCAAAACTGCATGTAAACGTAGTAATAATCAACCAACTTAAGAGAAGCATAAAAATGTCTGTTTGCTAATGCAATACGTAACCATACGTGGCAGAGCCAGTGCGCTCGACTTTGGAAAGTAAGTTAGCTCCGCGATTAAAAAAACAATGTATTTGAGAGTAACAAAATTATTAATTATTATACTCGTATTAGTAATATATATATATATATATATATATATATATATATATATATATATATATATATATATATATATATATATATATATATATATATATATATATATATATACCGTGTGTCTGTCTTAAAGGTGTACATAGGAGATTAACATGGGAAATCAGTTCTTTGCAATTTCCTACTCGCCTAATTATTTTAAGCAAAAACGCGTCAAATAAAAGTTTTAGGGCATAAAATTCTGCATCTAAATCAATAAACAAAATTACCTTTACATGCTTTGTAACGACAGAAATTAATTATGAAAATCTCGAAAATTACGTTGAAAATATCGACAGCCATGGAATTGAACAAAAAATAAATAAATGCTTGACGTTTTATCTGTCACAACGTAAATTAACTGATTTGACGTTTCTGACAATTTGATAAAACGTCAAGCATTTATTTATTTTTTGTTCAATTCCATGGCTGTTGATATTTTCAACGCAATTTTCGACATTTTCATATTTAATTTCTGTCGTTACAAAGCATGAAAAGGTAATTCTGTTTATTGATTTAGATGCAGAATTTTATGTCCTAAAACTTTTATTTGACGCGTTTTTGCTTAAAATAATTAGGCGAGTAGGAAATTGCGAAGAACTGATTTCCCATGTTAATCTCCTATGTACACCTTTAAGACAGACACACGGTATATATATATATATATATATATATATATATATATATATATATATATAAAGTAATTTAATAATGGAAAAATATTTTAGGGTGGGCCCGGGCCCCTCGGGCCTCCCCCCTATATAGCCACTGCTTGTGTTCATACGAAATTTGACAAGAAAAATGCAGTCTATACTCGTATGTAGGCATTAGAACATTAGTAACAGTATAGTAAATCGATATTGAAGCTCTGTTTTACTGAACATTAAAATTATTGTTGCAGTCATCCACGCATTATTTTATGAAATGTTTTCATGGCGCGTACGCGCTGTTGCACCGTAGAGTTCCATATTATTTTATCGGGAGTGATTTTTAAAACCACTAAAGCGCTGTTTATGAAATATTAATTTAAAAATATCCCCGAAATTATTTTTAATTAAGTTTTTTTTCTATTTTTGTCAGCATTTTTGATGTTGAAGAAATTTGAATAACAAATTAAAAAAGTAATTATGAATATGTCTAGCCCCGAGATAATCTTACTCTAGTTTTAATAATTTTTTATAAAAAATGTAGGTTGAATAATTTCAACTCCTTTTTATTATTTTCTCACAAAAAATGTCATTCAGTCTTATTTCAGGAGAACTCACATACATTTAAATTCATAAACACTTTAATAGTGTCATTATATTTGTAATATCATAAAGCTTTTAATTTGACTCCCCGTAATAACCTCCTATGCCAACTAGATTACGCTTAATGCTTCAGTTAACCATTAGGCGACACATTTTGTGACAAGAAAGCCTACAGAGCAAATCACACCACACTTAGTTGAGTTAATTATGAATGACATTAGCCTGATAGAATACCTTCACCCAGTTTCTCAACAAATAAGGGTAGATGCAATATTGAAGGACTTTAAGGAACTATTTGTTTTAATTAATTATGGTAGGATATAATTCGGCCTTAATCTACATGTTTTGATGTTTAGGAAAACATGTAGGATACTAGTATTTTAATTAATACATGAATTTTGATCCCGACTTGGAATAATTATAGAATTGTGTCTCTGTTTAATTAAGTTTTACAGGATTTACAATTCTGTTATTTGTCGCAGCCGGAAACTTTGTTTCCCTTGTCACACAACTTATCCATCGGTCTGCAAATACCCACATTATATCTCTGTATTTCACACAACCTTTGACCTGCTTCATTGTCTTCCGGAGAAGTAAAATTTGAAGCTAGGCGCAGATGAAAGTCCAGATGGTCGAGCTAGATACTTGGGTGGTTAGGATGAATCGGATATAATACATCTGCAGACTGCAGATTTGTATCTTGCACGAGACATTATCTAGTCCTAATTTTGACGATTAAAACTGAAGTGCCAGGGAAAAAAGGATAAATGTCCATTTTCTAGCAAAACGAGAAGATTGGTCCTACTAATATATTGAAGGTTAGGGTTTCAAATCGTATACGTAAAGAAAGTGAAAACGGTGAATTCAAAAATAAGGTTTCAAACTTTAAAATTCGCGTATTGAAAAAAACAAATTCATACTTTTTCCCGTGGCTCTAACTGGGAGCCTGGGGATTTACTGTAACATGGTTGAGTCTTCCAAAGTTAGACCTAAAGCGGTCTACATACTAAAATCAACTGTTCTCGAGCAGTTCGAAAACTAACGCGAATAGTTCGTCATCAGTTCGCGAGCTCAACATTCACATCACATATTTGAGTTATAAACTCATGGTCGTCATATAGTTGGGAAAATTTCGCGTTTAGAATTAGCAAAAAAAAAAAAAAAATGATGTGACCAGCATATTACCTTCCGTCATTTCTATGTATTTTGTACAAATTTTACACAGAAAGTTTTTTGCAAAAGATTCCGTATTTTAAGTACATTACCTTAAGTCAGTTCTATGTATTTTGTACAAATTCCATATAGAAAGTTTCTACATTTCCTGCAAAATTATAACACATACTATATCAATTGCACTTGAGTCTGTCAATCAGAATTTTCTTAATAGAGTAAATGTTTTCATGGTTCTAGCACAGCTGGCTGCTTTATGAAATTTAATTTTTTTACAATTTTTTAACTCTATATCCATTGGATATAAAGTATAAAATGTAAACAAATCGTATAGAGAATAAAATATTATTTAATATTTATAAATAAATAAATAATAAATAAATATATCAAGACGGTATATTACCCATTACTGGGTATGCCAATCTGCGTTGTACACAGATTTCGGTAATGGTGATGACATATTTGTACCGTGCGGGCGCTTACTAGGCGTTACCTCACGGGCACTTATTGCTGGCGTGAAGAGTGCATCACAAGGGTCAATTTTGTGCCATTTAAAATTCGAAATATTTTGCGTCGGTCAGAATCGAACATTAAATATGAAAAAATATATTTAGCAGCGTTTTTTTAAGAAAAACTGTTAAAATCTTCAAATTAGGGTATTCCGGTCGACCAATTATAACCAAAATCTAATCAGCTCTACCACAGCAATTCGTTGTATCAAGTACTTTGTAAAATTACGTTTTTTATAATTATTTGGATGTAAACTCTATTATATTAAATTTATGATATTATCACCGAGCTCGTCACTTGTTCGTGTACTCGGCTAAAAATGTGTTCTGATATGTCTAAGGCTAAGGCATTCAAAGTCACACAAGCATACATAATAATTTCTAGACTTTGTGATCAAGAAATAAATGTCGTGACTATCATAATACAATAAGAATTTCTAAACTAAATTTGGACATTTATAACTTAAATAGATTAACAGAGTTAAAATATGATTACTGAAACTAAAATTTTGAAAAGTTTATGAAAAGTTATTTATCTGTTATTGCTCTTACCCTCGCCTTATCACATTATCCTCATATCATCAATAACGGTTAGATCGGTTACGTAGGAGCCCCAAAAATGTTTAACGCCCCGAGCCCTTTGCTAGTAAAGTTCGTCACTAAGATCAATACTTCCATTTTTCAAATTTGTTTTCCTAATGGATTCCATTAAAAATATGCAAAATATTGTATTATTTCGGACGGTAATAATCGTTATGCTTCATTGATTAAAAATTTAAATATTTCACCAATACAAATGCAATAAATTTCGGCCTAAAACGGATTAACGCTTTGCTATATGTGATTATAATGCTAATTGTATTAAAATTGATTATTAAGTGAAATCCAACTCCAGCAGATGTTCGAAAACAACTGTTATAAATTGTACGTTAACTTCGTTATCATCAGCATTCAAACGCAAGTCAAATTGTTAACTTTTGATCCATAAGTGAGAAGTTTTGTCTTAAGCGCTGGTAGAATTTTCTTCCCAAGAGATTAAGGTTTGCTTTCAATGGAAATCATCTGATGTAGTTTCAACTACGTTTATAGTGGTCATTAGTTGATGAATTTCAAATTGAGGAACAGTTCAGATCTAAAATTAATTACCGCTGCGTAGGCAAATAGAAGACAAATTTCGACATAGGATTTCATTAACATTTAATTAAAGAGAGAGAATGACTTTATCATAAAGTTCCTAAATGATATTAAACGAGGCTTTAGATTTGATTTACATTAGCGGTACAATGACTGTACGATGCCGATACAGTAACGGTACAATGACGATATTTCAATTGCACGAGGCCACAGGCGCCAACTTTTGGATTTTCGTGTGGGGGCTAAAAGTAGGCAACAGAAAATTTACTAATTAAAAACTTTATGCCTTAAAATTGATACATAAATAAATAAAATTGTACAAAGATGGGAATTTATCGTATGACTTAAAATATCTGGGTACCTAATTTAAAAAATCTTGAGTTTTTTAATTTATCGCGAAACAACATAAGACAGATAGAGAAGATAAATTTCAATTGTATTTATGTTGAATATATCATATCATTTGAACTGTAAGAAATTAGATTTTCAAATAAAAATTACTGATAATTATATTCTATCCTAAGTCCTTCAAACTATTTTGTTTTCATAATCTACATCTAAATTATTGCTTAGATTTTATTTATTTTTATTTTGTAATCTGCAAAATCGAAATTCTGACAATTCAAACGATATGCATTTCTTTGTAATTTTGTTCAAATTTCATGGCTATCACTACGAATGAGTAATATTTATAAAATTTCAAATTGGATTTTACACGTTACTAAACATGCAAAATAAAATCTGTTTAGTGATGCTGGTGTAGAGTTTAATTCTCTACAACATTTATTTGAAACATTTTTGTTTAAAATTAAACAGGAAGTTTTGCGCAAGGAAAAGCTGATTTCCCATGTTAAACGCCTATGACCCGCTTTTTAATTAACACCCTGTATATATATAAGTACTGCCACCAGTGTTGTCAGATTGTCGGAAATTAATAATAAAGTTATCAGCAAATTTCTGTGAAATAAATTATATATATATATATATATATATATATATATATATATATATATATATATATATATATATATATATATATATATATATATATAATTTATTTCACAGAAATTTGCTGATAACTTTATTATTAATTTCCGACAATCTGACAACACTGGTGGCAGTACTTTAGTTAATACAAAATACAATACGCTCCACGCCAACAATAAGTGCCCGTGAGATGACGCCCGGTAAACGCCCGCACGGTACAAATATGTCATCATCATTACCGAAATCTGTGTACCAAGCAGATTGGCACACCCAGCAACGGGTAATATGCCGTGATGATATATTTATTTATTTTACATGTTGGAAATCTTATAAAATAAATAATAGAATAGATATACATTGTTACTTTGTATAAGTAATTGATGTATTAAAAATATTTCAAAATGTGTGTACTTTTTATTGGTAAAAATAATTTGTGTTTGGAGGCAGAACCCCTTCGCTTTTTCCGTGTGGGGGTAGAACCCCCTCAGATTTTTCCGTGTGGGGGCTCGAGCCCCGAAGCCCCCACGTAGTCGGCGCCTATGCACGAGGCATTTACATTAGACGATATCACGACGGTACGAACATAATAAAATACTATGAGAATATAATTTTTTCTTTTATGTATTATAACAGTTTGTGGTGCATATGTCATGTTTCTATCAAAAGTAGAAAATATCCTGCAATATTTAAAAATTTCTTAAATACCGACTTGGCTATAACTGTCCTTACTCTTGTCAAAGAAGAAGAAGAAAATGAAGAAAATCCAGAAAATTTTACAAAACGTTACTACTTTTATGTAATAATCTGTAGTGTTTCTATCAAAAGTAGAAAATATCGTGCAATGTTTAAAAATGTGTCAAATACAGATTTGGCTAATTCTCTTTACGCTTGAAGAAGAAGAAGAAAATGAAGTAAATCCAGATAATTTTACAAAACGTAAGCAGAGAACTTTGGTTCAATAATGCGTACAATAATTTCTCATTTCTAGCTCATTTTAACTACATTTTGGTTTGACTAAAAGACAAACATCAAAAAGATAAAAACATGTCAGATGTCAATTACGCACTAGTATAGCTGATTTTGGCACGAACGTCAACGTAACGTGCACGTACTCTTCAAATGCAACCTTCCACTCCCCCTTGCATGCAAATACTACGCTGTCACTATGATACAATATTTTTTCAATAGAAACAAAACTATACGTAATATATCAAGTGATATGATTATTATCGCTCATATTCTCGAGTGAAATGTGCTGCTTCGGTTTCACGAGCAATATCTTCGATTATTAATCATATTATGACCTTATATTTAATGAGAGAATATAATGAATTTTTGTGATACATTGTGTGTGCTGCTAACCTAATTTTTAATATATTGTATTACAACATGGTTAATTTCGCAATTGCCTTATTATTTTCATCGTTGTTGATATCAACCAAACGTTTATCGCACATTGTTATACTCAAAATTAACTGTCAATGTCAAATAAAGAAAACAAATCCTTTAGTAACGAATATAAATAAGGTGATAATTTCTTTGTTTTTTTCATCGCTGTGATAGACATGTAACTAGGGAGATTCTGAATGTTGATTGGCGGAAAACATGTCACGTGACTCATGAATTATATCCTCAGGGGGAATGAGACAAACGAATTTTTTTCCAACTGGTTGAGTTGAACACTTCCCATTTTTGTAACATAAAAAAATCGTTGATGGGTAACATGTTTTGGTCGTAAATTGGCATATTTTCCATAAATTTTTACATAATTTGATGAATTTTCCTCGTCATTTACTGTGAATTTTCTGTCGGTGTTTGTTTTTGTTGCTCTTAATTTTATTATTAAAACGTTTCCTGCATCTCCAATGTCTGAAGTAAATAACATGCATAATTCTTTCCTTCAACATGGTCCTCCCAGAAATAAAGCTCCCTTTAAACAAAAAAAATATTATAAAACGAAAAAAGGTAACAAATCAAATTCTTACTTTGATGAGTAAATATGTTCCATCTGGCGCTTCTTTTATAAACTTGTTTATATCGTCTCTACAAAGAATTTTAGATTTCTTCGGTTTGAAACCATTAGAATTCCTTTTCAAGAATGCAATTAGTTTTGGAAATGTATTGATGTTCTTATTAATTGCGGGACTTGCCTTTACATAGAACATAGAACAGTGACTCCATAGAGTAGAAGGTTTACAAGTTTCCAATCTTTCAGCGAAATATGCTAAAAGTACACTTTCTGTATAATTATTAACATTTTTCTGAGCGCACCATTTTAAAAATTCTTTATATGCTTTTTCATATAAAATTTTGGACTTCTGGGGAAGTAAATCTTGCACTACTCTTTTCGTAGCATTTTCAATGTCTTCCATTTTCACTATTTCTACTAATATGTGCAAATATTTCGTTGAAATCAATGAAATTTATATTTTTCACTACGTTGCTTCTGATTTTGTTTTATTGTCGCAGAAACTGATTAAAAGAACGGCCGACTATGCTTCTAATTTGATTTGGAACGTTATTTTTGCTTATAATGAATTAAGAAAATATTAAAACAGAATTGATTTGGTTGTGCAAAAACATTGTAATATCAAGCGCATTTAAAACCCTCCGCTTCGCGTCGGGCTTTAAATATTACTCCTCGGGCCAGAATCTATATTATTTCGCCCTTAATACATAAATAACTATTTCTAACCATCAGTAATTGGTATTTGTAATAAAGAGAATATATACACGAGCATAATAAAATAGGTAGTTTTCTAAATAACTCTTTAGTCACGTATGTAAAATAAACTAGTCGAAAGAGTTTGTAAAACGATTCACATACTATACTTTTTTTATCACTGAACATGAAACATTTTTTCGCTACCTATTTTGACACAGTAATAGCAGATGAAACGAAAATTGCAAGAAGCTATAATGTCAGCTCATGCTTACGGAGAATATGTTAATAGTTGTTAGCTTCACGCTGTGTCCAATACGTTTAAAATCACAACTTGTCAAGCTTGAATTTAGACAATGAGTAAGTTTATATCGAAGTTCTTAATCGGATTTCTAATCAAATTGGATTTTAAAAAATCCTAAATCGTACTGTTTATACCAGAAAATTTAAAGCGATCAAGTACATTCTAATTTACTGTATATTTTATTGGATTTATTACTGACACTGTTGGCATAGCAGCATAGAATGCGTATAACATTATTGACTAGTATTAATTTTGACTTTTTTACAATTTTGACTTCACATTTACCTAGATTTTTCATTTAACATTTACTTAGTTTTTTCATTTAACAAATCAATTATTTTTCTTTCCAGGATTAATTTCCAAAAATATTCTGTTTCTTCTTGCGTCCACGGATTTCTCATTGCTCTTCTAATAATTATACCAACTTATCGTTGACACCACGTTGACATATTAACTGTCAAACCATGAAAGATAAATAAATTACTCATTTTTCATTGTTTCAGTACATACTATAGGGCGCGAGCAGACACGTGACTCGAGCAACCTTGACGTGTTTAGAATCAGCTGATTTGTGTGCGCATGTCATTTTGACAAAAACAATGTCATGTTGACAAGACCAATGTTTTGACTTATTTTGATTTTTAACTGCTAAAATGTTATTATTTTTAATTTCATGTGTTTTACTGCCTAAAAATTATAATATATTAACATTTTAGCAATTCAAAATCAAAATAAGTCAAAACATTGGTGTTGTCAAATTGACAATGTTCTTGTCAAAATGACATGCGCACACAAATCAGCTGATTCTAAGCACGTCAAGGTCCCTCGAGTCACGTGTCTGCTCGCGCCCTATTGAATTTTCTGTTAAATCGCTGTTTGTCTCGTGAAAGTAAATCGGATGTATGTATAAATCTCGTTGGTAAAATCGATTTAGAATCCGATTCTAAATCCAATCCAGTGAGTGAATCGTGCCATATAGGGCGCGAGCAGACACGTGACACGAGCATCTTTGAAATGTTTTTAATCAGCTGATTTGTGTGCGCGTGTCACTTTGACAACAATAATGTCACTTTGACATACCAATATTTTGACATATTGATTTTGAACTGCTAAAAAAAGTTTTAATTTATAATTTTCAGGCAGTAAAATACATGAAATTAAAAATAGTAACTGTTTAACAATTCAACATTAAAATAAGTCGAAACATTGGTCTTGTCAAACTGACATTGTTCTTGTCAAAGTGACATGCGCACACATATCAGCTGATTCCAAGCACTTCAAGGTTGCTCGAGTCACGTGTCTGCTCGCGCCCTATAGAATGTAGAAAAGTGGTGAGTCGTTGCTAGGGAAACAATATTTGTAGAAAAATCGGTATCGCGTAAACAACAAAACTTCATACCTATAAGTACAAAATTCACAAAAAATGACAATGTATTTCGAAAAATTACTATTTACTTATTTTATATGTAAAAATTTTACAAAACAGATAATACAAAAACTGAAAGTAGCCGAATTACATTTTTATTCTACAAAACGATACGGCGCGATACCAAATTTCATTTCTATCGCGTTTTCTTCCTATCGCTTCGTTACTATAGCTCCAAACGGCGCGATCCCACAGCAGATCGTTTACATCGTTTTCTTAAATACGATTTCTAAACCTAAATCCACTGAAATCCGATTAAGGACGTTGATATAAACATACTTTATGTGTAGCGCCATGAAAACCAATACGCTAAAGGCCTGTGTCCACGATCCTAGAAATCGATCCGAGTTCTCGGATATAGTTCACAATTCGATATCTCAGATCGTGGACACTACCAATTCGGACGCAAAAATCGAATAGAAAACTAGAATGGAAAAATGCGTTCTGTCCCATTTCTTCGTACAAGTTGCTAATTTCATTTAACTGTTACCAATTTAAAATCTTAACGTTTGATGATTGATAAGCTTGAAAATGATAAGGTTATAAAATATTACATAATTCTACTCATTTTTGATATTGATTATAAATAATTACTTATCAATAAATTAATATATTCGTTGTAAAAATTTATTTTACTTACTGCCGGGATAATTTTTTTTATTAGTTTTTAGTATTAGTAGAAATGGCTGAAAGTAACTTCGTAAATTCGACCAACCTGACATCTGTAGTCATACAAGTTCAATGTTTATGATCAAAAAATGTGATCGAGAACTCGGAACGATTTCTAGCATCGTGGACACAGGCCTTAATTAAGTCACATTTTAATAAAGAGAGTAGAAAAAATTAGACCATCCTTCATTTTCTTCAGAAACAAAATTTTAAAAAATTGCAGTGCTAATAAATCAGCGTTATTACCAAGCAGAATATATCGGGAGAACGTTAACCTGGGTACTCATGAGAATAAACATTCTTTTTTAATTAAAAAAAAAAGTACTTGTTTTTTTTCTCTATTTATCCAGTAGGTAATTAATTAAGGTGTTCCTACTCACATTTATTAACGGTACGGTAAATCAACGATAGTAGTAACAAAGAAGTTCATAATTTTATAATTGAACTAATTTGCTGTATCGTTCTTGTTTTCCAATAGGCCAAAGGTTAAACAAGCTAGCAATGTCGAAGAGGAATAAATGAAGTAAACAAGGTACTTGAACCAGAAACGTTTTTCAGTTTCACAATATCACAATATTATTGAAAACGTGCAGCGTAAAACGTTACAATACTATATCAAAAGAGAAAACGCTATACATTTAACACGTTTAAACCGATGATTATTAGTATCACGTACTTTTGGATATAATTTGCTTAGACCACAAGAAATATTTACTTTAAAATCCAGGTATAAACATAAACGTACCTATGTTCTATGTACAAATATGTCGTCACCATTACCGATATCTACGTATACAAAGCAGATTGGCACACCCAGCAATGGGTAATATGCCGTGATGATATATTTATTTATCCAACACCGATTCATAATGTACTTGTTACTATGGTTATTTGTTATATGTGCAACAACAGTCACTCCGTGAGAGAATATTTTAGAAGTCACGGAGAATTTATTACAGGTTTTTGTGTTTTTTTTAAATATAAATAAAAAGCAATTTTACAAAATTATGAAACTTATTTATTTAAATAAATTTAAATAAATATTAACATTTATGCTAAAATAGGTTACTTATCTTTACACAATGACAGCTGTCATGTACGGCTGATGACACGAAAAAGTGAAACTAGCTAGTGTTTACTTGCTTCGGAATTAAATTCAAAGATGCTGCTTGTGCTTCTACGTGAATATGTTTAAAGAAAGGTTCTCATTTTCACCCATTTTAATGTATTCATCTTTCAAATAATTCGATTTGATATTTTTTACATCAAATTATTTTATATGCATTTCTTTATCTCTAAATCTATAGAAGATATAATAATGAATTTATATTTATCGAATAAACAAATTAACGTTCTTTAATATAAGTATTTACATAAATTTTCGATAAATAATATTTAGATGATTTTTTTCTTGTAACTACTACTTCCGGTTGTCCAATTGTTACCAAAACTTAATCAACTCTTCCCATAATTGTTAGATTGAGGAATCCGTAGTTAAAAATGTCTTAAGTCTTATAGTATTTGAGAAATCGTGGATCCAACATCCACACATCCACACACATACACACACACACACACACACACACACACACACACACACACACACATCCACACATACACACGCGCACACACACATGCACACGCACACGCATACGCACAGGCACATGTACACGCATACGCACACGCACAAGCACAACCACACGCACACGCACACACACACACACACACACACACACACACACACACACACACACACACACAGATATCATCGTAAAAATGTTATAATCGGATTCTAGGGACCTTAAAACGGGCTTATTCACTAAAATCTGGATATGCGATTTTTAGCGTGAATTCAATACCTCTCTTAGCGAGAGGTACAAAGCCCTGGTTGTAGGCACTCTGATTGCAGTAGCCTAGAATTAATCAGATGAACGTATTGAAACTGTGGACTTCAAAGTCAAATATTCAAACATGCATACAGTCCTGTGTAATACAAACGCACAAAACATATGCCTACAAAACTCGGGGCAACATCATTATTTTGAAATTCACCTAGTCATTTTGAAAGGGCCATGGGCGTATTATTTATTACGCATATAGATTAGTATATTAAAACATAAGTTACAGTCCGTTGTCTAGATATTTAGTGTAATTATTGTAATGTGAATCTCAAATAACAAAATATCACCAAAAATCGCTAAAGAATGAAGCTCCTTCCAACATCAATATGCCTGCTAGATTGTGACATTCTAATTTCGAAACAGAGAATCAGTGGCGCACCCAGTAGGGGGGGGGGGTGCAAGGGTACATTTGCACCCCCCTTGAAGTGGCGGCTCTAGCATCAGACAACTGGGTAGGCGACAAAAGAAAAAACTAAGATAATAGGTTTGTTCGCGGTAACATTCTCCGACGGATTCCAAACTTATTCCGTACTAATTCATGTACTGAAAAGTCGTATTAGTTCCTGAGTCATAGTAGTTCCTTCGATTTTCGGACTGGTCTGATTAGTATGTGACCAATCATGTATCAGTCCATATTGTTCCACGAACACGAAATTATCAGTCGGAATCGTACCGCGAATAACTAAAATGAAACTGAGCATGCGTATGGTGCTCTAACTCAGGGCTCGCCAACCCATTTATTGTGAGCAACCGGTAGCTCGCGTGGATACTTCCGGTAGCTCACAGGTATATAAAAAAAACTAAAAATAATAGAAATTTCCGCAAATTATCATCATGTTTCGTTGCACAATCAAACAGACCATCTATGCTTTGTCCTGATCTTAGTATATCATTAATAAATATTGGTAAAGGAGGCAAACCCGTTATAACTATTAACATACCTAGGAATGTTATGCATATCTTAACTGCCGCAGATGTCGGTTTGAAATCCGAGCTCGTAGAGCGAGGATTTTAAGACATCTAAGGCTTGTTATGATTCATAACATCCGTGGTTTGTTCAATAGTTTATCGGTTTCAGAAAATGAAGACATTATTGACAAATATTCTTTTTTGAAATTTTCTCATTAATGCTACTTTCAAAATGCTATGGTTAACAGAATAATTATTTTGACATATGTCAATATGACAAATATTCAAATTATGTGCTTTATTCATCATTTTTATTACTTTAGAGTAAAGTAAACCGTATTTAGAACAATACGCTATCGTTATCTGTATGTATTAATGAAGAGCATTATATCTTCATTTAATTTTATTTTCATTTTGTAGACCGTTGTTGACAAGTCAGTATAGTAATAATATTACCATACAGATACAGTTATTACCTAGTTACCAGCCTACTTTTGTACATGTAAACAATGGAATAATATCCTGAAACCGGTAAAATATATTCTCTTGTCTAAAATATTCCGTGATCTAACAATTTATTTTTGTACATGAAAGGGGAAAAACATGCAGCTTTACATCCCTTGAAAAAATGTAACTTTCAATTATTTATAAAGGCATTTGACTTTGAATGGAAAAAAAATTCGCCTGTGGCGCCTTTTTTCCTAGATGCCTTGCCTCACCCTAGTTTTGGTGCTTATAAAAAAACTAAATTTGTCTTTTTTATAGTGCACCCCCATATCCAAATTCCTGGATGCGCCACTGAGCTTCCCATACTCCTGGGCATATTTTGCGTAGAACACAAAAACTGCTTTACGTACATTTTAAAATTCAGTTTATGAATATGCATAAACATAAACGTATGCTTTATGTTAAAATTTACATGTGTAGTATATGTGTAAAAGATGTTCTGTGGAATTTATTAAAATGTACAGAAATGTGAAATATGGAACAGAAAATAGAATAATGGAATTGCTGAGCTTAGTGCTTTTCTCAAAAGCAATTTATTTTGTAATATAAAATGCTCCGTCACTATTATTTCAGATTACAGTCAGGAACTATGTCGGTATTCATAGTGCTTCTTTTAATTAATTATTAAAAACTATTTTGAAAATTTACTAAACAAAAATGATATTGCAAATAGTGTATTATTTACAAATTTTTGATAAACTAATAAATTTATTTTTGTGTACATGATTTTGTAGATCTTACTAACCCTGATAAGTGACGAATTAAGAATAGTTTTTAAGGTTGTTTAAGAAATTTATTAATCAGTATAACTGAGTTTTCGAATCAGGCACTGTAACCAATAATAATTACAACTACTAATTCAAATGGTTACATTAATATCGTGGCCATCTGCCTGAGTATCGTCTCACGATTCTGGGGAACCTCACCTTACCCAACCGACGCCAAAAGAAATATTTCGAATTTTAAATGGCACAAAATTGGCCCCTTTGGTACACTCTCCATACCAGCAATGAATGCCCTGGGGCCTGTTTCTCAAAAAATACTAGTTTACAAGTTTCAAGTTACTAGTTACAAGTGAAATTTTTAATAGTACTAGTAAATTGTGTTTCTGAAAAGTATTTTACTACTCGTAGTTTACAAGTTACTAGTTTACAAGTTAATAGCTACAAGAAAAATTTTATTAGTCAAGTAAATAGTGTTTCTGAAACATTTTCAATAGTCTAGTAGTTTTTTAAATAAATAATAGTATTTAATCCAATATTCCTTAAATCAAGTGATTTTATTTTCTGACTGACGTTGAATTTTCAAGTGTTTTAATTTGAAATTAAATTATTTTTCAATAAAAATGTCTACACTGGATGCGAAATTAACTATTTTGGGGATGATTCGAGATGCTAAAGGTATTCTCTAAATAAATTGTCTAAAGCAGAATGAACAAAAATCTGTCAAACTTGTCACGCTTCGGGTCCAGTAGACAAGACAAAGACTAGAAATATATCAGGGTCACATTTTGGTCAAACTTAAAAAAGTTGTATTTTTACGGTTAATGCATGGTTTCTGTTCATATCTAGCTGAAGAATAAGTTCCAATAAATTAATTAATGTTTCTAACTTATTTGCCATGAGTAACCTCTCATTCATATGGGGTTTCTGCATGGACATAATCTATTCTTGCTTTAATTAGTTTTTGACGTCGCACTACTTCTTCATCACTAGACTCAGAGTCCACTAGACCACATTATTATATTATTTAAAAAAATATATTAACACTAAACAACGGCAGACATTACATGAATCTGAATTAGCATTAACAAAAAAAACCATTGAACTACATACGAAAAAGAAAAAAAATACACGAACTGTCATATAATACGACTAGTAAAATTTATATTAAAAATTTACAAGACTTTTGACACTTGTAGCTTTCCTCTAGTAAATTACTTGTCTGACAGACAATTCAAATATTTTTAGAAACAAAATACCAGTATTTTTTGTCAAATACACTGCTAAATACTAGTTCCAAACTTGTAACTAGTATTTTACACTTGTATATTTCAGAAACAAAAACTAGTAAACTTCACTAGTATTACTAGTGTAGGGTCCAGTAAACTAGTCCCGTATTTTTTGAGAAACAGGCCCCTGGAGGTGACGCATGGTAAACGCCCACAGGGTACAAATATGTCATCATCATTACCGACATATGTGTACAAAGCACATTTGCACACCCAGCAATGGATAATATGCCGATATATTTACTTTTAATATCAGTAAAAGTAATCTAGTAATAACCTATTTCACTTTTTTTGTTGTATACGAGCAGGAAAATCTCAAATAAGCAAATTCATAAAGCGTGTCAGTCACTATTTTAATTCCAATTTGATATTTTGTTTTCATCAACTATGATATTTATTTTGGCTTCGAATTTTTTGCTCTTTGCTTTCTTTCCTTTTCCATTACAAAACTCCAGTAAAAATCACAAACGTTCATACAATATAAAACGTTAAAATCGTTAAAACGAATCGTATACACAAAAGAATTAATTAGCAAAAATTTTAATTAAAATGACGGCTATAGAATTAGTGCGAACTTTAAATTTAACTCCAACATTATTTTGTTATGTGAGTAGTTCTAATACTAAAAATATTAATCCGAAATAAAAATGTAGTAAGTTGAATAATTGCAATATGTAAGACATAAAATATATAAATTTATTGGTATTACTTGACTGTTAGCATGATATTAGAGATGAAAAGAAATAATTTCAGATGCAGTCTTGGTAAGCAGTGTTTATTAAATAGTCATTTAATTAATTTTCCTACTTTTTGATTCCAAATGAATCATCATCAGGAATAGTTAATATACAGTTGGAAAAAAACTAAAACTAAAAATAATTTAAAGAAATAAAATCAAGAAATCTCACTGATAAGCTAGAAATTATAGCACTTCATAGGAAGAGCATAGATGGAGTCAACGAAGTAGACGGATTAGTTGCAAGTATCAGAACATGAATGTTTTCCTAATAATTTTTACTAGAGTAAAGTCGGTGAATGTGGAATAGTCATCTAATGTGGAATAGGCGCTTTTTGAAAAAATGGTACACGACATCTGTGATCTAATGGCACAAATGCACGTGTGTAGGGGAGTTATTACCCACATAGAGACACTAACTGAACTGCATTGTGCATAACAACAAAAACCTTGAAAAATAGTATGAGTGCCTGCTGAGCTTTTTAAGCAAGTGTAAAGATATGTAGTTTTATTACTGATTGTGTAGTAGAAAGTACGATTTTTTGCAACTGCAGTATGTATAGGCGTTTGGGGATGTAGGCTAGATTTAAAAAATATTTTTCTAACTAATTCCTAAATGAAATTCGATGGCGAGAATTTAGTGTCAACAAATCTGCTAATGTGGAATACCGAGGGGTATGCCAATGTGGCATATTCCAAATTAGCGAAAATGTTATAATATGAGTAGATAACTGTTCTTGGTTTAGGAAAATGTGCCAGAAAAGCATACCTAGGAAGAAGCAAACATGCAGAAGACAGTACGGGAACATCAAATGGGTTAAATGCGTTTAGGTGATTATGTAATATAGTTTATTTTGTTACATTCCAATAGAATACTCATTTTTTTATATATATTTTTGATAAGAAGGAATAAATATTTTAAAGAACATATTTGCATTGTTTTTCGAATTTTCTTATACTGTGAAAGTAAGTATGGTTATGTGGTATATGTTCTATGGTATTCCACATTACCGTCCCTTTTTCAAGAGGTGTAAAAATTTCAATTTTGAAGAAAATTGCTCTTATAAGTGAAATATTCTAGATAATCAACCTGAAAGTGTTACTATTTTGTAAAGTACATTTTAAATGATCTATATACAATATTTGATGATTAACCGCCATCTTTTCCCATGTTTTTTTTCAATGAAATAAAAATGGTATTCCACATTCACCGACTTTACTCTAGTATTATTGAATATTTGAATATTTATTTTGTTTCATTATAATAATTGGGCATAATTATTTATTAAAGCAATAAACATAAACACTTATTTGAACACAGACTTTTTCTCAAATGTCCGCTGTGCATATAGGCTGGTAGCACGAGCGTGGTTCTAACACCGGTTTTAACTAAAACCATACTAACAACTTGGCACCTAGTTCAGGGTTATTAACAAAATCAATGTTGCCAATGTACTGAATAAGCCGAAAATGTACTGACAGCCATATTTAATAAATTTGACGGCATTATTATAAGTGTTTAATACGATTTTTGTCTTGCCTTCTTTGTAGTATAAACAATTTAAAATAATGAAGTCAAATTTATTGAATATGGTTGTCAATACATTTTCGAGTTAATCAGTATATTGGCAACACTGATTTTGTTAATAACCCTGAAGTATGTGCCATGTCGTTGGCATGGTTTTAGTTAAAACAGGTGTTAGAACCACGCTCGTGCTACCAGCCATAGAGGCCATTTAAATGGACATGCTTTTTTGGAAAATCAAGTAATCCAAAAAAATATTTTTTCACGTGGATATGTTTTTTTAACTCTAATAAATAAATTTCTATTATTAAAACATTAATAATAAACAAAAGTCTACTTCATGCACTAATGGGTTAATCTCTGTTCAATGTACAAATTGATATTAGAAAAAAATTTAAAGCGCATTATTAAGTGAATACTATAATTCGGATTTAAAAGTGTATGATTTGTAGAAAAAATCTAGAACGCAAATTTCGGGTACGGACCATCATATCGTATGACAGAAGAAAGTATCTACCTCTTCAGATAGTCCCAGAAAAATTTATAACGGGCAATCAACTTATTCTATGAGTTTCATATATCGCTTCCTATAACTATAACCACTACAGTTTATCATTACAATAATAAAAATTAAACATTATTTTCAAATAGGTAATACTGTTATTTGCAATTGTATGTTTCGGAGAAGGAATACTATGACGTAAACGTGGCCGGGGATTTACATCTAACGATATGACACTGTTTGTCTCGCTCGTACCACTGTGACGTCACTCTACCCCTTCTTTAAAACTTGAATAATTTTTATTCACAATCATTATAGTAATATGTCGATTCCTAACTTTTTAGGGGTTGGGAAATATATCGTTCCTAACAGATAAGCTTTTTGGGTGGGAAATGACCGATCACGCTTCTACCACAGAATATATACATGACTAACGTCAACAGAAGCGACACTGTTGTATGTATTGCCGTCCGTGTGCTCATGGTTATGTGTGCGTGAACTTGGACCAGGGAGGGGTAACGTAAGGAGATTGGGCGTACTCCGGTATGCCCGGTTTTGCCAGTAACGGAGTGACGGGGTTAGTGTGCAGGGAAGTTCAGCGCAAGAATATTACGACTACTAGATTAGACTACTAGACATAATGCCGGGTGGTATAATATACTGTTGTGTAAAAGGCTGTCCAAATAATAATAAAGATAAAACAATTCTAAAAAGATTACCGACTGACCCAGAAAAATATTATATTTATTTTATTTTACATTTCTATCGACCGCCTCAGTATATTATGGTTACATTAAAATTTATATGTAATTTTTAAGGGGTTTTATTAATTTGAACAATAGGGTATTCTCTTATATTTTTTTTATTTACTTTTCTTAAAGAACAGTTATATGTAAGAGTATATGTGAAAATCCGAGTAAAAAATTCCTTTTAATAAGCGAGATATTAATTTTTAAAATTTGATTTTCTTGTGTCACGTGATAGTGACGTACTAGTTGTACAGTACCAGCGGTGTGCTGTCAATGGTTCATGCGGCGTCTTATCACATTCGAACATGGAGTAGGGATTTCAACTGGTCTCCCATTGGAAGGTCATCTAGTACATCAGCAAAAATTAAATGCTTTATATCTTTTGTAACAATCAATTTATATCACGATTTTTTGTTTTTTCCCTGTTGTTTACCTATCAACACTAATATTTTTAATAAATTTTTAATATTAGTAATCCTCAGAGAATACCCTATTATTATATTTCTATTTTTATCAAGTGGACATTTAAATTTCAGGTATTTTCTGTATGTTTACATTTTAATTTAAACCGGAAAAGGTTTTAAAAGAATGCTATTTCAAAAATTTTCATAGTACTATACTAACATTTATATCAAAATAAATAATCTTTCCTCTTAGATACCTAGGCAGATATCTTACGTACGCCTATGCTAGTGCGTAAAGCGAACCTCTGGAAGGTCACCAAATTCAAATACACACGTATAGGGTAGTGTCGTACCAGTGCTTCTACCCCATGGATTGGAAATGTTTATGTACGGATACATAGCAACATTGTCACAGATCCCTATAATAAATTAAGCTAAACAAATTGTAATGGAGATGTCAACAAATATTAATAAAATTAAAGGTTATAACTCAATGATTTATTTTGAAAATTACTGATTTAAAAAGAGGATGTTTTCGAAAGTAAATCAATAGGCCTTGAAGTTCCAATATGTTTATTTATGTAGTTGTGGAACGTTTCGGGTATCAATTAGCCCATCGCGACTCATTTGAGTTAAAATGAGATTTGTATGTTAGACTGTCAATTAATATAATGTAACACTTGTATAAAGTAATGTTAACACACAATATTAGGCTGATGATGAGCGATATACTGATACCCGAAACGTCCCACAACAGTGGAACACAAAGGCCCATTTATTTATTTATTTATTTATTTATTTATTTATTTTCGAAAACATTCTATATGGTTCCCAACCCACATTTCATCGTTTTAAAAAGAGGATGATTGTGAATAAAATAGTACCTCGGTGGGAGTTTCATTACATTAATGAAATATATCCCACCTGGGATGTAATCCTATTATTTTCTCACAAACTACAAACGGTTAATCTTTAATAATTTTTTTTTGCCTAGTATCATTATGCAAAATAAAAATTTTGTCACATACCCCTGCACTAAATTTCGCCAAATTGTTTTATCTTTATATCAAAACCTGTTACTGCACCCAGTATATTTTGTCAAAATGATCTAAACTAAAATTGTGCTTAAAATGTTAACGTTGTGCTAATCTATCATTACTAACCAATTTTGCAATTACAAGAAAATTTTGTACACTTCTGAAGCTTTATATGGCTTTATTTGGCTTATATTGGTTTACAGTTTATAATTGAAAATAATATTCACAATTTTTGTAAGAATGTTAAAATAAATTGATTTTGTATGTATTTGTAATATTGTTATGGAATTCAATAATTTATTTTACAACTGTACCTGTCAGTTATTTCACTATTTTATTATTGTAAAACATTGAATATATTCCAGCAAATAATGTTTAAAATTGGTTTAAAAAAGTCTAATTAATTTAATTTCGTATGCATTTGTAACTTTACCATCCATTTTAATAAAATTTTACAAAAACTGTTTCAGCTATTTCACTATTTTATGATTGTCAAGCATTTATACATTCCCGCAAAATTTACTACACAGAGAAAATTTTATCTCCTGTACATAAATCATCACGAAACAATTTCACAAAACAATTTAGGGGCCTCAGCTCCTAATTACTGAAATACGAACAAGTATAATATAATTTTAGCATATAACATTCTACACTGCGACTTTTCATGAATATGATATACGAGTAGACGTTAACTGAGTTACCTTGCTTGTATTTATTTTTAGTTACATAGTTCATATTATTTTCGAGTTTATCCACAAATTAGTTTGAAAATGTAAATAGTTGACAAAGGAAACACAGAGTGGTAATTTGTTGTAAACAAGGAAGAAACTTTTAATAAATTTAAATAGATTCAATGGATAAAAATAAATCTGCAAATCAAAACCTTTTAGTGTAAATTTTGTAAATTTACTTTTACGTCTGTGGTGAAATGTACATTGAACAAACTGTCGGAACCATTAGCACGAGATTGAATGAACACAGAAGATCAGTTAGATTAAATCAGCCTGCAAAATCATCTGTTGCTCAATATGCTTTAGATTTGGTTCGTTTAATAAAATTTCCAAAAATAGATGTTATAGGGAAGTCATCTTCTATCAGCAATGTGGAAATGTCGTTATGTGCATTTGTAACACTAACACATTTAAACTTGGTTTTATTCAGTTAGTAAACTCAATTTTTTTAAATGAAATTAATATCAATTTATTTATTTAACTGAATAAAAGAAAGTTTAGATTTTAAGTATTGGTTAGTGCTACTCGGCATAAGTATTAATTTTGGAGTCTGAAGCTTCTTGACTGAAAAATGTTTGGGAAGAGAAGAAAATTCCTGGATTGCAGTCAATAAAATATATTTAAATCGGCCTCTACCGGTTTCGGCAACACATTTGCCTTCTTCAGGAGCTATAAAAATTGTACAACGGATTCATTTGTGTTTTACAGTGTGTATTACAATAATTCTAACTTACGTGATTTATTTTATTTTATGTATGTAAATGTAACATATTAAAATTACAAAAATAACAGGTACACACCCTGCAATGACTGCCCAGCTCAATATACTGGTCAGACGAAGAGATATTTACAAACAAGAATGGATGAACATAAAAGAAACTGTAGCAACAAAAACAACAACAAAGGGAAATGCGCCTTAGTAGGACATGTTCAATCTTCAGGCCACAGTTTTAATTTTGACAACGTAAAAATTTTAGACACAGAACAAAATCTGTCAAAGCGCTTGACACTAGAAATTTTACATATAAATGACGATAAAAACAATATTAACTTAAAAACAGACACAATTAACCTTAGCAAAATATACACAAACATTTTAAAATTTAACAATAAAAATAAAAGAAGAAACATTACATGAAAACAAAATAAAAGTAAGAATAATAAAACATGTAAAACTTTAAGTGGCGGTAAACCTTCTTTAAAAAAACTTCGGAACTTAACATGTTCAAACTTCATTAAAAATTTTCAAAGGGTGTAAACTTTTTACAAATTTTATAATTTTGACGACTTTAGAGTACCTTATCATATTTATTTATTTATTTTTTTAACTGTGACGTCCAAATGTGTGTTGTACCTGTTATTTTTGTAATTTTAATATGTTACATTTACATACATAAAATCAAATAAATCACGTAAGTTAGAATTGTAATACACACTGTAAAACACAAATGAATCCGTTGTACAATTTTTATAGCTCCTGAAGAAGGCAAATGTGTTGCCGAAACCGGTAGAGGCCGATTTAAATATATTTTATTGACTGCAATCCAGGAATTTTCTTCTCTTCCCATAAGTATTAATATATATATTAACAATTTTTTTTTACCTCTCGCTACCCTTGTAAAGGAGGTATAGGGATCGTGCTAAAAATCACATATCGAGATTTTGGTAAATGACCACGTTTTAAGGTCCCTAGAATCCAATTTTAACATTTTCACGATAATGTCTGTGTGTATGTGTGTGTGGATCCTCCACTCTAACTTAAATACTATCATTCAGAAAATTTTGAAACCTTGTATTTCAAACTTTTTCTGTAATGGAAAGAGTCCATTACAGTTTGATGAAAATCGGATAACCGGAAATGGCACTTTACTAGAAGCTCAAAATAGTTTTTCTTCGAAAAACACCTTTAAATGTTATTTTTTCGAGATTAAAGTTATTATAAAAATTAAAGATTATTAAATTTCCTATAGCTTTGCATTAATACTTTTTCTATATATTTTATGCATAAATTTATAAAATTATCTATAATTTAAATCCCAGAGCCTACGCTTTAAACAAACAAAACGCAGTATTTCAAATGTATGTAACTGACAGATAAATGTCACTATCAAAGAACTAATCATTTCAAAATAATATTAGTGACGTTTTAAAGTAAATACAAAAATAGAAAAGGGATTCAATACAGTTTCCAGCATAAGTAAATATGTAGGTATGCATTTAGATTAATAAAAAAAATTAAGCTAATCCTAATTTTTGTATTAGTGAATTCTATTCTATTCCCGTATTTAAAATTTAATCTTCATTTTATTATAGCTCCGGTGTCTCAAACTTTAGAGCAACGTCTCATGTCATGAGTGCCCTCGGAGCTCTGGGTTCGAATCCAACGAAGGCATGGATGTGTGTGAATGTGAACCCACTCTGTAATTGGGATTTAATCCTGTTAAGGGATTTAAAAAAAGGTAGTTACTAATTAGAGTTAAATTCGCGAATCCAAAAATAAGGATTAACTTAATCTTTTTTGTGACTCGGGCTGTAAATGGCGGGAGGTGATATGTTGGCCACACCAGAATTTTTAAACTGGACATAGGAGTTATCAAAGTCATTAAACTGTCATATGTCAATTTCAGAAATTCTTTATATATCGAAAGGTTATTGTCATTTTCACTTAACTGTATTCTTTAATGTTTCTTATTTTTAATTACCTTACTTGTTCTGATTTTCTTTTAATGATCTCCATTGACGTAGTTTATATAATTATTATAGATTTTTGTAATAATTGCTATCCAGGGTAGCTTATATAAAGTAGCAGCAAATAAATCGAAATCTTGCCTTAGACTTATATTGGACTTATACCATGTTATGATTTGTACTTTTTCTTTATACATAATTTTGGAAGATGACTTTGACAACTTCCTATGTCCAGTTAAAAAGAAACGCGGTTATACATTACTGTCACATTTTAAATGCAACCATGGTAATGACACACGCCCAATATTCACTGATAAAAAAAAACTTTCGGTATTTGCCGTTCCATTCCAAAAAAATCTGATGTGGCCAGCACATTATCTTCCGTCAGTTCTATGTATTTTGTACAAATTTCATACGGAAAGTTCCTTGCTAAATTAAATATTCTATTTCTTGTACATTACCTTCCGGCAGCTGCATGTATTTTATGCAAAATTTCATACAGAAAATTATTATTTTGTGACGTTTTCTATATACACTGTAATGTATCTGCAGAAATAAAAGATTTATTATTATCATTATTATTTCTTGTACATTACCTTAACGCAGATGAATGTATTTTATACAAATTCCATACAGAAAGCAAAAGATCCTATACCTATTTCCAGTAAAATTATAAGACAAACACACCATGTCAATTTCACTTGACACTGACATCTTTCAATCAAAATTTTCTTAATATAGTAGCTGTTTCCACAGCTATGGCTACTTTATGAAATTTAATTTCTTTATAATTTTTTAACTCTATATCCATTTAATATTAGGTATAAAATGCAATCAAATCGTATAGAAAATAAAATATTCTTTAATATTTATAATAACATTAAATGTGAAAAAATGATATTTAACATAGTTTTTTCAAGAAAAACTGTTAAAATCTTCAAATGAGGGTACTTCCGGTTGTCCAATTCTAACCAAAATCTAATCAGCTCTTCGCATGGATGTAACGAAGAGAAATACGAAAGAATTATAATTTTTAGAATTGTAGTATGGAAGTTATCGTAGACGAAAATTTTGTTACACACACACACACACACACACACACACACACACACACACACACACACACACACACACACACACACACACACACACACACACGGACACACATACATACATACACACACACACATACAGACATCATCGTAAAAATAGTAAAATCGTATTCCAGGGACCCTAAAACGTGCTTATTCATCAAAAACTCACCACCGAATTTTTTGACCAAAGACAATACCTTCCTTACCTAATGGTGACGGAAGGTAAAAATGTTAACATAAAGAAAAACTAACTAAATCACGTTAAGAGGTGGTATAATCGTAAAACAAAATAAGAATGAAATGTACTGTATTTTACGGCAACAAAGCAATGAAGGAAAAAGTTGAATTCTCTCCTGAGGGCTATTTATTATTTTTTTCCATGATCAGAGTTGGAAAACTTAATTTTTATAAAAGTGAAGAATGTATAGCCTTTGAATCGTTGCACAATAAAACAGAAATTTGTTGAGAGTTGATCATTACACATGACTGCGTGTTGAAAATGCTTTTAATAATTCTAATTTAGTTTAGATCTAAAGAACCACCATAAATAGTTGCGGTGCGGCAGTTTGGAACTTGTTACCCCTGAAATCCAGTAAATTTTATGATAAAACATTAATTCCGGGTTTCATGAAAGTTGATTAAAATCTTAATCAATGATTAAATTTCAATCGCCTTGTTAAATAAAATATTTTGTTTTATGAGAGATGATTAGCTTAATCGGAGTATTAAACGCCGGTTAATTTAAACAGTAAAATTTAGCTGTTTTTTTGACTTTGTTAATTAATTGTTATTGTTACATATAGGCAATTGAATTTTTAATAAATGCTATTAGTGATTACAGTTAACAATACAATTAGTTAATAAATGATTTAACATGCTTTCATGAAACCGAGCATAAATATCATTACTTGCTAAATTAATAAAATTTCCCTCGAGGAAAAACGTCCACATTTCGTCTCTAGAGTCAAAATAGTGTACTCCTCATTCAATTATATGTATTACCCATTGTTGGCTGTGACAATCTGATTTTTAATGCCTACTTGCAAGGCATTTTAAGTGACAAACAAAAGTATTGCAAATCGAATTTTTGACGGCAATGCATAATTCACTTGACATTTTATTTCGATAAATTCCAACGACTGGTTTTTAACTAATCATGATGCAAGACACTTGAAAATTCAACCAATGCGAACAGTATTATACTGATAACGATACCACGATAAATTTCCGCTACCAAATAAATAAACAGTTGTTATTGTTTATAACTATAAGTGTGACAATGGGCAATATGACCATTGTCGAACTAAAGGAAATAAAGTATAAAAATTAAAAATTAACGAAGGCTGTTTACATACATCATTTTAAAAATGGAACCTGATTGCTTAAAAGCAGGTTCCATTAGTTTGCCAAATGTAGATTATTCAATGATTGATGATTTTTATCGAATGAATTCTTACTTTCCTACGTGACGTCACACATCCCCTCCCCAAAACTTTATTGTTATTTTTCTCCGGAATTAACAACAATTAAGCGATTTATAAAAATATGGATATTTTTATTTTTGGTAAAGAATCATAAAACGGATAATAAAAAATGGTCATATAGCCCATCAATATTTCAAGTTTATAAGCATTCATTCTTTTACTTTTAAGCAAAATCACTCAAGCAAACTGGCATTAGGTAAAACCCATCCTCCTTCGGAGTCAGGATTTACCATGTAGTTTGCTTTCGTGTTTGTTACTAAGCAAAAAAATGAAATATTGGCTATAAAATACATGGAAGAAGGGGAAAAGGCCGAAGAAAATTTGAAATGTTAACGGAAATTAAGGACGGACAAAATTACGAGTCGATGAAGAGAGACGCGCAGAACAGATTAGCCTGGAGACATTTCCGCTGAGACCTGTCGAAGGACAAATTTTACATAATGATGACGATGATTGGCTATTTAAAGAAAGCTTAAAATTTAAGTTTCATAACTCATACAATAAAGATGATACATATGACTCATAGAAATGTCAACTCACGGGCTGTAAAAGCTGTCATGGAAAGCTAAAACATGATTTCCTAAACTGAATAAGCTATAAATTTTGTTTCTGATTACATATTCATATTCTGTTATTTAATTTGTTATATTTTTATGAAGGATGTGCACGTACAGTGCACAAAAACGTTTAATTTTGTAAATAAATTCACCAGTTTTAAAACTAAAAGTTTTCCCATTTATAATTTGTGTTCTAAAGTTTATTACAATTCTGGTATATTAAATCAATTTGTGAATGCTAAACTAAAACTTTAAACAAATACACTGTATGCAAATGAATGAATCTGTTTAAAATTCATTCAATAATATTGTTCCGATTCCATTTCATCAACAATTATTGAAAAGAGTTATTCAAAAATTTGAATGACATTATTTCTGTCATTCTGTTCAATTTATCGTTTGTGGTAATAAACGTGACCCATTTTTGACGACAACATCTAAATTCATGTAGTTTACTTTACAATCGACCAGAGTGATTCTAGCGGCCAATTCTAGCGGCCACTTCTCTAACGCAACCTGTTGTGAACAAGCCTCACACAGTGCATTACCATGGCCTAACAGCTATATCAATGATAATTATTAAAGGTATTAACGAATAAATGACAATAAAATATACATAAACATAAAGTATTATTAAAGATAATACATATAAAAATTCCCGGACGCAAGTAAGTGATGAATTTATTCATTTTGATGATACTAACCCCAAAAAAATTTACAGGTTATGGTAGCAGATAATAAACAAATGTATTTATTCCCTATATATCTTAAGAGTGCCGCTTCGAAATTATTATAAATAAATAGTATGTATTATAACAAATATACTCATATATATTTTGTAATAGCACCACCCGTAGGGCATTTGTAAATAATTAATAAAGTTTGCGTTATATCCTATGTGAATATATTTTTTCAGATTTCTCCTTTATAAGTCTGCGTGCCGCTTTGAAATTATTATAAATAAATAGTAGGTATTATAACAAATTATTAAATATATATTTCAATATAGCGCCCCCCGTAGAGGGGTATGAAAAAAATTCATGAACATTTTGTTACCTACTATATACTTGTAATCTTACAGATTCCCTACATAAAACCGCGTGCCGACTTGAAATTATTATAAACAAATAGTATACACTATAACAAATTATTAAATATATATTTCAATATAGCGCCCCCCGTAGGGGGGTATGAAAAAAATTCATGAACATTTTGTTACCTACTATATACTTGTACTCTTACAGATTCCCTACATAAAACCGCGTGCCGACTTGAAATTATTATAAACAAATAGTATACACTATAACAAATTATTAAATGTATATTTCAATATAGCGCCCCCCGTAGGGGGGTATGAAAAAAATTCATGAACATTTTGTTACCTACTATATACTTGTAATCTTACAGATTCCCTACATAAAACCGCGTGCCGACTTGAAATTATTATAAACAAATAGTATACACTATAACAAATTATTAAATGTATATTTCAATATAGCGCCCCCCGTAGGGGGGTATGAAAAAAATTCATGAACATTTTGTTACCTACTATATACTTGTAATCTTACAGATTCCCTACATAAAACCGCGTGCCGACTTGAAATTATTATAAACAAATAGTATACACTATAACAAATTATTAAATATATAGTTCAATATAGCGCCCCCCGTAGGGGGGTGTGAAAAAAATTCATGAACATTTTGTTACTTACTATATACTTGTACTCTTACAGATTCCCTACATAAAACCGCGTGCCGACTTGAAATTATTATAAACAAGTAGTATATACTATAAAAAATTATTAAATGTATATTGCAATATAGCGCCCCCCGTAGAGGGGTATGAAAAAAATTCACGAACTTTTGTTACCTATATCATATACTTGTAATCTTAGATATTCCCTATATAAGCCCGCGTGCCGCCTTGAAATTATTATAAACAATTAGTATACATTATACAATTTTTTTTAATATAAAATATAGCGGCCCCCGCAGAAGGGTATGAGAAAAATTCATGAACAATTTTTTACATATATAATGCCTCCCGTAAGATAGTATTTTAAAAAAATCATAAAGAGTGTGTGGTCCATCTTATATGTATAATTTCAGATATATTCTATATAAGATTACCTGACTTCTTTACATTATTATAAATAAATACAATGTATTATAGCAAATTATTTACTATATATTTGAAAATAGCGCCCTTACCACAAGACAAATATTTGTAGAGGTTAGAATTTATTTTTGTGTTAGAACTCGTATCACAGATGGCACTGTAGCATAAAGTATGATTTACATATTACAAGAGTAAAATTTATGCAATACATTATACATTGAAATTTAAAACATAAAATGATTTATTTTGTAACGGCTTTAAAACAGATAAAATGGGCATTCTGTATAATATATGCAATTGATAATGTAATGTTGTACAGATGGAAACCATGATGACCCTCTAATGTTCATCTTACGTATTTATTCAGCCACTATACTATTTCTTTACACTGATATGTTATATTTTTAAATATGTATTTATGAAGTATTATTAAATAAATAATTACAAACATACAAATAAGGTCACTTTTTCATTTAACCTTTACAGATGTATATTTTGATATTTATTTTAATTAAGAATTATATTGATCTCTCTATACAAATATTACATATTTTTAATTTTTGTAAAATTTATTATTTGTACCTATTGTGAAATTTGTATTTAAATTTAGAAAATATGTAAGGATAGGTACGTATTATAAATTAAAAGAAATTCAGATAAAAAAATTGTTTTAACAATTGTAAGATTTATTTTATCGTATTACCTATTTAATTGTCATATTATTATTTTTTTTTTTAATTTTAAATAACTATTTAAATCGCGCTTGTATTTGTGATCCAACGTTTAGCCTTAGGTAATAATTTGAATTTATAGGTAACACTATGTACATGAATCTTTTTCATACCCTTCTACGAGGGACGCTAGAATGAAATATATATTAAATAATATATTATAATGCATACTAATAATTGTTTATAGTAATTTCAAGGCGGCACGCGGTCTTTGTACGGAATATCTAAGATTAAATGTATATGATAGGTAACAAATTGATCATGAATTTTTTTCATACCCCTCTACGGGAGGCGCCATATTGAAATATACATTTAATAATTTGTTATAGTGTATACTATTTGTTTATAATAATTTCAAGTCGGCACGCGGTTTTATGTAGGGAATCTGTAAGATTACAAGTATATAGTAGGTAACAAAATGTTCATGAATTTTTTTCATACCCCTCTACGGGGGGCGCTATATTGAAATATATATTTAATAATTTGTTATAGTGTATAATATTTGTTTATAATAATTTCAAGTCGGCACGCGGTTTTTTATAGGGACTCTCTAAGATTACAAGTATATAATAGGTAACAAAATGTTCATGAATTTTTTTCATACCCCCCTACGGGGGGCGCTATATTGAAATATATATTTAATAATTTGTCATAGTGTATACTATTTGTTTATAATAATTTCAAGTCGGCACGCGGTTTTATATAGGGAATCTGTAAGATTACAAGTATATGATATAGGTAGCATAATGTTCATGAATTTTTTTCATACCCCTCTCCGGGGGGCGCTATATTGAAATATATACTTAATAATTTGTTATAGTGTATACTATTTGTTTATAATAATTTCAAGTCGGCACGCGGTTTTATATAGGGAATCTGTAAGATTACAAGTATATAATAGGTAACAAAATGTTCATGAATTTTTTTCATACCCCTCTACGGGGGGCGCTATATTCAAATATACATTTAATAATTTGTTATAGTGTATACTATTTGTTTATAATAATTTCAAGTCGGCACGCGGTTTTATGTAGGGAATCTGTAAGATTACAAGTATAGTAGGTAACAAAATGTTCAAGAATTTTTTTCATACCCCTCTCCGGGGGGCGCTATATTGAAATATATATTTAATAATTTGTTATAGTGTATACTATTTGTTTATAATAATTTCAAGTCGGCACGCGGTTTTTTATAGGGACTCTCTAAGATTACAAGTATATAGTAGGTAACAAAATGTTCATGAATTTTTTTCATACCCCTCTACGGGGGGCGCTATATTGAAATATATATTTAATAATTTGTCATAGTGTATACTATTTGTTTATAATAATTTCAAGTCGGCACGCGGTTTTTTATAGGGACTCTCTAAGATTACAAGTATATAGTAGGTAACAAAATGTTCATGAATTTTTTTCATACCCCTCTACGGGGGGCGCTATATTGAAATATATATTTAATAATTTGTTATAATACCTACTATTTATTTATAATAATTTCAAAGCGGCACGCAGACTTATAAAGGAGAAATCTGAAAAAATATATTCACATAGGATATAACGCAAACTTTATTAATTATTTACAAATGCCCTACGGGTGGAGCTATTATAAAATATATATGAGTATATTTGTTATAATACATACTATTTATTTATAACAATTTCGAAGCGGCACTCTTAAGATATATAGGGAATAAATATATTTGTTTATTATCTGCTACCATAACCTGTAAATTTTTTTGAGGTTAGTATCATCAAAATGTATAAATTCATCACTTACTTGCGTCCGGGAATTTTTATATGCATTATCTTTAATAATACTTTAATTTAATGTATATTTTATTGCCATTTATTCGTTAATACCTTTAATAATTATCAGTGATATATCTGTCAGGCCATGGTAATGCACTGTGTGAGGCTTGTTCACAACAGGTTGCGTTAGAGAAGTGGCCGCTAGAATTGGCCGCTAGAATCACTCTGGTTTACAATCGATTAAAATGGTGAGCCATTTAATTGAGAATAACAGCATTTATAAACGATCCCTATACGATCCAAATGTAATTCACAGCGTTGAAAATTACTGTCAGCTTTTAAATTAACTATGTTCATTTACATCACGAATGTCTCTTGCCCTAGTTCGAAATTCAGGGGTGAATCGACGAAGTGAAAATGAAATGTCAAATAAAGCGACCAATATATAATTAATTATTTTATCTCATTGGTGCTTTTGATGAATAGTTCCATTAATTTATATTAGATATCATTTTTCGATGCATGGTACTCATCATAATGAAAATCTAACGGATATTATTAAAATTTTCGATGGGCGAGATTAATGAATTTAATGAAAACAGGAGGACACTCATTAACTAGGCGAAAATATTTTCCATGAATTCTTAATCATTAAATACATGTTTTTAGAATGAAATTTACGCACAGCCCACTTTGTCAAAATCTGATCGTTCAATTAGTTCTTATGGAGGTACATACTACTGTTATTTTGTTAGAATAAAAATAAATGTTACAGGAAAAACATTCAAAATTCAAAAATAAGTCAACTGTGAAACCAAATATAGAAAAAATAAGATTCTTACCCAGTGTCAATGTCAGTGACAGAAAGTAACATTATTCGTACGGCTATGAATCAAGGTAACATTGCACAGCACATTTTTTAACATGTAATGTTATGATCATTGTTAACCTTTGTAGTTATTCTGAGGAAGGTCGCGATCCCGGAACATAAAACTTTAACATGTAAAATCATACTTTCGTAATTTCCTGCTTCCGTAATTAGTTTAGGTAAAAAAGCTTCAAATAAATGTTGTAGAGCATAAAATTCTACATTTACATCATTGAAAGGAGAAAAATATAACGATTTTTTTGAGACTAAAATATTTTTAATTCTGAACTACTTTGCACTCTACAGGTTTTAAAATAAATACGAATGTACACTCAATATCTCCCAGTTGATCCTCACGTCATCAATTTCTGATGCAAGAATTACAAAACTTTTATCTAGCATCTTTGTTGTACACACATTGCATATATGAGACTTTTATTCTCTATCTCATTGTTGTCCGTGTTTAGGAGGGGTATAAGCTCCGTCCAACCAACGGTAATAAATGAAATAGAAACTGCATTGTAACTGCGGTAACAAGTGTCATTTTCAAATATTTGAATTATTTGAATATTCATGTCATTCATGTGATTAAGGTGATTTTGACGTCAATAATAATTTTTGCTATTGTGCTTCGTTATGTGTTGGTAATTTTGTTAATTCTTGTGATTATACATATTAGCTCGTACCACGATCACGGTTTTAACTAAAACGCAGTTTTAAAAAATGTCAAATTTCATTATTTAATAATTATAATAAATAATATCAAATTTATCAAAGTATGTATACAAAGAAATATTTCTAAAAAAATCGTTCTTTATACATAAGGGCAAAATTAAATATTGAAATTTGAATTTGACATTTCTTAAAACAGCGTTTTACTTAAAACCGTGATCGTGGTACGAGCCATTCATTGTGCATTTTGCTATTACAAAGACGGTGTTTTTAAGATGTCCGACAATCATTGCAACATATTGCTTTTGAACAATAAAAAGTGGTATATCATCTATTATACTTCGTATTTATTCAATTGATTTATTATTTCTAAAGAACTATTTATACTTCGAATTTTGATAAATAACGAAATTGACACAGGACATACTGTCAGTTTTTACCAGTTTTGATATTACATCATAATTATTCAATTGCGAAATATGTAAGTGTCACTTCCGATTCTGATGAATAATAATATTCACATATATATGTTATAAATATTAGCGAACAACAAAATTATTGCAAACAAAATATTGAAAATGTCAAACATGACAAAGCTCTGTCATACTCCACCTTATATCACACTAGAAAATTAATTCTCTATAATAAAACAATAGTAACAATATGACGTCATCAATTCCCGCCCATCCCAAGCGATTTGAACCATATGTTTACTATTGATGACGTGGGGATCAATTCGTTGAAACGGACTTTAGGAAATTGCATAAAATAAAAATTTCTATGTTCATCACTAATCACCACGTGCCACCACCCGGTATTTCTTACCCGTATAATTTAAGATTTTAAAATAAACAAAGAAAGAAGTTAAAATACTCATTGAGATTATTATTTTATTCAAGATAAAGATTCCTACCTTTATTGTTGACTTGGTTGTCTTTGGAACCTACAAACAAAAAAAAAATATTAGTAAATTTTATCACATAATGAATAGCAATAACTTAATAATCGAATAAGTAACATATTGTTTCACTATTACATTTTATAATACAACACACAAAATACATACATAGTTGTACATTCACTTTTCCTTAAAATATATACCTGATCTGCCAATACCCTCGCCAATTCTGTAACATTCTCGAAAAATCTTTGAAACTGTCCATTACAATACACAGCACTAATATTTTGTTCAATCAGTATCTTGTACACATTTGTAACCACTTAAATATGTGAATAATCCATTTTATATTAACATTTTTCAACGAAAAACACTCAAACACAACATTCAAAACGAATATAACTGCAGACTGCAACCGTTTTCAGTGGCTTGATTTGAACAGACTTGTCGCTAACAGAAAATGTGTTCACAAGTATAAATTGTAAAAGAATATATTACAAGATACTAACTCGAAAATATTAAGCTATTTAATTGTATTATTTATTAAATAAAACTGTAAATAATAAATAGTTATAAATTTGTGTTTAGAGAAAATTCGTTAAAATATGTAGCACACTAATCAAAATATTTGAAAAGTAAAGTAGCCGCGTATCTTAAGCATCGTTTACACAATATTTCAAATTGTACTCAACTTTTTGTAAGAATATATATGTAAATTCAATAATTTGATAACAAAAATGGAGAATTTTAAAAATTCTTTGGGGAAATAATGCTATCTAAAAACTGGTTTCCCATTTTATTATAAATTTTGTTGAACATTCTTTCAAAACTATGTTAATTGTTTTTATAATCATTTATACTGAGCTAATTATCAAACCACATATAATCCTAAGTGATGTTTATATACATCTCTATATTTTGGAGCCAACTCTTTTAACAAAGTCGCAAATTCACCTAAACGATTTCTTAAGCTAATCAACCTCTTTAAGTTTTTACCCATATTGACCATGTCTGTTTACCGTCATTGTCCATTATTTTTAATAATTTGTTTACAAGTTATTGTTATAATAACTCCAGAACGCAGCAACTCATTCGACACCGTTTTAAATATCTCTTGGATTGAACTTGTTTATGTATGAACACAAACTTGAATTCAGGGGACATTGAAGTCAAGTAACTTGACTAATGTGACTTGACTTACGGATGCTTACGAAGCGTCATCTCACAGGTTCTGAAAGCTTTCGAGGAGAAAGTCTCACAGGGATCACTTCTGTGCTTTTTAAAACTTGGAAATAATTTTACGTAAATTACATAAAGTTCGTTTCCACGACTAGAACCTCACATCGTCAATCGTAAACATATGGTTCAAATCGCCAGGAGGGAATTGATGACGTCATGTTGTCTGGTGAAATCATATGATTTCCAAAGTATTCATAAAAATCAAATCTGACAACTGACATAATATAATATACAAAGTGATCAAGAATAATTGATTCAATTTACATACACAACACTAGGTAAAAGCGGAAATACTATTTGACGTCATTTATAGAATAAATAAATACAAATAGGTTATAACAGAGCATGGTCCTGACAGCTAATACGATTTTGAATGATTGAAACAAGGATGTTCTAACAAAACACAGGATAGCTGACATACATTTAACAAGTGGGGCAACTGGTGGGGGTACGGGGCCATTTGCAGAAAAGGCAAAACGTCAAACGTTCGTTGGTCTATTATTGCATTATATGGTAGTTTTCTTGAATAAAGTTGTGTTTGTGTAGTGTTCTTAGTGAATAAATACTTTAAGTGAGATATTTCCATAATAAAAGGCAATATGCCGTCTTCTTATAGTGCTATATTACGATTGTGGATAGATGCCATAAAAGAAAAGATTTCACACCTACAAAAGGATCAAAAATTTGCAGTGATCATTTTCTTGAAACTGATTATTTGAAAAGGCCTGGAACATATATAAGAAGATTAAAATCAAACTCAGCACCTCTATATTTCCAAATTTTCCACCGAAGGCATCTTTTTAATAAGCAAATATTATTTTTAAGTTTGCTATATATGTAATAAATGTATGTTATATTATTATTGTAATAACTATAATTTTTAAAATATACCCAATAAATATAAAAAAATCTGTTAATTCATTCCATTTATAATTTCTTTTTATTATGTAATATTAAATTTGGCGCGTATTTTGCCTTTTCTGCAAATAATTGTCTGCCTTCCAGTTGGTTGCCTCACAGGTGACTACGTGCGTAACATACAAGTTAGCAATCCAGTGTATATGTTAATATCCTTGAATTGAAACACTTGCTCTGTGCCTAATCTACGAAATAAAAGGATGTGGGTAATGGAAACAACAACCACTTTATTTAAAAATTATAAATGTAGTCTAATTTAATATTTTCAAATGTCAATATCAACCAAGTTATTTTTGATCACCCTATAAATTACACCGTGTGAGTGTGAATATTATTATTCGTCAAAATTCGACGTAAGACATTTATTTCACAATAATAAATCAATCGAATAATTATGATGTAATGTCAAAACTCACAGTATTATACTGTCAATTTTATTATTCATCAAATAACGCAGTAAAAACTGTTATTTATCAATAATAAACGAATTAAATAAATACGGTATAAGTACAAGGGATGCAATAATTGTTGGCAATCTTAAAACACCGTCTTTGCAATAGAAAAATGCACAATAGAATACTGAGAATTAAAAAAAACAACTAACAACACACAATGAAACCAAAATTATCGACGCCAAAATCACCTTAATCACATGATTGGCAGAATGACATAGTTATTCAAATAATTCAAATATTTGAAAATGACATTCGTTACCGCGGTTACAATAGCGTTTCTATTTCATTTTTTGCCGTTGGTTGGACAGAGATAGCGTATACCCCTCTGAGGCATGCACGATAATGAGAGCGAATGAAAGTCTCAAATATACCATGAGTGTACGACAAACATGCTAGATAAAAGTTTATTAATTATTGCATCAGATTTTATAACGTGGGGATCAACTCGGAGATATGTGTATGTGTATGTATTTTTCTCCTCTGTCATTCTGAAAATCCTGACCCAACATTTTGCAAGCATGTGTTAAAATCTGCATATTCCCAGTACAATTTTCCTCTTTATATTATATGTAACCTTTGTAATAAGTTCTCATTATTATGTGTCGTCTTTCACACATATTTTGCTTTCAGGTAACCATCTTTGCATACCAAGAAGTTGCTCCTGGAATCAACGACTGCTGGGCAACGTTTCCTCAACCTTGGGGAGCAAGAGCA
Source organism: Harpalus rubripes (assembly GCA_963082715.1). NCBI lineage: Eukaryota > Metazoa > Arthropoda > Insecta > Coleoptera > Carabidae > Harpalus > Harpalus rubripes. The sequence continues at coordinate 24,065,755 of OY720464.1, forward strand.
TATGTCACATGGTAGGTAATTGTTTTAGCTGAATGAGTTATTGAGTTAACTATCAATGGAGACAACTGTTCCTTTTGCTGAGACGCCAAAAGATGCTTTTGTTAGAGGATGAATATATAAATGAGTGCGTATTTCGTTACAAAAAATGGTCTAGGTCTTGTAACCAATGAAGTTGATATAGGAATTTAGGTAATTGAAATTTGATGTTCGTATTTTTGAAAGAGACATTTCATTAATCAGGTTGGTCAACAGTGACTTGATGTTTTAACCATAAATTACAACTGTAGGATGACAAAGGTTAAACATAATAAACAACGTCGCAACTTTTGTTTTTCAAAATTCTTTACAGACGTAATCGGAGCAAATAGCCGCTTACATAAGCGATAGAACTATATATTCCGATCGATATCTTGGTTCAAATTTTCTAAACTGATCGATATGATTTAATTAGTTTGCCCATTAATAGTTAAAATGTAATATTTATGTATCAATGTAGCAAAAGTGATTTTTTAGCAGAATCTGCGGCAAAGGCCAAGGCTAACAAATCAGATGAGCTAAAAAATAAGTTTTAGCTAAGGTACACACAATATTGTTTCGGCGACTATGCCTTAGGTATAAACTTTTATTTAAAAATATATTCCGCATCATATTGATTCATGTCACTTGTAGAATGCTGTGCTTACTGTCAAAATATATTACAACGTAAAAATGAAAATAAAATTACTACAATAACTAATTTGTCGAGGAAAAAAATGAGATAGTGATAACAATAGCGATTTTTCCAATATCCGCTTAAAAATTATGGGGCCTCATGGCCGCGTGCCTGTCAGGTCGCGAATCTGGAGAACCGGGTTCAGTTCCGACCGATGCCAAATATTTCAAATTTTGAATGGCACAAAATTAACGCCAGCAATGAGTGCCCGTGAGGTGATGCCTGCTAAGCTCCCGCACGGTGCAAATATGTCATTATCATTACTGAAATCTGCGTACAAAGCAGATTGGCACACCCAGCAATGGATAATAAGCCGTGATAATATGTTTGTTTTATTTATTTTTATTTAAATTTATGAATCTCTGTGCGGCCGTAAAATAGACTTTGACAGATGTCAAATTACTGTTGCCAAAGGATACGTAAAACAACTATTTGTGAAATAGCCGCCTAACATTTGCATATCGGCAGTGTGTATTTTTCGTAATAAAATAAAATTATATTTTCTAATTTTCTATGACATATTGACACGTGGCAGTTCTTCATGATATGATTTTTTTAGAAATACTTGATTTTTAATAATGTCGTTCAAAATAACGGCCGTGGCTGTTATGATGCATATATTGGTTGAGCATAGAATACTGTTATAGTTATTAACGTCATAACGCTGATATGAAGCAAATAACAGATGAGGTTGATTGTAATTGTAATCAACCGACTCAGTTATTTGCATATCAGCCGTGTGATGTTCAGTATTTTTCATAGTAACATAAAATATCTCTGAAAATTCTATTTTTTATGGCATATTGACAGGTGGCAGCTGTTCATGAAATTTCATAAAGCTGCGATTTTTTTAGGAACACATAATTTTTAATAATTGTATTGTTATAAAAAATAACGACCGTGGCTGTTTTGACGAAAATATTGGTTGAGCATACAGTACTGTTAAAGCACAATTAACAGTATGGTATTATGAAAAAGCACATTTAACAGTATGGTACTATGAACAAATTATTTAGCATTTTTCTCGAGTTATAAAAATGCGAGTATGTATGTCATCAATAATTTTAATCTCACTAGTCCTTAACTGTGAACGACTAATTAATTATTTAGTAAATAAAGAGATTGATAACTGTTAAATGTTAAAAAATAGACACCTGATAAAGTTATTAATTACTGAGTTTACATGCATTTTTGTCATAACGGTTTTCAGTTATCTCAAATCAAATCTACAATTCATGGATTTGACTTGAAAACTAGTTTTAACACTACTCATACAAACTGCAAATAAACTGAGAGTTGTGTAGTTTTAGTGCGTAAAGTGAAGAGGATCTGTCACTTTCATCAGCCAAAAATATGCTTGTGCCGAAATTGTTTTCAAATCAATCTGTAAACCTGTTTTGAAAATTGAATGTAAACAGTTTCGCGTATTTTTGACTGATACTGAAACCATTTTCAAAACTACATGGAAACATAGTAAAAGTCTATAAATTTCTAGTACCTAACTAAGTATTTTGTGCAAACTTCTTCAGAATAAAAGAAATGTGTATTACCAAGTTCACTAATTTATGTACAACAAAAGATAGCTTGTTACCTACCACTAAATAAGTACTCTACTAATAGAAGTTATTATCGAAACCAATCACTTAGGGCAATTAACTACGCTTTCCATCCAAATATTAATATACTGTCGCTAACTTTTGGCATGTCCCAGTATTGAATTTGTTACTCACAAATTAAGCGAAAACACCTGCGCGGTAACCACGTCAGAGACAATTTGGTGCAACATTCTGTCCAAGATCTTAATTGGGTTTCAAGTTAGTAACGAGTTCGACTCGAAGGGATGATGCAAAGACATTACCAACACGTTAATTTTCATCAGTGCAAAACTCAAACGATGTATGTCCCCGAGGTTTAATTTTAGCTTTGCTGTTTTTGTAACAGATTAAAAAAAAACTATTTTCATAATACTACACTGTTAATTGTGCTTTAACAGTACTCTATGCTCAACCAATAGGGCGCGAGCAGACACGTGACTCGAGCGACCTTAAAGTGCTTGGACTCAGCTGATTTGTGTGCGCGCGTCACTTTGACAACAATGATGTCACTTTGACAAGACTAATGTTTTGACTTATTTTGATTTTGAACTGCTAAAATGTCATTATTTTACAATTTTCAGGCAATAAAACACATGAAATTAAAAATAATAACTTCTTAATAGTTCAAAATTAAAATAAGTCAAAACATTTGTCTTGTCAACGTGACATTGTTGTTGTCAAAGTGACACGCGCACACAAATCAGCTGAATCCGAGCATTTAAGGTTGCTCGAATTACGTGTCTGCTCGCACCTTATACAGGGTGCTTCCTTTAAAACAACCTGCGCTGTTTTAGGCGAACTAATAACTTCAGAAAAAAATGTTATATACAAGAAATGATCAAATAATAAGGGGCTAATTTATTAATAATAACAAACCGAAAATTAGACCAGTGGTTCTTAAACGGCAGAACAAAATTATATTTTTTTAAATGGTATCCCATATGATTTTTTAGCCCATTAGATAGAGAATTTTTTTCTGATTTCAACGATATAAATATGGTATAGGGTTGTATAACAATTACTTCGAGAAAAATGGTATTAAAAATAATATATAATAATATTACAATAAGCTATGCAATACACAGGTATTGATACATCTGTTGCCTAGTTACGCTAGTAGTAAACCCATTTTTTATTACATTATTTCTAGTTTTTAATACCATTTTTCTAGATATAATTGTTATACAACCCTATGCTTTATTTATATCGTTGAAATCAGAAAATAATATTCTATTTAAAGAGCTAAAAAATTATATAGAGTGCCATTTAAAAAAAATATAATTTTGTTTTACCGTTTGAGAGCCACTGGTTAAATATTCGGTTTGTTACTATTGATACATTATCCCCTTATTTTCGATCATTTTTGGTATAAAACATTTTTTTCTAAAGTTAGTTCGCCCAAAAAAAAACGCTGGTTGTTTAAAGGAAACACCTGTATATGCGTCATAACAGCCACGGCCGTTATTTTTTTTATAACGGTACGACATTAAAAATCAAGTGTTTCTAAAAAAATCACAGCATCACGAATCTTGTCATGAAGAGCTGTGGCCTGTCAATGTGTCATAGAACATAGAATTTTTAGAAAATATTTTATGTTATTACGAAAAATACTGAATGTCTCACTGCCGATATGCAAATAATAGAATCGGTTGATTGTAAAATCTTGGCTATCGCCTCGATTTTACAATATTCAACCGCGTCTGTTATTTGCTTTATATCAGCTTTATGACGTTAATATAACTATTTCATAATACCATACTGTTAAATGTGCTTTAACAGTACTACTCTATGCTCAACTAATATATGCGGCAAAACAACATAATAATAGGGCTGTTGCAAGGATTTTTATATGTCTTATCATTATTTAAATAGCCTCAAATTTAAAAATATCAGCAAATATCCATTAGATATTTTATAATTAATTTTTGAAATTTGAATAATATTTTGAAAAAGGCACGTGATCTGAAATGAAAAAAAATGTGTTTTAAAAAAATATGGTAGCATCATGAAATGTGTCATGAAGAGCTGTCACCTGTCAATATGCCATAGAAAATAGAATTTTCAGAAGATGTTTTATGTTATTATGAAAAATACTGAACGCCACACCTCCGATATACAAATAACAACCTCATCTGTTATTTGCTTCATATCAGCCTTATGACGTTAATAACTATATAATGCGATGGTCTTTGATTATTTTTGTAGGAAATTATAATGTATGTTTCATAGCAAACAAACTTTTCAAAAGATAGAACATTGTATTGGTTTAATTTTTTTGATTTAATTTCCTCCAAACGTTTTTGTTTTTCCTTTTTGTAACATTCTTTTTCACTATCTTTCCATGTGCCCTATCTATGTTATTCTTTACATTGCTCAGTGCTAGGTTTGCCAATCTGCTTTTTATTTTCAGACAACTCTTACCAGGCTTCACCTCACAGGCTATCAAAGTCCTCCATAGGGGTCACTTTTGTAGAATTTGAAAATTGGATTTTTTATGTTTACTTCCGTGGTCGTTCTTTTTATATTTTCCAAGGAAATAATGTGCAACAGTCTAGTGACCATTGTATGTTGGTCAATATAAAGTAGTTAGAGTGCTACCTTTATTTAGCTTTCCGGATTAAGACGTATGTTTACAATGTAAGTTCAGCCTTTTAATAAACAACATTTTAAAGATATTCTTTCTGGCAAATTCATAATAGTATATTATATAACGACAAACGACACTATAATGGATGCTCTTATCTCTTATTACAAGCGAATGAAGCCTTAAGGTTTGTTATCATTCGAGGAGGTAATAGCCTTTATAGCAAGTTGTATATTATACTTTATTTACGACTTATCTATTAAATACAAGATTTTGTATAATTTTGTTTCATAACCAAAAACTAAATAATGGAAATGACGTATTTTTTCATGAAAATTAAGTTAACTATTTCAGCCTGCTTCAAGACAAGAGAGATAAGTAAGTTTCAATCGACATGCGCAGAAGCTACATCAAAAAAATATACTCTCATTCTTTACTTGTGAGATTAGTAGTGTTTTCTATATTTGACCATAGGAATTACGTCTAGTCAATAAAGGGGTTGTAGAATGCATGGAGGGTGTCACAATTTTTGACTTCAGGGCTTTGTTTGGAGTCGTTAGGAGGTAAACATACTAAAAGTCCCCGGATATAGTTAATAAATTACCTATTTTTACTTTAACATAATGTCTTAAAACGGGCATATGTTTGGCGGCCATTTTGAAAAAAAACTGATATGACTATAATGTTCAAGACCTAATCAATACCAAGACCAAACCGGTTTTTGTCAAGGTCATTCGAAATCAAGACCAAGATAGGGCAGTAGTTTCGACCTTTGCAACACTAAAAATAAAATACCCTTATTTTTTATCGATTAATTATTCGTAGTTTACTAGAAAATAAATACATACATAAAATCACGCATTTCCCACTTAGTGGGTTAGCACAAACCCGAATGAATAAAAATAACATCAACCAAAAAATAATCACTCTGTCTTTCAACAACATTCTTACTAACCTGACATCATACAACATATATTCCTCATTCTTAATAAATTAAAGTGACCGATTTTCGGTAGCGAAATTCCGCAACCGGATCACAATAATAATTACGAAACAATCATCCTTCGCCACATATTCCTGTCTAAGTACACTTCTTTCTCATCGCCCACATTCATAATCACATTCATACACGCTCTTCTTTTCTTCCCACTCGGAAACTTTCTCTCTTTTAGTACCTTATCAATCACATCCATTCACTTACACACTGGACGGCCACACAAACGAACACCCTCAATTTCAGCAAGATATATACGCTTTACAAGCCGTTCACTCTTCATTCTCTCCTCATGACCAAACCATCTCAACTGGCTCATTCCTACTCTCTTAACAACATACTTCCTAACCATACATTCTTCATACACCAAATTATTTCTCACGCGATTCCGTCTTACATATCTACATACACCACGTAAATACCTCATTTCCACGACAGTCACTAGAAAATAATTATTAAAAATTTGGGGAAGGGATATGTGACGTCATCATGGTAGGTCCGCCATTATGGAGCCACTTCAATCATTTAATATCAGTGTTACAGTATTATCACTCATATAAATTATCTACAAGGACCGGTTGTTCTGCTCCAAATTGTGCAAATCATTTGAGAAATGGTTATAATTTTTACAGGTACTTATGCAATACATATAATTCTTTCTTACCCCAAAAATCTTAACGAACCGTAATTTTTCTTGTTTTATTATATTAAATAAATACAATATGGCAAACATAGAAGTTATATTTAATTATGAAAAATAGTTACTACATAAACCTATAAAAATGCACTTTTATTTCATAATTGAATGCGTTCATTTTGCCTCCAATATGGCGGACTAGTTAGATATGTATTATCTTGTGGCTTTAATGGTATGGTAAGACTAGCGAATGAAAGTTGACGTTTAAATTATCTTATGGATGTGGTTTCTTTTGAAACCCTAAAGAAGAATAGAATTGTAAGAAATATTCAGGTATGAAATTTTTGCATGGACCCATTCAAATACTGGACTAAGAAAGCACAAAAATACATTACTATGTCTGGCTGAAAATAGATGGCCGACTAGGGTAACTGAATATTAAAACAGGGGTACGTTTAAAATATTTTAAACATTTTTCTTTTATGTTGATTATAACAAAATATTTTGATCTTTAAACTATTTAGTTTGGCAATTCTATGAAATAGGATTATTTTTATTTTCCTCTAACAGTAATTCCGACTCGAAGGTGGGTTACTTACATCTGAGACGAACGGGCTAGATTTTGCGGTATTAAATTTTTTAAATACATCCCTGAATCCTGTTGCTAAGGTCATTTTAAATGCCTGCTGGTATTGAGTACAATCTAATCTTCTGTAACGGAATACATAAGGGTCAGTTTCCTTTCAAATAAAATATAGGGAAATGTTTTCAAAACAAACCACCTCTATTAAATAAGCTAGACGTCAACTTTCATTCGCTAGTCATACTATAGGATCTTTAAAGAAGACAGATAGACTGGGAGGGAAAGAGATAGTTATAGCCAGCTGTCGCCATGCCATAATCTACAACAACATAATCGCGACGCTGATCTACGAATATAACTATAACTCTTTCTCTCTCAGTCAATCTGATTCTTCCACGTTCCTACCATGATGACGTCACATAACCCTTCTCCAAAACATTAAATTGCTAATAACAACATTATTATAAAATAATGTTTGGTTTTGATTATTATAATGAGAAGCTATAGTGGTTAGTTTTTATATTTTATGACATATATTGAAATTCGATAATGGTCACATATCCCATTTGGTGAAGTTGTCGATGTATTGCCTCACCTCCGATTTGGATGAAACTTTGTCAAAATATTCTTCTCATCAAGACAAACACTGGAAAAATAATAATAAGTGGGGGTCAAAGTCGGTTGACCTTCAAAACACAATTTGTTTATATTTAAATATTTAATCCATATAATCTGTCCTCCGATGGGTGTCGCGTTCGACTTTACCCATTTGACGCACACCTGAAAAATTATTATATAGGTTAGGTTAGGTTTATTACGAATTTAAAAAAGCAAGCTAACAAAACTAACTAAACTAACTCCCATACTGGCGAAATTAGTTTGCGTGCAACTTAGTTTGTGTGAAAATTTGACCCCCACTTATTATTATTTTTCCTATGGTTGTCTTTACGAGAAGAATATTTTGACAAAGTTTTATCCAAATCAGAGGCGAGGAAGTACACCGACAACTTTACCCCCCCCCCCCCTTTAACTCTAATGGCCATGCCCCTAGCCTAACTTTAAATTCAGTGAAGGTTTGTAAACGTACTCCTGATGTTATCTCGGATGTTACTATATCTATCAGTCGGTAGATACCAATGCATGCTGCATAGATATCCAATTAATTCCTGTTATTTCAATAACTATAAAAACAGTTTTCTGATAATAGTAGTTTCTAGATCAACAAGTTTATGCTGTTCATGATCTCAAATATTTATTCCAAAAAGTTTGATTTATTATTTACTCTCTATTGAATGAGCTATAACAACTCAGCATATTTATCTAGTAAATTAAAATACAATTTTCTCCAGTATTTACTCTTCCACATCTCTGGTTTTCGAGTAAATTATTCCATTGGGATTCAAATGAGAAATAGTCTTATTTGCAGTTCTGTTCTTTACTTGTATTCGCCTCAATGAGCTTCTTAATTTCAGTCTTGTAAACCAAGATTAAATAAACTTAGTCTGGTAGCTAGCTAAACAATATTATTTGCTGTATTGTCTGGTGTACTGTAAATAATATTACAGGAGAACAAATATGACAAATGTTGACACATAGAACGTGATAAGATATCTAATGAAAAGTTGATTTTCCAATTCAATGCAGGGTTTCTGAAAAATTTACTTGAGAGTTGGGAATTCCTCAGCGTTCAGAGTGAAACCGTTCAACTGAAAGGCAGAAGGTTCCGAATTCTTTTAATTAAATAGAAGATTGTGGCTGACCAAGAATTTATATTTTGTTTTAAAGCCCTAAAGTCATGAAACTTTAAAATTTAACCTTCATACTGATTCCTAGATTTATGCGGTATTAAATTGTTTTTTTGGACGATCGGGGTTTTTTTAATGTATACCGATAGGGTTTCCAAGGCAGTAGGTTTTATTTACAAATTACTGATCGGTGAATAATGTGTGGATCACTTACCGATCAGGCGGCGGAGGTGGTAAGTAAAAAATCTGATGTGGACACCACATGACTTCCTTGTACGTAAGACCAGCATGAAATATAGACCCAATTTTAAAATTTCATGTATTTGACGTAATTTGACATTAACATTAATTTTTTTATTTTTTTGTTCCTACCCTTTTTTCCTAATCCATAGCAAGCTTTATTACAAAAACCAAAAAGTATATAAAATAAAATAAATAAATAAATATATCATCACGGCTTATTACCCATTGCTGAGTGTGCCAATCTGCTTTGTACAAAGATATCGGTAATGATGAAATATTTGTACCGTGCGGGCGCTTACCAGGCGTCACCTCACGGGCACTCATTACTGGCGTAGAGAGTGCACTACAGGGGTCAATTTTGTGCCATTTAAAATTCGAAATATTTGGCATCGGTCGGGATCGAACCCGGTTCCCCAGATTCGCGACCACGAGACCAAAAAGTATATAATTATTATTTTTTTAAGACAAAAAAAAAACAAATATGTTGTTTTTTGTCATAAATCCATGGCTGCTTAGACAAAAAAATTATAAAAACTTGGCTCCAATTTCAGCCAATCGGAGAGTTCAAAACTATGCCCTATATTCTACACTGTAAAATACTGTATTGGTAAGGTGGAACAGAGTATAATAAAATTTCTGGAAATAATAACAATTTAACAACTTTAGAAACCAGTATGAAATAAATTTTCTTTAAAGTACTCGCAAGTAGTTATGGCCGAGGCTCTTAAAGATTCATTTTTCGCCCTTGATATACGAGTACAAAATAAGAGTACTATAATGGACAGTGACTACGTTTACACGTACGAGAAAAATTTACTTTGACTTGAGTTTGAAAAGGCGACTTATGAAAAGTAAATTAATGGTGCGTTTACACATAAGATCAAATCTACTTTACTTTAGGTTTGTTACTTGTCCTTCACATAACTTCTTCTTGACAGCAAAGCAAATTTGAATATGTCGAATTGTCGAATACAAGTACTAATGATGTAACTTAATTATTTAACTTTTATAATGTTAATTATTAATAACTTATTTACAGAAAAATTACCGTGGTTAGTAATATGCACTTACTAAATATGAGTGTGATATTTTAATAAAATGAAAAACCATCGCATAAAATATTTTAAAATGTGAGAATATTATGTGTTTGTAAAAAAAACAAAATTATATAGCTTGCTGCGCTTTTATAATTTATCAATAGATGTCACTGATGATAAAGTACATTTCGTTCACACGACTTTCTGAAAGTCACACGAGTCAAGTCGTGATTTATTTTGGGTTCGACTTTAGGAAGAAAAGTAATTAGGCGAGAGTATTCACACAGCGGTAAAAGTTGCCTTTTCAAAGTAAAAGTCAAGGCAAAGTACGTTTTCCTATATGTGTAAACGTAGTCAGTGTCTTTGGATGACCGGCATGATAAAAGTTGGAATGATATGAACTTTTGTGGTCTCCCGTACAATATCCTGGGCCGTTCTTGGCAACGTTATTGAATTATTCTACTATTAAACCAGGTCCATATTTGTGTCAGGTCAGCGAATCTATTCAAGATTTAATACGGAATCATGACACAGTCGTCTGATGACAAGACAGTCAGATTTATATCACGTATCTGTATCTTTCACGCATATCTTGCAGTTTCCACCTATCACTCGTGTATCATCAAATTGTGAGCAGGCTATCTGGCTCCTGCAGGAACAATATCTTTCCAGCTGCAATAGGATCCTCCTATGTTCGTAGTAGCAAATTAGATAAATAATGATTTATATTAAAACTGTATGATAGCAATATCAAACTTTAAAAAAGTTATTAGTTTTTAATTCCATTTCACACATTTACTCTATTCAAAATTCAAGCCTTCTGTTAGCGCCTTTTTGAAATCCGGAATACATTTGCAAATAAATGAATGCAGTAAATAACGAAACAACGAAAGTGAATCCTAATAAACACTTGTTTTAATTTATGATGAAGCAAGGCAAAACTACTTATATTCGTTTGTATCGACATGAAAGATATGTTGATAACATAAGCAAGAAAATATAGTAACAGTTCCAATCAAAGCTGGGACTATAATACAAATATGTGACTTATTATTTATTGTTTTATTAAATTGCTTATTATCTACGCATATTTCAAATTATGGATCACAATAGTTATTTGTATCACTAGTCCAGAAACTGAATATTTGCGAGAGCGAGTTTATTTTGCCAGGCCGAGGCTGAAAGCGAGGCCTGCAAATACGAGATCTCGCAAAACAGTTTCTGGGCGTGTGATACACAAGATTTTTTGTGCCGACATCTCCATAAATTCTTCGTATATTTGTCAACACTTTATTCTATTTTAGATAACCTAAAAAAATGAACATATATTTTTAACGGTTTTACATTGCAAATTTAAATATAATTACTTACATTTGAGCTTAAAATGCGTAATTATTTTATATTTATTGAAAATATATCATACAAACATTAGTTATACATATTTTATATACTTTAGCATATTTTCAATGACAGATAGCGGAAACTCAATTGTATCATGTGAAGTTAGTTGTAGTTACAAAACAAACGAATAGTCCTAAAGTTGGAACTTATAATTAATCTATACGAGATGTCAGTAATGACAGCATATTATTATTTTTATGACAAAATTTAGTTATTTAAGTTAAAATAATTAAAAATTTAGCCCTAAAATTTGTAAACATTTTGCTAATTCTTGTGTTGAAAATAATCTTAAATTGACATATCACCAGAACAGTAATGCCAACTCCTTTTGCCGGCCTAGGCCAGCAAAAGGAGTTGGCATGTACTTTATCATCAGTGACATCTATTGATAAATTATAAAAGCGCAGCAAGCTATATAATTTTGTTTTTTTTACAAACACATAATATTCTCACATTTTAAAATATTTTATGCGATGGTTTTTCATTTTATTAAAATATCACACTCATATTTAGTAAGTGCATATTACTAACCACGGTAATTTTTCTGTAAATAAGTTATTAATAATTAACATTATAAAAGTTAAATAATTAAGTTACATCATTAGTACTTGTATTCGACAATTCGACATATTCAAATTTGCTTTGCTGTCAAGAAGAAGTTATGTGAAGGACAAGTAACAAACCTAAAGTAAAGTAGATTTGATCTTATGTGTAAACGCACCATTAATTTACTTTTCATAAGTCGCCTTTTCAAACTCAAGTCAAAGTAAATTTTTCTCGTACGTGTAAACGTAGTCACTGTCCATTATAGTACTCTTATTTTGTACTCGTATATCAAGGGCGAAAAATGAATCTTTAAGAGCCTCGGCCATAACTACTTGCGAGTACTTTAAAGAAAATTTATTTCATACTGGTTTCTAAAGTTGTTAAATTGTTATTATTTCCAGAAATTTTATTATACTCTGTTCCACCTTACCAATACAGTATTTTACAGTGTAGAATATAGGGCATAGTTTTGAACTCTCCGATTGGCTGAAATTGGAGCCAAGTTTTTATAATTTTTTTGTCTAAGCAGCCATGGATTTATGACAAAAAACAACATATTTGTTTTTTTTTTGTCTTAAAAAAATAATAATTATATACTTTTTGGTCTCGTGGTCGCGAATCTGGGGAACCGGGTTCGATCCCGACCGATGCCAAATATTTCGAATTTTAAATGGCACAAAATTGACCCCTGTAGTGCACTCTCTACGCCAGTAATGAGTGCCCGTGAGGTGACGCCTGGTAAGCGCCCGCACGGTACAAATATTTCATCATTACCGATATCTTTGTACAAAGCAGATTGGCACACTCAGCAATGGGTAATAAGCCGTGATGATATATTTATTTATTTATTTTATTTTATATACTTTTTGGTTTTTGTAATAAAGCTTGCTATGGATTAGGAAAAAAGGGTAGGAACAAAAAAATAAAAAAATTAATGTTAATGTCAAATTACGTCAAATACATGAAATTTTAAAATTGGGTCTATATTTCATGCTGGTCTTACGTACAAGGAAGTCATGTGGTGTCCACATCAGATTTTTTACTTACCACCTCCGCCGCCTGATCGGTAAGTGATCCACACATTATTCACCGATCAGTAATTTGTAAATAAAACCTACTGCCTTGGAAACCCTATCGGTATACATTAAAAAAACCCCGATCGTCCAAAAAAACAATTTAATACCGCATAAATCTAGGAATCAGTATGAAGGTTAAATTTTAAAGTTTCATGACTTTAGGGCTTTAAAACAAAATATAAATTCTTGGTCAGCCACAATCTTCTATTTAATTAAAAGAATTCGGAACCTTCTGCCTTTCAGTTGAACGGTTTCACTCTGAACGCTGAGGAATTCCCAACTCTCAAGTAAATTTTTCAGAAACCCTGCATTGAATTGGAAAATCAACTTTTCATTAGATATCTTATCACGTTCTATGTGTCAACATTTGTCATATTTGTTCTCCTGTAATATTATTTACAGTACACCAGACAATACAGCAAATAATATTGTTTAGCTAGCTACCAGACTAAGTTTATTTAATCTTGGTTTACAAGACTGAAATTAAGAAGCTCATTGAGGCGAATACAAGTAAAGAACAGAACTGCAAATAAGACTATTTCTCATTTGAATCCCAATGGAATAATTTACTCGAAAACCAGAGATGTGGAAGAGTAAATACTGGAGAAAATTGTATTTTAATTTACTAGATAAATATGCTGAGTTGTTATAGCTCATTCAATAGAGAGTAAATAATAAATCAAACTTTTTGGAATAAATATTTGAGATCATGAACAGCATAAACTTGTTGATCTAGAAACTACTATTATCAGAAAACTGTTTTTATAGTTATTGAAATAACAGGAATTAATTGGATATCTATGCAGCATGCATTGGTATCTACCGACTGATAGATATAGTAACATCCGAGATAACATCAGGAGTACGTTTACAAACCTTCACTGAATTTAAAGTTAGGCTAGGGGCATGGCCATTAGAGTTAAAGGGGGGGGGGGGGGGGTAAAGTTGTCGGTGTACTTCCTCGCCTCTGATTTGGATAAAACTTTGTCAAAATATTCTTCTCGTAAAGACAACCATAGGAAAAATAATAATAAGTGGGGGTCAAATTTTCACACAAACTAAGTTGCACGCAAACTAATTTCGCCAGTATGGGAGTTAGTTTAGTTAGTTTTGTTAGCTTGCTTTTTTAAATTCGTAATAAACCTAACCTAACCTATATAATAATTTTTCAGGTGTGCGTCAAATGGGTAAAGTCGAACGCGACACCCATCGGAGGACAGATTATATGGATTAAATATTTAAATATAAACAAATTGTGTTTTGAAGGTCAACCGACTTTGACCCCCACTTATTATTATTTTTCCAGTGTTTGTCTTGATGAGAAGAATATTTTGACAAAGTTTCATCCAAATCGGAGGTGAGGCAATACATCGACAACTTCACCAAATGGGATATGTGACCATTATCGAATTTCAATATATGTCATAAAATATAAAAACTAACCACTATAGCTTCTCATTATAATAATCAAAACCAAACATTATTTTATAATAATGTTGTTATTAGCAATTTAATGTTTTGGAGAAGGGTTATGTGACGTCATCATGGTAGGAACGTGGAAGAATCAGATTGACTGAGAGAGAAAGAGTTATAGTTATATTCGTAGATCAGCGTCGCGATTATGTTGTTGTAGATTATGGCATGGCGACAGCTGGCTATAACTATCTCTTTCCCTCCCAGTCTATCTGTCTTCTTTAAAGATCCTATAGTATGACTAGCGAATTTATTTATTGAAAATATATCATACAAACATTAGTTATACATATTTTATATACTTTAGCATATTTTCAATGACAGATAGCGGAAACTCAATTGTATCATGTGAAGTTAGTTGTAGTTACAAAACAAACGAATAGTCCTAAAGTTGGAACTTATAATTAATCTATACGAGATGTCAGTAATGACAGCATATTATTATTTTTATGACAAAATTTAGTTATTTAAGTTAAAATAATTAAAAATTTAGCCCTAAAATTTGTAAACATTTTGCTAATTCTTGTGTTGAAAATAATCTTAAATTGACATATCACCAGAACAGTAATGCCAACTCCTTTTGCCGGCCTAGGCCAGCAAAAGCGCATTTCTGGACGATTTTGAGTTCTGTAATACTAGTCAAATTGGACGGAGGTACGAAAAAGATATTTTAAACATATTTGTATATTTTATAAGTGTTGAAATAGATCAATTTAGGTACAACTATGTGACTCCATTTATCAGAAATTGCAATGCTGCTTAATTCGGCCATTGGTCAATCGGGGCATCCGCTTATTTGGGACAAATCTCAAGGAACGGAAACCAAACCAAAGAACTAACAATAATTTACATCGCTTAATGGGGACTTATGATTTTGGAATTTTACTGTTGCCATCTACTGAGTTCTGAAGAAACCTTTTAGACAAAGACGACAAGCTCGAAGAAAGAGACAGCAAAGCATTACCATGACCTATTAGGTAGTATCTAAAACAGTATTTAAATGTGTTTAATAATTTTGTGTTTCGGTATTCTTTTTTTTAAGAATTTATCATCAGCTAACAAATCATAATTATAACAAAACTGATTACTCATATATACGTCAAACACTACCGCAAAATAAAACAGCAAATATCAAATCGGATTAGGACAAAAGGTTGAGAAGAGAACAGAGGCCATGGTAATACAAAACTATTTCTTTCTTCGAGCCTGCCGTCTTTTTCTAAAGACATAGAGTACTGGACGGAAGAATGTGTGTTGTGTGACGTCAATTTCATAAGTCCTCATTGGTACAACTTTCCGCTTAATTTGAACGGAGGGATTTAATATTACAATTAATTGTAGGGATGATGAGAAATAATTGGAGATGCAGTCGTGATAGAAATTTAATTAACTTTCCTACGTTTCGATTCTAAATGAATCATCATCAGGGATAGTTGAAGTACTGTTGGAAAATAAGATCATTGCATTACAAAATGATCACCATGCACGTATTTTATTACCTCTGATATTAGTGTTGCCGCGAGACAAGATTTGTCGAGATTTTACATTATCTCGATCTCGACATTTTTTTTTTAATTATTATTAAAACCAATCTTGATCTTGAGCAACAATATTAAAATCCATCTCGATCTTGAGGTCGAGATCTCGACGATCTCGACTTTTCGCCTATTGTCGTGCAAATTCGTTAAGATTCGTTCGCTCGGACGTATTGCATTTGCGCATTGGACATGTGAATGCGTAACATGTTTAGACCTGCGATTTGTCTGTGTGTAATATATTTCATGCGATTTCAGGTATAACCGTGCAACTTCCATTCTGGTTTAATAAACGTGTTAAGTCAAGTCATCTTTGATCTGCCCTCATACCGCATAAAATCTGCACACATCCTACAATACTAATTAATGTATAATCAAACACGAAAATTGTATTTTTATTCTGATTTCACAATTTTTTGTCTCTTACTCGTTTTTAATACGTATGTTCCAGAATGAATAAACTCAGTAAAAAGTGTATAGCAAATATAAATACATATGTCTATATGAATAAAACACAATACGAGTACATACTATATTTATAAAAATACATTGTTATTTTCTTAAAATTTTAGGAAGATAAAAATAATAAATTTTTTCCTATACACTTCGAAAGCGATGACGTCAAAATCGAGCGGGAAATACAATACCTGAAATATGTATTCGGTTTGTAAGTGTGGCCGTGGCGAACAAATCGGATTATCGGGCAATTTAAATAAATATCATCTGGGTGCAAACTTAAGTTTGGTTATGTGTATTTTTCACCACGGCCACACTTACTAATCGGATACGTATTTCAAGAATATTTCAGGTTTTGTAATTCCCGCTCGATTTTGACGTCACGCGTTTGGAGTTTATCAAATTGCAAGCAAATAGACCATTTTCATTGGTGTTGTGCGCATGATTAGAGTGAGAGGTCAGAATTGCCCTGTTAAATTATTTACATGTCAGATGAGGAATAAAACTTCGTCATTTTCTTCACATAAAACTTTTTGTGAAGAATAGGACAAGTTTCATTCCTCGTCTGATAATTCCTTCACGATAACTCAGCAATTGTAATTATTATTTACATGTTGATGATATGGTCAACTAACTTCAAAGTTGTTTATGTCATACTGTCATCTCTCATTGCCAAATAAAAAAAAATTATGGTTGGGATACATTGTTGTGTCCCGGGGTGCAAAAATAAATCAAATGAAAACAAAAATGTGTCTTGGCATTTATTATCTGCGGATGGTAACAGCTGACACTGTTGAGTTGAGATCAGCAGAGGTCATGTTAAGGTTGCTTTGTACAAAATACAACTTATTTAAAGTTTCAAAAATTGGTAATAGATGTCTCAATCTCAATGAAAATTGTATAAACGTATTTATAATAAAACTGTCTAGTATTATGTACAGTACTGATGAAATGAAATAAATGATCGAAAGTTGTGTATGAATAATTAATAAGTTCTTCAAGATCAAGATCTGGCCTAATCTCGTCAAGAATTGAAGTATGTAATCTCATCTCGATCGAGTATTTGACCTTGAAATTTAATTGGACCTAGATCTCGAAAATTTACTCAAGACGAGACGAGATCAAGAAAAATCTCGTCTCGGCGGCAACACTATCTGATATTTTTTGACGACATTTTCATCCTTACATTTCTGATTTTGTAATGTAATGATCTTATTTTCCAACTGTACTTTAACTATCCCTGATGATGATTCATTTGGAATCGAAACGTAGAAAAGTTAATTAAACTTCTCTTTAATAAACACTGTTTACCAAGACTGCATATCCAATTATTTATCATCATCCCTACAATCATACCAATACCAATAAAATTACAATTTATATATATATATATATATATATATATATATATATATATATATATATATATATATATATATATATATATATATATATATGTACATACATATTATGTTACACATAATCTGAAGAAAAAATAAGTACAAACAATTTAATATGATGCTATTATAAGCGTTATCCTATGCAGGAGGGCAAAGAAGAGAGTCCTAAATCCGCATTTGTTATCTATGCTGATTTTGTAGAAGAATTAAATTTTATGTAGCTACCTGGTACATATATTACTTAAGAATTTATTCTCATTGGCTGCTCCCAACTATATTTTCAGACTTTACGCATTAAAAATAAGTCACGAATATGGTGAAAAAATAATGGGCTTTTGTCAACAGGAAATTATGGAGGTTGTGTAGCGCACATAACGATGATACAGAATGATGTTCGGGAAAATACCCCATCCGCAATGTCTCGTATCTTGCCTTTGATATGACAGCAAAAAACTGAATCTTGATGGAAACATTCATTTTTGATATAACCACTTGATACGGTATACTGTATTCACAAGTCGATTATGATACAGATCTCGAATTTTGTTTGAAATCAAATATAAATCCTTTTTCAAAACTACATAAAGCTGTGAAATGAATGTTAAATTCCTTTTAATTCGCGTAAAATTAGTCAATTCAATATTCTGAATCGATTTCGAGGTGCATTCATGCATGTATGCGTCCAAAATAGTGCATCATTCAAATTGTTCATCCACTATAAATTTCATTACCCCTATAAATTTTTCATTATACGTACTGCTAAAATATGTCATTGTTTGTTGACACATTCTTACAGTTTACATTAAAGTGTTGGTTAACATAGGCAACAGGTTGAAATATTTGGCATTAGGTCTCTAAGGAAAAAAAGTAAATTATCTTCGATGGGATTTCGTAGGTAATAAAATATGGGAGTAGTGATTGTCGTTCGTTCATTTTTAGTGAGTCAGTTCATTTTGCTCAGCTCCCTAAAGTGAGTCGTTCACTTGGACTCTTTTCAAACGCACAATCGCTCTTCATGTATGCTGTGACTGCTGTACACACTTGCGAGTGTCTTATGATTTGAACGACTCGTAGTATAGAACGTAGCATTAGCTCAGCTCTGTTCCCTGCTCCGTGCTGTATTTCGTGAACCTGTGCTACTGTGCTATTTACTGAGCGGCGAGTCATCTGTGCTACTATTTAATTAACGGTGATCATGGTACGTGAACTATGGCACAGAGCGAGAATGTACGCAGAGATAGTGTAGACTAAAAATTAATAATAGATGGAGTCTAAGGTTAAGTTTAACTAAAACTATTATGATTACCCCTTAACCTTAAAATTAATTTTAACAAAAACTAAATACGTATTTCGAGAACTAAGTTCTCATCATCAGTAGTACAATAAGAAAAAGTTAAACAGAGTAGTCAAGATTACTCAACATGTCAACCATGCCAGAGGTCCTAACAACTCTGAAAAACAAGGGAGAGAACTGGAATTTTATAGGAATGGGAGTTATATAAGCTAAGATAATTTTCGTCCAATAATAATGAGTCATTAAAATTTTAAATCGTCCAATAAAATTTAACTTTGTAATAAATTGAAAAGTTTTGAGTTTGGTATGGGACCGACATCTGCGTTCATCAAATTATTTTTATATTTATTTATTATTAAACTCTCGTATGCATCTAAATATCTATCGTTATTAATATGTTTTAAAAGTTTAATATTAGAATTGTTAACTTTGTGATTATTAATGAACATATGTTGAGCTACGCTAGATTTTTGTGGATTACCAATTTTTAGATGATAAACAGAATACCTCCCGCCATTTACCACCAAAATCACAAAAAAGATTATGCTAATCCTAATTTCGGATTAGCGAATTTTACACTAATTTTGGCAATTTATATCTTAAAATATAGTCTAATCTAATCCAAGTAACTACCTTTAAAAAAAATTAAATACCGGGATAAAATAGAATTCACTAATCCAAAACTGAGAATTAGATTAAACTTTTTTGCGAATCATTAATTTTTATTAATCTAAATACATACATATGCTGGAAACTGTATTAGTTTCCTTTCCTATTGTTCTATTTACTTTTTTCTGTTGAAAACGTTACTACTATTAATTTGAAATGATTAGTTCTTTGACAGTGTCAGGTATATACATTTGAGATATGAACTGTGTAACCAAGGAATTGTTTAAAGCGTAGGCTCCGGGATTTAAAATATAGATAATTTTAAAAATTTATCCATAAAATATATAGAAAAAGTATTAAAGCAAATCTGTAAAAAAATTAATAATCTTTAATGGAGGACCACACACACACATACGCACGCACGTACGTACGCACGTACGCACGCGCACACACACACACACACACACACGCACACGCCCACGCACACGCACCCGCACCCGCACACGCACACGCACATGCACACGCACACGAACACGCACACGCACACACACACGAACACGCACACGCACACGCACACGCACACGCACACACGCACGCACGCACGCACACACACACACACACACACAAACACACACACACACAAACACACACACACAAACACACACACACAAACACACACACACACACACACACACACACACACACACGCACACACACATATCATCGTAAAAATGTTAAAATTGGATTCTATAGGGACCTTAAAACGTGGTCATTTACCAAAATCTCGATATGCGATTTTTAGCACGATCCCTCTATCTCCCTTACCAAGGGTAGCGGGGGGTAAAAATGATATATGCTTAATTTTATTTCTTGTAAAATTGAATTACGAGTATAAGGTATGACGAAAAATCTTATATGCACCTCGAATCGTACAGTATAATTTTCAGGCACAAATGCTTGCAATACTCCGACCCTACGGGTCTTGGTTTTGCAAACTGCATTCTCGACCGAAAAACTGCATCTAAGACCCTTGGTACATAAATAACTATTGTTTTTTACCTTCTGTAGATTCTTATAAAACTCTTTTTCTTCGTGAACTATCGCAGTCTCTGCATTATTCATAAGTACAAATTTCAAAACAACTAATTACTAAATTCCTGTATTATATTCCCAGGCACAAATTGAACGTCCATCATTTTAAATTAAACCTTGAAGATCATCTACAAATTCCAAATTAATTTTTCACGGACAATTCGATTACGAGTATTATTGCCAGATTTCTTCTTTCTTTGTGCAATCAGAATTAGAATTTTGTTCATTAAATATTCTCGACGGAAGATTGAAGGGTTCTACAAAATTCCAGTGTAACAATGTTAAGAAATTGCGAGGGTCGGTACTCGATACAGACATTATGTTACGGTTGTATACAGCTTCAAGTGGTGATACACACGTCTTGAAATGTACGTTACATAATGAGATAAGAGAAATTTGTTAAACATGCCCTACATACAACCTTGGCAAAATATCAGACCTTCGAATAATGCAATTATTTCAAAATACGAATAAAAAATTGTTTACATGTGTATTTCTATTCACTGCTAATAAAAATGTAAATATATAGTTAGTTAGCCCTTGGCGACTGCCTACGGAGCTATTTGTTTTCAAATCAAATCATTTTTGAAATATTTTGAAATGAAAGTTAAAATAACAAACATAGAATAAACATTCTGCAACATGAGATGACACTAGCAAAATAATATAACTTACGACTATGTTAAAAAGAATTGTTGCTGTAGTAGTAAAAAAAAGTGGCTGCTGAGGTGCACCTTTAAAGAGCTGTAATTCTGTAACGAAAAGTTTCCGGGCATACCTTCGCATAACATTTTTTGATCAAAATGACCTCAGGAATAAGTTTCTTACACTAGTCCTGAATCACCCTGTATAATATGAAAATTTTGTCTTTCCTTCAGATGCTAATTAGAGAGTCGACTCTAATTTCATTATTAATGTGGGTCTAATAATTTCGGTTACAACTGTACATTGTAAAGATGCTTACAATAAAACGTTTTCACATTCAGAATTAGTTTTAGCTTTCTTCCTCATTCTGTTTCCATTAACTTGTGCATCTTACAAAGACGACGGTTTTAGTTTCAACATACAAAAACGATGCCAGGCACATTAACTGTAAAATACACAGTCTTAAAATTAAGCTTTTGTGCAGATCTTTCCACAAGGAAGATTGTTTCACAGTTGCATTTCAATGTAATTTTAATCAAAAGTTTTGCGGTTTGAGATTCAAAATGCACGAGGATGAAGTTAAGGCGATGTAATATAACAAAAGCAGAGTTACTAAACTATTAATTATATTGACAGTAGAAATCCATATGAGTACATTAATTTTGAACAGGATTTGTGAAATTATTATGTCGTGTCCCTGTGCAAAAGTATTAAATTTACTTTTAAATTTTTCATACTGCATATAAAACGTGTTTCGCTATTTAGATTGCATACAAGATAAAAGTTAAAATGAACATGCAAAGAGACTTTTAAATAATGTAAACATTTGAGTCTATATATTCACTTTGTGCAAAATAAGTTCGCTCAATTTTATAATGAATAATTCGAAGTCAAAGTTTTATGTAAATGTGTGTTTCAAAAACAAATATTTGAGCTTTAATGTAATTTAATGTTGATTTTCCTGATGGTACAAATTGTATGTTTGTACTACTACGCCGTTAACAGTTTTGATAATAAGAGCTTTTAAACAGCTTCAGCCGATTAGGCCTGTGTCACTTGACGATGACGATCAGCTCGCCGATCATCAGCGCGCTTGTGGTCAGCGTTTTGAGTTTCTTTTCATATGGTCGCTGATGTGCATTGTGCAGTATCAAATGGACTCCAACTTCAATGGAGAAACATGAAACGCTGATGCCATATGTACAACTTATACAGGGTGTTGACGGTTAGGTACCAATATAGGGATTTTTTTGCAGTTTCCTGCTCTCCTCTTTATTTTACGGCAAAGTTGTTTAAAATTAAAAGTTGTATACAAAACGGTTTTTACATTTTTTAATATCTTCAAAATTTCGGTTTATTAGTAGCAATAGCCATGACACTTATTTTCTTTTTTACCTCTCGCTAAGAGAGGTATTGTATTCATGCTAAAAATCGCATATCCACATTTTAGTGAATAAGCACGTTTTAAGGTCCCTAGAATTCGATTATAACATTTTTACGATGATGTCCGTATGTGTGTGTGGATGTTGGATCCACTATATCTCAAATACTATAAGACTTAAGACATTTATAACTACGGATTCCTCAATCTAACAATAATGAGAAGTGTTGACTAAGTTTTAGTAACAATTAAACAACCGGAAGTAGTAGTTACAAGAAAAAAATCATTTAAATATTATTTATCGAAAATTTATGTAAATACTTATATTAAAAAACGTTAAATTTTTATTCGATAGAAATTCATTATTATATCTTCTATAGATTTAGAGATAAAGAAATGCATATAAAATAATTTGATGTAAAAATTCTCAGATCAAACTACTTCAAGGCAAGAAATTCAAATGTTTGTAATTGACACATAAATGTCACTGTCAAAAATATTTGTACATCATTATGAAAATAAAAAAAAGTCAACAACGCAAAAGAATATACGTAAAAAAGAATACAAAAGGAATTTGCGAAAAAAATGACAAATATAAAGAAAAAGAAAAGGAAAGTAGAAAAAGAAAATTTCAGAATATTGAATATAAAGAAAATGTATGAATTGTACATAATTTATATTAAAATATCCCATAGATTTTGCAAGTATATGTGAGAATTATTTTGTAGTGAGACATGAATATACGTATTTGTATTTAAAAATATTTTTCGTTTTATGCGTACAACCAGGTAAAATATGTGGCGAGAGGTTATGTGCTGGCCTCATCAAATTTTTCTAGTTTTCATAAACGCCAAACATACGGAACTGGTTCGAGTGAAATCATGTGTACTTATCCGCTTCTACAAACCCGAAAATCTTATTCCTAATATCCAAAATAATGCCGTCATTCAGTGCACATAAACTTAGGATTTATGCAGACAATTTAATTAAAACATTGAACTGTAAAACTAAACTATTGGGACTCGCAGAATAACATGCGACATCAGCGGAATATTAGAGAACTAAATTAATGGCGGCCACTAGGACATGTCACATATGTAAATGACAAAAATCATCGTTTCGTTTAACATAAAAAGATGTTCTCACGCTTAGATTTTATAATTTCATTTAAAAATGTGTGGCAAATAAGCGAATTAAAGAAAATGAACATAATTATACACCAAGAAGTGATGGGTTGAAAGGTGTACGAGTACTACAAAAATTCAAGACATTCCATAATTTTTGGCAAAAAAGATAAAATTGATCAACTGAACGTATGGAAAAGAAATTTAAATATATTGCAATGCTTTAATCTGATAAATAAATATGTCTTCTCTTTGCATTTTACAAAAGGAGATTATAATAAAATTTTACAGGTATGAAGTTTTAATACAACTATTGACAGTATTGATAAATAAAATTTATAGATTTATTGATTTTACTAACGGCGATTTCGGGCGACAACTGTTCACTTGCTGTATGTTGCGTTCAGGTAGGTTCACACATTCGGGCGCCAGGCACAACTTACCCGGTATGCTTGGATCAGTGCTCACAGCTGACCGGGTTTGCGAGTTGGGTCAGCTCTCTGTTCACTATTTCTATCTTTTTATCATGTATTTTTTGAAATGTCAAAAGTCAAAACAGTCTGTGTCGTGGTCTATATGTCAAACAGGGTGACATTATTTTCGTTGACTCTTTTTTGGACAAATATGAATAAATTATCTTTCTTTGTTAATGCATTTTAGTTGTCAGACACTAATTTTGACAGTTTTAAATGTCGCAGAATATATATAACCACCAAGCACGGTGTCAACAAGTGAACCAACGATATTTGGCGCCACCATTGACCATATCATACCGTAACTGATCCTAAGAAGTGAACGGGTATGTCGCCCGAAATCGCCTTAATATATGTTTCCGTAGACTGCAGTTCCAAGTCAGAATTGCCATATATCAACTTACGCGACAAGTAGTATTTAAATCCGAATTTACAAATTGTTGCCCCTTAACTACGTTTCTTGATGAAGGATTCGACTGAATAAACTAAAAAATCGTGTGGAGGCGAACTGTTAAAAATATTTTCGGTCACAAAACCCTGTCAGAATGTAAACAAATTTGACATGTCTTACTGGCCGCCATGACAGGTGCGCTGACAGCGTCGCCAATGGATTTTGCGAGTCCCAATACAAATACAAACAATGGTTATCAATGACAGCGTTTGTACAACCAATATGCAACTAAACTAAAGAACTAAACTAATAAAACTAATTTAAGAAGTTGGCGATTTTCAACTTTTAGTTTAATTTCATAATTTCTTAGTTTTGTGCCTGCGCCAATCGCGCACTTCTGATAGATTAAACTCAACATATGAAAATATACGACAAAAAAATTTCTGTAAAGAAGAGCGACAAAATAATAATTTAACTTATTCAGCAATTTGTATACCTATCTATATCTTAAATAAATAAATATATCATCACGACATATTACCCATTGCTGGGTGTGCCAATCTGTTTTGTTCGCAGATATCGGTAATGATGATGACATATTTGTACCGGGCGGGCGTTTACCAGGCGTCACATCACGGGCAGTCATTGCTGGCGTGGAAAGTGCATCATAGGGGTCAATTTTGTGCCATTTAAAATTCGAAATATTTGGCGTCGGTCGGGATCGAACCCGATTCCCCAGATTCGCGACCAGACACTCAGGCACACGGCCACGAGACCCCATATATAAATATAGCGTATCAAAATTTCATCTATAAAAGTTAGTTTATACGAAATGTCAACATAAAATTCTTACTTTTAATTTACTGCATAAATGACTTTAATTTAGTGGCTTAAATTAATTTTATGGTTTATATACTACATAAACCCATGATTAGATATTTAGGATGATAAAAGTGCAACTTCGGACTCTGTTCAGGCTACCGTCGTAGCATTTAAATTATAGATCTTGTATGTACTGAATTTTGTATGGATGTAAATCCTTTTCAAAGCAACGTACAAAGAATTGCAAGGAAAAGAACTTGTATAACATTAGTCAATTTCATTAAACGTTTGCTACGCGTGTTCGCGCTATTCTACCGTAGTAGCCTCCATAATAAATTTGCCTCCTATGCCCTTTAAAATAATCTAAGAGCATTTGGTATACAGGGCCGCTCCTAGGGGTACTGCCGCCTGCGTGCAAATATATAATTCACCGCCCCTAAGTGATAACTCCACAACAATTCACAATTTTGACTATTTATAATACTTTATTCATACATACGATGTGCTACTCAAAATTTCCGATAATTATTTTCTGGCGGTTACATGCTTTCACTAGACACCCTTTTGGATCTGTTGTCCAAGTATCGTCCTTGGGGAAACATCTGACTGGTCAGTGTGATTTTTTTTTTAATTTAAAGCGCTGGCGTGTTCAGCGATTTTTCAATGGCAGGCGGTAAAGTTTTCTTTCCTGTTAGAGAAAATCGCATTTCTTCAGAGATCTTACGGGGAGGAAACTTTGAGCCATGTAAGGGTATACGATTTGGTTTTCTATTGTTAAAAGTGGTCAAATGTTAATTAAAGTGAAGATGAACCTCGATCGGGCCGTCGTACGACTTCTAGAACGTCCGAAAAGATTGAAAAAATTGTGATGCGATCATGTCTGATCGTCGTGCGTATAACAATCGATGATTTGGAGGAATTCACTGGAATATCTTGGAGTTTGTGCCAACGAATTTTGACTGAAAATTTGAAGATGAAATTTGCTCTACGACAGCACGTCCAAGGACCAGAGAGCTAACCATTTGAGTGTGTCGCAGGATTTGAAAGAACAGGCAGAATTCGATCTGGGATTTTTGTAAGCTCTCCCAAACATTGATGCTGATTTTCCTCACAGGAAACAAAACTTGATGTTTAACACGTTGCTTTTTAATGTCTGCCAGTAAAAAATCTCCGAACACGTCAAAGAGCACTCAGTTTCCCTAAGAATGTCACTCGGGTAGAAAATAATCCTTGGATATTTTGGGTAGCAGCTGGTAAACCCAAAAAATATAAATCTTTTTTAAAAATATTGCTACATTCTCGCACATTTTGTAATCTGATAAAAGATTTACGTTATTCATTATAAATATTTTGTTATATCTATACGTTAAACGTAGCGACGGCCGCCCCATCTTTTGGCCGCCTGCGTGCGGGGCACGCATTACATACGCCCGCTAGGAACGGCCCTGTCGGTATAATACGGCCAATTCCATCCTGCGATATTGCTGTTTCAACATTTATAGTTTCAAAGTAAATTGAACATTATATATCATTATAAAATTAACTGGTACCTAAACTGGTTCGTTGAAATTTCATGTTATCGATTTAGCACAGTAGTTCATTTCTATTTCTCGGTCCGCTTACCATCCATAGCAATCCACTTACAGATTGGTTACCACTCAAACGCACACCCTCAATTTCACCCTCGTATTAACTGGGCACGAGGCACGATTCATTTCTTCCGCGTTTATTGTTTATATCTGCGTGAAAGTTTTCCTCGATTGATTGCCTTTAGCAACATCAGAAAAAGACTGTTCGTTTTAACAAAGTTTTACTTTGTTTAATGCTTTCCTTTACTGGGTAATAGGGACAGAATTCATTATTTTCTTTATGACATCCCATCTCAACGAAATTCAATTTATGTTCGGGAAAGTGTTATTGTTTTCTGTGGTATACAATATTGACGCTCGATTTTTATTATTCATGTTTTATAGTTTTTATTTTTTTCTTCTCGTTATTAGTGGTAATTTACTTTCTGTTCATATTTAATTTTAGTTCTGATTTTTCAGAAAAATAGGCATGTTATTTCTAATATTAGTTCTGAATTTATGTCAGCTCATAGAATATGAAATCAATCGAGATGAGAAGGTGCAGGCTATGCGGGAGAGAAGAAGAAACATTTAGGCATCTAAGGACATCGTTCAGAGAAGTTCAGAGAGAAGGAAGAAATGAAAAGGTTCTGTTAGACGACTTAGGATCAGGGCAAGACTGGATGAAAGATGTCATCAAGAGACGGGGGGTTATTTTAATATTATGTATTACCAATATAAAATGTATATGTATATACAGGTTGTTCATATTTTAAGTGGTACACTATTGCTAACTCGAGAACTATAAGAAATGTGAGGTCGGTTAAATTAGCAAACAATTTCTATTTTACTAGACTATTTGAATAAGCGTAATTTTTTTTTCAACCCTTGGTTTTCAAACTGTGGCGACCAACTTTGTTATTTTAAATGGGATCTTATATTTTTATTTACTTATTAAATAGAGAATTTAAAGCCTCATTTCCACCGAATGTTTTAATGCTTAATGCATAATTATTTGTGCGTAATGCTTAATGCATTATAACAATTTACTAGGATACCATTTCCAGCTACTTTGTTTAGTGACTAATTCGACAGAAATGTCACATTTTTTATCCTTTTTATTTTTAACTCTAGCAGACTGTCATTGCAGCAGTAATTCTTCATTTCTTAACATGTCATATACATTTTTGGCATCTATATCAATATCTAAAAATTAAAGATACTTAATAATTATAAAATAGACTGACAGCTGACAGTTCAGATTAGAAAATAAAGAAAGACAGATGACAGATATGTATTTCCATCTCACAATTACTATCATATTAAACGTAAAATACGAAGTAAACAGAAATAGAAAATATAACATGAAGCTAAAACAAAATGTTCATAGCCGACTAAACTAGACTTATAAACAAATACTAACGCATGCAATTTAAATAATTTCCTTTTTATTAAAAATCTATCAACTATCAACAAAGGGCATGCTACACAAACTACCCGTATTCTAATAAAAAAAATGGTGTGTTGCATTTAAAAAAATTGAGTTTTTTTTTTAAATTTTATGAACTCCAACTTTAGGTTCACTTAGAGATTACAATTTAAAAAATTGTTGATTATAATTTATATTATTGTATTAAAAAGTTTTCTTATAAAACTGTTTTTACAGATTATAAAAATTCGTTTCCATTCTCGAGATATAGAGTGATAAAAAAGTGGCCGTTATTAGTGAAAAAATCAAAAAAGATTTAATACGCCGGAAGTGGTTGATCATGAGTAATTTTTTTTTGTTTAATATGTAAAATTTTCTGCTGAATTTAATGGTAAAATAAAAAAATATAGAATTCCATTTAAACTAATAAAGTTAGGGTCTACTTCCGGAAGTGCTACTGTTTTGAAAATGTTTTAGCTGAAACGAGCATGTCGGAAAACCCCTAGATACCAAATTTCGTAAAATAATATTGAATAATTTTTAATATAACGATGGCGTAAGCTCGTCCTGGGACATCCTGTGTATATACAGTATGTCCATGGATCGAGTTCCAAAGAGGGAAAACTTGTTTATTTTTTATTTTACAAAAAAAATATTTTTTAAAAAAGTTTTGCATTCCCCGAAACAACCAATTCAGATTTAACCTTTTCAAATTTTCTTTGAGTTTCAGATAAAAAGCGAAAATTAGTCGGCAAAGGTAATAAGGCGATCCGTCGAGTTGTCGAAGAATTTAATCAAAAGTTTTCAGATATTTACATCTCAAATAGAGGTGCACGAAAATTGGTCAAAACATTTCTATCAACTGGTTCCATACTGGACGTAAAAAAAAGACCAAGATAGTACGCGATGAAGATGACGCCGCCACTCTTCTTGTAATGGACTCAGTACTGAACTATCCAAAATGCAAAATTATTTTTTGGGACAATAATATTCAGCTAAAACGACCAATTTTCGATTTTTATCTGAAACTGAAAGAAAATTTGAAAAGGTAAAACTGAATTGGCCGTTTCGGGACATGCAAAAACTTTTATCAAGAATACATTCTTTGGAACTCGATCCGTGGACATACTGTATATATATATATATATATATATATATATATATATATATATATATATATATATATATATATATATATATATATATATAGCAAGAATAAATCTAATCTAATCTAGAATATCTAGAATATGAAATATTCAACTTGTGGTATTTTCATGTTGAATTTATAACGTTTTCCAAACAATATTAAATCAAATACAACCCGCTCAAACAAAACTTGATGAAAATATTTAATATCCAGTGGTAATATCGGCGACAACTTCCAAAAGTTTCCAGATGGTCTTATTACATTGTTCCTCTTTTCCTTATTTTATCTGCCACGGAATAATATTACATCACAAAGAATTCAATATCCAATTTCAAGTTCAATATTCCAAATGATTCGTCGGTTTTCTGTGTGAACCAGAACTAAATGAAGTTATTTAGGGTAGCTTGTTATGTTCCATCGATTAATTAATTTATACAGATTGAACAAGATACTCAATTGATTTAGAACCCTGTTTACCAAAATTTAACTGAATTATATATTGCTCTGTATTGTCTCATGTAGACCAATACCAATATTTGCTTTCTTGCTCATACTCAAGCTGACATACAGAATACAATATAAAATAAGTCAGCTGGTTACAAATGAAAATGAAGTTGGACGGAAAATAAATATTGAAAACTAAAGAAATGCGATTTATCAACGAAGAACAGGATGTACTTATGCTGGATTTATACAGTGTAAGCCGTAACGTAACGTATCGTGCCGTAACGTAACGTAAAGAATAAAGCAATGTATACATATGTGATAATTTATACAAACGTAAGCCGTAATGTGACGTACAATCATCCTTCGCCATACATTCCTGTCTAAGCACACTTCTTTCGCCTCGGCCACATTCATAATCGCATTCATACACGCTCTTCTTCTCTTCCCACTCGGAAACTTTCTCTCTTTTAGTACCTTATCAATCACATCCATCCACTTACACACTGGACGGCCACGTAATCGAACACCCTGAATTTCACCAAGATATATACGCTTTACAAGACGTTCATTCTTCATTCTCTCCACATGACCAAACCATCTCAACTGGCTCATTCCTACTCTTTTAACAACATTCTTCCTAACCATACATTCTTCATACACCAAATTATTCCTCACGCGATCCCGTCTTACATATCCACATACTCCACGTAAATACCTCATTTCCACGGCAGTCACTCTGTTTTTATGCTTTCCCGTCCATGCCCAACATTCGCTTCCATACATCAAAGCAGGCACTAGCACTCCATTATACACACTTAAACGAGCTTCTCTAGATACGTTTACGTTTCGAGCAAACGTACCCAGAGCACCCATTACCTTACACCCCGCACTCACTCTCCTTTCAATTTCTCTATCAATTCGACCATCCCTTGACATCCTGCTACCCAAATATACAAACTCATTCACTTGCTCCAGTTTCACTCCATCCACCAACACATTGCACACAGTCACCAATTTACTCCTTTCAAATACTAACACCCTGGATTTATCAACATTCAACTCCGGATTCATACTTCTTCCAACTACATGTATTCTCTCTATCATTCTTCTGAGTTGCTCTTCATGTTCACTTAGCTAAAATATTTTTATATATAAACTTATGTTATATTCATGAAGGAATTGTTATCAAGCATATATAAATGCAAATACACGAGATAAAGATTGGTTATTTGCGATCCCTAATTTTACAAGCCAACATTCCCGTAGAGGTAATTTATACTTACATAAATACAATAAATACCTACGGAATATGTGGAATGATAAATTCCTGTATTCAAGTATGAATTTAATCACGAATCCCCTCTGTCATGAATTCCTGTGTCATTCTTGATATACAGGAACATTATTTGTTAATTAGTATGATAATCAAATACCTTCGTGTGTGCATTGTGCCGAATTCAGCACTTTTATTTAGCGCAATGATCGTCTCTAGTAACTATGGAAATAGCTTGCATTTTTTTCGTATTAATGGATTAATGCATATGCCTCTCTTTATTTGGTTAAGGTATATTCACAAAAAAAGATAACAGGAGAATTACTGGCAATGGCTGTGGTAACAAAATTGTAAATTCATGTTTAGCACCAATCTGCGTTCAGAATAAAAAAAGCACTCTAAGAAATTTTTAACCAATTCTAACACTAAAATTGGTTCCAGGAGGTCCACCAGATTACATGTAATTTTAACAAAGTATCTGTTTGGTTAAAAAGTACACTGGAAACTGGTTTAATATTTAACACAAAATTTCTAGTTAAAAATATGAGTGCGTGTTAAAATTTACACTAAAATTCGTATTTTAACTAAATGTACGAGTTAATTGCCTTCTACACTAGTGTAAAGTACGCGTTTCAGTAGCACTTGGTGTATTCATTTACTCGTATTTTCTTTGCAAATTACACTTCAATATTCAAAATAAACTGAAGAACTGTAACATTATTTTAATTCTCCCTATTTTTCTTCTTTTTAGGTATAGCATAAGCGTCTTCATAGTACCCTTAACAGTCTTAGTCGTCACCTACGGCGCCATTTGCCGAGTTATTTGGCGGTCAGCTGGAGGTGAGCTAGGCTTACGTTCTCCTCGTTTGGCGCCCGATTCACCACCCAGATGTGCGCGCAGCCGAAGAGCTCCACTCATATCCCGCGCAAAAATCAACACCGTGAAGCAAACGGTGGCTGTAATTGCCATGTATATCGTATGCTCAACACCGTTTATTTGTGCTCAACTTTGGGCGACGTGGGACCCTGAAGCGAATGAATCTGCTTTCTTCAACGGTAAGAAAAAGATGTGGTATTGTTTTTTTAAGTTATAATAATACCAATATTAAATGTTGAAAGATTTAAAAAATTTATCAACGGCAAATTAGTTACCTAGATAATTCATTATTTTTAAATTTTCAATACGATTTTTCTCAGAATTATTATTATGCACCCTTATGATTTATTTGCATGAACATAAAGGGAAAAGATTGGTGTTTTTTTAATATTCCCTACTTTAATCCCACACTATATATATACAGGGTGTAAATGAAATAAGTGCATTAAATTTAACCAGTAATGTAACTAGACGAAAGCAAAAAGTCTTTTAGATTTTGAGTTAAAATTCACGCATTTGTCTATACTCGAATTATTAATGCAAAGTCATAACACTAATGCCAAGGTAAAATCTTAAGTTTACAGCTTACATGAACCAGCCTTTAGCATGTAAAGTGATTTATTGTAAACTCTAATATTGACTGATAATTTTGGTGTTTATATTCGTCAAACGTTTACCAAGTAAACATTATCAACTGCTTATAACAATGGCCATTGTATACGTCAATATTGTCAAATAAACATAATCTAGCTGTGAAGCAGTCTAGCTTCTTGTTATATTTATTTAGCGTTGCTCACTAGACTGTCACAAATTTAAGAGTGAAATACGGTCTCATACATGAGTCATTGGTCTTTTCTTGACATCATTAAGAAAAGAGCATTTTTGGGATATAATAATAAGGCAAAATACTATTACTTCAAAACTTTAAAAAACCTCCCTCAGGGATTAAAACAAATAATTTCGTTTCACATTCCGTTTTACAAACGTCGTACAAAAACTCGCAAAAACCAACACATCTGTTCGCTCTCAAAATCGACAACACAAATTTACATTTGGATGTATCTAGTAGTAAATTATGCGTTTTACTTTTTGTTTGGGAAACAAATATGTACATCACTAAAATAGCTTCCATAATGTGGCATGTGGCAACTTTTGTCTGCTTTACCTAATTTGATTTCATTTTCATACTTCTCAAGATGTGAATATTATTTCCGTCCGGGACAATCTGTACTGTTAAAAGATTTAAAAATGCATCTAAAATAAAATATATTTTTTTATTTACGCAGGAGATTAAAAGTTTTCCCAGAACTTCCCTGAATCCATTAGATTTATTAGAAAAATGACGTTTTAATCCGGTATGAAGTATTACCTACTAAGACTAAGATTTATTAAATAGCTCTTAACTTTTAGATTTATCCCGGTAATATACAAGACGACAGGGAAGTTTTAAATCGCATCCTGAAAAGCTTTTATTTTTTCTTTTATGGAAGAAAAAAGGGAAAATATATTCAAGGAGAGAAAAATGTACAGCAATGCAATTCAATATTGAAATTTCTGGGAAGCAATTTAAGTTTCCGTGTCGTGGTATTTGATATCGTAAAAACATACACAACACGAATTTGTATTTACGTTACCTACAAATTATGTGTTTGCGTATTTGAAAGCTTGTACACCATTTAGAATTTATCCATTATCGAAGTTTGTAGTTCGGTAAACAAATTAGCAACTAACGAGTTATTTGTCTTTTGGACTAATATTTGGATTTCCCGAATACGTGTCTTGATCTTGTAACAAGTTAACAAATATCAAATCAGGAATGAATCACATATAAACTTTTTTCTACGATCGTTGAACTTTTCTACATTCAAGAATTTTATAATGCAGTCTCAATAATACAGAGTGATCAAAAATGGTTGAAGCGTGCCGCTCCATACGCTTTTGATATTTGCCGCTAATTTAGTATGATAGCATTACTATTTCCATGGGCGCATTTTTTTAGCTAACATAAGAATAATCCTGAGAACCGTCTTCTTTACGTTCACCTTAACGAAAATAATTTGTTACGCTCTTCATTAAAAGCCATATTGACAAGTAATTAAAGATTTTTCACGAAGGTATGCGAAACAAATATCAAATGAATCAACGTAAGACAATGATTTTTCCCACTCCCGATATCGTAAGTACGCTATTAAGACATTGTTTGTAAGGATATATGTTTATTTTATCCAACACCGACTTATTTGAAATAACTAATGTACAACATTAGTCACTTCGTGAGAGAATATTTTAGAAGTCACGGATGAATTATTACTGATTTTTGTGTTTTTTACCTTCCGTCACCTTTAGGTAAGAAAGGTATTGTCTTTGGTAAAAAAAATCGGTGGTGAGTTTTTGATGAATAAGCACGTTTTAGGGTCCCTAGAATACGATTTTACTATTTTTACGATGATGTCTATATGTGTGTGTATATGTATGTATGTGTGTGTGTCTGTGTGTGACAAAATTTTCTAATGCGATAACTCTAATACTACAATTCCAAAAATTATAATTCTTTCGTATTCCTCTTCGTTACACCCATGTGAAGAGCTGATTAGATTTTGGTTATAATTGGTCAACCGGAAGTACCCTCATTTGAAGATTTTAACAGTTTTTCTTGAAAAAACGATGTTAAATATCATGTTTTCACATTTAATGTTGCTATAAATATTAAAGAATTATTTATTCTCTATACGATTTGAATGCATTTTATACTTCATATTAAATGGACATAGAGTTAAAAAATTATAAAGAAATTAAATATCATATATATTAGTCAGCTTTGCTATAACCCTGGAAACAGCTGCTACATTAAGAAAATTCTGATTGAACGGTGTCAGTGTCAAGTACAGTTGACAGTATGTTTATGTTATAATTTTACTGGAAATATAGAATCTTTTTTTAGAAACTTTCTGTATGGAATTTGTATAAAATACATACAACTGCCTTAAGGTAATGTACAAGAAATATAGTCTTTTGCAGGGAGCTTTCTGTATGACATTTATAAAAAATACATAGAACTGATGGAAGGTAATGTGCTGGCCACATCAGATTTTTTTAATATAAATAAATAGCAATTTTACAAAATTATTTTATTATTATGGAAATAATTTAATATTATGGAACTTATTTATTTAAATTAATATTAACATTTATGTCAAAATAGGTTACTTATCTTTACACAATGACAGCTGTCATGTACGGCTGATGAAACGAAAACGAGAAACGAGTTAGTGGTTACTTGCTTCGGAATTAAATTCAAAGATGCTACTTGTGCTTCTAAGTGAATACGTTTTAAAGGAAGGTCTTTATTTTCATCCATTTTAATGTATTTTTCTTTCAAATAATTCCCAATGACAGACAATAATAATTACAGCAAATATTTTTTTAACAATATTACAAAACCATAATAACCATTCAATGGCTACTTTGTAATTTAAAATACTACATCAATTGACTTGTCAGTGTCAAATAATGAATGAAAACATAAAAATGATTTAAGAAGTTTTTAATAAAGTGTTAGATAAAACGTTGTATTATACTCGTGTGGAGTGTATATTAGTCACTAAAGAAAATTAGCTACTCGCCCTGCGGGCTACGTGGCTAAACTTTTTATTTCGTGACTAATACGATACATTCTACACTCATATAACAAATAACCATTATTTTACTGTCAAGGTATAGGTTTCTATTAGCGACGGGATGTAGGGATTGTCCTCCATAGTCAGCGTAGTATACCGTTGGTTCTTTTTCTGTGTCTGTTTGATTCATATTTAGCAATTCCTGGAAGTGTTCCTTCCATCTATCTAATATTCGTTCTTCTTCAGTTAATATTTCTCCTGTCTTACTTTTGCATAATGTCAAGCGCAAATTATATTCTTTGGTCTGAGTTTTTATATCTTGGTAAAATTTTCTACGTTTGCTACTTGTGTTTTCCTCTTCTATCTGTTCAATCTTACCTTTAATCATTTCTCTTTTCTATCTACGGCATATTATTTTTATATTTTTTCTTAATTTGTCATACTCTGCCTTATTAGCTCTTGTTCCTTGTTGTAAAAATCGTAATCTTGCTTTATTCTTCGCTTCTATGGCATTTCTACATTCTTCGTCAAACCATTCTTTTCTTTTACTTTTTTCACTATTCCCCAATACATTTTTAGCGGCTGTTGATATAGATCTTTTGATTGCTTCCCAGTCATTTTCGATGTCGCTTTCTTGTTTATTTTGTGTTAGTTCAGATTGTATTTCTTTAATGTAGTTCTTTCTTACTTAGCCCTAGTGAAAAGAAATTAAAATGGAATATAGAAATACTAAAAAATAGTGTTGCCACAAGACGAGACGAGACAAGACTTGACGTCGGTCTTGTCTTGGTCTTGACTTAGTCTCGACTACATTGGTCTTGTCTTGGTCTTGTCGAGACGAGACTTGAAGTCAGTCTCGTCTTATCTCGAGTCTCGACAAGACTCTCGACTTTGCGTATATTAACAAATGGTTTATTATAATTGTATACAATAGTGCATGAATATCTAAGAAAAATCGTTCAATCGCGATTAAAAAATACCAAAAAATGTTTGAGATATTAATTTTAAATGTATTCTATGACTGTCGTCGATCGTCGATCACTTAAAAAATTAATATGAAAATGGAACATATATACCGAGGGTTTTTTTTTTACTTAATTTATTCTTACATAGAATATAATTTTATTTCAATTAGGTACATAACTAGATACTGAATTATAATTAACAGCTATGCGTTTTTCTTAATAGCACTAGGTAGACAGTAAAATCTAGAGATTAATTAATATAGAACAACAATGAAGTTGATATTACATTATTTGGAAATACATTATTCATTATTTTCATGTTATTTTATGCGTGTTTCGATGTGAAGTTACAATATTACCACATGAAAATTAAGAAAATTATGTTACGAATTGTAATAAAATAAAGTGAGGAATATTCATTCATATACTTATTATAGATCTGAGAGATTCAAAATGTAAAGATTAGAGAAGAAAGTTTAAGTAGGCATAAATGAAATTCTTGGAAATATCCATCGCTTTGTCCTCCATCCCTTCCGCTTTAGTTTTATGGGCACTATGGTGTTACACATCAGAACAGTTAACTCAAGGTTACACTTTTAAATAAAGCATTGGTGAAAATTGAAAATATAAAACGAAACGTATGCGCAATTGGCTATATTATGGGTTACATTTTTAAGAATCCTTGCGTTTTGTATAATAATATAATTATCTTCAATTTCCAATGAATTATTTAATTAAATCTTTGTCGGCATTTTCCATTTTCACATAATTCTAAGAATCACAACAGATTTTTTTTGTAAATATATGAAAAATACTTTATATTTGAAGTAAACATTACATGTTTCAATACAGCAACACTAGGTCGCAAATACAGTAGGAACAGTATTAAATTATATAAAAAAAGAATACAATAAAATAATTACAAGAAAATAAAATATTGTAATTGAATTTATGTTTTCTTTCATATATGATATTTTACATTGTTGGTAGGTATAACTTTTGTGCTGTTTGGAAATTGAAAATAATTTTAGTCAACTTGAAAATTCAATTTTGTTAGTACATTTCATAGGATATATATATATATATATATATATATATATATATATATATATATATATATATATATATATATATATATATATACAATTACAAATTTTTAAATATTCGGTTTATTATGGGTAGTTTTTATCCTACGTATACATTGTAATTTAAGGTTTTTTTGGGTTTTGAATTTATCTATTATATTAATATCTATCCAGTAAATATGCTTTTATTTCATTATTTGTGTAGATGTTACATGAATATATGAGTATTACGCCTATTTTGTAATGTTTACAATTTTTGGAAATTTAAGCCAAGCTTCCAGCCTAATTTGCGAAATTCTAATAGTGTTTGAATTTTTATATTTACATAAATTAATGTTTCAGGAACATAAGATTAAAAATTAATATGTTTATTATTTTATGAATTTTCAAACAGCATTAATAGCATTGCTCTTAATTTTTGAAGTACTTTTAGAAAATATTTTGAAAAAATACCGACGAACTGAAGTCGAGAGTCTTGTCGAGACTTCAAAACTTTCTCGACAAGACTCGATACTGGTCTCGTCTCGTCTTGACTTTTTAGTCGAGACCAAAATGATGGTCTTGTCTCGACAAGACCAAGACGAGACGAGACAAGACCAAGACTGGTCTTGGCCTTGCGGCAACACTACTAAAAAACGAAGAAGTAAGAAAGAACTAGCTCCCAACTACGTCTTATAATAAAATTCAATATGATTCTTGCATTTTACAAGATTGCACTTTGCTTTTAATTTGACCTAGTTCTAAAAAGATTATTACTCTTTCAGAACACATTTTCAAAAGTGGTTTAATAATTAAAATTGCGTTCCTTTAACCGTGTAACATATAAGACACACATTGATCTTTACTCTTTCTCAACATCAAAGAAAATAAAGGGAACAAAATTCAACGAAACCCCATTGAACTAAATCCATTTACAATTTACTGAAGTGAAGTAGATCTCGAAATGTCTCTTTATGTTTAATTCAACAGTTGTCCTTTATCTTATTTCTTATATTTTATTGGGCAAACTGAACGTTAAGCATAACCCATTACAAGGAAATGAGGATGCTTCTTCTATTTTATTGGAATTGGATTGCAACAAACATTTGTTTTTTTCTTTTTAGAAAATGTCAACACTGTCTTTAATACAAGGATGGAGATAAATATACAATTAGCTAACATTAAGCAAGAAAAAAAATAAAGTTACCC
Source organism: Harpalus rubripes (assembly GCA_963082715.1). NCBI lineage: Eukaryota > Metazoa > Arthropoda > Insecta > Coleoptera > Carabidae > Harpalus > Harpalus rubripes. The sequence goes on from OY720464.1 coordinate 24,105,199, forward strand.
ATGATCTAAAGCAATAGCTAAGAAATGAATAGTATATTACGTCATATATCACCATCCTGAAACCTCCTATTTTTGTTTTAGTTACTTTAAGATTAAGTGAAAAAATACACAATAGACCTTTTCAATTTACAAGTTGTCTCTTTCTATTTGTGTACATATTAAGTAAAATGGCGTCTACAACTGTCAACTAGGCCAAACGAAACGTCCAATATATTGCTAAAATAGTGTATCCTCGTTGACAATTTGCATCTCATTTGACATTTTTAAAAAAGCTTTTGATTCATTGATCCATTAAGATTTTTAAACTTGTCACAAACTTTCCCCATATTTTGCGTTGCTGCCATTTTACTTAATATTGTCTATTAGTTTTAATTGAAAAGTTCTTTTATAATTCAAGTACAGTATATAAATACAGAACAAGATCTTTTGAAAGATCACGGTGCAGATCACACAATTTAAACTATGCGTTTTCTAAATCAAATAAAAAAAACGTAACTAAGATTAAAATAAAATAGAGTTAAATATAACGGTCTAGCACTAGATTAATATTTAGATCATTTGAAAGAAGACTAATATATGTATAAATTAGAACTAATTTGAACTACATCATTATCTTTATCATGGAAAACAGCATTAAATATAAGATATTTTCCAGCGATTTTGAAATTATTTCATACATTTAAATTGATTTTAATAATCTATTAGGTATACATACAGGGTGTTTGGCGTAAATCCGACACCAAGAATATTTCGTTTATCTTGAGAAAATGTTCATAAGCAAACTTAAACTAGACAAAGGGGCTCATAAGATGACCATAGTAGGAATTTTGTATCACATCCGGTTTTAGAGGATATGGGTACAACTTTAAATCTAGCATAGGGAATCTGTATTTTTATATATTTTTTCTGAATGTACATAAAATTAGCTTCACGATGTATTATAGTTTTACTTCAACCATTTAAAAAAGGGCGACCATTTATTTTAAAATATGTATGCATATAATTCCATAAAAAATTAAATATAGCAAGGTATAATAGTTATTTATGTATTAAGGGCATAATCAAAAGATTGTAGCACTGGGGAATGTTTAAAGGTCGACGCGCAGCGGAGAGCTTTAATTTTCCCGAGTGCTACAATCTTGATTATGCCCGTGGTACATACAACGTTTTATTTTATTTTGGTACTCGAAATTCAAGGATTCAATGGGTATATATTCGGTATCGTTGTGCTGGCATTGTGAATTTTAAGTATGCTGTGGTTTCTCGCTATATTGTTTGTTTATAACAAATTTTAATTTACTGTCAAATGAAAATGGAAGATATCGATTATTCAAAAGAAATATGGAATGAAATTGACGTTGCCAAGAGCAAGTAGGTTCCACAGAAGAGAAAAGACGTATACGAGAAAGGATACGAATAGTTTTACGAGCAGCGGTGTTCAAAATATGTGATTTATCGAATTCATTACATTGTCTGACATTTACCTAAAAACGATGATTTTGACGTTTGAATAGCTGTTGCTGGGCAACTTTATAAGCTCTCGGGCGATAAATGCCAAATTGCGCCCGTTTTTTAGAGCGGATAAACAAGTTTATGATTCCAAAATAAAATAAAACAATTTTATTATTTAAAACAAAAGAAAAGTATTTATCTACATAAACTTGAAATGCTATAACAATTTTGTGACTTAATTTAAGGTATTAAAATTGTTTCATAGCATGCTATATTTAATTTTGTATGGAATTTTATTAATACATATTTTGAAAATAAATGGTTGCCATTTTGAAACGGCGGAAGAAAAACTATGACATATTAGTATGGTTGTGAAGCTAATTTTATTTACATTGTGGAAAAAAATATAAAAATACGATTCCCTATGCTAGATTCAAATTTGTACCCATTTCCGCTAAAACCGAAAGTGATACAAAATTCTTAGGCCCGGGCCACACTATGCGTTTTAGCGGGATCGGTAAAACCACATCCGGTTAAACGGGATGGATCATATAGCGTCCACATATATCCCGCTAAACAGGACGGCAGCATTGACAACCCGATTCGGACACGGTCTGACAAATATCTGATTAGTGCAGAGCCCAAATAGTACACGTTGTCTATTAAAAACAAAACCAGGCCCTTGTGAACGCTCGCATTATTTCCAATATGTTGTAATTGTCATGCGGCAAATTGACCGTCCGGTCAAACCGCAACATGCTGCGGTAGTATCCGGCAACCGGACCGCAACCGCATTAGTGTGCACGCATTCATTTAAAACAATAAGTTGTTGTCTTCCCGGTCAACCGGTCCCGCCAAAACGCATAGTGTGGCCCGGGTCTTACTATAATCATCTTATGAGCCCCTTTGTCTAGTTTAAGTTTGCTTATTAACATTCTTTGTATCTCTCAAAATAAACAAAATAATATTGGTGCCGGACTTAGCCAAACAGCCTGTATATGTAATATTCACGTCCCTTCGGGAAATTACGAATTTTGTCGATGCCTGTTAAATTTTTTTTCGTAATTTATTCTAAATTCTTTTCTAGACATCAACAAGCGACTGTCTTCTCGTCAACCAAATAGATAAACTTGTCCAGGCCCAAAATCTATTTTAAGAAGTTAATTTTCAGAAATCTAAATACGAATTATTGTACAGTTATTTCTTTATTTTTTATACTTGCAAATAAGAATAGGCACAAATTTTATACATAATTGATTGTGAATGAAATACCATTATACCTGTACAATTTATAAAAGGGAAATGAGATGTTGGCGGCGTTTTATAAAGTTTTATTTGTGAAAAATCAATGAATTGACGAATAGATGCGTATATTCGTAACACACATATTTGACAGCAGATGATATTACGCGTGCTAAACTTTCCTTCCGTCTGAATTGAATTACAGATACAGCAACGGCAAAGTTCGAAACTAAACTAGAGCAGCTTATTTTTAGAACTAGAAAGTTTTTAAACTACATACTAGGGCGGCAAAATGAAATTGTTTATTAACTTGAAGAGAAGTAATAGACTTCTAGTGCAATATAATTAATTTTCTATACGACAGAATAAAGTTGAAAATGTATTAACATTCTGCTTTCGTACATATTTCCACGCGTACCTTTATTATATAATAAGAATCGCCGAAAAGTTAAGTGTCTGTCGTGAAAAGTTTCTTGTCATTTAAGTTTTGTACTTGAATTTTGTTTCATTACACTACAAGAATAGGCTTCCTACTTACAAAGTTTTCTTTGTACTTTCTTAACAACCGTGAAATAAAACGAAAGCACAATAAGAGAAATTATATTTAAAAAATCTTTAAAATTGTGTGATAACAAATGCAAAAACTGAGGACAACTGAAAAAAAAAGTAAAAAGAAAAATATTTACCTTTCTCTTAAAATGTAGAACAAGGTTAAAAGAAGCATCGACAGGTAAAAGGTTTCAATATTTCATAAAGAATTTCTGGTATTTTTCAATCATGTTGAAAACTTCAATGTGTGCAATATCTTCAAACGTATTTATTCATACAGAAGTTAATATTTGCCAGTCTGAAATGTATACGTTTCTCTAAGTTGCTCTTTTGAAGGTCATACTTGGTAAATTTATTGTGCACGTACGCATCATGAAAACGTTTCGTAAATATTTAATTTTAGGCGTAACAATGTTAACAGTGATGAAACTCCCACATTTACACACTGCTTTAAAAAAAGTACCTAATGGGCCTCGATTTTATAACTTTAATTTCTACTTGAATTAGGTCAAAATAATTAATACAAAAAGATGATTGTAACTCATCTTTTTAAACTCATGCTCTTTAAAACTACCCTGCGCAATTTATAGAAACACATATATCGCAAACGGCGCTTGATTCAAAACATTCAGTTGAAATTTGTAACTCCTGTTAAATTTATGACGCAATTAAGAAGTAATAAAAGTATCTTTTGCTCTAATTTAAGTCTCATTTCAAATATTAATGATATAATAATGCAAACAGTCCCATTTTCGTATAATTTACGACTTCAAGTCTCTAGTGTATGAAAGACAAACACGTGCGAACGCAAATGCTGTATAGCAAACAAACTTCAAAACTACAAACTTATTTCGCCTACTGGATTAAATTTCCTTTCGTTCAACTATGAAAAGAGCTGAATCTTAGGGACTTGGGACTTCAATACTATGTATATGTATACAACAGAATTCTGGGGAAATTTTGGGAAGAAAATTATGTTAATATTATACAATGACATTCTCAAAATTCCGACCTTAACCTCTTTAAATATAATGATAGAAAAATAAAGAATATATGGGTAGAAGGAAAGCAAAACAAACAATTTATAGAAACAATTCAGAGAAATGTTTGGAGTTATCAAAGGGGGAGTTTAGTCATGTTCAAATGTAATGATTTTTCTACATTACTGTAATACTATACATTCAATATTACTACAGAGTAATCAAAAATTCTTTTAACCAAGCTTGCTGACATGGGTTTCCATAACAATCTTCTTAAATTCTTCTGGTCCTATTTAGCAGACAGAAAACAAATTGTTTCATTCAATGGTTGCACATCAGAACAGTATTTAGCAAAGTCAGGTGTGCCACAAGGGTCAAATCTTGGCCCTCTATTATTTTTGCTTTTCATTAACGATCTCCCAAATTTTCTAACCTGTGAAGTGTTAATGTTCGCTGATGACGTAAAAATTTATAATTCAATCACATCAACAGAAAATTGTAATCAATTATAACAAAACATTGATATTTTACAAGCTTGGTGTGATAGAAATAGATTACAGTTAAATATTAATAAATGTAAAATTGTATCGTATTCTCGTAAAATTAACCTAATATTAAATAATTATACCATAAATTCCATACCTCTACAGCGTGAATACAAAATAAGAGATCTAGGAGTTATATTCGATCCAAAATTTTCATTTGTTGATCAAACAATGTTACCCAATCAGCAAATAAAGCAGTTGGATTTATAATGAGAAACTGTAAACAGTTTACAAATGTACATGCATTGTTATCACTTTTTTATGCGCTTGTTCGTTCCATCTTAGAATATGCCTCCATTGTTTGGTATCCGTTATATAATACTCATAAACAACTAATTGAGAATGTCCAAAGAAATTTTTTGAACTTTATTTGGTTCAAAATCTATAATAAATATCCAGAGAGAAACTTTAGTCAGAATACTTTACTAACATCCCTCGGAGTAACAAGTATTCAAGGTCGTTACATATTGCAAAGTCTTCCTTTCTTATACAAACTGTTACACAATCATATAGACTGTAGTGCCTTACTGTCCGAAATTAATTTTCATGTTCCATCATTCGCTTCCCGTAAAGTTTGTACTTTTTACAATAATACAGCTAAGACTAATTTGATGCTCAAGTCGCCCATTTTCATTTGTTGTGAACACTATAATCAAATATGTAATTTATGTGATATCATCTGCTGCTCAATCTCTGAGTTACGCAAAATTGGAACATTGTTCTTTGAACAAATTTGTCTGTCCACATAAAATGTTTATTTTTATTTATGTATACTTTATATTTAAATTTGCTTTGTAAAGGGATTCGTTTCTGTTAAGCAATAAATAATTATTATTATTATTATTATTATTATTATTATTATTATTATTATTATTATTATTATTATTATTATTATTATTATTATTATTATTATTATTATTATTATTATTATTATTAAAACCATCTGATAGTCACGTGACCTGAGTAGTTCTCAATATTTTATTCCGCGGATTGCAATACATACGAGTGTATTGTTCTGTCAATCTGTTCAAATATTCGTTACGCTCTCTGTTTATTTTTACCGTCTTTATTACAACGCATCTACACATTCGCATGAATGGCGAGTCGAATCGCAAGACGAGTGGCGTGGCAAATGTGTAGTCTGTCAGCTCGTCATTCGCCTCGGTCTTCGCCTCGCAGCTCGTAGCGCTCGCTCCAGGAGCGGTTTTTGGGGACGAGCCAAAGGTTTGTAGCGATGCGGCGAACTCAGTCTTTACACTCGGCAAGTGTGAAGACGGTCATTCGCGTAGTGGGGACGAACGTGCGAATGCCACTCGCGAATTTCGGCCAATGACGAGGCAAAACACGGGTGCAAATGTGTAGATCCGCCTTTACATGCATTTCATAATTACGTTATCGACAACAGTCTTTTTCAAGACTCTTATTAGTGTATTTCGTTATTTGCTTAGTAAGTGAGTTACAAAAAAATTTTAATAGCTTAATTAATGGTTTTTTTTAGGTTTAAGTTACCACCCGAAATGGTTTTAACGGACGAACGCCACAAGTTTATTATCGAAGCGTATTCTTTATAATAAAAATTCGCACGCCCATGAACTTACATACCAAACTTTTCTTCCTAGAAGTCTAATTTTGATGTCATTGAGGAAAGTTTCAGGTTACGTGACTCAGATGGTTTTGATCACTCTGTATTAATGCAATAAAAGTAATAAAATATAGCGTATTTTTTGTACAAACGATATTAACTTTATCGTTAGTTAAATCGCCCGCAATACGATAACAATCTTTGGTTCGTCGTAATTGTCCGCTACGAGCGCTATAGTTAAAAATGAAAACATGAACGTATGTCTTCTATATTTTATATTGAAACGTCAAATTCAATGTCAAATCGTAAAAATTAAATTATTTTATTTTAAATATGTAAATGTAAAACCTAGAAAACACGATAAACACAGAAATTAAATTGTTAAGTGTCAAATGTAAACATAAACAGTTGGCCGTATTTTGCTTCTATCTCTTTCTATGAAACACGTTTTGGGCACGTATTTAGAGACCTAATTCGCATATATAGTTGGTGTTATGTGCGCCGTAATGGCGGGAAGAAAATATTGTTTAAAGTTTAACATTTTTTCTCCAATATTTTTTAAAATTTACAAAAATATAAAAGAAAAACGCTTTAGATATAAAAAATATTTTGCAACAATACATAATTAAATAAAATTTGTCCCAATAATTCAAAATTCAGCTACATTTATTTTATATAGTTAAACTAACCAACATATTTATTGTGTATTGTACTACATTGTATGAATAATTATACCGCTAATTTGCCAAATCGATTAACTCCACGAAACAAAAAGAGAAAATTTATATTATAGTATAATTTGTTTGTTAATTCCTACGTAATTTAATTTTAAATAAAAATAAATAAATATATCATCACTGCATATTACCTATTGCTGGGTGTGCCAATCTGGGGTCTCGTGGCCGCGTGTCTGAGTATCAGGTCGCAAATCTGGGCAACCGGGTTCGATTCCGACCAACGCCAAATATTTACAATTTTAAATGGCACAAAAATGACCCCTGTTGTGCACTCTCCACACCAGCAATGAGTGCCCATGAGGTTAAATAAACAATGTAGATTGAATTAATATAGGCGTAAATGTATAACGAAAATTTGTTTTTTCCGAAACCGGAGTGATAGTGCCAATTTCGCGCCAAAAATGCGGCCTGAAAGTTGCATTTCCCTGACTAGTCACGAAAACATTTAAAAGTTCTATTTAAAATTTTACAGAATATTAATATTCATAGTTGTGTTTTGTATACTGGATATATTAATCCCAGAATGTCTAATGGCGGGTTTATGATGGATTTAATATACAAATTTAAATTGTACATATCTGCCTTTACTGGTTCATGAATTTAAGAAATTTAGGCACATCTACACATTCCTACTCGTGCTTCGCCTTGTTATTCGCAGAAATTCGCGAGTGGTATTCGCGCGTTCGCTCCCACAACACGAATGACCGTTTTCACACTCGCCGACTGTAAAGACAGATTTCGCCGCATCGCTACGAGCCTTTGACTCGTCCCCAAAAACCGCTCTCGGAGCGAGCGCTACGAGTGGCAAGGTGAGGGACGAGGCGAATGACAAATGAACAGACTACACATTTGTTCCGCCACTCGGTTTACGATTCGACTCGCCATTCCTGCGAATGTGTAGATGCGTTGATTTAGAATTTACATTTAAAATATTACCATATTTTATATTATAAATGTAAATTTGTGAATACGTCCAATCATTTCATAGTATTTCAAACAATGATTTTGCTGGAGAGACTGAAACTTTCAAATGACAGTTGAAGACTTCGTAACCTTATATTTTGGAAAATATGGATATACCAGTAATGTAACTCGACGAGAACAACAATATTTCTTAATAACTTTTTCTCGAAATCGCATATTTTTTTAGCATTTTTACCACCCCGTAAATTGACGAGTCGTTCCACGTATTTTTCTAATAATTGAATGCAGTAGCAATAGCTATGAAAAATTTTGTTTTAGCAATTGACAGTTTTGTCAGTTGTTGGAATTATATTTTGACATTAGTAATAAACTTGTTTATCAGGTAAAATTCTGTCAAAATGCTTACGATTACAAATAGCGAGTACACAGATATTGTAATTACTTACCCATAGTTTATTTATTTATTCGTATCTTTACTACATTTGAATTTGTGGTTGATATAAAGACAGTATTATAAAGTTGCCAACGCATTTAGACGGAGCGTTTCCAAATCATACTGTTCCTAATATTCGCAAATTTGTTAATCTTGTACATCTTTATCACAATACGAAGTGTCACATATGACAATTTTAAATAAAGCAACAGTTGTATCCATATCATGTGCAAAAAGATCAATGTTTTCAGCAGACTTCAATTTTGGGAATGGCTCATAATGTTCATTAATGAGACTGAATTTGCTTGGGAAGGTGTATTTATTACACACAATACACATTTCAACAGACAAAACTGCTGTAAAAATTTTCATTAAAAAATGTTTGAGCGGGAACAATAAATTGACGACTAATTATTGGTAATCATGTACCTTGTTTAAATGGACAAAAGTTTGTACTTACATTTTTTGAATAACGTATTTAAACTGTTATGATTTGTCGACGATAAATAATCATCTCATAACCTAATAACTATGCTTTTGCTCTTCCTCCCCTCGTTCCTCCTTGTCTTCCTCTATTCATAGGTAATTAAAGCCTAGTTTAATACACAACTTTATAATTTTGTTATCAAAAATTTAAATTTCTTTATTTTAAAAATTGTACTATTACGAATTAATTAATAATAAATGTTATTTCCGTTGATTCGTTTATTAATTACTGTGACTGCAAGTGTAACCGATAACCGACAATTTTTGAGCTGTTTGTATCCCACTTGAATACGGCAGGCAGCCATTTGTTCTCCATGGGCGCGCGCCGAAATATACAGCAATTCTTTAAAGAATTTTAACTCAAAATCTAAAAGACTTAGAAAAAAAAGTTATTAAGAAATATTGTTGATCTCGTCGAGTTACATTACTGGTTAAATTTAATGCACTTATTTCATTTACACCCTGTATTATTAATTTCATCTGTATAGTTTTATTCTGTAAAAGGTTATGTAACTGTTATCCCATTTGTGTCGAACCACGTGACCTAATATAAGTACTTGATTGGACACATTTAATTTCTTTAAATTCACTATAAACAATTTTTTCTGTCACTTTGGAAACGAGAGAAACGCACTACTAGATACTGATAGAAAGCTTTAATTATTAAATTTAAAGTTAATTTTTATCAAAGGTTTCTGAAAAGAATTAATACACAACTCGACAGTAAAATGTCTGTTCTTGGTCGAAGCCGTAAAATACTCGGCACGCGAGGAAATAAGAAATAAATAAATAAATAAACAACTGATCGCCATGGAAACATTCGTGTAGGGCACGTGTAGGGATCGGAAAGTTACAAGACAATTTTCCAAGCTAGTTAGTGTGCATTCGTTGTTTGTTATTAACGATAAATTAGCTCCTTATTTCGGATCGTTTTTTGTAATATAACATGTTTCTCTAATATTACGCCCAAAAAAGCACTGGTTGTTTTTAAGGAAATATACTTTTAAATAAATAGACATCTTCTTACAAGACGAATGAATACGAATCCTTTGTTAAAATTGACATACATTTATCAAAGAATATTTCTTTTTTCGAATTTTTCGAACTGTATAATTTGTTTGATACAATTCTTTAGCTTTGTAAAAAAAATTCAACGAAAAATCAAGTGTAAGAAACAAATTTTCAATGAATTCAAGTTAATAAAGCTTTGCAAAATTACTCGGTTCTGTTCTCTATTACAATATTTACAAACAATTTTCAATCTTTATTAGGTCAGGAAAATTTAATTAAAACCAATTTTCTAACTGTAATGAAGAAATATTTGGGGAAAAAACAATTAGTCACAAACAATTTAAGTTATTTTCGGAGATGTTTTTTGTGTTTATTAGAAAATTCTTTGGAGAAATCACAAACAAGCAGTAAAATGTTTTCATAAGAATTCTCAAATGTGTCTCAAGTGAGCTATGAAACAAATACAAAATGTAAATAACTTTGTTCTGAAATCCTGGACTATTTTGTTTTCCGTCATCTAATAATGCTGCAGAATTAACTAAATCCTGATGTATAGTTTAATTTAAATGGTCTCTTTTACTTTACAAAGATCTTGTATAAATTTATCTTGAAAGATACAAGATATTTAATGAAGAAAATTTCATTTGATACATGTCTACAATTTCTTGTTCATCAAAATAAATGATGACATAATGTAAGTTCTGAAGTAACAACTGAAATAATTAATATTATGATGAAAGACTTCTAAAATAACGAGTACCTATGTAGTGAAAGAAAATTGCAAATTAAAATTAATGATATATTTTTCCAGACACCTCATAAAAACGTTTTCATTAATGAGAATAATTCAAAAAATCTTAACAGTTACTTAATAAATGTTTAATATTAATTTAAAAACCATTTTTTCTTAAATGTAATAATAGAATTCACTTCTATGCAAGTGTGGCTAAATAACACAGACATCTATTGCTAGCAACAAATCCTATACAAAAAATAAATGCGTGCCAACAAAAGGATTACTTTTAGACGGACAGAATTTAAGGTTTCCTTCAACAATATTCTAGACTGCCTCACCCTATTAATTATCTATTTTTATCCGTTAAGAAGACAAAGATATTTGTTTTCTCGAAATTATAATTAATCTTAAATGTACTGTGAAGGAAAATATTTGTCTGGCCTGTTTAATATTCTTTTCACTTTGGAATTATCCGAAGTTAATAATTAACTTCTAACTAAAATTATTTTAGGTCCATACAATTCTGTAGTACTTGTATATCGGTTTAATACAAAATCGCTTACAAAAATATACATTTAATAAAAATAAAACTTTTTTCAAAATTAATATGCTGATGTCAATCGACAAACTAAAATTCCAAATGTTTGCCGTGAACATAATAATGCAACCTGACTTCCAGAGGGATGAATTTCGGTAAATTCAGCTCTAACTCGCGTTGCTACGACACCTTCCACCAAATCATTTTCTTCTTAAGGGGGAATCAGACGTACGCATGTATCTGCAACTGTTTTGACAACAGTTACTTGTAACCTACGTTATCAGACGTACGTAAAGTTGCTGGAAATATAGATTTTCTTAGTATCAACGTTGGTACACATAATATTTAATTCCTATTGCCATTTTTTAAAGTTTGAATTATTTATTTGTATTTAGGGCCGGTATTTCCATCTTCGGATAAAGTGCTGGATAACTTATCTGTCGAATAAATGAACAATATCGCATCAAAAAATGACATTCAATATAATTTACATCATTTATGCTTTTATTTCGATATGCGATATTTTATCATTTATCTGACGGATAGATATCCTGAACTTTATCCGGATGCGGAAATACCGGCCCTAAGACGAATAATATCAGAAATGAACAACAAACTGTTAGCTGCTACTACGTTATTTTTATGGTTAGATGATAGTGAGAACGATATTATTGTTATGAGACGTAAAAAAAAAGAAAAACATGAATGAATCCGTGGATATTGGTGATAGATAGCCTTCTTTAGTTTAAAATATGGATGACTCGTATTTCACAGAGCTTCTTCTTTTCTTACGAGGTTAATAAGAGTAAACTCCAGCTCCTCCAGCCCTTTTTAAATATCTAGTACTGTTTACCAGTTGTTTATAAACAAATGTCAAACAATTTAGGGATTTTTACTCCCTAAGCCCCTTTACTACGCATGCATATCTTTATAGTTGCAGATACGTGTGACTAGTTTTCGAACAAGATGTATAACTAGTTGCAGGAAAATCGCACTATCACACGTCAAAAGTTGCGCGAAACGCTTGAAGTTGCAGAAAATGTGTAACAGGTAGTGCCGTAACTAGGGCGAGGTAAAGGTGGCACACGCCACGGGCGCAAAAATTTAATCATTTGTATGGTTTTAAATCAAATATTTCTACAGATAGGCCAGTCGGCAAGGTGTTTATTGTGGAAATAATTGGTGACAAGACATACTAATTTTGCACCCTCTAGCGACCCCGAATTTTGCCGCCCTCTTGGGTCATAGGTGCAAAAACTAAGTTTTTGGCCATTATTAGAAACAAGAACAAATTAGATTTTGATATCTATAGAAAATCCACGAACTCTAATAGATTTATAACGGCTGACTCAAATCATTTTTGGCAACATAAATTAGCTTCATTTAATTTCTTAATAAACAGATTAACTAAATTTCCGTTAAACAAAAAACGATTTAAAACTGAACTAAACTATATTAAAGAAATAGCTAAGTATAACGGCTTCCCGGTTAAAACTATCGATAAATTAGTTCATAAATTTAAAAATCGCCAATCCATTTCTAATTTTACAACGTTAACGCCATCTAATAATAAAAATAAAAATAAATACATAACACTACCGTACGATAAAGCTTCCAAAAGTTTAAACAAAATTTTTAAAAATCATAATTTAACCGTAACTTACAAATCTAATAATACCATTAAATCGTTATTAGGTAACCCTAATGCTAAAATAGATACTAACAAAAAATCCGGTATTTATAAAATTAGTTGTAATGATTGTAATAAAGTTTACATCGGTCAAACTAAAAGACAAATTGACACTCGGTTTAAAGAACATTTTTATCATCTAAAAAGCGGTAATCCAGAAAAATCTAGCGTAGCTCAACATATGTTCATTAATAATCACAAAATTAACAATTCTAATATAAAACTTTTAAAACATATTAATAATGATAGATATTTAGATGCATACGAGAGTTTAATAATAAATAAATATAAAAATAATTTGATGAACGCAGATCTCGGTCCCATACCAAATTCAAAACTTTTCAATTTATTACAAAGTTAAATTTTATTGGACGATTTAAATTTAATGACTCATTATTGGACATGTGACTCCCATCCCTATATAATCCCAGTTCACTCCCTTGTTTTTCAGAGTTGTTAGGACCTCTGGCATGGTTGACATGTTGAGTAATCTTGACTACTCTGTTTAACTTTCACTTGTTGTATTACTGATGATGAGAACTTAGTTCTCGAAATACGTATCTAGTTTTTATTAAAATTAATTTTAAGGTTAAGGGGTAATTATAATAGTTTTAGTTAAATTTAACCTTAGACTCCATCTATTATTACTTTTTGGCCATTTTCTTGAAAACAGTGACCCCTATCAAAATTTTTCAAGAATACAAAATTAAAGCTCGTAATTTCCCACACATAAAAGGATTCTTACATTTTTTGCCTAGGACGAACTCTCGAAGAGTTATGTTAGAATATAGTTAACCAGAATAACAATGTATGATAGAAATTTAAATTACCCAAAAAATAAACAATATTAGGTATTTAATACTTAGTATATATCTTGTTCCATTTAATCCATTCAGTATTGTAGGGAATTGGACATAGTTTTGAACTCTTTGATTGGCTGAAATTGGAGACATGAGATACGTTTACCCAATGTAATTTCGGCTGATGTCAGCGCCATCTACTGAATAGCTTAAATGGAACAAAATATAATAGATTTTACTATTTAAAACTGACACTAATGCGAGCGCCATCTGCTGAATGGCTTAAATAGAACAGAGTATAGACGATTTTTGTCGATGAGCGGTTTGCGAGTTACTAACAACTTAAACTTATATGAAATTTCCCTAAAATTTTATACATCTGCAAATCGGTTTAGATTTCATTTCATCTGAAATTTCGACACATAAATACGTAATTCTTTAATCGTGTCAAAATTTTAGATGAAAATATGAAACTAAGCCGATTTTCAGAAGTTTTAAACTTTAGAAAATATTTAAGTTTAGTGATGCACGCGAGGCGAGACGAGACGAGAAATATAAAATATCGATCTCGCCTGGTTTTCGGATCTGTAATCTCGATCTCGTTCTCGCACATTTTTTTGGGTCTCATCTCGTTCTCGCACGAGAGTCTCGCTATAAAAATAAGGGCTTGCGCACTACGTATTTACGTAACTGTTTAACTACAAGAGACAAGTTCGCACCAATAGCACCGTCTTCCATGTATTTGCAGCCGTATAACTATAATAAAGAAACGAAACACCAAATTCTGGTCACCAAATTATTTCAATACGAACACAATGTTTATTCATTTACGGTCACTACAAAATGTGTTAAGTTAGTAAATAATTTAATTTACCTCTAAAATATCGAATTTATCTTCAAATTGTGATCTCTAAACTATTTCAATACGAACACATTGTCATCAGTAAAACGAATTAAACATTAAAAAATTATTCTTTGTAACTAAAAGTACCTACACTTTTTCATTAAATATATGCCACTATTTAAGTAAGATTAAATCATAAAAAACCGCTACACTGGTAACCCGCTGGCAACTAATCACTCCGCTTCTCTCCCTGTTGGCTCCCATCGACGTTTAATATAACATCCTTTACTTTTCAGGGGCGACAAGAGTTTTATTAACCGTGGGGTGAATTAGGGGCTGAAATATTAGAGAAAACTAGTTCTATTGGAATTTTATTAACCATAGTTTTAACTGGGATGAATTAGGGGCTGAAATGTTGGAGAAAAACTAGTTCTATTAGATACAAAACCGATCTTGTCTTTATTTTTTGCATTTTCTCGCTCAGAGACCAATACTAACAGACTCTAAATAGACTCAAAAAATATTGTGAATTCATATAATTTTCACATTTACGTGTTCTATGCATGAATTAGCTTCGACTCTACTCCTTGTACGGTGCATTTTTCATTGAATTTATGAATCAAAGCTATAAAGTTACAAATACTTTTTATTGCGAGATTCTCGTGAGATTTCTCGCTTCTTGCAGTTGTTATACCGATCTCGCCTCAAATTTTAAACTGCAATCTCGCTCTCGTTCTCGTCTCGTATAATGCAGCGAGACGAGACGAGATGCGAGAGTACTTTCGCCTCGTCGTGCATCACTATTTAAGTTGTTAGTAACTCGCGAACCGCTCATCAGAACTTTATTTTGTGTTTATTTTCTTAATATGTAAGGGCGCAATTTTTTTTCCACAGGCACTCAAAACCCTATTTACGACTCTGGTGACAGGTTGCAGATACGTGCGTACGTGTAATAATAAGAGCTGTGAGCATAAACTCTATCATTTTGTGAAGAAGAAGAAGAAGTGGTGCGTGCTGCAATAGCTGAGTGGCCGGAATGTTTGCAAAAGTGTGTGAAAGAAGAAATCGGTTATTTGGAATTATTATTATTATTATTATTATTATTATTATTATTATTATTATTATTATTATTATTATTATTATTATTATTATTATTATTATGTAACAATTAAATAACATTCGTTTTTTATCAGATTTCTTTTGTTTACATAGAATAAGCCTCCCTTGTATTAGGGACAGTATTTAAGGCACGACTATGTATATTCATAAAAAGAAAAACAGACCCCGCTTACCAGTGACTATCTTTGTGCACAACATTGCATACCTACATTACCCGCGTCAAGCGGGACACTCTGTACTTCAACCACTGTTTTATTGTCTTAACATGAACATCAACGAATTAAATTAAATCATAAACTTCTCCAGTTATACAACCGAACACTATCTGTTTACATTATTCTGTATGTTCTAGGTGCTGCATTTACAATCCTCACGCTACTATCATCGCTGAACAGCTGTGTGAATCCGTGGATATATCTGGCGTTCAACCGGGAATTACCGCGACTGCTGTTACGGCACTACGCTGCTACTAGCAAAAACTACCGATCCGCGGGAACCGGTAAGTCGCTCACGGAACAGTCAGACATTTGCATCGGATGAGTGAAAGAAACTTGCAGTAGCAGTACATATCAGTGAAACATGTAAAATAACTTGGTAGGAAAAGTTGAAATACAAAAGAAAAAGAGGTGATAGTGAAAAGGGTTTTACGAGATTTGTAAATCGGAAATGTAGAAGTTGCGGTTTTGCCTCTTGCAATGTAAAAAGTTATTATTCTTGAAACATTTTATACTATTACTTTGAATTTTGATGTGGAATAAAGGTACATTCACAAATGAAAATTAGGTTTATATTTATGGTTTCTATTATTATTTAAAGACTTTAAAGAGTTTGGCCGCCTATGTAATGACAATATTCACACTTCAGAATTTAGGGTCTCTAAATCCAAATCATAAAGCTAAACATTGTAAGGTCCAAACTTTAGCTTTATGATTTAATTTGACGTCACAGACTTTACCAGTGAGAACGAATCTGAAAGGATATAGATATATACACCCATCTTTATTTAGTATCCACTTGGTGGATTCGGCTTTTTACACAAATGCGAGAAGAACATGGAGACTGTCATAACGTAATTGCTGAAATATAACCAATAATGCCGAGCGAATAATGTACTACTTTTAGATGCAGTTTTGAAAATGGTTTCAGTTTTCAGTCAAAATTATGCAAAACTGTTTACATGCAGTTTTCAAAACAAGTTTAAAAATTGATTTGAAATCAGTTTCGGTGCATGCGCATTTAGCTGATGTAAGTGACAGATCCTCTTCACTCCAAATACTTCGTTTTGTTATTATCCCAATAATTTTTTATACTTCGTACCATTACGCACTAAAATTGTCAGTATACTTGAAGGTTAGTAACAGAAAGCGACAGAAACGTTATGCTCTGTACGCATGCGAACTATCGAAACTGAATTGTAAGTGTTTACATGAGTAGTTTTGAAACTAGTTTTCAAGTCCAACCCATGAATTTTAGTTTTGGTTTGAGATAATTCAAAACCGTTTTGACACTGTATACATGGCGTTTTCAAAACTAAAAACGTTTTAAAAACGGTTTCAAAACTGCATGTAAACTTAGTAATAATTTCACGGCGCACAGGTGTCTTGTTAAGTACTACTCTACCAATATTTTAATCTTGTTTTTGAAGCATTTACATAGATGTCTGTATATAACAAAACTAATTTTCAGGTAATTTAAAGTTACATTTATGAGTGACTTACTTAAAGCTAAACAACAACCATAAACCTAATTTTCATTTGTGAATACCTTAAAAGATACAGATTTTTCTAATTATTAAAATAAAAAAATGATTTCAGTCGTTCATTTCTTCCTGTATACAAACTAAACCAGTTGAATATATAGATAGACCTGCGGTTTCAAAATTTGGAATCTAATTCTTTTTGGATAAAAATTTGACCCATTTGTAATACCCTCAAAAGTAACTCCCCCTCATACCCAGAAGAGGGGAAATGATACGAAATTAAGAGCTTTTTTCAGGTTGATCAAAAAAAAAAGTGAAACCGAAGTACAATTTTCCGTAGAATCGATTGTTAAAGTTACTAAGGCTATATTTGTACCAATTTTTGGGTTATGAGCATCTTTTATAAAAAAATGAACATTTAATTATACAGTTCAATATTTTGAGAATAAAATGATATTTTTGAAAATTAGGAATGCATGTCTAAGAACGGAAAATGTTAATCCGGCTTATTTTTTGATGTGTGGATGACACCTAAATTAGTGAAAAATCAAAAATAGGTGTGTATTCTGGGATACCCAATGATCGAATTTTGTTATGGAGAAAATAACATAAGACATTTTTGTACTGTCATACCCATATTTACTTAACTATCAATTACTATGTTTACACGCAGTTTTGAAAATGGTTTCAGGTTTCAGTCAAAATTACGCGAAACTGTTTTCATGTAATTTTCAAAACAGGTTTACAGATTGATTTGAAAACAGTATCGGCGCATGCGCAATTTAGCCGATGTACGTGACAAATCCTCTTCACTCCAAATTCTTCGTTTTGCCATTATTCCAATTATTTTTTCTACTTGTACCGCTACGCACTAAAACTACACAACTGTCAGTTTATTTGTAGGTTAGTAACACCAAATAACACCCAGCGACAGAAACGTTATGCTATGTACGCATGCGCAATACCGAAACTGAATTTTAAGTGTTTACATGAAACTAGTTTTCAAGTCAAACCCATGAATTTTAGTTTTGGTTTGAGATAACTCAAAACCGTTTTGACATTGTATACATGGCGTTTTCAAAACTAAAAACGTTTTGAAAACGGTTTGAAAACTGCATGTAAACTCAGTAATTATTAGGTCTGTTCGCGGTAGCGATCCCGGACTAGTTTGAGCGTCACCCGGGCTAGTCTGATTAGTACATGAGCAACAATAACCAATCATGTATCAGTCAGAGTCGTGCAACTAAACAACTAAAATGAAACTTCGCTTGCGTATGATGCTCAAACTAGTCCGGGATCGCTACCGCGAACACACCTATTAATTTAAAATGCTTTCGTTTATTAATTATTTAAAAAATATTTTTTTAACACACCCCGATGAGTCCGAGTGGCAGCAGAGGTCACTATGAGGTACTCTGCTTGTAACGAGGGTACTAGAAATATTTTTGTAAAATTTGTAAATTGTATGCATGTAGGTAAACGTTAAATTTATGTAGGTCAAAATGACCTCATAACAAATAATACATTATTAATAATAATTATTAGTGTACTAAAATAAAAAATAGATATTTAATAACTGAGAACATTGATGTGTAAATTTAACAAATAAATATTTAGAAATATCGACGCAAAATATAAAAATTTACATCAAATGTTAACTTTCCCGTATGTAGCAAATGGATCGTCTGCTTGTTGACTTGATTCACTAAATTTTACAAAATATTTTATCTTCTCTCTAGAGAACACAAAATTTTCTTTAAAGTATACGTTGAAAAAAATGATCATATATTCAAATTTTCTTAAACAATCTTCTTCGTGCAGCAAAATCAGGTTATCCTTGCAGGAAACCACGTGGGATCAGTCCACCCACATAAGCACAGAATAAATCAACACTTTTGTTTTTGAGTGACGTCACAGGTGGGGTCTGAAAAACTCTGAAAAGTGTCACAAGTTTTTCCAATTTTGTTAGCATGTTACTCTGTCGCAAGTTGAAAACAACTGCTTGTCGCTACAGCAATAACAAATAACGGCGACGACGTTGCTGTAGGGGTTAGTGACTTTTTAATTTCAAAATTCATTTGTCTTGCTAAAAGGATTCCTTGTTTACTTCAAACTGTGACGGATGTTGTAATTTAAGAGTTGTTAAATTTTATAACCTTTTTAAATCGATCATTATACTCGTATATATAAAATTATAATTACCAATATCTGCGTACAAAACATATTGATACGCCCAGCAACGGTTAATAAGCCCATAATATTGAGTATTTTTTATACCTAACCATTTAAATACCAAACAGTAAAATAATCGGTTTTAATTAGTGGTACTCATTTCTTTGCTAACTATAAATTCGAGACTCTCGAGTCGAGATCGAGAGAAGGCAAGAAAAATTATGACGAGACGAGGGTGGGTTGATTCTCGCCGTTTCTCCTTTCGCGGCATCACTATCTCCTTTTCTCTCTGTTTTGTATAAAATGCTGACTCCTTAATGCTCTGCAGCATCTGGATATTTGCTTAAGCTGGGCGGGCTGGGCTGCAATCTATTTAGTTACATGATTTCTTTTTCAAAATTTTAATTCTTCTTCTCTTCTTTCAGTTCTGTTAAAAATAATCTTAAAATTCTAAATTGACGAATTAATTTACGTGATGATGTTCTGATTTTTTCTTGATCACTTTGAATGACTCTGTTGATTCGATTTGGGAGCAAAACACTTTCTTCACTCGTATAGTTCGGTGAATAGTCGTCTGTCCAATATATTGATCCTCAAAAACGTTAACAATTTCACGTTTCGGCTATCTGTCCAACAAACCTATAAATAGATTTGCGTATTTCAAGTTTGTATTACATCTTTCAAAACTTTTTCTGACAATATTAACATGGTATATTATAAAACAACTGTTACGTATTTATTATGTCTAGTGACATCTAGATCAGACCTCATTAAGTAATAAAGTTTGGAGAATAAAATTTTTCCGAAAACTTTTGTTAACGTTATTTCCATTTGGAAGGAATGCGGTGGAATCAGATTGGAAATCGTCCAAAAACCGTTTCAAGTACTCGTAAACTGACATTAACGATGACTGACAGCTACAAATAAATGTCACTGTCAAAAGTTTACACCTCTTGCATAGTACGTTAGCGAAATTTATTTATTTTGCTAAAACGTTCCTTATATAATCAGAAATAGATTTGATGGAAAGTAAATGCTAGCTTCATCATTTTTTTAACTTCACAATTTATTCCTTTCCATTAGTTAAATTGAATTCACGGATAAAACTTTGCTAGTTAACTGTTTAACACTAATGTTGGAGCCCTTACTCAAACTTTAAACTTTGTAGATAATCCTGAGATGTTTTACAACGTTGAAACTTCTTAATATTCAGAAGGGCTTAATTTATAGTTTGTCTAACGATATTCTTCAATTGCTTAGCAATGAAAAGCAGTGGCGTTCCCCAGCATTTTGACGAGATATATATAATTTAGTTTTCGCATATTTTTACCTCCCGCTACCCTTGGTAAGGGAGGTGTAGGGATCGTGATAAAAAACGCATATCGAGATTTGGGTAAATGAGC
This sequence comes from Harpalus rubripes, assembly GCA_963082715.1. NCBI lineage: Eukaryota > Metazoa > Arthropoda > Insecta > Coleoptera > Carabidae > Harpalus > Harpalus rubripes. Next base: position 24,126,141 of record OY720464.1, read on the forward strand.
ACGTTTTAAGGTCCCTAGAATCCAATTTTAACATTTTCACGATGATGTCTGTGTGTATGTGTATGTATTTGTGTGTATGCATGTGTGTGTATGTGTGTGTGGATCCTCCACTCTAACTCAAATACTATTATTCAGAAAATTTTGAAACCTTGTATTTATCCGTTATTCTAATATGGAAAGAAACCAATAGATTTTGGTATAAATCAGATAACCGGATATGGCACTTTACTTGAAGCTCAAAATAGTTTTTTTCCGAATATAAATACCATTAAATATTATTTTTTCGAGATTTACGTTATTATAAAAATTAAAGATTATTAAATATTCTACAGGTTTGCATTAATACTTTTTATATATTTTTTACGGATAAATTTATAAAATTATCTATATTTTAAATCCCGGAGTCTACGCTTTAAACAAACACATCTCCTTGCTTACACAGTTCATATCTCAAATGTATGTAACTGACAGATAAATGTCACTGTCAAAGAACTGATCATTTCAAATTATTTATAGCAACGTTTTAAAATGAAAATAGTAAATAGAACCATAGTTATATGGAATGGAACTTAATACAGTTTCCAGCATAAGTAAATATGTAAGTATGTATATTTGAATGATTAAAAATTGAATGGTGGGAGGTATAGTGTTGGCCACATCAGATTTTTATAAATTATATCATGTACTTATATTTGCATATTTTTTAAAAAATGTAAAGGTCTAGGGGGGGAGGGGCGATCGCTCCCATAGGCCTCGTCCTGGGTACGCCACTGATTAAAAGATTGTAATACAGCTGTAAATCAAGTTAAGGAAACAAAACATTTTATCTAGAATTCTTTCGAAAACTCGAGGTAAAGTGGAAAACTTCTAGTGTTAAATCAACGCATTCCCAACTGTCAAACAAAATTATGCTCTAGTAAAACAAAATCAGGATATTAATTTTTACATAGGAAAGTCGTTTTACGAGTAAAAAAACATTCATTTTGTAAACTGAAAGTCGTAGATTTCAATTAAGAATTACCAATGAAGACGATAAAATTCTGGCCCCTGCTCTACAAAAGAGATTATAGGAAATAAATGACACAAAAGTTTCCAGGATTTGATTGTAAATATCTTTTGTAAATTCCACATTTGGTATTGTAGAACTTTTACTAATATCAACTCAAACAAACATAATTCCTACGTCGTTCTTATATTAGTGATTTATAGACACATTGCGGTACAATATCTTACTATGTAAGTTGTTTGAAACTTCTAACTGGAAGCATTTAAAAGTTCAACTTTTACAATATTTTTCTTTTGGAAAATTTGTTATTTGTAAATCTATTGAAGATATAGACAAATTCAAATAAAATCATACAGAGATTTAAATACAAATTTATAAAAGCAATAACTGCTTCAAATTGACAAATTATAAAATTAAAATATTATTCTAGCATCTAAGGCCGGGACCACAACGGCGCACCGATCCTAGGCTCCAACCCTTGCACCGACCCTAACACCAGCCATAGCTCTAAAAACATCGCACCTATAATTTGCTTAGTTATTCACTCATTAATAGTTATTTATATATCAAGGCCGCGAAATCACTCTTTAGCGTACCGAGAGAAAAATTGTCGCAGAGGCCGCTTGCGGCCGAGGCAAGACAATCTCGAGGGCGCTAAAGGATTTCGCGGACAAGGTGTACACAATATTTTTTGTGCAACCGTAAAAAATATGTAATTACAGATTTTATTAATTTTAAACAGTTTCATTGTAAATAGAAAGTTAGCTTTCAAGCTGGCCATGGGATTAACATTTGATAAACAAAACCATGCAATTCTCAAGTGTCAAAGTGATTGTTTACCTAATTTCGCGGCCGCTATCACGACAACGGCCGCGAAATGAACGGTCGCGAAATTTAATTTTGGGGCTTGTATTGCGGCTGCAAAATGCTTATTTCGCGTCTGGTTGCACAAAAAAAAAATGTTTTCGTCATCATCCTCAGAGATTCAATAATATATTCATTAATTTCTAAAAAAAAAAAACTACCGAAAACCGAAATCTATTTTTAAATAAAAGAAGAAACACTTAAGGTATGATTCTTTTCACTGTTTATTTAAAATAAATGAATAATGGAGATTTTTGAGAACTTTATTTCTTATTACTTCTCTCTGAAATACGGCAGATACTATTTCTTCCATGTCCATTGTGCGAGCCTAGAAAATAGTGAGCGGTATTACTTAGAGTCTGTGAAAGTGTTGGTGCTAGGGTCGATGTGAGACGCTAGGTTCCGTTATGGCCATTTTTTTGGGTTGGCGCGATGCTATGGTCTGTGCGAGGAACTATGCGCCGTTGTGGCCCCGGCCCCGACCTAAAGCGGCTTCACACGCCCCGGTTTACCAGGGAGGTATGCCTTGAGGCAAGTCTCTTTTAAGGCGACCATATGCTCAGGATGGGCTTACGGTACTCCTTAAGCTCTGAGGACGAAATAAATTTTTAGTAGTGAACCTGTGATGAGCCAACAGACGATGCTCTTGCTATTGCCTGTTTGCTTGTAGCTCGTAGGACACAACAACAAAAAGTTAACAGAAAAGTTTGTTGTGAGAAAATACTATTCACTTCTATACCTATTTGTTAAATGAAATTAGATTCATGCGCTGGGAGAAGGGGTTCGCCTTACGGCGAACGAACATATATCGATATCCGGCGACCTCTTTGCGCTTTGACCTCAAAGTAAATCTTCCTAAACACAATATACATAAAATTAACAATAACTAGCTGCACGTGTTGCATATATTTGCAACAAACAACAGGGCAGTGTTTCCCAAACTTATGGGAAATATTCCCTGGGGGGCGCGAAAGGATATTAATTAATTCCTTCGGGTTTAAAAACAACTGGACGAGGGAGAAAGGGAGCACGAATAATTTTTGAAGCTTGAAGGGGGTCGCGAGGATAAAAAGATTGGGAAACAATTGAACGGAGAAAACAAATACCACCAGGAGTAAATGGAAAATTACTATTGAGTAGGTATTGACATTTTTCAGAACAAAATAATAGTTAAATAAAATTCGAAAGCAAATCTTAACGATAAGTGTTTGTGCCTTATGTTGGTTGGTGAGTGAGCTTGTTAGAGAAGGGAATGATGAATATGGAAGGTTCCTTTCAAGTTTACTTAGGAATTTTCAAAAACAGTTGACATATTTTTTTTAAGTTGGATAACTTTTGGAAGGGATTAAATAGAAAAACGCGATTAGTCTAATTTTTTAAACAAAACCTTTTTTCTAATGATATATAATAAATAAGGTACACGAACTAGAAGCATATGTTAAAAAAAGGTGAGAAAAGATATTAACTGAAAATTTTGAAGGCAAATAAAAAATAGATGGAATCGAAATTAGCAAAGAGTTTCAATAATTAAAAAAGATCATTAAAATCGGTTTGTATAAGAAATTTCTGAAGCTGTGGAAGTTAATTTGTAGGAAATTTTCTTGGATTCAAAACTTTAAATTGGTTATTTTAAATCCTTTATTATTAAGGTTTAGAATTTGACAACGTTTCGGCCTTGATTAAGGCCATTTTCAAGTCAGAAATAATTGTAATTTACATATAGTAAAGTTGTGTCAAAAATAATATATAATTTGGTATTGGTTTATATTTAATTTTGTTAAAAACCATATTTGAGTCAAAAACATCTCAACCTGCGCAGGCTGCGAAGTCAAGTAAACCAATACCAAATTATTTATTATTTTTGACACAACTTTACTATATGTAAATTACAATTGTTTCTGACTTGAAGATGGCCTTATTCAAGGCCAAAACGTTGTCAAATCCTAAACCTTACTAATAAAAGATTAAAAAAACCAATTGAAGATTTGAATCCAAGAAAATTTCCTACAAATAAAATCGGTTTGGTAGAAGCCCATAATAAAAGCCGGAAAGAAACGGTTTAGCTATGTAAATATGGATAAAAAAGGAATTAAAAGTATTCAATAAGAATAATACAACCTTTTTACCCGATGTTTCGGCAGCATATACTGCTGCCTTCTTCACGGAAAATACATAAATAAATAATAAAATATTAGTAACAAGTAACCAAGGTAACAAAATTACAACATATTTAATACAGTCTACAAGGCAAGTGAAAGACATCATCCCTCTTCAGTCTTCAGGGATTTATCAGATTCCATGTGTCTGCGAGAAAGTTTACATTGGCCAGACGGGTAGAACTATTTCTACAAGTTTGAATGAACACCAGCGATCGATCAGATTGATCCAGCCTGGAAAATCGTCTGTTGCAGAACATGCCCTGGAAGAATTTCACCAAATCAAATTCGAACAATCAAAAATTATTGCAACACCTACACGCCTCAACAACAGGTTAATTAGAGAAACCATAGAGATTTATAAAACCAAGAATAATAATCTCAATCAGTGCGACTGATTAGAACTTAGTCAAGCATGGCTTCCTATATTAAATATGTTGTAATTTTTTTTGTTACCTTGGTTACTTGTTGCTAATGTTTTGTTATTATTTATTTAACGTTGGGTGTTAAATAAAAATACAGAAAATAAACTAAAAAGGTTGTATTATTCTTATTGTATTGAGTTCTGGAAGATTTTTTAATAATTCAAAATATTCATTTACGTACTTTATTAATAAGTCTAGACAGATACAAGTGGTACATTGTCCATTAAAATTTCATCTTGGGAGCAACAACCGTACAACTCCAAAACTCAGAAGTGTTGTTAAATTAAATTAAATTAAATTCCTTTAATAGTCTCTTTAATTTTGCAAGTGCTTTGACTAATTTTACAAATTTAATACTGAATATGATAAAAATTAAATTAAACAAAAATGTTCTCTTTCATACGTTTTAAGTATCATTCATTTGCTTTAATTCCACATTCGCGTGCATATCAAAATTCTGTTTACAACAATTCAAAAGAGGAATTTACTATATTGTGTTCTCTGCAATTAATCACAATAACCAGAATATCTCTACGGACAGTCCTAAATAGAATTTATTATATAAACGAAATTATCATTTCTAATTTATTATCATGAAATCTGCCTACTACAAATAATTCCAAAAGTCAAAACAATGGAATAATTATTGTGCTTTCAAACTTTTTTATTTATAGTGCATAATAATTCGAAGCTTAATGTGAAAAGTTTCAAGAATAATCGAAAATTGAATTTAAAAGGTCTTTAACAGGAGAATAAGTGAAAAAACCACTTTTAAAATTAATTCTGTTTTAGATTATAAAAGAAAAACAAACTTCGGAGTAAATGAAAAGGTAAACTTTTTTAGAAACCTCGAGAATATATTTTTAAATTGTAAAATAAATAAAACGGAATTAAATTAACATCGATCCTCAAAATACAAGGTAGATTTTACATTCAAAATTAGGATACGCACGCTCTATAAATTCCACAAATTAAATAGACTTTTTAAAGAGCATTTTGAGTGTACGGAAAAATTACCTGGACGACGTGATTTGAATTTTATGATGCCTTAAAAGTGAATCATACTTGGTCTTAAAAGATTTTAAGTTTAAAAGTCTGTAATGAACTTAGTAGCCAAAGCTTTTTATATATTTTTTTACTAGCAAAGTGTGCTTTTTTTAAAGTAATTTGATCTGACAGTAATCAATGGTGATTGAACTAATGCATTTGGCAAAAATTATATTGTTCTGTAACCCATATATTTCTTGGTATCTGAACAAGTACATGGATCAAGATATTAATGATCTCGTTCTGTATTTATGAATTGATAGAGTTATATATTTTTGGGAACCTTAATATGTTGTAAGAAAAACGAGAGCTTAAAATTCCAGGTTATTTCGAGTAAAAATTGGTCCATCATCAGCTAAAATATTATATTAAAACAAACAATTGTTGTTACATTTTCTTAGTTTTACATTGTCTTCTAATTTAAATACAAAGAATTATTGGTAATGCCAACAAACATTAACCAATAAAGTAAGTTTCTTTCATGGCGACAGGAGAAAGTCTGAGATGTGCTTTCGCGCTTATGAGATTACATTGGTCACATATGATAATATGCAGTGAAACTATCATTTTATTTTTCATGGATAATTTTGGCGACAATATAAAATAAAAAAAAATTATTAAGGTATTATACATTATATGGGGTCTCGAGGCCGCGTGCCTGAGTGTCAGGTCGCGAATCTGGGGAACCGGGTTCGATCTCGACCGACACCAAATATTTCGAATTTTAAATGGCACAAAATTGACCCCTGTGGTGCATTCTCCACGCCATTAATGAGTGCCCGTGAGGTGACGCCTGGTAAACGTCCTCACGGTACAAATATGTCATCATCATTACCGAAATCTGCGTACAAAGCAGAGTGACACACCCAGAAATGGGTAATATGCCGTGATGATATATTTATTATACATTATTATTATAATTATAACAATATTATTAATAATTTATGCCCGAAGCATGTAATGTATTTTTTTTAGAAATGATAGATGATAACTTGTGAATTTTAATATTATTATCCAACGGAATTTATCAAAAACCTTTGAAAGAAAACAAATAATTTTATTAAAAGTAGATGTTTTCTGTCTCAACTTCAACGATTTTGAAGTGAGTCGGTTTCACATTTTTTTAAAAGTATTTTAAAAGAAAGTTTATGCAATATTTATATCATAATAATAAAAATAATAATAATTTATTGTTAAGAAAAACAACTCCCCACTCACCACTCCTGTGACGTCGGAGTACATACAACACGTTATCCACAGCCAACGTCACATGTTAAACTACAGCTACTAGATAATACATAGCTGACTCGTCCGCCATATTGGTGCCAAAATCAATGCAGTAAATTATAAAAGAAAACTGCATTTCTAATAAATGTATGTACTAACTATTTTTCATAATGAAATATAGATTCCATATTTGCCATTTTATACTTATTTAAAATAATAAAACAAGAAAAAATACGGTTAGTTAAGATTTTTGAGGTTAGAGAAAAATATATGAATTACATAAGTACCTGTACAAATTATAACCATTGCACAGTTTGGAGCAAAACAACCCGTTATTATGGATAATTTCTATGATTCATAATACTGTAAAGTATCATTCACAATAAAAAAATTAACGTAGCGGTAGAATTAGTGGCAGTGGTAGTGGCCTGGGTAAAAGATTGAATGCGTTATAGCAAATGTATTCGTTCACATTCAAAAATTAAGAAAATAAGTAGTAGCGTAGTGGCAAAGGCAGCGGTAGAAGTTTGCATACTCCAAACTTCTACGTTGCCACTACGCTATCGCTTAATTTTTTTTGACAGTTTTGACGCTTATTGACATCTGATTTCTGATTGCATAAGATAAAATGAGCAATAGAAAAAGGATCATTTTGTGGTGTGCCTCAGACGTTGCGCTATATAAACAAACAGACTTATTAATAAACTTTGCACAAATAAAAGTGAACACGTAACTTACCATTTCCGCTTATTTCAAAGGCAATCAGTGCCCACGCAATTTCTTTTTTTGAAATAATTTTAAATTCCCTTAATCTCTTCGCTTATCTCACACAATGGAGTGCTTGTGGATATGTGTAATTAATAAGTCATCATCTATGTCAGTTGCTTTTTGTGCAAAAATAAAATGACAGCTATAACTGTCAACCTTGCACCTTAGTAATTTCTAATAAAAAATAGAAACTATAATTTTAATAATTTTTCATTTCTTACGCTACCGATGCCACTAATTCTTACACTACCGCTAATTTTTTTTATTCTGAATGGGCCTTAACATTCATATTGAATGATTCACAATGGTGGACGAGTCAGCTGTAATTTATCTAGTAGCTATATGTTAAACTGTATGTACTCTGACGTCACATTGTGTTTCAGGTCACGTGACTTATTCAAATATTACACAAATAACAAATTGTAAAATATATAATGGATATTTCGTGATATTTTCAAAATCGAGGCTCTTTAAAGAATAACATATTTTAAATATATAAAATTTCTTGCAACAGCCCTATGGTAGTGACCGATTGTGAATCTGAAAGCTCGAGTTCAAATCCGACCAACGTGAAAAATAAATAAATAAATAATTATATCATCACGGCATATTACCCATTACCCATTGCTGGGTGTGCCAATCTGCTTTGTACACAAAGTGAAAAATAATTTCCATATTTCAAATTGAATAAAAGTAATAAGTGTGGTACTCTCTTCACGACAGCTTCGATGTTTGATAAATGATATATCGGCACATTCAGAAATGGGTAATATGTCGTGCTGATGATATTTTATAAGCATTTATCAGTCACCCCTGATTGAGAGTAAATATGCTATAAACAAAATTTTGTATCAGTTTCTTACGATCTAGTTTCAATATTAATAATACAGTATAAATAAACCATACTCTCAAGCCGTCTAAAGATAAAACAACAGTTTATTGTGTTTAAAAGTTCCTGCTTCACAGATAAGTGTTCTAGATAAACTTTGTATGGTTCTTCACATCCAACGCGATAGGAAATAGTCCTGCGGCAAAGCTCTAGTACACGAGAATGCGGAAAGCAATCAATTCGTCCTACTGCGGTTAATCTCAATCCCTGCGACGAGGTTTGATTACTAATGCTTTCTCGAAGATATTGGCAGATTTTTTACGCAAACAGCACTATATTTCACGACCAACAAGAAGTAATATACCAGAATCCGAACGCAATTAAGAATAAATGAACATCAGGAAACAACATTGATGTAAAGACACAACTTTCGTTTAATAAATGATACAATACAGATACGAATTGAAGTTTCTCAAGACAATACCGAATTAAAAAATTGTTATTTTATATAAAGTTTAGCTAAAAATATGTTATAAAATCAAATATTGTTTAATTGTACAATATTTATAAATAAATTAAAAATTAAACAATGGAATTGAGACTTAATAGAATGAATAATCGACAATTTTCTGAACATTTTGATTTTATTGATATTAATGATGATCATATAATATTGACGAGTCATCACAAAATTAAATTAACACTATCAAAACGTTTTACCAGCTGTTAATATAACGGGCTTTGATTCAATGCAAATCAAATATAAACACGTGGTCAGTGTCGAAATGTCCTGTGACAAGTATGTTTACGTTTGACATTAAGTGATTATCTCTTAACCCTTTATCTCCCATGTTGCAACAATATAAATAATGAAATGAATAATCTACAATGACAACGCCTTGCTATATCTACTGTATATCTACTTCGGAACAACAATCTCCATTATAACTTTAGCCGTTTTCATAATTAGGCTCACTTTAAGATTTGAATCAAAATTACTTTAAAACTTTATCTATAATTTAAAGTATTCGGTTTTCATAATCATTATCCATAGTTACTTTAACAAAAGTAAAATTTTAGCTTTTTACCTCCCGCTAAAATGACCACGTTTTAAGGTCCCTAGAATCCAATTTTATCATTTTCACGATGATGTCTGTGTGTATGTGTGGATCTTCCACTCTTACTCAAATACTATTATTCAGAAAATTTTGAAACCTGTATTTCGAACTTTTTCTGTAATGGAAAGAGCTCATTAGATGTTGGTGTATATCGGATAACCAGAAATGGTACTTTACTAGATGCTCAAAATAGTTTTTCTTCGAAAAATGCCTTTGTCATTTTTTCGACATTAATGTTATTATAAAAATTAAAGATTATTAAATTTTCTACAGATTTGCATTAATACCTTTTCTATATATTTTATGGATAAATTTATAAAGTTATATATAATTTAAATCCCAAAATTAGAGTTAAATTCGCTAATCCAAAAATAAGGTTTAGCTTAATCTTTTTTGTGTCTCGGACGGTAAATGGCGGGAGGTATTGTGTTGGCCACACCAGATTTTTTGAAGTATGTTTGCATACCTGAACGAATAAAATTTTGAAGTTTGACGTGTGGACTATTCTACGTTCTGGCCTTATGTAAAGTGTACAAAAGAAAAAATTATAGCTGCAAACTATACAAAATAAGAGAAATATTAATAATTAGTATAATTTTCAAAATAAAAATATAATAATGTATGTAAAAACAGTTTTGAAAAAAAGTTTAGACCGCTTCATCAAATAGAAAGAATTTTTTTAATGAAACGTCATAAGGGGTTGTTCCAATAAACTAAGGAGATATGAAATCTAATTTTACAACACTGATAGGTAACCAATATTTTGAATACGACGCAAAGGGGTCCGGTACTAAAAAAAAGTTGCACATATCTTGTCATATTATTAAAATATGACTAATTTTAATTGATTTCGAACCAAAATATCTTTAAAATATAAAAAATTTCATTCATAATTTTAAATCAGCCCAATTCTGTAACAAAATTGTTAACTCTTAGCAACATTGCTATAGCAAATAACCAATAATAATTGCCAACACTGAATTAAACATGAAAATGACAGGCTTTACATTTGTTTTTATTGGTTACAATATTTACCAACGTTGTCAAGAGTTAACAACTTTCTTACGGCATTGGGGTGATAATCCGGCTCAATATGTGGTTAGATTAGGTTTGGTTAGGCTGTATTTTCCGGGAGAAAGCATATTAGAGCTGATTAAAACCTGAATATTATGCTGACCATTTACAAGATAGCCTTAAACAAATACATTCAAGTATGTACCGTCTGGCACTAAGAGATTAATGCTACATTCACTCTATACTTTGTTATTCATTGTGTACTGTGCCTCAGAGCAGATAAATAATATTTCTCTCTTCTTGTAGGTTTATGACGTCACTGGCATTCTTCAAAAACTTTATTATTATTTTTCTTGTGTTTTATTAATCTGTTTGAAAAATATAAACAGGGATTTAATATATTTCAAATCAAAAAGTCGTGGATATTCCCATTGTGACCGAAAGTGTTAAAATTTATGCTCATATTCAAATTCAAGAAAAGAGAAATGGGAGCTCATCTTCATAAACTTTTATTTATATTCGTTGGCACGTTACTTCAAAATATTGAACATGTACTGATGTATTCAATTTGCATAATCTGAAGTTGACATATGGGAAACAAATATTCTCTCTGTAGCAAATTTTGATTTTTTTAGAAAAAGAGGACAACAAACAATAATTAAATTTTGCTAGGATTTCGCAAAAAGTGCATAATAGACGAGTATAGAGCATCCAGGCGGTCTATGGGTTTACGTCATAACTATGTCACTAGAAACAATGACGTCATGTGTTAATAAGTTTACATGAGCATGTAAAACGGATTGAAATATGATCTGCGGGTTACCTCCATAAATACAAATCTATGTCACATGAAGAAATACCTTATTATACGATCGATTACGATCACTTGAGCTTCACGTCATAGTAATCGTATATTTATCTCTATCTTACTTTTGGTTTCCTTCATTCTTTCTTCGATAGGTATGCCAAATAGCTTCATTTCTGTCTTACTAACACATTTAGTGCCCTTATGGCTCACCCTGTTTACGTTAAGTGTCGCGATGTTTCATTTTGGACTAAATATGTGAAATACCTGAAATTTAGGTTTGACATTTTATATGTGTCAATGTCATTGTTATGTTCATAATTTACTGGTGATATTTACCTTTTCTTAAAATGATTTTCGTTCTTCGGTAAGTATAATCTTAGAAATAATCGGAAAAGGCAGTAGTATTTTAGTTTAAGAATGGAATAATCCCCACAAAAATCACAAAAACGTAATCTCAATACAGGTTGACAATTATACAGTAGATATATAATAGTAATAGGTACGTTCTATTGGTGTCAGAAATCTTCCTACTTCTTCTAGTAGAACATCAATGGTCGTTCTTTTGCGTCAAAAAAATCGAAATATTCCTACGAATCATTCCAACTTCAGAGTTGGAAGCGTTGGTAGGAAGATATATAGAGTGGAGATAAATTCAAAATTTTACTAGCCGATTGTCGCGCGTACATTTCTGTCACATTTGTGAATGTACAGAGTAGACTGTGCGCAACAAAAATATCTCCTTTACGTTTTTATTATTTAATATATTTTTATATAATTATATTCTCTGTAATAATTGCATAACAACATTTTGAAGATCCAAAATAAACATACAAAGTTATCTTTAGTTGTTAACTAACAATAACACATAACCACTGCCACTGTTCTATTGTATTTATTTTTTACTTGACAGCACTTGACAGTTATTTGCTACTGAGCGTTCTATTGCTTTAAGAATATTCTTATTCTAGTAGGAATATTTCTTACACCGACAGAACGTACCTAATATGAATGTTCAGAATTGCCAATAATAAAAAATAATAATCAAACGTCATTTTACAAAAATTATCACAATTTTACTTAATAATAATATTTCCAAATGTAATTGTTTCTATTAATAGTGTGAAATACATAATAATAGAAAAACCAATAAAATACCGATAATAAAATATATTTAAACATATAAAGAAAATTTTAAAAATCTCTAAACCCATTGACTGGCTGGGTGCTCTATATGTTTGAGTTTTAATAATTAATATGGAATAACAAAATATCAAAATTTTGATTAAAAGTTTTTTCTAAATGTCAGTTATTTCAACATTTAAAAATTTCCGTATTGTTTTTTCTCATAACAAAATAAAATTCTAAAAAAAGCTTCATGCAGTAATATTATTTCTATATTTTAACATATTTGAAAACGCCCACGAATCCATGATGTATCGAAGGCTCCCTGAATATCTGTAGCGTTTCCATTTTACAGTTGATTTTCCAAGAAAAAGGACAAAGGAAAGAAGAAAATTCAAATTACAATGAAAACTAAAACTTGGAAATTGAATATTAGATAAGGAAATAACAGTGATTTGATGAGAACTGGAAATAGAAATGAACGTACTGCTCTGTCTACAATTGTTCGAAGAAATTGTACTCCTAAGATAGCTTTAATATTTTATATAGAAATCAATATTCTATTACGAGTACCAAAGAATGATTTTGAAAATTAAAGACGTTTGTGAAGTTTGGATGAACATTTTGTGTGGACAGTTTGAGTGAGTGGACAGATTTATAGAAATAAATTTGGGCATTTTAGAAGAATGTAATGCTGATTTTAATGCTGCAGCGCAATCGGTCACTTCAGTATCCAAAGAGTGAGAAATATTTGTTGTAATGTTTTATATATTTATTGTTTATTAATTATTTATATTATGTATATGGTTTGGCCACGAATAATAATAACAGATAAGGCGGATACAGAGGGTAAAGTAAAATATGGAACAGATGTTTGGAAGAGGGATGAATTATTATGCTGAAGTAAATAGCAACACAACATAGGTAAAGCTAAATCAACTTTCAATTTGCTGCAACGCGTTTTACCTGGATTCAGAAACTGCTTAGTAAACATAGCATATAATAACATAGAAAACACAGAACATGAAAATGTTGAAATGCATGTACCGATTTAAAAGTACATTTTACATATACAGTCACTGCTTAACATAATACAGCATAACACAGAGAATTGGTCATATTTCATTTCGAAGTTATGTTTTACTGTGTTCGGATATGTCCGCTGAGTATCGCGAGTATTCGTTTTAAAACCACATCTATGGCGACTACGCTGTTAATGTTCACGTGTTGCTGTTCTGTCGTAATTTGCTGTGTTTTCTACACAATCTCTGAGTCACTTATGCGTTTTTATGTGTTTCTGTATTACGCTTTTAACACATATTAATTGAAAAAAATCTGGCAGTTATTTCTTATAATATAGTCTAATCTAATCCAAGTAACTACCTTTTTTAAACCCCTCAACAGGATTAAATCCCAATTACAGAGTGGCTTCACATTCACACACATCCATGCCTTAGTGGGATTCGAACTCGGAGCCCCGAGGGCCCTCATGACATTACCTTACCATTAAGCCACCGGAACTATAATAAAATGAAGATTAAATTTTAAATAACGGGATAAAATAGAATTCTCTAATCCAAAAATGAGGATTAGCTTAAACATTTTTATGAATCGTTAATTTTTATTACTCTAAATACATACCTACATATTTACTTTTGCTGGAAACTGTATTGAATTCCTTTTCTATTGTTCTATTTACTTTTATTATTTTGAAATTATTAGTTCTTTGATAGTGACATTTATCTGTCAGTTACATACATTTGAATAACTGCGTTTTGTTTGTTTAAAGCGTAGGCTCTGGGATTTAAATTATAGATAATTTTATAAATTTATCCATAAAATATATAGAAAAAGTATTATTGCAAATCTGCAGAAAATTTAATAATCTTTAATTTTTATAATAACGTTAATCTCGAAAAAATAAAATTTAAAGGTTTTTTTTTCGAAGAAAAACTATTTTGAGCTTCTAGTAAAGTATCATTTACGGTTATTCGATTTTCACCAAAATCTATCCTTAGTATGACTACAGTATATAAGCAAAAGTAACAGCTAATAGAACAGCTGTGGTTAAAAAACAAAACCAAATCGAATACTGTAATGTTGTACATACCTTGCAAATTAATAGTCT